>CAKKTE020000546.1:0-1200000 GCA_920105625.2 Clusia tigrina | reverse complement strand
CCTACACCTATCAAAGTTTGCAACATTCAAATGCTTGTAACTTCTTACTGGAGCGTCATAAAACCTTGAAATTTTATAACAATAAAGTACTCGAGCCTCTTGTCAATTTAAGCTATCGCTCAAAGCTATGCTACCCTTGAGTCCCAAATAAAACTCTGATGAAACTTCAAAAGGCCCTAACTTCTATACGGTACGTCCTACACCTATCAAAGTTTGCAACATACAAATGCTTGTAACTTTTTACTGGAGCGTCATAAAACCTTGAAATTTTGTAACAATAAAGTGCTCGAGCCTCTTGTCAATTTAAGTTATCGCTCAAAGCTATGCTTCCCTTGAGTCCCAAATCAAACACTGATAAAACTTCAAATGGCCCTTACTTCTATACGGTACATCCTACACCTATCAAAGTTTGCAACATACAAATGCTTGTAACTTTTAACTGGAGCGTCATAAAACCTTGAAATTTTGTAACAATAATGTACTCGAGCCTCTTGTCAGTTTAAGTTATCGCTCAAAGCTATGCTTCCCTTGAGTCGCAAATCAAACACTGACAAAACTTCAAATGGCCCTAACTTCTATACGGTACGTCCCAAGGTGAATTTACTTACATGGTAGCTGCAAGACCAAATTTTTTTGAACCAACTTTCCCTCAGTAGTTGTCAAATTTGAAATTATACAAAAATGCGATCAAAACAAATATGCAAACAATTGCAAATAGAGTTTTGATTCGAGTGAAAAGGGTATTTTAATTGTTATTTTTGTAAAGTGTGAACATTATGAAGAAATTAGGAGACTATATATTTTATATGAATTTTATGCCACTTTAAGCAGCTCTTATGTATTCCTCCATTCCTCTCAATTTCATCTATCTTGATTGCACATTGCTTATGTTTGACAATTCCGGAGGTACGAAATTCACCTTTCAGCCACCATGTAAGTAAATTCACCTTGGGTACTTCCTACTCCTATCAAAGTTTGCAACATACAAGTGCTTGTAAATTTTTACTGGACCGTCCTAAAACCTTGAAATTTTGTAACAATAAAGTACTCGAGCCTCTTGTCAATTTAAGCTATTAAATTTTTACTGGAGCGTCCTAAAACCTTGAAATTTTGTAACAATAAAGTACTCGAGCCTCTTGTCAATTTAAGCTATCGCTCAAAGCTATGCTACCTTTGAGTCCCAAATCAAACACTGATAAAACTTCAAATGGCCCTTACATCTAGACGGTACGTCCTACACCTATCAACGTTTGCAACATACAAATGCTTGTAACTTTTAACTGGAGCGTCATAAAATCGTGAAATTTTGTAACAATAATGTACTCGAGCCTCTTGTCAATTTAAGTTATCGCTCAAAGCTATTCTTCCCTTGAGTCCCAAATCAAACACTGTTAAAACTTCAAATGGCCCTAACTTCTATACGGTACGTCCTACACTATCAAAGTTTGCAACATACAAATGCTTGTAACTTTTTACTGGAGCGTCATAGAACCATGAAATTTTCTAACAATAAAGTAGTCGAGACTCTCGTCAATTTAAGCTATCGCTCAAAGCTATGCTACCCTTGAGTCCCAAATCAAACACTGATAAAACTTCAAATGGCCCTAACTTCTATACGGTCCTACACCAATCAAAGTTTGCATCATACAAATGCTTTTAACTTTTTACAGGAGCGTCAAAAAACCTTGAAATTTTGTAACAATAAAGTACTCGAGCCTCTTGTCAATTTAAGCTATCGCTCAAAGCTATGCTACCCTTGAGTCGCAATTCAAACACTGACAAAACTTCAAATGGCCCTAACTTCTATACGGTACGTCCTACACCTATCAATGTTTGCAACATACAAATGCTTGTAACTTTTTACTGGAGCGTCATAAAACCTTGAAATTTTGTAGCAATAAAGTACTCGAGCCTCTTGTTAATTTAAGCTATCGCTCAAAGCTATGCTACCCTTGAGTCTCACATCAAACACTGATTAAACCTCAAATGGCTCCAACTTCTATACGGTACGTCCTACACCTATCAAAGTTTGCATCATACAAATGCTTGTAACTTCTTACTGGAGCGTCATAAAACCTTGAGATTTTGTAACAATAAAGTACTCGAGCCTCTTGTCAATTTAAGCTATCGCTCAAAGCTATGCTACACTTGAGTCCCAAATCAAACACTGATAAAACTTCAAATGGCCCTAACTTTTATACCTATCAAAGTTTGCAACATACAAATGCTTGTTACTTTTTACTGGAGCGTCATAAAACCTCTTGTCAATTTAAGCTATCGCTCAAAGCTATGCTACCCTTGAGTCCCAAATCAAACACTGATAAAACTTCAAATGGCCCTAACTTCTATACGGTACGTCCTACACTATCAAAGTTTGCATCATACAAATGCTTTTATCTTTTTACTGGAGCGTCATAAAAGCTTGAAATCTTGTAACAATAAAGTACTCGAGCCTCTTGTCAATTTAAGCTATCGCTCAAAGCTATGCTACCCTTGAGTCCCAAATCAAACACTGATGAAACTTCAAATGGCCCTAACTTCTATACGGTACGTCCTACACCTATCAAAGTTTGCAACATACAAATGCTTGTAACTTTTTACTGGAGCGTCATAAAACCTTGAAATTTTGTAACAATAAAGTAGTCGAGCCTCTTGTCAATTTAAATTATCGCTCAAAGCTATTCTACCCTTGATTCCCAAATCAAACACTGAAAAAATTTCAAATGGCCCTAACTTTTATACGGTACGTCCTACACCTATCAAAGTTTGCAACATTCAAATGCTTGTAACTTCTTACTGGAGCGTCATAAAACCTTAAAATTTTGTAACAATAATGTACTCGAGCCTCTTGTCAATTTAAGTTATCGCTCAAAGCTATTCTTCCCTTGAGTCCCAAATCAAACACTGTTAAAACTTCAAATGGCCCTAACTTTTATACGGTACGTCCTACACTATCAAAGTTTGCAACATACAAATGCTTGTAACTTTTTACTGGAGCGTCGTAGAACCTTGAAATTTTCTAACAATAAAGTAGTCGAGACTCTCGTCAATTTAAGCTATCGCTCAAAGCTATGCTACCCTTGAGTCCCAAATCAAACACTGATAAAACTTCAAATGGCCCTAACTTCTATACGGTCCTACACCTATAAAAGTTTGCATCATACAAATGCTTTTAACTTTTTACTGGAGCGTCAAAAAACCTTGAAATTTTGTAACAATAAAGTACTCGAGCTTCTTGTCAATTTAAGCTATCGCTCAAAGCTATGCTACCCTTGAGTCGCAAATCAAACACTGACAAAACTTCAAATGGCCCTAACTTCTATACGGTACGTCCTACACTATCAAAGTTTGCATCATACAAATGCTTTTATCTTTTTACTGGAGCGTCATAAAAGCTTGAAATCTTGTAACAATAAAGTACTCGAGCCTCTTGTCAATTTAAGCTATCGCTCAAAGCTATGCTACCCTTGAGTCCCAAATCAAACACTGATGAAACTTCAAATGGCCCTAACTTCTATACGGTACGTCCTACACCTATCAAAGTTTGCAACATACAAATGCTTGTAACTTTTTACTGGAGCGTCATAAAACCTTGAAATTTTGTAACAATAAAGTAGTCGAGCCTCTTGTCAATTTAAATTATCGCTCAAAGCTATTCTACCCTTGATTCCCAAATCAAACACTGATAAAATTTCAAATGGCCCTAACTTTTATACGGTACGTCCTACACCTATCAAAGTTTGCAACATTCAAATGCTTGTAACTTCTCACTGGAGCGTCATAAAACCTTGAAATTTTGTAACAATAATGTACTCGAGCCTCTTGTCAATTTAAGTTATCGCTCAAAGCTATTCTTCCCTTGAGTCCCAAATCAAACACTGTTAAAACTTCAAATGGCCCTAACTTCTATACGGTACGTCCTACACTATCAAAGTTTGCAACATACAAATGCTTGTAACTTTTTACTGGAGCGTCATAGAACCTTGAAATTTTATAACAATAAAGTACTCGAGCCTCTTGTCAATTTAAGCTATCGCTCAAAGCTATGCTACCCTTGAGTCCCAAATCAAACTCTGATGAAACTTCAAAAGGCCCTAACTTCTATACGGTACGTCCTACACCTATCAAAGTTTGCAACATACAAATGCTTGTAACTTTTTACTGGAGCGTCATAAAACCTTGAAATTTTGTAACAATAAAGTGCTCGAGCCTCTTGTCAATTTAAGTTATCGCTCAAAGCTATGCTTCCCTTGAGTCCCAAATCAAACACTGATAAAACTTCAAATGGCCCTTACTTCTATACGGTACATCCTACACCTATCAAAGTTTGCAAAATACAAATGCTTGTAACTTTTAACTGGAGCGTCATAAAACCTTGAAATTTTGTAACAATAATGTACTCGAGCCTCTTGTCAGTTTAAGTTATCGCTCAAAGCTATGCTTCCCTTGAGTCGCAAATCAAACACTGACAAAACTTCAAATGGCCCTAACTTCTATACGGTACGTCCTACACCTATCAAAGTTTGCAACATACAAATGCTTGTAACTTTTTACTGGAGCGTCATAAAACCTTGAAATTTTGTAACAATAAAGTAGTCGAGCCTCTTGTCAATTTAAATTATCGCTCAAAGCTATTCTACCCTTGATTCCCAAATCAAACACTGATAAAATTTCAAATGGCCCTAACTTTTATACGGTACGTCCTACACCTATCAAAGTTTGCAACATTCAAATGCTTGTAACTTCTCACTGGAGCGTCATAAAACCTTGAAATTTTGTAACAATAATGTACTCGAGCCTCTTGTCAATTTAAGTTATCGCTCAAAGCTATTCTTCCCTTGAGTCCCAAATCAAACACTGTTAAAACTTCAAATGGCCCTAACTTCTATACGGTACGTCCTACACTATCAAAGTTTGCAACATACAAATGCTTGTAACTTTTTACTGGAGCGTCATAGAACCTTGAAATTTTATAACAATAAAGTACTCGAGCCTCTTGTCAATTTAAGCTATCGCTCAAAGCTATGCTACCCTTGAGTCCCAAATCAAACTCTGATGAAACTTCAAAAGGCCCTAACTTCTATACGGTACGTCCTACACCTATCAAAGTTTGCAACATACAAATGCTTGTAACTTTTTACTGGAGCGTCATAAAACCTTGAAATTTTGTAACAATAAAGTGCTCGAGCCTCTTGTCAATTTAAGTTATCGCTCAAAGCTATGCTTCCCTTGAGTCCCAAATCAAACACTGATAAAACTTCAAATGGCCCTTACTTCTATACGGTACATCCTACACCTATCAAAGTTTGCAACATACAAATGCTTGTAACTTTTAACTGGAGCGTCATAAAACCTTGAAATTTTGTAACAATAATGTACTCGAGCCTCTTGTCAGTTTAAGTTATCGCTCAAAGCTATGCTTCCCTTGAGTCGCAAATCAAACACTGACAAAACTTCAAATGGCCCTAACTTCTATACGGTACGTCCCAAGGTGAATTTACTTACATGGTAGCTGCAAGACCAAATTTTTTTGAACCAACTTTCCCTCAGTAGTTGTCAAATTTGAAATTATACAAAAATGCGATCAAAACAAATATGCAAACAATTGCAAATAGAGTTTTGATTCGAGTGAAAAGGGTATTTTAATTGTTATTTTTGTAAAGTGTGAACATTATGAAGAAATTAGGAGACTATATATTTTATATGAATTTTATGCCACTTTAAGCAGCTCTTATGTATTCCTCCATTCCTCTCAATTTCATCTATCTTGATTGCACATTGCTTATGTTTGACAATTCCGGAGGTACGAAATTCACCTTTCAGCCACCATGTAAGTAAATTCACCTTGGGTACTTCCTACTCCTATCAAAGTTTGCAACATACAAGTGCTTGAAAATTTTTACTGGAGCGTCCTAAAACCTTGAAATTTTGTAACAATAAAGTACTCGAGCCTCTTGTCAATTTAAGCTATTAAATTTTTACTGGAGCGTCCTAAAACCTTGAAATTTTGTAACAATAAAGTACTCGAGCCTCTTGTCAATTTAAGCTATCGCTCAAAGCTATGCTACCCTTGAGTCCCAAATCAAACACTGATAAAACTTCATATGACCCTTACTTCTAGACGGTACGTCCTACACCTATCAAAGTTTGCAACATACAAATGCTTGTAACTTTTAACTGGAGCGTCATAAAATCGTGAAATTTTGTAACAATAATGTACTCGAGCCTCTTGTCAATTTAAGTTATCGCTCAAAGCTATTCTTCCCTTGAGTCCCAAATCAAACACTGTTAAAACTTCAAATGGCCCTAACTTCTATACGGTACGTCCTACACTATCAAAGTTTGCAACATACAAATGCTTGTAACTTTTTACTGGAGCGTCATAGAACCATGAAATTTTCTAACAATAAAGTAGTCGAGACTCTCGTCAATTTAAGCTATCGCTCAAAGCTATGCTACCCTTGAGTCCCAAATCAAACACTGATAAAACTTCAAATGGCCCTAACTTCTATACGGTCCTACACCTATCAAAGTTTGCATCATACAAATGCTTTTAACTTTTTACTGGAGCGTCAAAAAACCTTGAAATTTTGTAACAATAAAGTACTCGAGCCTCTTGTCAATTTAAGCTATCGCTCAAAGCTATGCCACCCTTGAGTCGCAAATCAAACACTGACAAAACTTCAAATGGCCCTAACTTCTATACGGTACGTCCTACACCTATCAATGTTTGCAACATTCAAATGCTTGTAACTTCTTACTGGAGCGTCATAAAACCTTGAAATTTTATAACAATAAAGTACTCGAGCCTCTTGTCAATTTAAGCTATCGCTCAAAGCTATGCTACCCTTGAGTACCAAATAAAACTCTGATGAAACTTCAAAAGGCCCTAACTTCTATACGGTACGTCCTACACCTATCAAAGTTTGCAACATACAAATGCTTGTAACTTTTTACTGGAGCGTCATAAAACCTTGAAATTTTGTAACAATAAAGTGCTCGAGCCTCTTGTCAATTTAAGTTATCGCTCAAAGCTATGCTTCCCTTGAGTCCCAAATCAAACACTGATAAAACTTCAAATGGCCCTAACTTCTATACGGTACGTCCTACACCTATCAAAGTTTGCAACATACAAATGCTTGTAACTTTTTACTGGAGCGTCATAAAACCTTGAAATTTTGTAACAATAAAGTGCTCGAGCCTCTTGTCAATTGAAGTTATCGCTCAAAGCTATGCTTCCCTTGAGTCCCAAATCAAACACTGATAAAACTTCAAAAGGCCCTAACTTCTATACGGTACGTCCTACACCTATCAAAGTTTGCAACATACAAATGCTTGTAACTTTTTACTGGAGCGTCATAGCACCTTGAAATTTTGTAACAATAAAGTACTCGAGCCTCTTGTCAATTTAAGTTATCGCTCAAAGCTATGCTACCCTTGAGTCCCAAATCAAACACTGATAAAACTTCAAATGGCCCTAACTTCTACGTCCTACACCTATCAAAGTTTTCAACATACAAATGCTTGTAACTTTTTACAGGAGCGTCATAAAACCTTGAAATTTTGTAACAATAAAGTACTCGAGCCTCTTGTCAATTTAAGCTATCGCTCAAAGCTATGCTACCCTTGAGTCCCAAATCAAACACTGATGAAACTTCAAATGGCCCTAACTTCTATACGGTACGTCCTACACCTATCAAAGTTTGCAACATACAAATGCTTGTAACTTTTTACTGGAGCGTCATAAAACCTTGAAATTTTGTAACAATAAAGTACTCGAGCCTCTTGTCAATTTAAGCTATCGCTCAAAGCTATGCTACCCTTGAGTCCCAAATCAGACTCTGATGAAACTTCAAATGGCCATAAATTCTATACGGTACGTCCTACACCTATCAAAGTTTGCAACATACAAATGCTTGTAACTTTTTACTGGAGCGTCATAAAACCTTGAAATTTTGTAACAATAAAGTACTCGAGCCTCTTGTCAATTTAAGTTATCACTCAAAGCTATGCTACCCTTGAGTCCCAAATCAAACATTGATAAAACTTCGAATGGCCCTAACTTCTATACGGTATGTCCTACACCTATCAAAGTTTGCAACATACAAATGCTTGTAACTTTTAACTGGAGCGTCATAAAACCTTGAAATTTTGTAACAATAAAGTACTCGAGCCTCTTGTCAATTTAAGTTATCGCTCAAAGCTATGCTACCCTTGAGTCCCAAATCAAACACTGATAAAACTTCAAATGGCCCTTACTTCTATACGGTACGTCCTACACCTATCAAAGTTTGCAACATACAAATGCTTGTAACTTTTAACTGGAGCGTCATAAAACCTTGAAATTTTGTAACAATAATGTACTCGAGCCTCTTGTCAATTTAAGTTATCGCTCAAAGCTATGCTTCCCTTGAGTCGCAAATCAAACACTGACAAAACTTCAAATGGCCCTAACTTCTATACGGTACGTCCTACACCTATCAATGTTTGCAACATACAAATGCTTGTAACTTTTTACTGGAGCGTCATAGAACCTTGAAATTTTGTAACAATAAAGTAGTCGATCCTCTTGTCAATTTAAATTATCGCTCAAAGCTATTCTACCCTTGATTCCCAAATCAAACACTGATAAAATTTCAAATGGCCCTAACTTTTATACGGTACGTCCTACACCTATCAAAGTTTGCAACATTCAAATGCTTGTAACTTCTTACTGGAGCGTCATAAAACCTTGAAATTTTGTAACAATAAAGTACTCGAGCCTCTTGTCAATTTAAGTTATCGCTCAAAGCTATGCTACCCTTGAGTCCCAAATCAAACTCTGATGAAACTTCAAATGGCCCTAAATTCTATACGGTACGTCCTACACCTATCAAAGTTTGCAACATACAAATGCTTGTAACTTTTTACTGGAGCGTCATAAAACCTTGAAATTTTGTAACAATAAAGTACTCGAGCCTCTTGTCAATTTAAGTTATCGCTCAAAGCTATGCTACCCTTGAGTCCCAAATCAAACACTGATAAAACTTCAAATGGCCCTAACTTCTATACGGTACGTCCTACACCTATCAAAGTTTGCAACATACAAATGCTTGTAACTTTTAACTGGAGCGTCGTAAAACCTTGAAATTTTGTAACAATAAAGTACTCGAGCCTCTTGTCAATTTAAGTTATCGCTCAAAGCTATGCTACCCTTGAGTCCCAAATCAAACACTGATAAAACTTCAAATGGCACTAACTTCTATACGGTACGTCCTACACCTATCAAAGTTTGCAACATACAAATGCTTGTAACTTTTAACTGGAGCGTCATAAAACCTTGAAATTTTGTAACAATAAAGTACTCGAGCCTCTTGTCAATTTAAGTTATCGCTCAAAGCTATGCTACCCTTGAGTCCCAAATCAAACACTGATAAAACTTCAAATGGCCCTAACTTCTACGTCCTACACCTATCAAAGTTTTCAACATACAAATGCTTGTACCTTTTTACTGGAGCGTCATAAAACCTTGAAATTTTGTAACAATAATGTACTCGAGTCTCTTGTCAATTTAAGTTATCGCTCAAAGCTAGGCTACCCTTGAGTCCCAAATCAAACACTGATAAAACTTCAAACGACCCAAACTTCTATACGGTATGTCCTATACCTATCAAAGTTTGCAACATACAAATGCTTGTAACTTTTTACTGGAGCGTCATAAAACCTTTAAATTTTGTAACAATAAAGTAATCGAGCCTCTTGTCAATTTAAGCTATCGCTCAAAGCTATGCTACCCTTGAGTCCCAAATCAAACACTGAGAAAACTCCAAATGGCCCTAACTTCTATACGGTACGTCCTACACCTATCAAAGTTTGCAACATACAAATGCTTGTAACTTTTTACTGGAGCGTCATAAAACCTTGAAATTTTGTAGCAATAAAGTACTCGAGCCTCTTGTTAATTTAAGCTATCGCTCAAAGCTATGCTACCCTTGAGTCTCACATCAAACACTGATTAAACCTCAAATGGCTCCAACTTCTATACGGTACGTCCTACACCTATCAAAGTTTGCATCATACAAATGCTTGTAACTTCTTACTGGAGCGTCATAAAACCTTGAAATTTTGTAACAATAATGTACTCGAGCCTCTTGTCAATTTAAGTTATCGCTCAAAGCTATTCTTCCCTTGAGTCCCAAATCAAACACTGTTAAAACTTCAAATGGCCCTAACTTCTATACGGTACGTCCTACACTATCAAATTTTGCAACATACAAATGCTTGTAACTTTTTACTGGAGCGTCATAGAACCTTGAAATTTTCTAACAATAAAGTAGTCGAGACTCTCGTCAATTTAAGCTATCGCTCAAAGCTATGCTACCCTTGAGTCCCAAATCAAACACTGATAAAACTTCAAATGGCCCTAACTTCTATACGGTACGTCCTACACTATCAAAGTTTGCATCATACAAATGCTTTTATCTTTTTACTGGAGCGTCATAAAAGCTTGAAATCTTGTAACAATAAAGTACTCGAGCCTCTTGTCAATTTAAGCTATCGCTCAAAGCTATGATACCCTTGAGTATCAAATCAAACACTGATGAAACTTCAAATGGCCCTAACTTCTATACGGTACGTCCTACACCTATCAAAGTTTCCAACATACAAATGCTTGTAACTTTTTACTGGAGCGTCATAAAACCTTGAAATTTTGTAACAATAAAGTAGTCGAGCCTCTTGTCAATTTAAATTATCGCTCAAAGCTAATCTACCCTTGATTCCCAAATCAAACACTGATAAAATTTCAAATGGCCCTAACTTTTATACGGTACGTCCTACACCTATCAAAGTTTGCAACATTCAAATGCTTGTAACTTCTTACTGGAGCGTCATAAAACCTTGAAATTTTGTAACAATAATGTACTCGAGCCTCTTGTCAATTTAAGTTATCGCTCAAAGCTATTCTTCCCTTGAGTCCCAAATCAAACACTGTTAAAACTTCAAATGGCCCTAACTTCTATACGGTACGTCCTACACTATCAAAGTTTGCAACATACAAATGCTTGTAACTTTTTACTGGAGCGTCATAGAACCTTGAAATTTTCTAACAATAAAGCAGTCGAGACTCTCGTCAATTTAAGCTATCGCTCAAAGCTTTAGTCCCAAATCAAACACTGATAAAACTTCAAATGGCCCTAACTTCTATACGGTCCTACACCTATCAAAGTTTGCATCATACAAATGCTTTTAACTTTTTACTGGAGCGTCAAAAAACCTTGAAATTTTGTAACAATAAAGTACTCGAGCCTCTTGTCAATTTAAGCTATCGCTCAAAGCTATGCTACCCTTGAGTCGCAAATCAAACACTGACAAAACTTCAAATGGCCCTAACTTCTATACGGTACGTCCTACACCTATCAATGTTTGCAACATACAAATGCTTGTAACTTTTTACTGGAGCGTCATAAAACCTTGAAATTTTGTAACAATAAAGTAGTCGAGCCTCTTGTCGATTTAAATTATCGCTCAAAGCTATGCTACCCTTGAGTCCCAAATCAAACTCTGATGAAACTTCAAAAGGCCCTAACTTCTATACGGTACGTCCTACACCTAAAAAAGTTTGCAACATACAAATGCTTGTAACTTTTTACTGGAGCGTCATAAAACCTTGAAATTTTGTAACAATAAAGTGCTCGAGCCTCTTGTCAATTTAAGTTATCGCTCAAAGCTATGCTTCCCTTGAGTCCGAAATCAAACACTGATAAAACTTCAAATGGCCCTTACTTCTATACGGTACATCCTACACCTATCAAAGTTTGCAACATACAAATGCTTGTAACTTTTAACTGGAGCGTCATAAAACCTTGAAATTTTGTAACAATAATGTACTCGAGCCTCTTGTCAGTTTAAGTTATCGCTCAAAGCTATGCTTCCCTTGAGTCGCAAATCAAACACTGACAAAACTTCAAATGGCCCTAACTTCTATACGGTACGTCCCAAGGTGTATTTACTTACATGGTAGCTGCAAGACCAAATTTTTTTGAACCAACTTTCCCTCAGTAGTTGTCAAATTTGAAATTATAGAAAAATGCGATCAAAACAAATATGCAAACAATTGCAAATAGAGCTTTGATTCGAGTGAAAAGGGTATTTTAATTGTTATTTTTGTAAAGTGTGAACATTATGAAGAAATTAGGAGACTATATATTTTATATGAATTTTATGCCACTTTAAGCAGCTCTTATGTATTCCTCCATTCCTCTCAATTTCATCTATCTTGATTGCACATTGCTTATGTTTGACAATTCCGGAGGTACGAAATTCACCTTTCAGCCACCATGTAAGTAAATTCACCTTGGGTACTTCCTACTCCTATCAAAGTTTGCAACATACAAGTGCTTGTAAATTTTTCCTGGAGCGTCCTAAAACCTTGAAATTTTGTAACAATAAAGTACTCGAGCCTCTTGTCAATTTAAGCTATCGCTCAAAGCTATGCTACCTTTGAGTCCCAAATCAAACACTGATGAAACTTCAAATGGCCCTAACTTCTATACGGTACGTCCTACACCTATCAAAGTTTGCAACATACAAATGCTTGTAACTTTTTACTGGAGCGTCATAAAACCTTTAAATTTTGTAACAATAAAGTACTCGAGCCTCTTGTCAATTTAAGCTATCGCTCAAAGCTATGCTACCCTTGAGTCCCAAATCAAACACTGATGAAACTTCAAATGGCCCTAACTTCTATACGGTACGTCCTACACCTATCAAAGTTTGTAACATACAAATGCTTGTAACTTTTTACTGGAGCGTCATAAAACCTTGAAATTTTGTAGCAATAAAGTACTCGAGCCTCTTGTTAATTTAAGCTATCGCTCAAAGCTATGCTACCCTTGAGTCTCACATCAAACACTGATTAAACCTCAAATGGCTCCAACTTCTATACGGTACGTCCTACACCTATCAAAGTTTGCATCATACAAATGCTTGTAACTTCTTACTGGAGCGTCATAAAACCTTGAGATTTTGTAACAATAAAGTACTCGAGCCTCTTGTCAATTTAAGCTATCGCTCAAAGCTATGCTACACTTGAGTCCCAAATCAAACACTGATAAAACTTCAAATGGCCCTAACTTTTATACCTATCAAAGTTTGCAACATACAAATGCTTGTTACTTTTTACTGGAGCGTCATAAAACCTCTTGTCAATTTAAGCTATCGCTCAAAGCTATGCTACCCTTGAGTCCCAAATCAAACACTGATAAAACTTCAAATGGCCATAACTTCTATACGGTACGTCCTACACTATCAAAGTTTGCATCATACAAATGCTTTTATCTTTTTACTGGAGCGTCATAAAAGCTTGAAATCTTGTAACAATAAAGTACTCGAGCCTCTTGTCAATTTAAGCTATCGCTCAAAGCTATGCTACCTTTGAGTCCCAAATCAAACACTGATGAAACTTCAAATGGCCCTAACTTCTATACGGTACGTCCTACACCTATCAAAGTTTGCAACATACAAATGCTTGTAACTTTTTACTGGAGCGTCATAAAACCTTGAAATTTTGTAACAATAAAGTAGTCGAGCCTCTTGTCAATTTAAATTATCGCTCAAAGCTATTCTACCCTTGATTCCCAAATCAAACACTGATAAAATTTCAAATGGCCCTAACTTTTATACCGTACGTCCTACACCTATCAAAGTTTGCAACATTCAAATGCTTGTAACTTCTTACTGGAGCGTCATAAAACCTTGAAATTTTGTAACAATAATGTACTCGAGCCTCTTGTCAATTTAAGTTATCGCTCAAAGCTATTCTTCCCTTGAGTCCCAAATCAAACACTGTTAAAACTTCAAATGGCCCTAACTTCTATACGGTACGTCCTACACTATCAAAGTTTGCAACATACAAATGCTTGTAACTTTTTACTGGAGCGTCATAGAACCTTGAAATTTTCTAACAATAAAGTAGTCGAGACTCTCGTCAATTTAAGCTATCGCTCTAAGCTATGCTACCCTTGAGTCCCAAATCAAACACTGATAAAACTTCAAATGGCCCTAACTTCTATACGGTCCTACACCTATCAAAGTTTGCATCATACAAATGCTTTTAACTTTTTACTGGAGCGTCAAAAAACCTTGAAATTTTGTAACAATAAAGTACTCGAGCCTCTTGTCAATTTAAGCTATCGCTCAAAGCTATGCTACCCTTGAGTCGCAAATCAAACACTGACAAAACTTCAAATGGCCCTAACTTCTATACGGTACGTCCTACACCTATCAATGTTTGCAACATACAAATGCTTGTAACTTTTTACTGGAGCGTCATAAAACCTTGAAATTTTGTAACAATAAAGTAGTCGAGCCTCTTGTCGATTTAAATTATCGCTCAAAGCTATTCTACCCTTGATTCCCAAATCAAACACTGATAAAATTTCAAATGGCCCTAACTTTTATACGGTACGTCCTACACCTATCAAAGTTTGCAACATTCAAATGCTTGTAACTTCTTACTGGAGCGTCATAAAACCTTGAAATTTTTTAACAATAAAGTACTCGAGCCTCTTGTCAATTTAAGCTATCGCTCAAAGCTATGCTACCCTTGAGTCCCAAATCAAACTCTGATGAAACTTCAAAAGGCCCTAACTTCTATACGGTACGTCCTACACCTATCAAAGTTTGCAACATACAAATGCTTGTAACTTTTTACTGGAGCGTCATAAAACCTTGAAATTTTGTAACAATAAAGTGCTCGAGCCTCTTGTCAATTTAAGTTATCGCTCAAAGCTATGCTTCCCTTGAGTCCCAAATCAAACACTGATAAAACTTCAAATGGCCCTTACTTCTATACGGTACATCCTACACCTATCAAATTTTGCAACATACAAATGCTTGTAACTTTTAACTGGAGCGTCATAAAACCTTGAAATTTTGTAACAATAATGTACTCGAGCCTCTTGTCAGTTTAAGTTATCGCTCAAAGCTATGCTTCCCTTGAGTCGCAAATCAAACACTGACAAAACTTCAAATGGCCCTAACTTCTATACGGTACGTCCCAAGGTGAATTTACTTACATGGTAGCTGCAAGACCAAATTTTTTTGAACCAACTTTCCCTCAGTAGTTGTCAAATTTGAAATTATACAAAAATGCGATCAAAACCAATATGCAAACAATTGCAAATAGAGTTTTGATTCGAGTGAAAAGGGTATTTTAATTGTTATTTTTGTAAAGTGTGAACATTATGAAGAAATTAGGAGACTATATATTTTATATGAATTTTATGCCACTTTAAGCAGCTCTTATGTATTCCTCCATTCCTCTCAATTTCATCTATCTTGATTGCACATTGCTTATGTTTGACAATTCCGGAGGTACGAAATTCACCTTTCAGCCACCATGTAAGTAAATTCACCTTGGGTACTTCCTACTCCTATCAAAGTTTGCAACATACAAGTGCTTGTAAATTTTTACTGGAGCGTCCTAAAACCTTGAAATTTTGTAACAATAAAGTACTCGAGCCTCTTGTCAATTTAAGCTATTAAATTTTTACTGGAGCGTCCTAAAACCTTGAAATTTTGTAACAATAAAGTACGCGAGCCTCGTGTCAATTTAAGCTGTCGCTCAAAGCTGTGCTACCCTTGTGTCCCAAATCAAACATTGATAAAACTTCATATGACCCTTACTTCTAGACGGTACGTCCTACACCTATCAAAGTTTGCAACATACAAATGCTTGTAACTTTTAACTGGAGCGTCATAAAATCGTGAAATTTTGTAACAATAATGTACTCGAGCCTCTTGTCAATTTAAGTTATCGCTCAAAGCTATTCTTCCCTTGAGTCCCAAATCAAACACTGTTAAAACTTCAAATGGCCCTAACTTCTATACGGTACGTCCTACACTATCAAAGTTTGCAACATACAAATGCTTGTAACTTTTTACTGGAGCGTCATAGAACCATGAAATTTTCTAACAATAAAGTAGTCGAGACTCTCGTCAATTTAAGCTATCGCTCAAAGCTATGCTACCCTTGAGTCCCAAATCAAACACTGATAAAACTTCAAATGGCCCTAACTTCTATACGGTCCTACACCTATCAAAGTTTGCATCATACAAATGCTTTTAACTTTTTACTGGAGCGTCAAAAAACCTTGAAATTTTGTAACAATAAAGTACTCGAGCCTCTTGTCAATTTAAGCTATCGCTCAAAGCTATGCTACCCTTGAGTCGCAAATCAAACACTGACAAAACTTCAAATGGCCCTAACTTCTATAAGGTACGTCCTACACCTATCAATGTTTGCAACATTCAAATGCTTGTAACTTCTTACTGGAGCGTCATAAAACCTTGAAATTTTATAACAATAAAGTACTCGAGCCTCTTGTCAATTTAAGCTATCGCTCAAAGCTATGCTACCCTTGAGTCCCAAATAAAACTCTGATGAAACTTCAAAAGGCCCTAACTTCTATACGGTACGTCCTACACCTATCAAAGTTTGCAACATACAAATGCTTGTAACTTTTTACTGGAGCGTCATAAAACCTTGAAATTTTGTAACAATAAAGTACTCGAGCCTCTTGTCAATTTAAGTTATCGCTCAAAGCTATGCTTCCCTTGAGTCCCAAATCAAACACTGATAAAACTTCAAATGGCCCTAACTTCTATACGGTACGTCCTACACCTATCAAAGTTTGCAACATACAAATGCTTGTAACTTTTTACTGGAGCGTCATAAAACCTTGAAATTTTGTAACAATAAAGTGCTCGAGCCTCTTGTCAATTGAAGTTATCGCTCAAAGCTATGCTTCCCTTGAGTCCCAAATCAAACACTGATAAAACTTCAAAAGGCCCTAACTTCTATACGGTACGTCCTACACCTTTCAAAGTTTGCAACATACAAATGCTTGTAACTTTTTACTGGAGCGTCATAGAACCTTGAAATTTTCTAACAATAAAGTAGTCGAGACTCTCGTCAATTTAAGCTATCGCTCAAAGCTATGCTACCCTTGAGTCCCAAATCAAACACTGATAAAACTTCAAATGGCCCTAACTTCTATACGGTCCTACACCTATCAAAGTTTGCATCATACAAATGCTTTTAACTTTTTACTGGAGCGTCATAAAACCTTGAAATTTTGTAACAATAAAGTAGTCGAGCCTCTTGTCGATTTAAATTATCGCTCAAAGCTATTCTACCCTTGATTCCCAAATCAAACACTGATAAAATTTCAAATGGCCCTAACTTTTATACGGTACGTCCTACACCTATCAAAGTTTGCAACATTCAAATGCTTGTAACTTCTTACTGGAGCGTCATAAAACCTTGAAATTTTATAACAATAAAGTACTCGAGCCTCTTGTCAATTTAAGCTATCGCTCAAAGCTATGCTACCCTTGAGTCCCAAATAAAACTCTGATGAAACTTCAAAAGGCCCTAACTTCTATACGGTACGTCCTACACCTATCAAAGTTTGCAACATACAAATGCTTGTAACTTTTTACTGGAGCGTCATAAAACCTTGAAATTTTGTAACAATAAAGTGCTCGAGCCTCTTGTCAATTTAAGTTATCGCTCAAAGCTATGCTTCCCTTGAGTCCCAAATCAAACACTGATAAAACTTCAAATGGCCCTTACTTCTATACGGTACATCCTACACCTATCAAAGTTTGCAACATACAAATGCTTGTAACTTTTAACTGGAGCGTCATAAAACCTTGAAATTTTGTAACAATAATGTACTCGAGCCTCTTGTCAGTTTAAGTTATCGCTCAAAGCTATGCTTCCCTTGAGTCGCAAATCAAACACTGACAAAACTTCAAATGGCCCTAACTTCTATACGGTACGTCCCAAGGTGAATTTACTTACATGGTAGCTGCAAGACCAAATTTTTTTGAACCAACTTTCCCTCAGTAGTTGTCAAATTTGAAATTATACAAAAATGCGATCAAAACAAATATGCAAACAATTGCAAATAGAGTTTTGATTCGAGTGAAAAGGGTATTTTAATTGTTATTTTTGTAAAGTGTGAACATTATGAAGAAATTAGGAGACTATATATTTTATATGAATTTTATGCCACTTTAAGCAGCTCTTATGTATTCCTCCATTCCTCTCAATTTCATCTATCTTGATTGCACATTGCTTATGTTTGACAATTCCGGAGGTACGAAATTCACCTTTCAGCCACCATGTAAGTAAATTCACCTTGGGTACTTCCTACTCCTATCAAAGTTTGCAACATACAAGTGCTTGTAAATTTTTACTGGAGCGTCCTAAAACCTTGAAATTTTGTAACAATAAAGTACTCGAGCCTCTTGTCAATTTAAGCTATTAAATTTTTACTGGAGCGTCCTAAAACCTTGAAATTTTGTAACAATAAAGTACTCGAGCCTCTTGTCAATTTAAGCTATCGCTCAAAGCTATGCTACCCTTGAGTCCCAAATCAAACACTGATAAAACTTCAAATGGCCCTTACTTCTAGACGGTACGTCCTACACCTATCAACGTTTGCAACATACAAATGCTTGTAACTTTTAACTGGAGCGTCATAAAATCGTGAAATTTTGTAACAATAATGTACTCGAGCCTCTTGTCAATTTAAGTTATCGCTCAAAGCTATTCTTCCCTTGAGTCCCAAATCAAACACTGTTAAAACTTCAAATGGCCCTAACTTCTATACGGTACGTCCTACACTATCAAAGTTTGCAACATACAAATGCTTGTAACTTTTTACTGGAGCGTCATAGAACCATGAAATTTTCTAACAATAAAGTAGTCGAGACTCTCGTCAATTTAAGCTATCTCTCAAAGCTATGCTACCCTTGAGTCCCAAATCAAACACTGATAAAACTTCAAATGGCCCTAACTTCTATACGGTCCTACACCAATCAAAGTTTGCATCATACAAATGCTTTTAACTTTTTACTGGAGCGTCAAAAAAACTTGAAATTTTGTAACAATAAAGTACTCGAGCCTCTTGTCAATTTAAGCTATCGCTCAAAGCTATGCTACCCTTGAGTCGCAATTCAAACACTGACAAAACTTCAAATGGCCCTAACTTCTATACGGTACGTCCTACACCTATCAATGTTTGCAACATACAAATGCTTGTAACTTTTTACTGGAGCGTCATAAAACCTTGAAATTTTGTAGCAATAAAGTACTCGAGCCTCTTGTTAATTTAAGCTATCGCTCAAAGCTATGCTACCCGTGAGTCTCACATCAAACACTGATTAAACCTCAAATGGCTCCAACTTCTATACGGTACGTCCTACACCTATCAAAGTTTGCATCATACAAATGCTTGTAACTTCTTACTGGAGCGTCATAAAACCTTGAGATTTTGTAACAGTAAAGTACTCGAGCCTCTTGTTAATTTAAGCTATCGCTCAAAGCTATGCTACACTTGAGTCCCAAATCAAACACTGATAAAACTTCAAATGGCCCTAACTTTTATACCTATCAAAGTTTGCAACATACAAATGCTTGTTACTTTTTACTGGAGCGTCATAAAACCTCTTGTCAATTTAAGCTATCGCTCAAAGCTATGCTACCCTTGAGTCCCAAATCAAACACTGATAAAACTTCAAATGGCCCTAACTTCTATACGGTACGTCCTACACTATCAAAGTTTGCATCATACAAATGCTTTTATCTTTTTACTGGAGCGTCATAAAAGCTTGAAATCTTGTAACAATAAAGTACTCGAGCCTCTTGTCAATTTAAGCTATCGCTCAAAGCTATGCTACCCTTGAGTCCCAAATCAAACACTGATGAAACTTCAAATGGCCCTAACTTCTATACGGTACGTCCTACACCTATCAAAGTTTGCAACATACAAATGCTTGTAACTTTTTACTGGAGCGTCATAAAACCTTGAAATTTTGTAACAATAAAGTAGTCGAGCCTCTTGTCAATTTAAAGTATCGCTCAAAGCTATTCTACCCTTGATTCCCAAATCAAACACTGATAAAATTTCAAATGGCCCCTACTTTTATACGGTACGTCCTACACCTATCAAAGTTTGCAACATTCAAATGCTTGTAACTTCTTACTGGAGCGTCATAAAACCTTGAAATTTTGTAACAATAATGTACTCGAGCCTCTTGTCAATTTAAGTTATCGCTCAAAGCTATTCTTCCCTTGAGTCCCAAATCAAACACTGTTAAAACTTCAAATGGCCCTAACTTCTATACGGTACGTCCTACACTATCAAAGTTTGCAACATACAAATGCTTGTAACTTTTTACTGGAGCGTCATAGAACCTTGAAATTTTCTAACAATAAAGTAGTCGAGACTCTCGTCAATTTAAGCTATCGCTCAAAGCTATGCTACCCTTGAGTCCCAAATCAAACACTGATAAAACTTCAAATGGCCCTAACTTCTATACGGTCCTACACCTATCAAAGTTTGCATCATACAAATGCTTTTAACTTTTTACTGGAGCGTCAAAAAACCTTGAAATTTTGTAACAATAAAGTACTCGAGCCTCTTGTCAATTTAAGCTATCGCTCAAAGCTATGCTACCCTTGAGTCGCAAATCAAACACTGACAAAACTTCAAATGGCCCTAACTTCTATACGGTACGTCCTACACTATCAAAGTTTGCATCATACAAATGCTTTTATCTTTTTACTGGAGCGTCATAAAAGCTTGAAATCTTGTAACAATAAAGTACTCGAGCCTCTTGTCAATTTAAGCTATCGCTCAAAGCTATGCTACCCTTGAGTCCCAAATCAAACACTGATGAAACTTCAAATGGCCCTAACTTCTATACGGTACGTCCTACACCTATCAAAGTTTGCAACATACAAATGCTTGTAACTTTTTACTGGAGCGTCATAAAACCTTGAAATTTTGTAACAATAAAGTAGTCGAGCCTCTTGTCAATTTAAATTATCGCTCAAAGCTATTCTACCCTTGATTCCCAAATCAAACACTGATAAAATTTCAAATGGCCCTAACTTTTATACGGTACGTCCTACACCTATCAAAGTTTGCAACATTCAAATGCTTGTAACTTCTTACTGGAGCGTCATAAAACCTTGAAATTTTGTAACAATAATGTACTCGAGCCTCTTGTCAATTTAAGTTATCGCTCAAAGCTATTCTTCCCTTGAGTCCCAAATCAAACACTGTTAAAACTTCAAATGGCCCTAACTTCTATACGGTACGTCCTACACTATCAAAGTTTGCAACATACAAATGCTTGTAACTTTTTACTGGAGCGTCATAGAACCTTGAAATTTTGTAACAATAAAGTACTCGAGCCTCTTGTCAATTTAAGCTATCGCTCAAAGCTATGCTACCCTTGAGTCCCAAATCAAACTCTGATGAAACTTCAAAAGGCCCTAACTTCTATACGGTACGTCCTACACCTATCAAAGTTTGCAACATACAAATGCTTGTAACTTTTTACTGGAGCGTCATAAAACCTTGAAATTTTGTAACAATAAAGTGCTCGAGCCTCTTGTCAATTTAAGTTATCGCTCAAAGCTATGCTTCCCTTGAGTCCCAAATCAAACACTGATAAAACTTCAAATGGCCCTTACTTCTATACGGTACATCCTACACTATCAAAGTTTGCATCATACAAATGCTTTTATCTTTTTACTGGAGCGTCATAAAAGCTTGAAATCTTGTAACAATAAAGTACTCGAGCCTCTTGTCAATTTAAGCTATCGGTCAAAGCTATGCTACCCTTGAGTCCCAAATCAAACACTGATAAAACTTCAAATGGCCCTAACTTCTATACGGTCCTACACCTATCAAAGTTTGCATCATACAAATGCTTTTAACTTTTTACTGGAGCGTCAAAAAACCTTGAAATTTTGTAACAATAAAGTACTCGAGCCTCTTGTCAATTTAAGCTATCGCTCAAAGCTATGCTACCCTTGAGTCCCAAATCAAACACTGACAAAACTTCAAATGGCCCTAACTTCTATACGGTACGTCCTACACCTATCAAAGTTTGCAACATACAAATGCTTGTTACTTTTTACTGGAGCGTCATAAAACCTCTTGTCAATTTAAGCTATCGCTCAAAGCTATGCTACCCTTGAGTCCCAAATCAAACACTGATAAAACTTCAAATGGCCCTAACTTCTATACGGTACGTCCTACACTATCAAAGTTTGCATCATACAAATGCTTTTATCTTTTTACTGGAGCGTCATAAAAGCTTGAAATCTTGTAACAATAAAGTACTCGAGCCTCTTGTCAATTTAAGCTATCGCTCAAAGCTATGCTACCCTTGAGTCCCAAATCAAACACTGATGAAACTTCAAATGGCCCTAACTTCTATACGGTACGTCCTACACCTATCAAAGTTTGCAACATACAAATGCTTGTAACTTTTTACTGGAGCGTCATAAAACCTTGAAATTTTGTAACAATAAAGTAGTCGAGCCTCTTGTCAATTTAAAGTATCGCTCAAAGCTATTCTACCCTTGATTCCCAAATCAAACACTGATAAAATTTCAAATGGCCCTAACTTTT
Source organism: Clusia tigrina (assembly GCA_920105625.2). NCBI lineage: Eukaryota > Metazoa > Arthropoda > Insecta > Diptera > Clusiidae > Clusia > Clusia tigrina. The sequence continues at coordinate 1,177,519 of CAKKTE020000546.1, read as the reverse complement.
ATACGGTACGTCCTACACCTATCAAAGTTTGCAACATTCAAATGCTTGTAACTTCTTACTGGAGCGTCATAAAACCTTGAAATTTTGTAACAATAATGTACTCGAGCCTCTTGTCAATTTAAGTTATCGCTCAAAGCTATTCTTCCCTTGAGTCCCAAATCAAACACTGTTAAAACTTCAAATGGCCCTAACTTCTATACGGTACGTCCTACACTATCAAAGTTTGCAACATACAAATGCTTGTAACTTTTTACTGGAGCGTCATAGAACCTTGAAATTTTCTAACAATAAAGTAGTCGAGACTCTCGTCAATTTAAGCTATCGCTCAAAGCTATGCTACCCTTGAGTCCCAAATCAAACACTGATAAAACTTCAAATGGCCCTAACTTCTATACGGTCCTACACCTATCAAAGTTTGCATCATACAAATGCTTTTAACTTTTTACTGGAGCGTCAAAAAACCTTGAAATTTTTTTACAATAAAGTACTCGAGCCTCTTGTCAATTTAAGCTATCGCTCAAAGCTATGCTACCCTTGAGTCGCAAATCAAACACTGACAAAACTTCAAATGGCCCTAACTTCTATACGGTACGTCCTACACTATCAAAGTTTGCATCATACAAATGCTTTTATCTTTTTACTGGAGCGTCATAAAAGCTTGAAATCTTGTAACAATAAAGTACTCGAGCCTCTTGTCAATTTAAGCTATCGCTCAAAGCTATGCTACCCTTGAGTCCCAAATCAAACACTGATGAAACTTCAAATGGCCCTAACTTCTATACGGTACGTCCTACACCTATCAAAGTTTGCAACATACAAATGCTTGTAACTTTTTACTGGAGCGTCATAAAACCTTGAAATTTTGTAACAATAAAGTAGTCGAGCCTCTTGTCAATTTAAATTATCGCTCAAAGCTATTCTACCCTTGATTCCCAAATCCAACACTGATAAAATTTCAAATGGCCCTAACTTTTATACGGTACGTCCTACACCTATCAAAGTTTGCAACATTCAAATGCTTGTAACTTCTTACTGGAGCGTCATAAAACCTTGAAATTTTGTAACAATAATGTACTCGAGCCTCTTGTCAATTTAAGTTATCGCTCAAAGCTATTCTTCCCTTGAGTCCCAAATCAAACACTGTTAAAACTTCAAATGGCCCTAACTTCTATACGGTACGTCCTACACTATCAAAGTTTGCAACATACAAATGCTTGTAACTTTTTACTGGAGCGTCATAGAACCTTGAAATTTTATAACAATAAAGTACTCGAGCCTCTTGTCAATTTAAGCTATCGCTCAAAGCTATGCTACCCTTGAGTCCCAAATCAAACTCTGATGAAACTTCAAAAGGCCCTAACTTCTATACGGTACGTCCTACACCTATCAAAGTTTGCAACATACAAATGCTTGTAACTTTTTACTGGAGCGTCATAAAACCTTGAAATTTTGTAACAATAAAGTGCTCGAGCCTCTTGTCAATTTAAGTTATCGCTCAAAGCTATGCTTCCCTTGAGTCCCAAATCAAACACTGATAAAACTTCAAATGGCCCTTACTTCTATACGGTACATCCTACACCTATCAAAGTTTGCAACATACAAATGCTTGTAACTTTTAACTGGAGCGTCATAAAACCTTGAAATTTTGTAACAATAATGTACTCGAGCCTCTTGTCAGTTTAAGTTATCGCTCAAAGCTATGCTTCCCTTCAAATGGCCCTAACTTCTATACGGTACGTCCCAAGGTGAATTTACTTACATGGTAGCTGCAAGACCAAATTTTTTTGAACCAACTTTCCCTCAGTAGTTGTCAAATTTGAAATTATACAAAAATGCGATCAAAACAAATATGCAAACAATTGCAAATAGAGTTTTGATTCGAGTGAAAAGGGTATTTTAATTGTTATTTTTGTAAAGTGTGAACATTATGAAGAAATTAGGAGACTATATATTTTATATGAATTTTGTGCCACTTTAAGCAGCTCTTATGTATTCCTCCATTCCTCTCAATTTCATCTATCTTGATTGCACATTGCTTATGTTTGACAATTCCGGAGGTACGAAATTCACCTTTCAGCCACCATGTAAGTAAATTCACCTTGGGTACTTCCTACTCCTATCAAAGTTTGCAACATACAAGTGCTTGTAAATTTTTACTGGAGCGTCCTAAAACCTTGAAATTTTGTAACAATAAAGTACTCGAGCCTCTTGTCAATTTAAGCTATCGCTCAAAGCTATGCTACCCTTGAGTCCCAAATCAAACACTGATAAAACTTCAAATGGCCCTTACTTCTAGACGGTACGTCCTACACCTATCAACGTTTGCAACATACAAATGCTTGTAACTTTTAACTGGAGCGTCATAAAATCGTGAAATTTTGTAACAATAATGTACTCGAGCCTCTTGTCAATTTAAGTTATCGCTCAAAGCTATTCTTCCCTTGAGTCCCAAATCAAACACTGTTAAAACTTCAAATGGCCCTAACTTCTATACGGTACGTCCTACACTATCAAAGTTTGCAACATACAAATGCTTGTAACTTTTTACTGGAGCGTCAGAGAACCATGAAATTTTCTAACAATAAAGTAGTCGAGACTCTCGTCAATTTAAGCTATCGCTCAAAGCTATGCTACCCTTGAGTCCCAAATCAAACACTGATAAAACTTCAAATGGCCCTAACTTCTATACGGTCCTACACCAATCAAAGTTTGCATCATACAAATGCTTTTAACTTTTTACTGGAGCGTCAAAAAACCTTGAAATTTTGTAACAATAAAGTACTCGAGCCTCTTGTCAATTTAAGCTATCGCTCAAAGCTATGCTACCCTTGAGTCGTAATTCAAACACTGACAAAACTTCAAATGGCCCTAACTTCTATACGGTACGTCCTACACCTATCAATGTTTGCAACATACAAATGCTTGTAACTTTTTACTGGAGCGTCATAAAACCTTGAAATTTTGTAGCAATAAAGTACTCGAGCCTCTTGTTAATTTAAGCTATCGCTCAAAGCTATGCTACCCTTGAGTCTCACATCAAACACTGATTAAACCTCAAATGGCTCCAACTTCTATACGGTACGTCCTACACCTATCAAAGTTTGCATCATACAAATGCTTGTAACTTCTTACTGGAGCGTCATAAAACCTTGAGATTTTGTAACAATAAAGTACTCGAGCCTCTTGTCAATTTAAGCTATCGCTCAAAGCTATGCTACACTTGAGTCCCAAATCAAACACTGATAAAACTTCAAATGGCCCTAACTTTTATACCTATCAAAGTTTGCAACATACAAATGCTTGTTACTTTTTACTGGAGCGTCATAAAACCTCTTGTCAATTTAAGCTATCGCTCAAAGCTATGCTACCCTTGAGTCCCAAATCAAACACTGATAAAACTTCAAATGGCCCTAACTTCTATACGGTACGTCCTACACTATCAAAGTTTGCATCATACAAATGCTTTTATCTTTTTACTGGAGCGTCATAAAAGCTTGAAATCTTGTAACAATAAAGTACTCGAGCCTCTTGTCAATTTAAGCTATCGCTCAAAGCTATGCTACCCTTGAGTCCCAAATCAAACACTGATGAAACTTCAAATGGCCCTAACTTCTATACGGTACGTCCTACACCTATCAAAGTTTGCAACATACAAATGCTTGTAACTTTTTACTGGAGCGTCATAAAACCTTGAAATTTTGTAACAATAAAGTAGTCGAGCCTCTTGTCAATTTAAATTATCGCTCAAAGCTATTCTACCCTTGATTCCCAAATCAAACACTGATAAAATTTCAAATGGCCCTAACTTTTATACGGTACGTCCTACACCTATCAAAGTTTGCAACATTCAAATGCTTGTAACTTCTTACTGGAGCGTCATAAAACCTTGAAATTTTGTAACAATAATGTACTCGAGCCTCTTGTCAATTTAAGTTATCGCTCAAAGCTATTCTTCCCTTGAGTCCCAAATCAAACACTGTTAAAACTTCAAATGGCCCTAACTTCTATACGGTACGTCCTACACTATCAAAGTTTGCAACATACAAATGCTTGTAACTTTTTACTGGAGCGTCATAGAACCTTGAAATTTTCTAACAATAAAGTAGTCGAGACTCTCGTCAATTTAAGCTATCGCTCAAAGCTATGCTACCCTTGAGTCCCAAATCAAACACTGATAAAACTTCAAATGGCCCTAACTTCTATACGGTCCTACACCTATCAAAGTTTGCATCATACAAATGCTTTTAACTTTTTACTGGAGCGTCAAAAAACCTTGAAATTTTGTAACAATAAAGTACTCGAGCCTCTTGTCAATTTAAGCTATCGCTCAAAGCTATGCTACCCTTGAGTCGCAAATCAAACACTGACAAAACTTCAAATGGCCCTAACTTCTATACGGTACGTCCTACACTATCAAAGTTTGCATCATACAAATGCTTTTATCTTTTTACTGGAGCGTCATAAAAGCTTGAAATCTTGTAACAATAAAGTACTCGAGCCTCTTGTCAATTTAAGCTATCGCTCAAAGCTATGCTACCCTTGAGTCCCAAATCAAACACTGATGAAACTTCAAATGGCCCTAACTTCTATACGGTACGTCCTACACCTATCAAAGTTTGCAACATACAAATGCTTGTAACTTTTTACTGGAGCGTCATAAAACCTTGAAATTTTGTAACAATAAAGTAGTCGAGCCTCTTGTCAATTTAAATTATCGCTCAAAGCTATTCTACCCTTGATTCCCAAATCAAACACTGATAAAATTTCAAATGGCCCTAACTTTTATACTGTACGTCCTACACCTATCAAAGTTTGCAACATTCAAATGCTTGTAACTTCTTACTGGAGCGTCATAAAACCTTGAAATTTTGTAACAATAATGTACTCGAGCCTCTTGTCAATTTAAGTTATCGCTCAAAGCTATTCTTCCCTTGAGTCCCAAATCAAACACTGTTAAAACTTCAAATGGCCCTAACTTCTATACGGTACGTCCTACACTATCAAAGTTTGCAACATACAAATGCTTGTAACTTTTTACTGGAGCGTCATAGAACCTTGAAATTTTATAACAATAAAGTACTCGAGCCTCTTGTCAATTTAAGCTATCGCTCAAAGCTATGCTACCCTTGAGTCCAAAATCAAACTCTGATGAAACTTCAAAAGGCCCTAACTTCTATACGGTACGTCCTACACCTATCAAAGTTTGCAACATACAAATGCTTGTAACTTTTTACTGGAGCGTCATAAAACCTTGAAATTTTGTAACAATAAAGTGCTCGAGCCTCTTGTCAATTTAAGTTATCGCTCAAAGCTATGCTTCCCTTGAGTCCCAAATCAAACACTGATAAAACTTCAAATGGCCCTTACTTCTATACGGTACATCCTACACCTATCAAAGTTTGCAACATACAAATGCTTGTAACTTTTTACTGGAGCGTCATAAAACCTTGAAATTTTGTAACAATAATGTACTCGAGCCTCTTGTCAGTTTAAGTTATCGCTCAAAGCTATGCTTCCCTTGAGTCGCAAATCAAACACTGACAAAACTTCAAATGGCCCTAACTTCTATACGGTACGTCCCAAGGTGAATTTACTTACATGGTAGCTGCAAGACCAAATTTTTTTGAACCAACTTTCCCTCAGTAGTTGTCAAATTTGAAATTATACAAAAATGCGATCAAAACAAATATGCAAACAATTGTAAATAGAGTTTTGATTCGAGTGAAAAGGGTATTTTAATTGTTATTTTTGTAAAAGTGTGAACATTATGAAGAAATTAGGAGACTATATATTTTATATGAATTTTATGCCACTTTAAGCAGCTCTTATGTATTCCTCCATTCCTCTCAATTTCATCTATCTTGATTGCACATTGCTTATGTTTGACAATTCCGGAGGTACGAAATTCACCTTTCAGCCACCATGTAAGTAAATTCACCTTGGGTACTTCCTACTCCTATCAAAGTTTGCAACATACAAGTGCTTGTAAATTTTTACTGGAGCGTCCTAAAACCTTGAAATTTTGTAACAATAAAGTACTCGAGCCTCTTGTCAATTTAAGCTATTAAATTTTTACTGGAGCGTCCTAAAACCTTGAAATTTTGTAACAATAAAGTACTCGAGCCTCTTGTCAATTTAAGCTATCGCTCAAAGCTATGCTACCCTTGAGTCCCAAATCAAACATTGATAAAACTTCAAATGGCCCTTACTTCTAGACGGTACGTCCTACACCTATCAAAGTTTGCAACATACAAATGCTTGTAACTTTTAACTGGAGCGTCATAAAATCGTGAAATTTTGTAACAATAATGTACTCGAGCCTCTTGTCAATTTAAGTTATCGCTCAAAGCTATTCTTCCCTTGAGTCCCAAATCAAACACTGTTAAAACTTCAAATGGCCCTAACTTCTTTACGGTACGTCCTACACTATCAAAGTTTGCAACATACAAATGCTTGTAACTTTTTACTGGAGCGTCATAGAACCATGAAATTTTCTAACAATAAAGTAGTCGAGACTCTCGTCAATTTAAGCTATCGCTCAAAGCTATGCTACCCTTGAGTCCCAAATCAAACACTGATAAAACTTCAAATGGCCCTAACTTCTATACTATCCTACACCTATCAAAGTTTGCATCATACAAATGCTTTTAACTTTTTACTGGAGCATCAAAAAACCTTGAAATTTTGTAACAATAAAGTACTCGAGCCTCTTGTCAATTTAAGCTATCGCTCAAAGCTATGCTACCCTTGAGTCGCAAATCAAACACTGACAAAACTTCAAATGGCCCTAACTTCTATACGGTACGTCCTACACCTATCAATGTTTGCAACATTCAAATGCTTGTAACTTCTTACTGGAGCGTCATAAAACCTTGAAATTTTATAACAATAAAGTACTCGAGCCTCTTGTCAATTTAAGCTATCGCTCAAAGCTATGCTACCCTTGAGTCCCAAATAAAACTCTGATGAAACTTCAAAAGGCCCTAACTTCTATACGGTACGTCCTACACCTATCAAAGTTTGCAACATACAAATGCTTGTAACTTTTTACTGGAGCGTCATAAAACCTTGAAATTTTGTAACAATAAAGTGCTCGAGCCTCTTGTCAATTTAAGTTACGCTCAAAGCTATGCTTCCCTTGAGTCCCAAATCAAACACTGATAAAACTTCAAATGGCCCTAACTTCTATACGGTACGTCCTACACCTATCAAAGTTTGCAACATACAAATGCTTGTAACTTTTTACTGGAGCGTCATAAAACCTTGAAATTTTGTAACAATAAAGTGCTCGAGCCTCTTGTCAATTGAAGTTATCGCTCAAAGCTATGCTTCCCTTGAGTCCCAAATCAAACACTGATAAAACTTCAAAAGGCCCTAACTTCTATACGGTACGTCCTACACCTATCAAAGTTTGCAACATACAAATGCTTGTAACTTTTTACTGGAGCGTCATAGAACCTTGAAATTTTCTAACAATAAAGTAGTCGAGACTCTCGTCAATTTAAGCTATCGCTCAAAGCTATGCTACCCTTGAGACCCAATTCAAACACTGATAAAACTTCAAATGGCCCTAACTTCTATACGGTCCTACACCTATCAAAGTTTGCATCATACAAATGCTTTTAACTTTTTACTGGAGCGTCATAAAACCTTGAAATTTTGTAACAATAAAGTAGTCGAGCCTCTTGTCGATTTAAATTATCGCTCAAAGCTATTCTACCCTTGATTCCCAAATCAAACACTGATAAAATTTCAAATGGCCCTAACTTTTATACGGTACGTCCTACACCTATCAAAGTTTGCAACATTCAAATGCTTGTAACTTCTTACTGGAGCGTCATAAAACCTTGAAATTTTATAACAATAAAGTACTCGAGCCTCTTGTCAATTTAAGCTATCGCTCAAAGATATGCTACCCTTGAGTCCCAAATAAAACTCTGATGAAACTTCAAAAGGCCCTAACTTCTATACGGTACGTCCTACACCTATCAAAGTTTGCAACATACAAATGCTTGTAACTTTTTACTGGAGCGTCATAAAACCTTGAAATTTTGTAACAATAAAGTGCTCGAGCCTCTTGTCAATTTAAGTTATCGCTCAAAGCTATGCTTCCCTTGAGTCCCAAATCAAACACTGATAAAACTTCAAATGGCCCTTACTTCTATACGGTACATCCTACACCTATCAAAGTTTGCAACATACAAATGCTTGTAACTTTTAACTGGAGCGTCATAAAACCTTGAAATTTTGTAACAATAATGTACTCGAGCCTCTTGTCAGTTTAAGTTATCGCTCAAAGCTATGCTTCCCTTGAGTCGCAAATCAAACACTGACAAAACTTCAAATGGCCCTAACTTCTATACGGTACGTCCCAAGGTGAATTTACTTACATGGTAGCTGCAAGACCAAATTTTTTTGAACCAACTTTCCCTCAGTAGTTGTCAAATTTGAAATTATACAAAAATGCGATCAAAACAAATATGCAAACAATTGCAAATAGAGTTTTGATTCGAGTGAAAAGGGTATTTTAATTGTTATTTTTTTAAAGTGTGAACATTATGAAGAAATTAGGAGACTATATATTTTATATGAATTTTATGCCACTTTAAGCAGCTCTTATGTATTCCTCCATTCCTCTCAATTTCATCTATCTTGATTGCACATTGCTAATGTTTGACAATTCCGGAGGTACGAAATTCACCTTTCAGCCACCATGTAAGTAAATTCACCTTGGGTACTTCCTACTCCTATCAAAGTTTGCAACATACAAGTGCTTGTAAATTTTTACTGGAGCGTCCTAAAACCTTGACATTTTGTAACAATAAAGTACTCGAGCCTCTTGTCAATTTAAGCTATTAAATTTTTAATGGAGCGTCCTAAAACCTTGAAATTTTGTAACAATAAAGTACTCGAGCCTCTTGTCAATTTAAGCTATCGCTCAAAGCTATGCTACCCTTGAGTCCCAAATCAAACACTGATACAACTTCAAATGGCCCTTACTTCTAGACGGTACGTCCTACACCTATCAAAGTTTGCAACATACAAATGCTTGTAACTTTTAACTGGAGCGTCATAAAATCGTGAAATTTTGTAACAATAATGTACTCGAGCCTCTTGTCAATTTAAGTTATCGCTCAAAGCTATTCTTCCCTTGAGTCCCAAATCAAACACTGTTAAAACTTCAAATGGCCCTAACTTCTATACGGTACGTCCTACACTATCAAAGTTTGCAACATACAAATGCTTGTAACTTTTTACTGGAGCGTCATAGAACCATGAAATTTTCTAACAATAAAGTAGTCGAGACTCTCGTCAATTTAAGCTATCGCTCAAAGCTATGCTACCCTTGAGTCCCAAATCAAACACTGATAAAACTTCAAATGGCCCTAACTTCTATACGGTCCTACACCTATCAAAGTTTGCATCATACAAATGCTTTTAACTTTTTACTGGAGCGTCAAAAAACCTTGAAATTTTGTAACAATAAAGTACTCGAGCCTCTTGTCAATTTAAGCTATCGCTCAAAGCTATGCTACCCTTGAGTCGCAAATCAAACACTGACAAAACTTCAAATGGCCCTAACTTCTATACGGTACGTCCTACACCTATCAATGTTTGCAACATACAAATGCTTGTAACTTTTTACTGGAGCGTCATAAAACCTTGAAATTTTGTAACAATAAAGTAGTCGAGCCTCTTGTCGATTTAAATTATCGCTCAAAGCTATTCTACCCTTGATTCCCAAATCAAACACTGATAAAATTTCAAATGGCCCTAACTTTTATACGGTACGTCCTACACCTATCAAAGTTTGCAACATTTAAATGCTTGTAACTTCTTACTGGAGCGTCATAAAACCTTGAAATTTTATAACAATAAAGTACTCGAGCCTCTTGTCAGTTTAAGCTATCGCTCAAAGCTATGCTACGCTTGAGTCCCAAATCAAACTCTGATGAAACTTCAAAAGGCCCTAACTTCTATACGGTACGTCCTACACCTATCAAAGTTTGCAACATACAAATGCTTGTAACTTTTTACTGGAGCGTCATAAAACCTTGAAATTTTGTAACAATAAAGTGCTCGAGCCTCTTGTCAATTTAAGTTATCGCTCAAAGCTATGCTTCCCTTGAGTCCCAAATCAAACACTGATAAAACTTCAAATGGCCCTTACTTCTATACGGTACATCCTACACCTATCAAAGTTTGCAACATACAAATGCTTGTAACTTTTAACTGGAGCGTCATAAAACCTTGAAATTTTGTAACAATAATGTACTCGAGCCTCTTGTCAGTTTAAGTTATCGCTCAAAGCTATGCTTCCCTTGAGTCGCAAATCAAACACTGACAAAACTTCAAATGGCCCTAACTTCTATACGGTACGTCCTACACTATCAAAGTTTGCAACATACAAATGCTTGTAACTTTTTACTGGAGCGTCATAGAACCTTGAAATTTTCTAACAATAAAGTAGTCGAGACTCTCGTCAATTTAAGCTATCGCTCAAAGCTATGCTACCCTTGAGTCCCAAATCAAACACTGATAAAACTTCAAATGGCCCTAACTTCTATACGGTCCTACACCTATCAAAGTTTGCATCATACAAATGCTTTTAACTTTTTACTGGAGCGTCAAAAAACCTTGAAATTTTGTAACAATAAAGTACTCGAGCCTCTTGTCAATTTAAGCTATCGCTCAAAGCTATGCTACCCTTGAGTCGCAAATCAAACACTGACAAAACTTCAAATGGCCCTAACTTCTATACGGTACGTCCTACACCTATCAATGTTTGCAACATTCAAATGCTTGTAACTTCTTACTGGAGCGTCATAAAACCTTGAAATTTTATAACAATAAAGTACTCGAGCCTCTTGTCAATTTAAGCTATCGCTCAAAGCTATGCTACCCTTGAGTCCCAAATAAAACTCTGATCAAACTTCAAAAGGCCCTAACTTCTATACGGTACGTCCTACACCTATCAAAGTTTGCAACATACAAATGCTTGTAACTTTTTACTACAGCGTCATAAAACCTTGAAATTTTGTAACAATAAAGTGCTCGAGCCTCTTGTCAATTTAAGTTATCGCTCAAAGCTATGCTTCCCTTGAGTCCCAAATCAAACACTGATAAAACTTCAAATGGCCCTAACTTCTATACGGTACGTCCTACACCTATCAAAGTTTGCAACATACAAATGCTTGTAACTGTTTACTGGAGCGTCATAAAACCTTGAAATTTTGTAACAATAAAGTACTCGAGCCTCTTGTCAATTGAAGTTATCGCTCAAAGCTATGCTTCCCTTGAGTCCCAAATCAAACACTGATAAAACTTCAAAAGGCCCTAACTTCCATACGGTACGTCCTACACCTATCAAAGTTTGCAACATACAAATGCTTGTAACTTTTAACTGGAGCGTCATAAAATCGTGAAATTTTGTAACAATAATGTACTCGAGCCTCTTGTCAATTTAAGTTATCGCTCAAAGCTATTCTTCCCTTGAGTCCCAAATCAAACACTGTTAAAACTTCAAATGGCCCTAACTTCTATACGGTACGTCCTACACTATCAAAGTTTGCAACATACAAATGCTTGTAACTTTTTACTGGAGCGTCATAGAACCATGAAATTTTCTAACAATAAAGTAGTCGAGACTCTCGTCAATTTAAGCTATCGCTCAAAGCTATGCTACCCTTGAGTCCCAAATCAAACACTGATAAAACTTCAAATGGCCCTAACTTCTATACGGTCCTACACCTATCAAAGTTTGCATCATACAAATGCTTTTAACTTTTTACTGGAGCGTCAAAAAACCTTGAAATTTTGTAACAATAAAGTACTCGAGCCTCTTGTCAATTTAAGCTATCGCTCAAAGCTATGCTACCCTTGAGTCGCAAATCAAACACTGACAAAACTTCAAATGGCCCTAACTTCTATACGGTACGTCCTACACCTATCAATGTTTGCAACATACAAATGCTTGTAACTTTTTACTGGAGCGTCATAAAACCTTGAAATTTTGTAACAATAAAGTAGTCGAGCCTCTTGTCGATTTAAATTATCGCTCAAAGCTATTCTACCCTTGATTCCCAAATCAAACACTGATAAAATTTCAAATGGCCCTAACTTTTATACGGTACGTCCTACACCTATCAAAGTTTGCAACATTTAAATGCTTGTAACTTCTTACTGGAGCGTCATAAAACCTTGAAATTTTATAACAATAAAGTACTCGAGCCTCTTGTCAGTTTAAGCTATCGCTCAAAGCTATGCTACCCTTGAGTCCCAAATCAAACTCTGATGAAACTTCAAAAGGCCCTAACTTCTATACGGTACGTCCTACACCTATCAAAGTTTGCAACATACAAATGCTTGTAACTTTTTACTGGAGCGTCATAAAACCTTGAAATTTTGTAACAATAAAGTGCTCGAGCCTCTTGTCAATTTAAGTTATCGCTCAAAGCTATGCTTCCCTTGAGTCCCAAATCAAACACTGATAAAACTTCAAATGGCCCTTACTTCTATACGGTACATCCTACACCTATCAAAGTTTGCAACATACAAATGCTTGTAACTTTTAACTGGAGCGTCATAAAACCTTGAAATTTTGTAACAATAATGTACTCGAGCCTCTTGTCAGTTTAAGTTATCGCTCAAAGCTATGCTTCCCTTGAGTCGCAAATCAAACACTGACAAAACTTCAAATGGCCCTAACTTCTATACGGTACGTCCTACACTATCAAAGTTTGCAACATACAAATGCTTGTAACTTTTTACTGGAGCGTCATAGAACCTTGAAATTTTCTAACAATATAGTAGTCGAGACTCTCGTCAATTTAAGCTATCGCTCAAAGCTATGCTACCCTTGAGTCCCAAATCAAACACTGATAAAACTTCAAATGGCCCTAACTTCTATACGGTCCTACACCTATCAAAGTTTGCATCATACAAATGCTTTTAACTTTTTACTGGAGCGTCATAAAACCTTGAAATTTTGTAACAATAAAGTAGTCGAGCCTCTTGTCGATTTAAATTATCGCTCAAAGCTATTCTACCCTTGATTCCCAAATCAAACACTGATAAAATTTCAAATGGCCCTAACTTTTATACGGTACGTCCTACACCTATCAAAGTTTGCAACATTCAAATGCTTGTAACTTCTTACTGGAGCGTCATAAAACCTTGAAATTTTATAACAATAAAGTACTCGAGCCTCTTTTCAATTTAAGCTATCGCTTAAAGCTATGCTACCCTTGAGTCCCAAATAAAACTCTGATGAAACTTCAAAAGGCCCTAACTTCTATACGGTACGTCCTACACCTATCAAAGTTTGCAACATACAAATGCTTGTAACTTTTTACTGGAGCGTCATAGAACCTTGAAATTTTCTAACAATAAAGTAGTCGAGACTCTCGTCAATTTAAGCTATCGCTCAAAGCTATGCTACCCTTGAGTCCCAAATCAAACACTGATAAAACTTCAAATGGCCCTAACTTCTATACGGTCCTACACCTATCAAAGTTTGCATCATACAAATGCTTTTAACGTTTTACTGGAGCGTCAAAAAACCTTGAAATTTTGTAACAATAAAGTACTCGAGCCTCTTGTCAATTTAAGCTATCGCTCAAAGCTATGCTACCCTTGAGTCGCAAATCAAACACTGACAAAACTTCAAATGGCCCTAACTTCTATACGGTACGTCCTACACCTATCAATGTTTGCAACATACAAATGCTTGTAACTTTTTACTGGAGCGTCATAAAACCTTGAAATTTTGTAACAATAAAGTAGTCGAGCCTCTTGTCGATTTAAATTATCGCTCAAAGCTATTCTACCCTTGATTCCCAAATCAAACACTGATAAAATTTCAAATGGCCCTAACTTTTATACGGTACGTCCTACACCTATCAAAGTTTGCAACATTCAAATGCTTGTAACTTCTTACTGGAGCGTCATAAAACCTTGAAATTTTGTAACAATAAAGTACTCGAGCCTCTTGTCAATTTAAGTTATCGCTCAAAGCTATGCTACCCTTGAGTCCCAAATCAAACTCTGATGAAACTTCAAATGGCCCTAAATTCTATACGGTACGTCCTACACCTATCAAAGTTGGCAACATACAAATGCTTGTAACTTTTTACTGGAGCGTCATAAAACCTTGAAATTTTATAACAATAAAGTACTCGAGAATCTTGTCAATTTAAGTTATCGCTCAAAGCTATGCTACCCTTGAGTCCCAAATCAAACACTGATAAAACTTCAAATGGCCCTAACTTCTATACGGTACGTCCTACACCTATCAAAGTTTGCAACATACAAATGCTTGTAACTTTTAACTGGAGCGTCATAAAATCTTGAAATTTTGTAACAATAAAGTACTCGAGCCTCTTGTCAATTTAAGTTATCGCTCAAAGCTATGCTACCCTTGAGTCCCAAATCAAACACTGATAAAACTTCAAATGGCCCTAACTTCTACGTCCTACACCTATCAAAGTTTTCAACATACAAATGCTTGTACCTTTTTACTGGAGCGTCATAAAACCTTGAAATTTTGTAACAATAATGTACTCGAGTCTCTTGTCAATTTAAGTTATCGCTCAAAGCTAGGCTACCCTTGAGTCCCAAATCAAATACTGATAAAACTTCAAACGACCCAAACTTCTATACGGTACGTCCTATACCTATCAAAGTTTGCAACATACAAATGCTTGTAACTTTTTACTGGAGCGTCATAAAACCTTGAAATTTTGTAACAATAAAGTACTGGAGCCTCTTGTCAATTTAAGCTATCGCTCAAAGCTATGCTACTCTTGAGTCCCAAATCAAAAACTGATAAAACTCCAAATGGCCCTAACTTCTATACGGTACGTCCTACACCTATCAAAGTTTGCAACATACAAATGCTTGTAACTTTTAACTGGAGAGTCATAAAACCTTGAAATTTTGTAACAATAATGTACTCGAGCCTCTTGTCAATTTAAGTTATCGCTCAAAGCTATGCTTCCCTTGAGTCGCAAATCAAACACTGATAAAACTTCGAATGGCCCTAACTTCTATACGGTACGTCCCAAGGTGAATTTACTTATATGGTAGCTGCAAGACCAAATTTTTTTGAACCAACTTTCCTTCAGTAGTTGTCAAATTTGAAATTATAGAAAAATGAGATCAAAACAAATATGCAAACAATTGCAAATAGAGTTTTGATTCGAGTGAAAAGGGTATTTTAATTGTTATTTTCGTAATGTGTGAACATTATGAAGAAATTAGGAGACTATATATTTTATATGAATTTTATGCCACTTTAAGCAGCTCTTATGTATTCCTCCATTCCTCTCAATTTCATTTATTTTGATTGCACATTGCTTATGTTTGACAATTCCGGAGGTATGAAAATCACCTTGCAGCCACCATGTAAGTAAATTCAATTTGGGTACTTCCTACACCTATCAAAGTTTGCAACATACAAATGCTTGTAACTTTTTACTGGAGCGTCCTAAAACCTTGAAATTTTGTAACAATAAAGTACTCGAGCCTCTTGTCAATTTAAGCTATCGCTCAAAGCTATGCTACCCTTGAGTCCCAAATCAAACAGTGATGAAACTTCAAATGGCCCTAACTTCTATACGGTACGTCCTACACCTATCAAAGTTTGCAACATACAAATGCTTGTAACTTTTTACTGGAGCGTCATAAAACCTTGAAATTTAGTAACAATAAAGTACTCGAGCCTCTTGTCAATTTAAGCTATCGCTCAAAGCTATCCTACCCTTGAGTCCGAAATCAAACACTGATAAAACTTCAAATGGCCCTAACTTCTACGTCCTACACCTATCAAAGTTTTCAACATACAAATGCTTGTAACTTTTTACAGGAGCGTCATAAAACCTTGAAATTTTGTAACAATAAAGTAATCGAGCCTCTTGTCAATTTAAGATATCGCTCAAAGCTATGCTACCCTTGAGTCCCAAATCAAACACTGATAAAACTTCAAATGGCCCTAACTTCTATACGGTACGTCCTACACCTATCAAAGTTTGCAACATACAAATGCTTGTAACTTTTTACTGGAGTGTCATAAAACCTTGAAATTTTGTAACAATAAAGTACTCGAGCCTCTTGTCAATTTAAGCTATCGCTCAGAGCTACCCTTTAGTCCCAAATCAAACACTGATAAAACTTTAAATGGCCCTAACTTCTATACGGTGCATCCTACACTATCAAAGTTTGGAACATACAAATGCTTGTAACTTTTTACTGGAGCGTCATAAAACCTTGAAAATTTGTAACAATAAAGTACTCGAGCCTCTTGACAATTTAAGCTATCGCTCAAAGCTATGCTACTACGGAGTCCCAAATCAAACACTGATAAAACTTCAAATGGCCCTAACTTCTATACGGTACGTCCTACACCTATCAAAGTTTGCAATATACAAATGCTTGTAACTTTTTACTGGAGCGTCATAAAACCTTGAAATTTTTTTAACAATAAAGTACTCGAGCCTCTTGTCAATTTAAGCTATCGCTCAAAGCTATGCTACCCTTAAGTCCCACATCAAACACTGAGGAACTTCAAATGGCCCTAACTTCCATATGGTACGTCCTACACCTATCAAAGTTTGCAACATACAAATGCTTGCCACTTTTTACTGGAGCGTCATAAAACCTTGAAATTTTGTAACAATAAAGTACTCGTGCCTCTTGTCAATTTAAGCTATCGCTCAAAGCTATACTACCCTTGAGTCCCAAATCAAACACTGATAAAACTTCAAATGGCCCTAACTTCTACGTGCTACACCTATCAAAGTTTTCAACATACAAATGCTTGTACCTTTTTACTGGAGCGTCATAAAACCTTGAAATTTTGTAACAATAATGTACTCGAGTCTCTTGTCAATTTAAGTTATCGCTCAAAGCTATGCTACCCTTGAGTCCCAAATCAAACACTGATGAAACTTCAAATGGCCCTAACTTCTATACGGTACGTCCTACACCTATCAAAGTTTGCAACATACAAATGCTTGTAACTTTTAACTGGAGCGTCATAAAACCTTGAAATTTTGTAACAATAAAGTACTCGAGCCTCTTGTCAATTTAAGTTATCGCTCAAAGCTATGCTACCCTTGAGTCCCAAATCAAACACTGATAAAACTTCAAATGGCCCTAACTTCTACGTCCTACACCTATCAAAGTTTTCAACATACAAATGCTTGTACCTTTTTACTGGAGCGTCATAAAACCTTGAAATTTTGAAACAATAATGTACTCGAGTCTCTTGTCAATTTAAGCTATCGCTCAAAGCTATGCTACCCTTGAGTCCCAAATCAAAAACTGATAAAACTCCAAATGGCCCTAACTTCTATACGGTACGTCCTACACCTATCAAAGTAAGCAACATACAAATGCTTGTAACTTTTAACTGTTGAGTCATAAAACCTTGAAATTTTGTAACAATAATGTACTCGAGCCTCTTGTCAATTTAAGTTATCGCTCAAAGCTATGCTTCCCTTGAGTCGCAAATCAAACACTGATAAAACTTCAAATGGCCCTAACTTCTATACGGTACGTCCCAAGGTGAATTTACTTACATGGTAGCTGCAAGACCAAATTTTTTTGAACCAACTTTCCTTCAGTAGTTGTCAAATTTGAAATTATAGAAAAATGCGATCAAAACAAATATGCAAACAATTGCAAATAGAGTTTTGATTCGAGTGAAAAGGGTATTTTAATTGTTATTTTCGTAATGTGTGAACATTATGAATAAATTAGGAGACTATATATTTTATATGAATTTTATGCCACTTTAAGCAGCTCTTATGTATTCCTCCATTCCTCTCAATTTCATTTATTTTGATTGCACATTGCTTATGTTTGACAATTCCGGAGGTACGAAAATCACCTTGCAGCCACCATGTAAGTAAATTCAATTTGGGTACTTCCTACACCTATCAAAGTTTGCAACATACAAATGCTTGTAACTTTTTACTGGAGCGTCCTAAAACCTTGAAATTTTGTAACAATAATGTACTCGAGCCTCTTGTCAATTTAAGCTATCGCTCAAAGCTATGCTACCCTTGAGTCCCAAATCAAACACTGATGAAACTTCAAATGGCCCTAACTTCTATACGGTACGTCCTACACCTATCAAAGTTTACAACATACAAATGCTTGTAACTTTTTACTGGAGCGTCATAAAACCTTGAAATTTAGTAACAATAAAGTACTCGAGCCTCTTGTCAATTTAAGCTATCGCTCAAAGCTATCCTACCCTTGAGTCCGAAATCAAACACTGATAAAACTTCAAATGGCCCTAACTTCTACGTCCTACACCTATCAAAGTTTTCAACATACAAATGCTTGTAACTTTTTACAGGAGCGTCATAAAACCTTGAAATTTTGTAACAATAAAGTAATCGAGCCTCTTGTCAATTTAAGATATCGCTCAAAGCTATGCTACCCTTGAGTCCCAAATCAAACACTGATAAAACTTCAAATGGCCCTAACTTCTATACGGTACGTCCTACACCTATCAAAGTTTGCAACATACAAATGCTTGTAACTTTTTACTGGAGTGTCATAAAACCTTGAAATTTTGTAACAATAAAATACTCGAGCCTCTTGTCAATTTAAGCTATCGCTCAAAGCTATGCTACCCTTGAGTCCCAAATCAAACACTGATAAAACTCCAAATTGCCCTAACTTCAATACGGTACGTCCTACACCTATCTACCTGAGTCCCAAATCAAACACTGATAAAACTTCAAACGACCCAAACTTCTATACGGTACGTCCTATACCTATCAAAGTTTGCAATATACAAATGCTTGTAACTTTTTACTGGAGCGTCATAAAACCTTGAAATTTTGTAACAATAAAGTACTCGAGCCTCTTGTCAATTTAAGCTATCGCTCAAAGCTATGCTACCCTTGAGTCCCAAATCAAACACTGATAAAACTCCAAATGGCCCTAACTTCTATACGGTACGTCCTACACCTATCAAAGTTTGCAACATACAAATGCTTGTAACTTTTAACTGGAGCGTCATAAAACCTTGAAATTTTGTAACACTAATGTACTCGAGCCTCTTGTCAATTTAAGTTATCGCTCAAAGCTATGCTTCCCTTGAGTCGCAAATCAAACACTGATAAAACTTCAAATGGCCCTAACTTCTATACGGTACGTCCCAAGATGAATTTACTTACATGGTAGCTGCAAGACCAAATTTTTTTGAACCAACTTTCCTTCAGTAGTTGTCAAATTTGAAATTATAGAAAAATGCGATCAAAACAAATATGCAAACAATTGCAAATAGAGTTTTGATTCGATTGAAAAGGGTATTTTAATTGTTATTTTCGTAATGTGTGAACATTATGAAGAAATTGGGAGACTATATATTTTATATGAATTTTATGCCACTTTAAGCAGCTGTTATGTATTCCTCCATTCCTCTCAATTTCATTTATTTTGATTGCACATTGCTTATGTTTGACAATTCCGGAGGTACGAAAATCACCTTGCAGCCACCATGTAAGTAAATTCACCTTGGGTACTTCCTACACCTATCAAAGTTTTCAACATACAAATGCTTGTAACTTTTTACAGGAGCGTCATAAAACCTTGAAATTTTGTAACAATAAAGTAATCGAGCCTCTTGTCAATTTAAGATATCGCTCAAAGCTATGCTACCCTTGAGTCCCAAATCAAACACTGATAAAACTTCAAATGGCCCTAACTTCTATACGGTACGTCCTACACCTATCAAAGTTTGCAACATACAAATGCTTGTAACTTTTTACTGGAGCGTCATAAAACCTTGAAATTTTGTAACAATAAAATACTCGAGCCTCTTGTCAATTTAAGCTATCGCTCAAAGCTATGCTACCCTTGAGTCCCAAATCAAACACTGATAAAACTCCAAATTGCCCTAACTTCTATACGGTACGTCCTACACCTATCAAAGTTTGCAACACACAAATGTTTGTAACAATAAAGTAATCGAGCCTCTTGTCAATTTAAGCTATCGCTCAAAGCTATGCTCCCTGAGTCCCAAATCAAACGCTGATAAAACTCCAAGCTGCCCTAACTTCTATACGGTACGTCCTACACCTATCAAAGTTTGCAACATACAAATGCTTGTAACTTTTTACAGGAGCGTCATAAAACCTTGAAATTTTGTAAGAATAAAGTACTCGATCCTCTTGTCAATTTAAGCTATCGCACAAAGCTATGTCACCCTTGAGTCCCAAATCAAACACTGATAAGACTTCAAATGGCCCTAACTTCTATACGGTACGTCCTACACCTATCAAAGTTTGCAACATACAAATGCTTGTAACTTTTTACTGGAGCGTCATAAAACCTTGAAATTTTGTAGCAATAAAGTACTCAAGCCTCTTGTCAATTTAAGCTATGCTACCCTTGAGTCTCACATCAAACACTAATAAAACCTCAAATGGCCCCAACTACAACATAAGAATGCTTGTACCTTTTTACTGGAGCGTCATAAAACCTTGAAATTTTGTAACAATAAAGTACTCGAGCCACTTGTCAATTTAAGCTATCGCGCAAAGCTATGCTACCCTTGAGTCCCAAATCAAACACTGATGAAACTTCAAATGGCCCTAACTTCTATATGGTACGTCCTACACCTATCAAAGTTTGCAACATACAAATGCTTGTCAGTTTTTACTGGAGCGTCATAAAACCTTGAAATTTTGTAACAATAAAATACTCGTGCCTCTTGTCAATTTAAGCTATCGCTCAAAGCTATGCTACCCTTGAGTCCCAAATCAAACACTGATAAAACTTCAAATGGCCCTAACTTCTATACGGTACGTCCTACACCTATCAAAGTTTGCAACATTCAAATGCTTGTAACTTTATACTGGAGCGCCATAAAATCTTGAAATTTTGTAACAATAAAATACTCGATCATCTTCTCAATTTAAGCTATCGCTCAAAGCTATGCTACCCTTGAGTCCCAAATCAAACACTGATAAAACTTCATATGGCCATAACTTCTATACGGTTCGTCCTACACCTATCAAAGTTTACAACATAGAAATGCTTGTAACTGTTTACTGGAGCGTCATAAAACCTTGAAAATTTGTAACAATAAAGTACTCGAGCCTCTTGACAATTTAAGCTATCGCTCAAAGCTATGCTACCCTGGAGTCCCAAATCAAACACTGATAAAACTTTAAATGGCCCTAACTTCTATACGGTACGTCCTAAATCTATCAAAGTTTGCATCATACAAATGCTTTTAACTTTTTACTGGAGCCTCATAAAAGCTTGAAATTTTGTAACAATAAAGTACTCGAGCCTCTTGTCAATTTAAGCTATCGCTCAAAGCTATGCTACCCTTGAGTGCCAAATCAAACTCTGATGAAACTTCAAATGGCCCTAATTTCTATACGGTACGTCCTACACCTATCAAAGTTTGCAACATACAAATGCTTGTAACTTTTTACTGGAGCGTCATAAAACCTTGAAATTTTGTAACAATAAAGTACTCGAGCCTCTTGTCAATTTAAGTTATCGCTCAAAGCTATGCTACCCTTGAGTCCCAAATCAAACACTGATAAAACTTCAAATGGCCCTAACTTCTATACGGTACGTCCTACACCTATCAAAGTTTGCAACATACAAATGCTTGTAACTTTTAACTGGAGCGTCATAAAACCTTGAAATTTTGTAACAATAAAGTACTCGAGCCTCTTGTCAATTTAAGTTATCGCTCAAAGCTATGCTACCCTTGAGTCCCAAATCAAACACTGATAAAACTTCAAATGGCCCTAACTTCTACGTCCTACACATATCAAAGTTTTCAACATTCAAATGCTTGTAACTTTTAACTGGAGCGCCATAAAAACTTGAAATTTTGTAACAATAAAGTACTCGAGCCTCTTGTCAATTTAAGTTATCGCTCAAAGCTATGCTACCCTTGAGTCCCAAATCAAACACTGATAAAACTTCAAATGGCCCTAACTTCTACGTCCTACACCTATCAAAGTTTTCAACATACAAATGCTTGTAACTTTTTACAGGAGCGTCATAAAACCTTGAAATTTTGTAACAATAAAGTACTCGAGCCTCTTGTCAATTTAAGCTATCGCTCAAAGCTATGCTACCCTTGAGTCCCAAATCAAACACTGATGAAACTTCAAATGGCCCTAACTTCTATACGGTACGTCCTACACCTATCAAAGTTTGCAACATACAAATGCTTGTAACTTTTTACTGGAGCGTCATAAAACCTTGAAATTTTGTAACAATAAAGTACTCGAGCCTGTTGTCAATTTAAGCTATCGCTCAAAGCTATGCTACCCTTGAGTCCCAAATCAGACTCTGATGAAACTTCAAATGGCCATAAATTCTATACGGTACGTCCTACACCTATCAAAGTTTGCCACATACAAATGCTTGTAACTTTTTACTGGAGCGTCATAAAACCTTGTAATTTTGTAACAATAAAGTACTCGAGCCTCTTGTCAATTTAAGTTATCACTCAAAGCTATGCTACCCTTGAGTCCCAAATCAAACATTGATAAAACTTCGAATGGCCCTAACTTCTATACGGTACGTCCTACACCTATCAAAGTTTGCAACATACAAATGCTTGTAACTTTTAACTGGAGCGTCATAAAACCTTGAAATTTTGTAACAATAAAGTACTCGAGCCTCTTGTCAATTTAAGTTATCGCTCAAAGCTATGCTACCCTTGAGTCCCAAATCAAACACTGATAAAACTTCAAATGGCCCTTACTTCTATACGGTACGTCCTACACCTATCAAAGTTTGCAACATACAAATGCTTGTAACTTTTAACTGGAGCGTCATAAAACCTTGAAATTTTGTAACAATAATGTACTCGAGCCTCTTGTCAATTTAAGTTATCGCTCAAAGCTATGCTTCCCTTGAGTCGCAAATCAAACACTGACAAAACTTCAAATGGCCCTAACTTCTATACGGTACGTCCTACACCTATCAATGTTTGCAACATACAAATGCTTGTAACTTTTTACTGGAGCGTCATAGAACCTTGAAATTTTGTAACAATAAAGTAGTCGAGCCTCTTGTCAATTTAAATTATCGCTCAAAGCTATTCTACCCTTGATTCCCAAATCAAACACTGATAAAATTTCAAATGGCCCTAACTTTTATACGGTACGTCCTACACCTATCAAAGTTTGCAACATTCAAATGCTTGTAACTTCTTACTGGAGCGTCATAAAACCTTGAAATTTTGTAACAATAAAGTACTCGAGCCTCTTGTCAATTTAAGTTATCGCTCAAAGCTATGCTACCCTTGAGTCCCAAATCAAACTCTGATGAAACTTCAAATGGCCCTAAATTCTATACGGTACGTCCTACACCTATCAAAGTTTGCAACATACAAATGCTTGTAACTTTTTACTGGAGCGTCATAAAACCTTGAAATTTTGTAACAATAAAGTACTCGAGCCTCTTGTCAATTTAAGTTATCGCTCAAAGCTATGCTACCCTTGAGTCCCAAATCAAACACTGATAAAACTTCAAATGGCCCTAACTTCTATACGGTACGTCCTACACCTATCAAAGTTTGCAACATACAAATGCTTGTAACTTTTAACTGGAGCGTCATAAAACCTTGAAATTTTGTAACAATAAAGTACTCGAGCCTCTTGTCAATTTAAGTTATCGCTCAAAGCTATGCTACCCTTGAGTCCCAAATCAAACACTGATAACACTTCAAATGGCCCTAACTTCTACGTCCTACACCTATCAAAGTTTTCAACATACAAATGCTTGTACCTTTTTACTGGAGCGTCATAAAACCTTGAAATTTTGTAACAATAATGTACTCGAGTCTCTTGTCAATTTAAGTTATCGCTCAAAGCTAGGCTACCCTTGAGTCCCAAATCAAACACTGATAAAACTTCAAACGACACAAACTTCTATACGGTACGTCCTATACCTATCAAAGTTTGCAACATACAAATGCTTGTAACTTTTTACTGGAGCGTCATAAAACCTTGAAATTTTGTAACAATAAAGTACTCGAGCCTCTTGTCAATTTAAGCTATCGCTCAAAGCTATGCTACCCTTGAGTCCCAAATCAAACACTGATAAAACTCCAAATGGCCCTAACTTCTATACGGTACGTCCTACACCTATCAAAGTTTGCAACATACAAATGCTTGTAACTTTTAACTGGAGCGTCATAAAACCTTGAAATTTTGTAACAATAAAGTACTCGAGCCTCTTGTCAATTTAAGTTATCGATCAAAGCTATGCTACCCTTGAGTCCCAAATCAAACACTGATAAAACTTCAAATGGCCCTAACTTCTACGTCCTACACCTATCAAAGTTTTCAACATACAAATGCTTGTACCTTTTTACTGGAGCGTCATAAAACCTTGAAATATTGTAACAATAATGTACTCGAGTCTCTTGTCAATTTAAGTTATCGCTCAAAGCTATGCTACCCTTGAGTCCCAAATCAAACTCTGATGAAACTTCAAATGGCCCTAAATTCTATACGGTACGTCCTACACCTATCAAAGTTTGCAACATACAAATGCTTGTAACTTTTTACTGGAGCGTCATAAAACCTTGAAATTTTGTAACAATAAAGTACTCGAGCCTCTTGTCAATTTAAGTTATCGCTCAAAGCTATGCTACCCTTGAGTCCCAAATCATACACTGATAAAACTTCAAATGGCCCTAACTTCTATACGGTACGTCCTACACCTATCAAAGTTTGCAACATACAAATGCTTGTAACTTTTAACTGGAGCGTCATAAAACCTTGAAATTTTGTAACAATAAAGTACTCGAGCCTCTTGTCAATTTAAGTTATCGCTCAAAGCTATGCTACCCTTGAGTCCCAAATCAAACTCTGATGAAACTTCAAATGGCCCTAAATTCTATACGGTATGTCCTACACCTATCAAAGTTTGCAACATACAAATGCTTGTAACTTTTTACTGGAGCGTCATAAAACCTTGAAATTTTGTAACAATAAAGTACTCGAGCCTCTTGTCAATTTAAGTTATCGCTCAAAGCTATGCTACCCTTGAGTCCCAAATCAAACACTGATAAAACTTCAAATGGCCCTAACTTCTATACGGTACGTCCTACACCTATCAAAGTTTGCAACATACAAATGCTTGTAACTTTTAACTGGAGCGTCATAAAACCTTGAAATTTTGTAACAATAAAGTACTCGAGCCTCTTGTCAATTTAAGTTATCGCTCAAAGCTATGCTACCCTTGAGTCCCAAATCAAACACTGATAAAACTTCAAATGGCCCTAACTTCTATGTCCTACACCTATCAAAGTTTTCAACATACAAATGCTTGTACCTTTTTACTGGAGCGTCATAAAACCTTGAAATTTTGTAACAATAATGTACTCGAGTCTCTTGTCAATTTAAGTTATCGCTCAAAGCTAGGCTACCCTTGAGTCCCAAATCAAACACTGATAAAACTTCAAACGACCCAAACTTCTATACGGTACGTCCTATACCTATCAAAGTTTGCAACATACAAATGCTTGTAACTTTTTACTGGAGCGTCATAAAACCTTGAAATTTTGTAACAATAAAGTACTCGAGCCTCTTGTCAATTTAAGCTATCGCTCAAAGCTATGCTACCCTTGAGTCCCAAATCAAACACTGATAAAACTCCAAATGGCCCTAACTTCTATACGGTACGTCCTACACCTATCAAAGTTTGCAACATACAAATGCTTGTAACTTTTAACTGGAGCGTCATAAAACCTTGAAATTTTGTAACAATAAAGTACTCGAGCCTCTTGTCAATTTAAGTTATCGATCAAAGCTATGCTACCCTTGAGTCCCAAATCAAACACTGATAAAACTTCAAATGGCCCTAACTTCTACGTCCTACACCTATCAAAGTTTTCAACATACAAATGCTTGTACCTTTTTACTGGAGCGTCATAAAACCTTGAAATTTTGTAACAATAATGTACTCGAGTCTCTTGTCAATTTAAGTTATCGCTCAAAGCTATGCTACCCTTGAGTCCCAAATCAAACTCTGATGAAACTTCAAATGGCCCTAAATTCTATACGGTACGTCCTACACCTATCAAAGTTTGCAACATACAAATGCTTGTAACTTTTTACTGGAGCGTCATAAAACCTTGAAATTTTGTAACAATAAAGTACTCGAGCCTCTTGTCAATTTAAGTTATCGCTCAAAGCTATGCTACCCTTGAGTCCCAAATCAAACACTGATAAAACTCCAAATGGCCCTAACTTCTATACGGTACGTCCTACACCTATCAAAGTTTGCAACATACAAATGCTTGTAACTTTTAACTGGAGCGTCATAAAACCTTGAAATTTTGTAACAATAAAGTACTCGAGCCTCTTGTCAATTTAAGTTATCGATCAAAGCTATGCTACCCTTGAGTCCCAAATCAAACACTGATAAAACTTCAAATGGCCCTAACTTCTGCGTCCTACACCTATCAAAGTTTTCAACATACAAATGCTTGTACCTTTTTACTGGAGCGTCATTAAACCTTGAAATTTTGTAACAATAATGTACTCGAGTCTCTTGTCAATTTAAGTTATCGCTCAAAGCTAGGCTACCCTTGAGTCCCAAATCAAACACTGATAAAACTTCAAACGACCCAAACTTCTATACGGTACGTCCTATACCTATCAAAGTTTGCAACATACAAATGCTTGTAACTTTTTACTGGAGCGTCATAAAACCTTGAAATTTTGTAACAATAAAGTACTCGAGCCTCTTGTCAATTTAGGCTATCGCTCAAAGCTATGCTACCCTTGAGTCCCAAATCAAACACTGATAAAACTTCAAATGGCCCTAACTTCGACGTCCTACACCTATCAAAGTTTTCAACATACAAATGCTTGTAAGTTTTAACTGGAGCGCCATAAAAACGTGAAATTTTGTAACAATAAAGTACTCGAGCCTCTTGTCAATTTAAGTTATCGCTCAAAGCTATGCTACCCTTGAGTCCCAAATCAAACACTGATAAAACTTCAAATGGCCCTTACTTCTATACGGTACGTCCTACACCTATCAAAGTTTTCAACATACAAATGCTTGTAACTTTTAACTGGAGCGCCATAAAAACTTGAAATTTTGTAACAATAAAGTACTCGAGCCTCTTGTCAATTTAAGTTATCGCTCAAAGCTATGCTACCCTTGAGTCCCAAATCAAACACTGATAAAACTTCAAATGGCCCTAACTTCTATACGGTACGTCCTACACCTATCAAAGTTTGCAACATACAAATGCTTGTAACTTTTAAATGGAGCGTCATAAAACCTTGAAATTTTGTAACAATAAAGTACTCGAGCCTCTTGTCAATTTAAGTTATCGCTCAAAGCTATGCTACCCTTGAGTCCCAAATCAAACACTGATAAAACTTCAAATGGCCCTAACTTCTACGTCCTACACCTATCAAAGTTTTCAACATACAAATGCTTGTACCTTTTTACTGGAGCGTCATAAAACCTTGAAATTTTGTAACAATAATGTACTCGAGTCTCTTGTCAATTTAAGTTATCGCTCAAAGCTAGGCTACCCTTGAGTCCCAAATCAAACACTGATAAAACTTCAAACGACCCAAACTTCTATACGGTACGTCCTATACCTATCAAAGTTTGCAACATACAAATGCTTGTAACTTTTTACTGGAGCGTCATAAAACCTTGAAATTTTGTAACAATAAAGTACTCGAGCCTCTTGTCAATTTAAGCTATCGCTCAAAGCTATACTACCCTTGAGTCCCAAATCAAACACTGATAAAACTCCAAATGGCCCTAACTTCTATACGGTACGTCCTACACCTATCAAAGTTTGCAACATACAAATGCTTGTAACTTTTAACTGGAGCGTCATAAAACCTTGAAATTTTGTAACAATAATGTACTCGAGCCTCTTGTCAATTTAAGTTATCGCTCAAAGCTATGCTTCCCTTGAGTCGCAAATCAAACACTGATAAAACTTCAAATGGCCCTAACTTCTATTCGGTACGTCCCAAGGTGAATTTACTTACATGGTAGCTGCAAGACCAAATTTTTTTGAACCAACTTTCCTTCAGTAGTTGTCAAATTTGAAATTATAGAAAAATGCGATCAAAACAAATATGCAAACAATTGCAAATAGAGTTTTGATTCGAGTGAAAAGGGTATTTTAATTGTTATTTTCGTAATGTGTGAACATTATGAAGAAATTAGGAGACTATATATTTTATATAAATTTTATGCCACTTTAAGCAGCTCTTATGTATTCCTCCATTCCTCTCAATTTCATTTATTTTGATTGCACACTGCTTCTGTTTGACAATTCCGGAGGTACGAGAATCATCTTGCAGCCACCATGTAAGGAAATTCACCTTGGGTACTTCCTACACCTATCAAAGTTTGCAACATACAAATGCTTGTAACTTTTTACTGGAGCGTCCTAAAACCTTGAAATTTTGTAACAAAGTACTCGAGCATCTTGTCAATTTAAGCTATCGCTCAAAGCTATGCTACCCTTGAGTCCCAAATCAAACACTGATGAAACTTCAAATGGCCCTAACTTCTATACGGTACGTCCTACACCTATCAAAGTTTGCAACATACAAATGCTTGTAACTTTTTACTGGAGCGTCATAAAACCTTGAAATTTTGTAACAATAAAGTACTCGAGCCTCTTGTCAATCTAAGCTATCGCTCAAAGCTATGCTACCCTTGAGTCCCAAATCAAACTCTGATGAAACTTCAAATGGCCCTAACTTCTATACGGTACGTCCTACACCTATCAAAGTTTGCAACATACAAATGCTTGTAAGTTTTTACTGGAGCGTCATAAAACCTTGAAATTTTGTAACAATAAAGTACTCGAGCCTCTTGTCAATCTAAGCTATCGCTCAAAGCTATGCTACCCTTGAGTCCCAAATCAAACTCTGATGAAACTTCAAATGGCCCTAACTTCGACGTCCTACACCTATCAAAGTTTTCAACATACAAATGCTTGTAACTTTTTACTGGAGCGTCATAAAACCTTGACATTTTGTAACAATAAAGTACTCGAGCCTCTTGTCAATTTAAGTTATCGCTCAAAGCTATGCTACCCTTGAGTCCCAAATCAAACACTGATAAAACTTCAAATGGCCCTTACTTCTATACGGTACGTCATACACCTATCAAAGTTTTCAACATACAAATGCTTGTAACTTTTAACTGGAGCGCCATAAAAAAACTTGAAATTTTGTAACAATAAAGTACTCGAGCCTCTTGTCAATTTAAGTTATCGCTCAAAGCTATGCTACCCTTGAGTCCCAAATCAAACACTGATAAAACTTCAAATGGCCCTAACTTCTACGTAATACACCTATCAAAGTTTTCAACATACAAATGCTTGTACCTTTTTACTGGAGCGTCATAAAACCTTGAAATTTTGTAACAATAATGTACTCGAGTCTCTTGTCAATTTAAGTTATCGCTCAAAGCTAGGCTACCCTTGAGTCCCAAATCAAACACTGATAAAACTTCAAACGACCCTAACTTCTATACGGTACGTCCTACACCTATCAAAGTTTTCAACATACAAATGCTTGTACCTTTTTACTGGAGCGTCATAAAACCTTGAAATTTTGTACAATAATGTACTCGAGCCTCTTGTCAATTTAAGTTATCGCTCAAAGCTATGCTTCCCTTGAGTCGCAAATCAAACACTGATAAAACTTCAAATGGCCCTAACTTCTATACGGTACGTCCTATACCTATCAAAGTTTGCAACATACAAATGCTTGTAACTTTTTACTGGAGCGTCATAAAACCTTGAAATTTTGTAACAATAAAGTACTCGAGCCTCTTGTCAATTTAAGTTATCGCTCAAAGCTATGCTACCCTTGAGTCCCAAATCAAACACTGATAAAACTTCAAATGGCCCTAACTTCTATACGGTACGTCCTACACCTATCAAAGTTTGCAACATACAAATGCTTGTAACTTTTAACTGGAGCGTCATAAAACCTTGAAATTTTGTAACAATAATGTACTCGAGCCTCTTGTCAATTTAAGTTATCGCTCAAAGCTATGCTTCCCTTGAGTCGCAAATCAAACACTGATAAAACTTCAAATGGCCCTAACTTCTATTCGGTACGTCCCAAGGTGAATTTACTTACATGGTAGCTGCAAGACCAAATTTTTTTGAACCAACTTTCCTTCAGTAGTTGTCAAATTTGAAATTATAGAAAAATGCGATCAAAACAAATATGCAAACAATTGCAAATAGAGTTTTGATTCGAGTGAAAAGGGTATTTTAATTGTTATTTTCGTAATGTGTGAACATTATGAAGAAATTAGGAGACTATATATTTTATATAAATTTTATGCCACTTTAAGCAGCTCTTATGTATTCCTCCATTCCTCTCAATTTCATTTATTTTGATTGCACATTGCTTCTGTTTGACAATTCCGGAGGTACGAGAATCATCTTGCAGCCACCATGTAAGGAAATTCACCTTGGGTACTTCCTACACCTATCAAAGTTTGCAACATACAAATGCTTGTAACTTTTTACTGGAGCGTCCTAAAACCTTGAAATTTTGTAACAAAGTACTCGAGCATCTTGTCAATTTAAGCTATCGCTCAAAGCTATGCTACCCTTGAGTCCCAAATCAAACACTGATGAAACTTCAAATGGCCCTAACTTCTATACGGTACGTCCTACACCTATCAAAGTTTGCAACATACAAATGCTTGTAACTTTTTACTGGAGCGTCATAAAACCTTGAAATTTTGTAACAATAAAGTACTCGAGCCTCTTGTCAATCTAAGCTATCGCTCAAAGCTATGCTACCCTTGAGTCCCAAATCAAACTCTGATGAAACTTCAAATGGCCCTAACTTCTATACGGTACGTCCTACACCTATCAAAGTTTGCAACATACAAATGCTTGTAACTTTTTACTGGAGCGTCATAAAACCTTGAAATTTTGTAACAATAAAGTACTCGAGCCTCTTGTCAATCTAAGCTATCGCTCAAAGCTATGCTACCCTTGAGTCCCAAATCAAACTCTGATGAAACTTCAAATGGCCCTAACTTCGACGTCCTACACCTATCAAAGTTTTCAACATACAAATGCTTGTAACTTTTTACTGGAGCGTCATAAAACCTTGACATTTTGTAACAATAAAGTACTCGAGCCTCTTGTCAATTTAAGTTATCGCTCAAAGCTATGCTACCCTTGAGTCCCAAATCAAACACTGATAAAACTTCAAATGGCCCTTACTTCTATACGGTACGTCATACACCTATCAAAGTTTTCAACATACAAATGCTTGTAACTTTTAACTGGAGCGCCATAAAAACTTGAAATTTTGTAACAATAAAGTACTCGAGCCTCTTGTCAATTTAAGTTATCGCTCAAAGCTATGCTACCCTTGAGTCCCAAATCAAACACTGATAAAACTTCAAATGGCCCTAACTTCTATACGGTACGTCCTACACCTATCAAAGTTTGCAACATACAAATGCTTGTAACTTTTAACTGGAGCGTCATAAAACCTTGCAATTTTGTAACAATAAAGTACTCGAGCCTCTTGTCAATTTAAGTTATCGCTCAAAGCTATGCTACCCTTGAGTCCCAAATCAAACACTGATAAAACTTCAAATGGCCCTAACTTCTACGTAATACACCTATCAAAGTTTTCAACATACAAATGCTTGTACCTTTTTACTGGAGCGTCATAAAACCTTGAAATTTTGTAACAATAATGTACTCGAGTCTCTTGTCAATTTAAGTTATCGCTCAAAGCTAGGCTACCCTTGAGTCCCAAATCAAACACTGATAAAACTTCAAACGACCCAAACTTCTATACGGTACGTCCTATACCTATCAAAGTTTGCAACATACAAATGCTTGTAACTTTTTACTGGAGCGTCATAAAACCTTGAAATTTTGTAACAATAAAGTACTCGAGCCTCTTGTCAATTTAAGCTATCGCTCAAAGCTATGCTACCCTTGAGTCCCAAATCAAACACTGATAAAACTCCAAATGGCCCTAACTTCTATACGGTACGTCCTACACCTATCAAAGTTTGCAACATACAAATGCTTGTAACTTTTAACTGGAGCGTCATAAAACCTTGAAATTTTGTACAATAATGTACTCGAGCCTCTTGTCAATTTAAGTTATCGCTCAAAGCTATGCTTCCCTTGAGTCGCAAATCAAACACTGATAAAACTTCAAATGGCCCTAACTTCTATACGGTACGTCCCAAGGTGAATTTACTTACATGGTAGCTGCAAGACCAAATTTTTTTGAACCAACTTTCCTTCAGTAGTTGTCAAATTTGAAATTATAGAAAAATGCTATCAAAACAAATATGCAAACAATTGCAAATAGAGTTTTGATTCGAGTGAAAAGGGTATTTTAATTGTTATTTTCGTAATGTGTGAACATTATGAAGAAATTAGGAGACTATATATTTTATATAAATTTTATGCCACTTTAAGCAGCTCTTATGTATTCCTCCATTCCTCTCAATTTCATTTATTTTGATTGCACATTGCTTCTGTTTGACAATTCCGGAGGTACGAGAATCATCTTGCAGCCACCATGTAAGGAAATTCACCTTGGGTACTTCCTACACCTATCAAAGTTTGCAACATACAAATGCTTGTAACTTTTTACTGGAGCGTCTTAAAACCTTGAAATTTTGTAACAAAGTACTCGAGCATCTTGTCAATTTAAGCTATCGCTCAAAGCTATGCTACCCTTGAGTCCCAAATCAAACACTGATGAAACTTCAAATGGCCCTAACTTCTATACGGTACGTCCTACACCTATCAAAGTTTGCAACATACAAATGCTTGTAACTTTTTACTGGAGCGTCATAAAACCTTGAAATTTTGTAACAATAAAGTACTCGAGCCTCTTGTCAATCTAAGCTATCGCTCAAAGCTATGCTACCCTTGAGTCCCAAATCAAACTCTGATGAAACTTCAAATGGCCCTAACTTCTATACGGTACGTCCTACACCTATCAAAGTTTGCAACATACAAATGCTTGTAACTTTTTACTGGAGCGTCATAAAACCTTGAAATTTTGTAACAATAAAGTACTCGAGCCTCTTGTCAATCTAAGCTATCGCTCAAAGCTATGCTACCCTTGAGTCCCAAATCAAACTCTGATGAAACTTCAAATGGCCCTAACTTCGACGTCCTACACCTAGCAAAGTTTTCAACATACAAATGCTTGTAACTTTTTACTGGAGCGTCATAAAACCTTGACATTTTGTAACAATAAAGTACTCGAGCCCCTTGTCAATTTAAGTTATCGCTCAAAGCTATGCTACCCTTGAGTCCCAAATCAAACACTGATAAAACTTCAAATGGCCCTAACTTCTACGTAATACACCTATCAAAGTTTTCAACATACAAATGCTTGTACCTTTTTACTGGAGCGTCATAAAACCTTGAAATTTTGTAACAATAATGTACTCGAGTCTCTTGTCAATTTAAGTTATCGCTCAAAGCTAGGCTACCCTTGTGTCCCAAATCAAACACTGATAAAACTTCAAACGACCCAAACTTCTATACGGTACGTCCTATACCTATCAAAGTTTGCAACATACAAATGCTTGTAACTTTTTACTGGAGCGTCATAAAACCTTGAAATTTTGTAACAATAAAGTACTCGAGCCTCTTGTCAATTTAAGCTATCGCTCAAAGCTATGCTACCCTTGAGTCCCAAATCAAACACTGATAAAACTCCAAATGGCCCTAACTTCTATACGGTACGTCCTACACCTATCAAAGTTTGCAACATACAAATGCTTGTAACTTTTAACTGGAGCGTCATAAAACCTTGAAATTTTGTACAATAATGTACTCGAGCCTCTTGTCAATTTAAGTTATCGCTCAAAGCTATGCTTCCCTTGAGTCGCAAATCAAACACTGATAAAACTTCAAATGGCCCTAACTTCTATACGGTACGTCCCAAGGTGAATTTACTTACATGGTAGCTGCAAGACCAAATTTTTTTGAACCAACTTTCCTTCAGTAGTTGTCAAATTTGAAATTATAGAAAAATGCTATCAAAACAAATATGCAAACAATTGCAAATAGAGTTTTGATTCGAGTGAAAAGGGTATTTTAATTGTTATTTTCGTAATGTGTGAACATTATGAAGAAATTAGGAGACTATATATTTTATATAAATTTTATGCCACTTTAAGCAGCTCTTATGTATTCCTCCATTCCTCTCAATTTCATTTATTTTGATTGCACATTGCTTCTGTTTGACAATTCCGGAGGTACGAGAATCACCTTGCAGCCACCATGTAAGTAAATTCACCTTGGGTACTTCCTACACCTATCAAAGTTTGCAACATACAAATGCTTGTAACTTTTTACTGGAGCGTCCTAAAACCTTGAAATTTTGTAACAAAGTACTCGAGCATCTTGTCAATTTAAGCTATCGCTCAAAGCTATGCTACCCTTGAGTCCCAAATCAAACACTGATGAAACTTCAAATGGCCCTAACTTCTATACGGTACGTCCTACACCTATCAAAGTTTGCAACATACAAATGCTTGTAACTTTTTACTGGAGCGTCATAAAACCTTGAAATTTTGTAACAATAAAGTACTCGAGCCTCTTGTCAATCTAAGCTATCGCTCAAAGCTATGCTACCCTTGAGTCCCAAATCAAACTCTGATGAAACTTCAAATGGCCCTAACTTCTATACGGTACGTCCTACACCTATCAAAGTTTGCAACATACAAATGCTTGTAACTTTTTACTGGAGCGTCATAAAACCTTGAAATTTTGTAACAATAAAGTACTCGAGCCTCTTGTCAATTTAAGTTATCGCTCAAAGCTATGCTACCCTTGAGTCCCAAATCAAACACTGATAAAACTTCAAATGGCCCTAACTTCTACGTCCTACACCTATCAAAGTTTTCAAGATACAAATGCTTGTAACTTTTAACTGGAGCGCCATAAAAACTTGAAATTTTGTAACAATAAAGTACTCGAGCCTCTTGTCAATTTAAGTTATCGCTCAAAGCTATGCTACCCTTGAGTCCCAAATCAAACACTGATAAAACTTCAAATGGCCCTTACTTCTATACGGTACGTCCTACACCTATCAAAGTTTGCAACATACAAATGCTTGTAACTTTTAACTGGAGCGTCATAAAACCTTGAAATTTTGTAACAATAATGTACTCGAGCCTCTTGTCAATTTAAGTTATCGCTCAAAGCTATGCTTCCCTTGAGTCGCAAATCAAACACTGACAAAACTTCAAATGGCCCTAACTTCTATACGGTACGTCCTACACCTATCAATGTTTGCAACATACAAATGCTTGTAACTTTTTACTGGAGCGTCATAGAACCTTGAAATTTTGTAACAATAAAGTAGTCGAGCCTCTTGTCAATTTAAATTATCGCTCAAAGCTATTCTACCCTTGATTCCCAAATCAAACACTGATAAAATTTCAAATGGCCCTAACTTCTATACGGTACGTCCTACACCTATCAAAGTTTGCAACATACAAATGCTTGTAACTTTTTACTGGAGCGTCATAAAACCTTGAAATTTTGTAACAATAAAGTACTCGAGCCTCTTGTCAATTTAAGTTATCGCTCAAAGCTATGCTACCCTTGAGTCCCAAATCAAACACTGATAAAACTTCAAATGGCCCTAACTTCTACGTCCTACACCTATCAAAGTTTTCAAGATACAAATGCTTGTAACTTTTAACTGGAGCGCCATAAAAACTTGAAATTTTGTAACAATAAAGTACTCGAGCCTCTTGTCAATTTAAGTTATCGCTCAAAGCTATGCTACCCTTGAGTCCCAAATCAAACACTGATAAAACTTCAAATGGCCCTTACTTCTATACGGTACGTCCTACACCTATCAAAGTTTGCAACATACAAATGCTTGTAACTTTTAACTGGAGCGTCATAAAACCTTGAAATTTTGTACAATAATGTACTCGAGCCTCTTGTCAATTTAAGTTATCGCTCAAAGCTATGCTTCCCTTGAGTCGCAAATCAAACACTGATAAAACTTCAAATGGCCCTAACTTCTATACGGTACGTCCCAAGGTGAATTTACTTACATGGTAGCTGCAAGACCAAATTTTTTTGAACCAACTTTCCTTCAGTAGTTGTCAAATTTGAAATTATAGAAAAATGCTATCAAAACAAATATGCAAACAATTGCAAATAGAGTTTTGATTCGAGTGAAAAGGGTATTTTAATTGTTATTTTCGTAATGTGTGAACATTATGAAGAAATTAGGAGACTATATATTTTATATAAATTTTATGCCACTTTAAGCAGCTCTTATGTATTCCTCCATTCCTCTCAATTTCATTTATTTTGATTGCACATTGCTTCTGTTTGACAATTCCGGAGGTACGAGAATCACCTTGCAGCCACCATGTAAGTAAATTCACCTTGGGTACTTCCTACACCTATCAAAGTTTGCAACATACAAATGCTTGTAACTTTTTACTGGAGCGTCCTAAAACCTTGAAATTTTGTAACAAAGTACTCGAGCATCTTGTCAATTTAAGCTATCGCTCAAAGCTATGCTACCCTTGAGTCCCAAATCAAACACTGATGAAACTTCAAATGGCCCTAACTTCTATACGGTACGTCCTACACCTATCAAAGTTTGCAACATACAAATGCTTGTAACTTTTTACTGGAGCGTCATAAAACCTTGAAATTTTGTAACAATAAAGTACTCGAGCCTCTTGTCAATCTAAGCTATCGCTCAAAGCTATGCTACCCTTGAGTCCCAAATCAAACTCTGATGAAACTTCAAATGGCCCTAACTTCTATACGGTACGTCCTACACCTATCAAAGTTTGCAACATACAAATGCTTGTAACTTTTTACTGGAGCGTCATAAAACCTTGAAATTTTGTAACAATAAAGTACTCGAGCCTCTTGTCAATTTAAGCTATCGCTCAAAGCTATGCTACCCTTGAGTCCCAAATCAAACACTGATAAAACTTCAAATGGCCCTAACTTCTACGTCCTACACCTATCAAAGTTTTCAAGATACAAATGCTTGTAACTTTTAACTGGAGCGCCATAAAAACTTGAAATTTTGTAACAATAAAGTACTCGAGCCTCTTGTCAATTTAAGTTATCGCTCAAAGCTATGCTACCCTTGAGTCCCAAATCAAACACTGATAAAACTTCAAATGGCCCTTACTTCTATACGGTACGTCCTACACCTATCAAAGTTTGCAACATACAAATGCTTGTAACTTTTAACTGGAGCGTCATAAAACCTTGAAATTTTGTAACAATAATGTACTCGAGCCTCTTGTCAATTTAAGTTATCGCTCAAAGCTATGCTTCCCTTGAGTCGCAAATCAAACACTGACAAAACTTCAAATGGCCCTAACTTCTATACGGTACGTCCTACACCTATCAATGTTTGCAACATACAAATGCTTGTAACTTTTTACTGGAGCGTCATAGAACCTTGAAATTTTGTAACAATAAAGTAGTCGAGCCTCTTGTCAATTTAAATTATCGCTCAAAGCTATTCTACCCTTGATTCCCAAATCAAACACTGATAAAATTTCAAATGGCCCTAACTTTTATACGGTACGTCCTACACCTATCAAAGTTTGCAACATTCAAATGCTTGTAACTTCTTACTGGAGCTTGTAACTTCTTACTGGAGCGTCATAAAACCTTGAAATTTTGTAACAATAATGTACTCGAGTCTCTTGTCAATTTAAGTTAT
Source organism: Clusia tigrina (assembly GCA_920105625.2). Classification (NCBI taxonomy): domain Eukaryota; kingdom Metazoa; phylum Arthropoda; class Insecta; order Diptera; family Clusiidae; genus Clusia; species Clusia tigrina. The sequence goes on along the minus strand of CAKKTE020000546.1, from coordinate 1,139,756 downwards.
CGCTCAAAGCTATGCTACCCTTTTGTCCCAAATCAAACACTGATAAAACTTCAAATGGCCCTAACTTCTATACGGTACGTCCTACACCTATCAAAGTTTGCAACATACAAATGCTTGTAACTTTTAACTGGAGCGTCATAAAACCTTGAAATTTTGTAACAATAAAGTACTCGAGCCTCTTGTCAATTTAAGTTATCGCTCAAAGCTATGCTACCCTTGAGTCCCAATTCAAACACTGATAAAACTTCAAATGGCCCTAACTTCTACGTCCTACACCTATCAAAGTTTTCAACATAGAAATGCTTGTACCTTTTTACTGGAGCGTCATAAAACATTGAAATTTTGTAACAATAATGTACTCGAGTCTCTTGTCAATTTAAGTTATCGCTCAAAGCTATGCTACCCCTTTGTCCCAAATCAAACACTGATAAAACTTCAAATGGCCCTAACTTCTATACGGTACGTCCTACACCTATCAAAGTTTGCAACATACAAATGCTTGTAACTTTTAACTGGAGCGTCATAAAACCTTGAAATTTTGTAACAATAAAGTACTCGAGCCTCTTGTCAATTTAAGTTATCGCTCAAAGCTATGCTACCCTTGAGTCCCAAATCAAACACTGATAAAACTCCAAATGGCCCTAACTTCTATACGGTACGTCCTATACCTATCAAAGTTTGCAACATACAAATGCTTGTAACTTTTTACTGGAGCGTCATAAAACCTTGAAATTTTGTAACAATAAAGTACTCGAGCCTCTTGTCAATTTAAGGTATCGCTCAAAGCTATGCTACCCTTGAGTCCCAAATCAAACACTGATAAAACTCCAAATGGCCCTAACTTCTATACGGTACGTCCCAAGGTGAATTTACTTACAGGGTAGCTGCAACACCAAATTTTTTTGAACCAACTTTCCTTCAGTAGTTGTCAAATTTGAAATTATAGAAAAATGCGATCAAAACAAATATGCAAACAATTGCAAATAGAGTTTTGATTCGAGTGAAAAGGGTATTTTAATTGTTATTTTCGTAATGTGTGAACATTATGAAGAAATTAGGAGACTATATATTTTATATAAATTGTATGCCACTTTAAGCAGCTCTTATGTATTCCTCCATCCTCTCAATTTCATTTATTTTGATGGCACATTGCTTATGTTTGACAATTCCGGAGGTACGGGAATCTCCTTGCAGCCACCATGTAAGTAAATTGACCTTGGGTACTTCCTACACCTATCAAAGTTTGCAACATACAAATGCTTGTAACTTTTTACTGGAGCGTCCTAAAACCTTGAAATTTTGTAACAATAAAGTACTCGAGCCTCTTGTCAATTTAAGCTATCGCTCAAAGCTATGCTACCCTTGAGTCCCAAATCAAACACTGATGAAACTTCAAATGGCCCTAACTTCTATACGGTACGTCCTACACCTATCAAAGTTTGCAACATACAAATGCTTGTAACTTTTTACTGGACCGTCATAAAACCTTGAAATTTTGTAACAATAAAGTACTCGAGCCTCTTGTCAATTTAAGCTATCGCTCAAAGCTATGCTACCCTTGAGTCCCAAATCAAACTCTGATGAAACTTCAAATGGCCCTAACTTCGATACGGTACGTCCTACACCTATCAAAGTTTGCACCATATAAATGCTTGTAACTTTTTACTGGAGCGTCATAAAACCTTGAAATTTTGTAACAATAAAGTACTCGAGCCTCTTGTCAATTTAAGTTATCGCTCAAAGCTATGCTACCCTTGAGTCCCAAATCAAACACTGATAAAACTTCAAATGGCCCTAACTTCTATACGGTACGTCCTACACCTATCAAAGTTTGCAACATACAAATGCTTGTAACTTTTAACTGGAGCGTCATAAAACCTTGAAATTTTGTAACAATAAAGTACTCGAGCCTCTTGTCAATTTAAGTTATCGCTCAAAGCTATGCTACCCTTGAGTCCCAAATCAAACACTGATAAAACTTCAAATGGCCCTAACTTCTACGTCCTACACCTATCAAAGTTTTCAACATACAAATGCTTGTAACTTTTTACTGGAGCGTCATAAAACCTTGAAATTTTGTAACAATAAAGTAATCGAGCCTCTTGTCAATTTAAGATATCGCTCAAAGCTATGCTACCCTTGAGTCCCAAATCAAACACTGATAAAACTTCAAATGGCCCTAACTTCTATACGGTACGTCCTACACCTATCAAAGTTTGCAACATACAAATGCTTCTAACTTTTTACTGGAGCGTCATAAAACCTTGAAATTTTGTAACAATAAAATACTCGAGCCTCTTGTCAATTTAAGCTATCGCTCAAAGCTATGCTACCCTTGAGTCCCAAATCAAACACTGATAAAACTCCAAATTGCCCTAACTTCTATACGGTACGTCCTACACCTATCAAAGTTTGCAACACACAAATGCTTGTAACAATAAAGTAATCGAGCCTGTTGTCAATTTAAGCTATCGCACAAAGCTATGTCACCCTTGAGTCCCAAATCAAACACTGATTAGACTTCAAATGGCCCTAACTTCTATACGGTACGTCCTACACCTATCAAATTTTGCAACATAGAAATGCTTGTAACTTTTTACTGGAGCGTCATAAAACCTTGAAATTTTGCAGCAATAAAGTACTCAAGCCTCTTGTCAATTTAAGCTATCTCAAAGCTATGCTACCCTTGAGTCTCACATCAAACACTAATAAAACCTCAAATGGCCCCAACTACAACATAAGAATGCTTCTAACTTTTTACTGGAGCGTCATAAAACCTTGAAATTTTGTAACAGTAAAGTACTCGAGCCTCTTGTCAATTTAAGCTATCGCTCAAAGCTATGCTACCCTTGAGTCCCAAATCAAACAATGATAAAACTTCAAATGGCCCTAACTTCTATATCTATCAAAGTTTGCAACATACAAATGCTTGTTACTTTTTACTGGAGCGTCATAAAACCTTGAAATTTTGTAACAATAAAGTACTCGAGCCTCTTGTCAATTTAAGCTATCGCTCAGTGCTACCCTTTAGTCCCAAATAAAACACTGATAAAACTTTAAATGGCCCTAACTTCTATACGGTACGTCCTACACTATCAAAGTTTGCAACATACAAATGCTTGTAACTTTTTACTAGAGCGTCATAAAACCTTGAAAATTTGTAACAATAAAGTACTCGAGCCTCTTGACAATTTAAGCTATCGCTCAAAGCTATGCTACCATGGAGTCCCAAATCAAACACTGATAAAACTTTAAATAGCCCTAACTTCTATACGGTACGTCCTACACCTATCAAAGTTTGCAACATTCAAATGCTTGTAACTTTATACTGGAGCGCCATAAAATCTTGAAATTTTGTAACAATAAAATACTTGATCATCTTCTCAATTTAAGCTATCGCTCAAAGCTATGCTACCCTTGAGTCCCAAATCAAACACTGATAAAACTTCATATGGCCATAACTTCTATACGGTTCGTCCTACACCTATCAATGTTTGCAACATACAAATGCTTGTAACTTTTTACTGGAGCGTCATAAAACCTTGAAAATTTGTAACAATAAAGTACTCGAGCCTCTTGACAATTTAAGCTATCGCTCAAAGCTATGCTACCATGGAGTCCCAAATCAAACACTGATAAAACTTTAAATGGCCCTAACTTCTATACGGCACGTCCTAAATCTATCAAAGTTTGCATCATACAAATGTTTTTAACTTTTTACTGGAGCCTCATAAAAGCTTGAAATTTTGTAACAATAAAGTACTCGAGCCTCTTGTCAATTTAAGCTATCGCTCAAAACTATGCTACCCTTGAGTCCCAAATCAAACTCTGATGAAACTTCAAATGGCCCTAACTTCTATACGGTACGTCCTACACCTATCAAAGTTTGCAACATACAAATTCTTGTAACTTTTTACTGGAGCGTCATAAAACCTTGAAATTTTGTAACAATAAAGTACTCGAGCCTCTTGTCAATTTAAGTTATCGCTCAAAGCTATGCTACCCTTGAGTCCCAAATCAAACACTGATAAAACTTCAAATGGCCCTATCTTCTATACGGTACGTCCTACACCTATCAAAGTTTGCAACATACAAATGCTTGTAACTTTTAACTGGAGCGTCATAAAACCTTGAAATTTTGTAAAAATAAAGTACTCGAGCCTCTTGTCAATTTAAGTTATCGCTCAAAGCTATGCTATGAGTCCCAAATCAAACACTGATAAAACTTCAAATGGCCCTAACTTCTACGTCCTACACCTATCAAAGTTTTCAACATACAAATGCTTGTAACTTTTAACTGGAGCGTCATAAAACCTTGAAATTTTGTAACAATAAAGTACTCGAGCCTCTTGTCAATTTAAGTTATCGCTGAAAGCTATGCTACCCTTGAGTCACAAATCAAACACTGATAAAACTTCAAATGGCCCTAACTTCTACGTCCTACACTAATCAAAGTTTTCAACATACAAATGCTTGTAACTTTTCACAGGAGCGTCATAAAACCTTGAAATTTTGTAACAATAAAGTACTCGAGCCTCTTGTCAATTTATGCTACCCTTAAGTCCCACATCAAACACTGATGAAACTTCAAATGGCCCTAACTTCTATATGGTACGTCCTACACCTATCAAAGTTTGCAACATACAAATGCTTGTCACTTTTTACTGGGGCGTCATAAAACCTTGAAATTTTGTAACAATAAAGTACTCGTGCCTCTTGTCAATTTAAGCTATCGCTCAAAGCTATGCTCCCCTTGAGTCCCAAATGAAACACTGATAAAACTTCAAATGGCCCTAACTTCTATACGGTACGTCCTACACCTATCAAAGTTTGCAACATTCAAATGCTTGTAACTTTATACTGGAGCGCCATAAAATCTTGAAATTTTGTAACAATAAAATACTCGATCATCTTCTCAATTTAAGCTATCGCTCAAAGCTATGCTACCCTTGAGTCCCAAATCAAACACTGATAAAACTTCATATGGCCATAACTTCTATACGGTTCGTCCTACACCTATCAAAGTTTGCAACATACAAATGCTTGTAACTTTTTACTGGAGCGTCATAAAACCTTGAAAATTTGTAACAATAAAGTACTCGAGCCTCTTGACAATTTAAGCTATCGCTCAAAGCTATGCTACCATGGAGTCCCAAATCAAACACTGATAAAACTTAAAATGGCCCTAACTTCTATACGGTACGTCCTAAATCTATCAAAGTTTGCATCATACAAATGCTTTTAACTTTTTACTGGAGCCTCAGAAAAGCTTGAAATTTTGTAACAATAAAGTACTCGAGCCTCTTGTCAATTTAAGCTATCGCTCAAAGCTATGCTACCCTTGAGTCCCAAATCAAACTCTGATGAAACTTCAAATGGCCCTAACTTCTATACGGTACGTCCTACACCTATCAAAGTGTGCAACATACAAATGCTTGTAACTTTTTACTGGAGCGTCATAAAACCTTGAAATTTTGTAACAATAAAGTACTTGAGCCTCTTGTCAATTTAAGTTATCGCTCTAAGCTATGCTACCCTTGAGTCCCAAATCAGACACTGATAAAACTTCAAATGGCCCTAACTTCTATACGGTACGTCCTACACCTATCAAAGTTTGCAACATACAAATGCTTGTAACTTTTAACTGGAGCGTCATAAAACCTTGAAATTTTGTAACAATAAAGTACTCGAGCCTCTTGTCAATTTAAGTTATCGCTCAAAGCTATGCTACCCTTGAGTCCCAAATCAAACACTGATAAAACTTCAAATGGCCCTAACTTCTACGTCCTACACCTATCAAAGTTTTCAACATACAAATGCTTGTAACTTTTTACAGGAGCGTCATAAAACCTTGAAATTTTGGAACAATAAAGTAATCGAGCCTCTTGTCAATTTAAGATATCGCTCAAAGCTATGCTACCCTTGAGTCCCAAATCAAACACTGATAAAACTTCAAATGGCCCTAACTTCTATACGGTACGTCCTACACCTATCAAAGTTTGCAACATACAAATGCTTGTAACTTTTTACTGGAGCATCATAAAACCTTGAAATTTTGTAACAATAAAATACTCGAGCCTCTTGTCAATTTAAGCTATCGCTCAAAGCTATGCTACCCTTGAGTCCCAAATCAAACACTGATAAAACTCCAAATTGCCCTAACTTCTATACGGTACGTCCTACACCTATCAAAGTTTGCAACACACAAATGCTTGTAACAATAAAGTAATCGAGGCTCTTGTCAATTTAAGCTATCGCTCAAAGCTATGCTCCCTGAGTCCCAAATCAAACGCTGATAAAACTCCAAATTGCCCTAACTTCTATACGGTACGTCCTACACCTATCAAAGTTTGCAACATACAAATGCTTGTAACTTTTTACAGGAGCGTCATAAAACCTTGAAATTTTGTAAGAATAAAGTACTCGATCCTCTTGTCAATTTAAGCTATCGCACAAAGCTATGTCACCCTTGAGTCCCAAATCAAACACTGATAAGACTTCAAATGGCCCTAACTTCTATACGGTACGTCCTACACCTATCAAAGTTTGCAACATACAAATGCTTGTAACTTTTTACTGGAGCGTCATAAAACCTTGAAATTTTGTAGCAATAAAGTACTCAAGCCTCTTGTCAATTTAAGCTATCTCAAAGCTATGCTACCCTTGAGTCTCACATCAAACACTAATAAAACCTCAAATGGCCCCAACTACAACATAAGAATGCTTGTAACTTTTTACTGGAGCGTCATAAAACCTTGAAATTTTGTAACAATAAAGTACTCGAGCCTGTTGTCAATTTAAGCTATCGCTCAAAGCTATGCTACCTTTGAGTCCCAAATCAAACACTGATAAAACTTCAAATGGCCCTAACTTCTATATCTATCAAAGTTTGCAACATACAAATGCTTGTTACTTTTTACTGGAGCGTCATAAAACCTTGAAATTTTGTAACAATAAATTACTCGAGCCACTTGTCAATTTAAGCTATCACTCAGAGCTACCCTTTAGTCCCAAATCAAACACTGATAAAACTTTAAATGGCCCTAACTTCTATACGGTACGTCCTACACTATCAAAGTTTGCAACATACAAATGCTTGTAACTTTTTACTGGAGCGTCATAAAACCTTGAAAATTTGTAACAATAAAGTACTCGAGCCTCTTGACAATTTAAGCTATCGCTCAAACCTATGCTACCATGGAGTCCCAAATCAAACACTGATAAAACTTTAAATGGCCCTAACTTCTATACGGTACGTCCTAAATCTATCAAAGTTTGCATCATACAAATGCTTTTAACTTTTTCTGGAGCCTCATAAAAGCTTGAAATTTTGTAACAATAAAGTACTCGAGCCTCTTGTCAATTTATGCTATCGCTCAAAGCTATGCTACCCTTGAGTCCCAAATCAAACTCTGATGAAACTTCAAATGGCCCTAACTTCTATACGGTACGTCCTACACCTATCAAAGTGTGCAACATACAAATGCTTGTAACTTTTTACTGGAGCGTCATAAAACCTTGAAATTTTGTAACAATAAAGTACTCGAGCCTCTTGTCAATTTAAGTTATCGCTCTAAGCTATGCTACCCTTGAGTCCCAAATCAAACACTGATAAAACTTCAAATGGCCCTAACTTCTATACAGTACGTCCTACACCTATCAAAGTTTGCAACATACAAACGCTTGTAACTTTTAACTGGAGCGTCATAAAACCTTGAAATTTTGTAACAATAAAGTACTCGAGCCTCTTGTCAATTTAATTTATCGCTCAAAGCTATGCTACCCTTGAGTCCCAAATCAAACACTGATAAAACTTCAAATGGCCCTAACTTCTACGTCCTAAACCTATTAAAGTTTTCAACATACAAATGCTTGTAACTTTTTACAGGAGCGTCATAAAACCTTGAAATTTTGTAACAATAAAGTAATCGAGCCTCTTGTCAATTTAAGATATCGCTCAAAGCTATGCTAACCTTGAGTCCCAAATCAAACACTGATAAAACTTCAAATGGCCCTAACTTCTATATGGTAGGTCCTACACCTATCAAAGTTTGCAACATACAAATGCTTGTAACTTTTTACTGGAGCGTCATAAAACCTTGAAATTTTGTAACAATAAAATACTCGAGCCTCTTGTCAATTTAAGCTATCGCTCAAAGCTATGCTACCCTTGAGTCCCAAATCAAACACTGATAAAACTCCAAATTGCCCTAACTTCTATACGGTACGTCCTACACCTATCAAAGTTTGCAACACACAAATGCTTGTAAGAATAAAGTAATCGAGGCTCTTGTCAATTTAAGCTATCGCTCAAAGCTATGCTCCCTGAGTCCCAAATCAAACGCTGATAAAACTCCAAATTGCCCTAACTTCTATACGGTACGTCCTACACCTATCAAAGTTTGCAACATACAAATGCTTGTAACTTTTTACAGGAGCGTCATAAAACCTTGAAATTTTGTAAGAATAAAGTACTCGATCCTCTTGTCAATTGAAGCTATCGCACAAAGCTATGTCACCCTTGAGTCCCAAATCAAACACTGATAAGACTTCAAATGGCCCTAACTTCTATACGGTACGTCCTACACCTATCAAAGTTTGCAACATACAAATGCTTGTAACTTTTTACTGGAGCGTCATAAAACCTAGAAATTTTGTAGCAATAAAGTACTCAAGCCTCTTGTCAATTTAAGCTATCTCAAAGCTTTGCTACCCTTGAGTCTCACATCAAACACTAATAAAACCTCAAATGGCCCCAACTACAACATAAGAATGCTTGTAACTTTTTACTGGAGCGTCATAAAACCTTGAAATTTTGTAACAATAAAGTACTCGAGCCTCTTGCCAATTTAAGCTATCGCTCAAAGCTGTGCTACCCTTGAGTCCCAAATCAAACACTGATAAAACTTCAAATGGCCCTAACTTCTATATCTATCAAAGTTTGCAACACACAAATACTTGTTACTTTTTACTGGAGCGTCATAAAACCTTGAAACTTTGTAACAATAAAGTACTCGAGCCTCTTGTCAATTTAAGCTATCGCTCAGAGCTACCCTTTAGTCCCATATCAAACACTGATAAAACTTTAAATGGCCCTAACTTCAATACGGTACGTCCTACACTATCAAAGTTTGCAACATACAAATGCTTGTAACTTTTTACTGAAGCGTCATAAAACCTTGAAAATTTGTAACAATAAAGTACTCGAGCCTCTTGACAATTTAAGCTATCGCTCAAAGCTATGCTACCATGGAGTCCCAAACCAAACACTGATAAAACTTTAAATGGCCCTAACTTCTATACGGTACGTCCTAAATCTATCAAAGTTTGCATCATACAAATGCTTTTAACTTTTTACTGGAGCCTCATAAAAGCTTGAAATTTTTTAACAATAAAGTACTCGAGCCTCTTGTCAATTTAAGCTATCGCTCAAAGCTATGCTACCCTTGAGTCTCAAATCAAACACTGATAAAACTTCATATGGCCATAACTTCTATACGGTTCGTCCTACACCTATCAAAGTTTGCAACATACAAATGCTTGTAACTTTTTACTGGAGCGTCATAAAACCTTGAAATTTTGTAATAATAAAGTACTCGAGTCTCTTGTCAATTTAAGTTATTGCTCAAGGCTACATAATGGCCCTAACTTCTATACGGTACGTCCTACACCTATCAAAGATTGCAACCTACAAATGCTTGTAACTTTTTACTAGAGCGCCATAAATCCTAGAAATTTGGTAACAATAAAGTACTCGAGCCTCTTGTCAATTTAAGCTATCGCTCAAAGCTATGCTACGCTTGAGTCCCAAATCAAACACTGATAAAACTTCAAATGGCCCTAACTTCTATACTGTACGTCCTACCCCTATCAAAGTTTGCAACATACAAATGCTTGTAATTTTTTACTGGAGCGTCATAAAACATTGAAATTTTATAACAATAAAATACTCGAGCCTCTTGTCAATTTAAGCTATCGCTCAAAGCTATGCTACCCTTGAGTCCCAAATCAAACACTGATAAAATTTCAAATTGCCCTAACTTCTATACGGTACGTCCCAAGGTGAATTTACTCACATGGTGGCTGCAAGAACAAATTTTTTTGAACCAACTTTCCCTCAGTAGTTGTCAAATTTGAAATTATAGAAAAATGCGATCAAAATAAATATGCAAACAATTGCAAATTGAGTTTCGATTCGAGTGAAATGGGTTTTTTACTTGTTATTTTTGTAAAGTGTGAACATTATGAAGAAATTAGGAGACTATTTATATATTTTATATGAATTGTATGCCACTTTAAGCAGCTCTTATGTATTCCTCCATCCTCTCAATTTCATTTATTTTGATTGCACATTGCTTAAGTTTGACAATTCCGGAGGTACGAAAATCACTTTGCAGCCACCATGTAAGTAAATTCACCTTGGGTACATCCTACACCTAACAAAGTTTGCAACATACAAATGCTTGTAACTTTTTACTGGAGCGTCATAAAACCTTGAAATTTTGTAACAATAAAGTACTCGAGCCTCTTGTCAATTTAAGTTATCGCTCAAAGCTATGCTACCCTTGAGTCCCAAATGAAACACCGATAAAACTTCAAATGGCCCTAACTTCTGTACGGTACGTCCTACACCTATCAAAGTTTGCAACATACAAATGATTGTAACTTTTTACTGGAGCGTGAGAAAACCTTGAAATTTTGTAACAATAAAGTACTCGAGCCTCTTGTCAATTTAAATTATCGCTCAAAGATATTCTACCGTTGAGTCCCAAATGAAACACTGATAAACTTTCAAATGGCCCTAACTTTTATACGGTAGGTCCTACACCTATCAAAGTTTGCAACATTAAAATGCTTGTAACTTCTTACTGGAGCGTCATAAAACCTTGAAATTTTGTAACAATAAAGTACTCGAGCCTCTTGTCAATTTAAGCTATCGCTCAAAGCTATGCTACCCTTGAGTCCCAAATCAAACACTGATAAAACTTCAAATGGCCCTAACTTCTATACGGTACGTCCTACACCTATCAAAGTTTGCAACATACAAATGCTTGTAACTTTTTACTGGAACGTCATAAAACCTTGAAATTTTGTAACAATAAAGTACCCGAGCCTCTTGTAAATTTAAGCTATCGCTCAAAGCTATGCTACCCTTGAGTCCCAAATCAAACACTGATAAAACTTCAAATGGCCGTAACTTCTATACGGTACGTCCTACACTATCAAAGTTTGCCACATACAAATGCTTGTAACTTTTTACTGGAGCGTCATAAAACCTTGAAATTTTGTAACAATAAAGTACTCGAGCCTCTTGTCAATTTAAGCTATCGCTCAAAGCTATGGTACCCTTGAGTCCCAAATCAAACACTGATAAAACTTCAAATGGCCATAATTTCTATACAGTACGTCCTACCCCTATCAAAGTTTGCAACATACAAATGCTTGTAACTTTTTAATGCAGCGTCATAAAACATTGAAATTTTATAACAATAAAATACTCGAGCCTCTTGTCAATTTAAGCTATCGCTCAAAGCTATGCTACCCTTGAGTCCCAAATCAAACACTGATAAAACTTCAAATGGCCCTAACTTCTATACGGTACGTCCCAAGGTGAATTTACTTACATGTTGGCTGCAAGAACAAATTTTTTTTAACCAACTTTCCCTCAGTAGTTGCCAAATTTGAAATTATAGAAAAATGCGATCAAAATAAATATGCAAACAATTGCAAATTGAGTTTAGATTCGAGTGAAATTGGTTTTTTTACTTGTTATTTTTGTAAAGTGTGAACATTATGAAGAAATTAGGAGACTATTTATATATTTTCTATGAATTGTATGCCACTGTAAGCAGCTCTTATGTATTCCTCCATTACTCTCAATTTCATTTATTTTGATTGCACATTGCTTATGTTTGACAGTTCCGGAGGTACGAAAATCACCTTGCAGCCACCATGTAAGTAAATTCATTTTGGGTACGGCCTTCAACTATCAAAGTTTGCAACATACAAATGCTTGTAACTTTTTACTGGAGCGTCATAAAACCTTGAAATTTTGTAACAATAAAGTACTCGAGCCTCTTGTCAATTTAAGCTATCGCTCAAAGCTATGCTACCCTTGAGTCCCAAATCAAACACTGATAAAACTTCAAATGGCCCTAACTTCCATATGTTACGTCCTACACCTATCAAAGTTTGCAACATACAAATGCTTGTAACTTTTTAATGGAACGTCATAAAACCTTGAAATTTTGTAACAATAAAATAATCGAGCCTCTTGTCAATTGAAGCTATCGCTGAAAGCTATGCTACCCTTGAGTCCCAAATCAAACACTGATAAATCTTCAAATGGCCCTAACTTCTATAAGGTACGTCCTACACCTATCAAAGTTTGCAATATACAAATGCTTGTAACTTTTTACTGGAGCGTCATAAATCCTTGAAATTTTGTAACAATAAAGTACTCGAGCCTCTTGTCAATTTAAGCTCTCGCTCAAAGCTATGCTGCCCTTGAGTCCCAAATCAAACACTGATAAAACTTCAAATGGCCCTTACTTCTATACGGTATATCCTACACCTATCAAAGTTTGCAACATACAAATGCTTGTAACTTTTTACAAGAGCGTCATAAAACATTGAAATTTTGTGACAATAAAGTACTCGAGCCTCTTGTCAATTTAAGTTATCGCTCAACGCTATGCTACCCTTGAGTCCCAAATCAAACACTGATAAAACTTCAAATGGTCCTAACTTCTATACTGTACGTCCTACACCTATCAAAGTTTGCAACATACAAATGCTTGTAGCTTTTTACTGGAGCGTCATAAAACCTTGAAATTTTTAAACAATAAAGTACTCGAGCCTCTTGTCAATTTAAGCTAGCGCTCAAAGCTATGCTACCCTTGAGTCCCAAATACAACACTGATAAAATTTCAAATGGTCCTAACTTCTATACGGTACGTCCCAAGGTGAATTTACTCACATGGTGGCTGCAAGAACAAATTTTTTTGAACCAACTTTCCCTCAGTAGTTGTCAAATTTGAAATTATAGAAAAATGCGATCAAAATAAATATGCAAACAATTGCAAATTGAGTTTCGATTCGAGTGAAATGGGTTTTTTACTTGTTATTTTTGTAAAGTGTGAACATTATGAAGAAATTAGGAGACTATTTATATATTTTATATGAATTGTATGCCACTGTAAGCAGCTCTTATGTATTCCTCCATTCCTCTCAATTTCATTTATTTTGATTGCACATTGCTTATGTTTGACAGTTCCGGAGGTACGAAAATCACCTTGCAGCCACCATGTAAGTAAATTCATTTTGGGTACGGCCTTCAACTATCAAAGTTTGCAACATACAAATGCTTGTAACTTTTTACTGGAGCGTCATAAAACCTTGAAATTTTGTAACAATAAAGTACTCGAGCCTCTTGTCAATTTAAGCTATCGCTCAAAGCTATGCTACCCTTGAGTCCCAAATCAAACACTGATAAAACTTCAAATGGCCCTAACTTCCATATGTTACGTCCTACACCTATCAAAGTTTGCAACATACAAATGCTTGTAACTTTTTAATGGAGCGTCATAAAACCTTGAAATTTTGTAACAATAAAATAATCGAGCCTCTTGTCAATTGAAGCTATCGCTGAAAGCTATGCTACCCTTGAGTCCCAAATCAAACACTGATAAATCTTCAAATGGCCCTAACTTCTATAAGGTACGTCCTACACCTATCAAAGTTTGCAATATACAAATGCTTGTAACTTTTTACTGGAGCGTCATAAATCCTTGAAATTTTGTAACAATAAAGTACTCGAGCCTCTTGTCAATTTAAGCTCTCGCTCAAAGCTATGCTGCCCTTGAGTCCCAAATCAAACACTGATAAAACTTCAAATGGCCCTTACTTCTATACGGTATATCCTACACCTATCAAAGTTTGCAACATACAAATGCTTGTAACTTTTTACAAGAGCGTCATAAAACATTGAAATTTTGTGACAATAAAGTACTCGAGCCTCTTGTCAATTTAAGTTATCGCTCAACGCTATGCTACCCTTGAGTCCCAAATCAAACACTGATAAAACTTCAAATGGTCCTAACTTCTATACGGTACGTCCTACACCTATCAAAGTTTGCAACATACAAATGCTTGTAGCTTTTTACTGGAGAGTCATAAAACCTTGAAATTTTTAAACAATAAAGTACTCGAGCCTCTTGTCAATTTAAGCTAGCGCTCAAAGCTATGCTACCCTTGAGTCCCAAATCAAACACTGATAAAATTTCAAATGGTAAACTTCTATACGGTACGTCCCAAGGTGAATTTACTCACATGGTGGCTGCAAGAACAAATTTTTTTGAACCAACTTTCACTCAGTAGTTGTCAAATTTGAAATTATAGAAAAATGCGATCAAAATAAATATGCAAACAATTGCAAATTGAGTTTCGATTCGAGTGAAATGGGTTTTTTACTTGTTATTTTTGTAAAGTGTGAACATTATGAAGAAATTAGGAGACTATTTATATATTTTATATGAATTGTATGCCACTTTAAGCAGCTCTTATGTATTCCTCCATCCTCTCAATTTCATTTATTTTGATTGCACATTGCTTAAGTTTGACAATTCCGGAGGCACGAAAATCACTTTGCAGCCACCATGTAAGTAAATTCACCATGGGTACGTCCTACACTATCAAAGTTTGCCACATACAAATGCTTGTAACTTTTTACTGGAGCGTCATAAAGCTTTGAAATTTTGTGACAATAAAGTACTCGAGCCTCTTGTCAATTTAAGCTATCGCTCAAAGCTATGCTACCCTTGAGTCCCAAATCAAACACTGATAAAACTTCAAATAGCCTTAACTTCTATACGGTACGTCCTACACCTATCAAAGTTTGCAACATTCAAATGCTTGTAACTTTTTACTGGAGCGTCATAAAACCTTGAAATTTTGTAACAATAAAGTACTCGAGCCTCTTGTAAATTTAAGCTATCGCTCAAAGCTATGCTACCCTTGAGTACCAAATCAAACACTAATAAAACTTCATATGGTTCTAACTTCTATACGGTACGTCCTACACCTATCAAAGTTTGCAACATACATATGCTTGTAACTTTTTACTGGAGCGTCATAAAACCTTGAAATTTTGTAACAATAAAGTACTCGAGCCTCTTGTCAATTTAAGTTATCGCTCAAAGCTATGCTACCCTTGAATCCAAAATCAAACACTGATAAAACTTCAAATGGCCCTAACTTCTATACGGTACGTCCTACACCTATCAAAGTTTGCAACATACAAATGCTTGTAACTTTTTACTGGAGCGTCATAAAACCTTGAAATTTTGTAACAATAAAGTACTCGAGCCTCTTGTCAATTTAAGCTATCGCTCAAAGCTATGGTACCCTTGAGTCCCAAATCAAACACTGATAAAACTTCTAGTGGCCATAATTTCTATACAGTACGTCCTACCCCTATCAAAGTTTGCAACATACAAATGCTTGTAACTTTTTAATGGAGCGTCATAAAACATTGAAATTTTATAACAATAAAATACTCGAGCCTCTTGTCAATTTAATCTATCGCTCAAAGCTATGCTACCCTTGAGTCCCAAATCAAACACTGATAAAACTTCAAATGGCCCTAACTTCTATACGGTACGTCCCAAGGTGAATTTACTTACATGTTGGCTGCCAGAACAAATTTTTTTTAACCAACTTTCCCTCAGTAGTTGCCAAATTTGAAATTATAGAAAAATGCGATCAAAATAAATATGCAAACAATTGCAAATTGAGTTTAGATTCGAGTGAAATTGGTTTTTTTACTTGTTATTTTTGTAAAGTGTGAACATTATGAAGAAATTAGGAGACTATTTATATATTTTATATGAATTGTATGCCACTGTAAGCAGCTCTTATGTATTCCTCCATTCCTCTCAATTTCATTTATTTTGATTGCACATTGCTTATGTTTGACAGTTCCGGAGGTACGAAAATCACCTTGCAGCCACCATGTAAGTAAATTCATTTTGGGTACGGCCTTCAACTATCAAAGTTTGCAACATACAAATGCTTGTAACTTTTTACTGGAGCGTCATAAAACCTTGAAATTTTGTAACAATAAAGTACTCGAGCCTCTTGTCAATTTAAGCTATCGCTCAAAGCTATGCTACCCTTGAGTCCCAAATCAAACACTGATAAAACTTCAAATGGCCCTAACTTCCATATGTTACGTCCTACACCTATCAAAGTTTGCAACATACAAATGCTTGTAACTTTTTAATGGAGCGTCATAAAACCTTGAAATTTTGTAACAATCAAATAATCGCGCCTCTTATCAATTTAAGCTAACGTTGAAAGCTATGCTACCCTTGAGTCCCAAATCAAACACTGATAAATCTTCAAATGGCCCTAACTTCTATAAGGTACGTCCTACACCTATCAAAGTTTGCAATATACAAATGCTTGTAACTTTTTACTGGAGCGCCATAAATCCTTGAAATTTTTAACAATAAAGTACTCGAGCCTCTTGTCAATTTAAGCTCTCGCTCAAAGCTATGCTGCCCTTGAGTCCCATATCAAACACTGATAAAACTTCAAATGGCCCTAACTTCTATACGGTACGTCCTACACCTATCAAAGTTTGCAACATACAAATGCTTGTAGCTTTTTACTGGAGCGTCATAAAACCTTGAAATTTTTAAACAATAAAGTACTCGAGCCTCTTGTCAATTTAAGCTAGCGCTCAAAGCTATGCTACCCTTGAGTCCCAAATCAAACACTGATAAAATTTCAAATGGTCCTAACTTCTATACGGTACGTCCTACCTCTATCAATGTTTGCAACATACAAATGCTCCTAACTTTTTACTGGAGCGTCATAAAACCTTGAAATTTTGTGGCAATAAAGTACTCGAGCCTCTTGTCAATTTAAGTTTTCGCTCAAAGCTATGCTACACTTGAGTCCTGAATCAAACACTGATAAAACTTCATATGGCCCTAACTTCCATATGGAACGTCCTACACCTATCAAAGTTTGCAACATACAAATGCTTGTAACTTTTTACTGGAGCGTCATAAAACCTTGAAATTTTGTAACAATAAAGTAATTGAGCCTGTTGTCAATTTAAGCTATCGCTAAAAGCGATGCCACCCTTGAGTCCCAAATCAAACACTGATAAAACTTCAAATGGCCCTAACTTCTATACGGTACGTCCTACACCTATCAAAGTTTGCAATATACAAATGCTTGTAACTTTTTACTGGAGCGTCATAAAACCTTGAAATTTTGTAACAATAAAATACTCGAGCCTCTTGTCAATTTAAGTTATCGCTCAAAGCTATGCTACCCTTGAGTCCCAAATCAAACACCTAGAAAACTTCAAATGGCCCTAACTTCTGTACGGTACGTCCTACACCTATCAAAGTTTGCAACATACAAATGATTGTAACTTTTTACTGGAGCGTGAGAAAACCTTGAACTTTTGTAACAATAAAGTACTCGAGCCTCTTGACAATTTAAGCTAACGCTCAAAGCTATGCTACCCTTGAGTCCCAAATCAAACACTGATAAAACTTCAAATGGCCCTAACTTCTATACGGTACGTCCTACACCTATCAAAGTTTGCAACATACAAATGCTTGTAACTTTTTATTGGAGCGTCATAAAACCTTGAAATTTTTTAACAATAAAGTACTCGAGCCTCTTGTCAATTTAAGCTATCGCTCAAAGCTATGCTACCCTTGAGTCCCAAATCAAACACTGATAAAATTTCAAATGGTCCTAACTTCTATACGGTACGTCCTACCTCTATCAATGTTTGCAACATACAAATGCTCCTAACTTTTTACTGGAGCGTCATAAAACCTTGAAATTTTGTGGCAATAAAGTACTCGAGCCTCTTGTCAATTTAAGTTATCGCTCAAAGCTATGCTACACTTGAGTTATAAATCAAACACTTATAAAACTTCATATGGCCCTAACTTCCATATGGAACGTCCTACAACTATCAAAGTTTGCAACATACAAATGCTTGTAACTTTTTACTGGAGCGTCATAAAACCTTGAAATTTTGTAACAAAAAAGTATCGAGCCTCTTGTCAATTTACGCTATCGCTAAAAGCTATGCCACCCTTGAGTCCCAAATCAAACACTGATAAAACTTCAAATGGCCCTAACTTCTATACGGTACGTCCTACACCTATCAAAGTTTGCAATATACAAATGCTTGTAACTTTTTACTGGAGCGTCATAAAACCTTGAAATTTTGTAACAATAAAGTACTCGAGCCTCTTGTCAATTTAAGCTATCGCTCAAAGCTATGCTACCCTTGAGTCCCAAATCAAACACTGATAAAACTTCAAATAGCCCTAACTTCTATACGGTACGTCCTACACTATCAAAGTTTGTAACATACAAATGCTTGTAACTTTTTACTAGGGCGTCATAAAACCTTGAAATTTTTTTACAATAAAGTACTTGAGCCTCTTGTAAATTTAAGCTATCGCTCAAAGCTATGCTACCCTTGAGTCCCAAATCAAACACTGATAAAACTTCAAATGGCCCTAACTTCTATACGGTACGTCCCAAGGTGAATTTACTTACATGGTGGCTGCAAGAACAAATTTTTTTGAACCAACTTTCCCTCAGTAGTTGTCAAATTTGAAATTATAGAAAAATACGATCCAAACAAATATGCAACCAATTGCAAATAGAGTTTTGATTCGAGTGAAAAGGGTTTTTTAATTGTTATTTTTGTAAAGTGTGAACATTATGAAGAAATGAGGAGACTATTTATATATTTTATATGAATTGTATGCCACTTTAAGCAGCTCTTATGTATTCCTCCATTCCTCTCAATTTCATTTATTTTGATTGCACATTGCTTATGTTTGACAATTCCGGAGGTACGAAAATCTCCTTGCAGCTACCATGTAAGTAAATTCACCTTGGGTACGTCCTACACCTATCAAAGTTTGCAATATACAAATGCTTGTAACTTTTTACTGGAGCGTCATAAAACCTTGAAATTTTGTTACAATCAAGTACTCGAGACTCTTGTAAATTTAAGTTATCGCTCAAAGCTATGCTACCCTTGAGTTCCAAATCAAACACCTATAAAACTTCAAATGGCCCTAACTTCTGTACGTACGTCCTACACCTATCAAAGTTTGCAACATACAAATGCTTGTAACTTTTTACTGGAGCGTCATAAAACCTTGAACTTTTGTAACAATAAAGTACTCGAGCCTCTTGTCAATTTAAGCTATCGCTCAAAGCTATGCTACCCTTGAGTCCCAAATCAAACACTGACAAAATTTCAAATGGTCCTAACTTCTATACGGTACGTCCTACCTCTATCAATGTTTGCAACATACAAATGCTCCTAACTTTTTACTGGAGCGTCATAAAACCTTGAAATTTTGTAACAATAAAGTAATCGAGCCTCTTGTCAATTTAAGCTATCGCTAAAAGCTATGCCACCCTTGAGTCCCAAATCAAACACTGATAAAACTTCAAATGGCCCTAACTTCTATACGGTACGTCCTACACCTATCAAAGTTTGCAATATACAAATGCTTGTAACTTTTTACTGGAGCGTCATAAAACCTTGAAATTTTGTAACAATAAAGTACTCGAGCCTCTTGTCAATTTAAGCTATCGCTCAAAGCTATGCTACCCTTGAGTCCCAAATCAAACACTGATAAAACTTCAAATAGCCGTAACTTCTATACGGTACGTCCTACACCTATCAAAGTTTGCAACATACAAATGCTTGTAACTTTTTACTAGGGCGTCATAAAACCTTGAAATTTTTTTACAATAAAGTACTCGAGCCTCTTGTAAATTTAAGCTATCGCTCAAAGCTATGCTACCCTTGAGTCCCAAATCAAACACTGATAAAACTTCAAATGGTCCTAACTTCTTTTTACTGGAGCGTCATAAAACCTTGAAATTTTGTAACAATAAAGTACTCGAGC
This sequence comes from Clusia tigrina, assembly GCA_920105625.2. NCBI lineage: Eukaryota > Metazoa > Arthropoda > Insecta > Diptera > Clusiidae > Clusia > Clusia tigrina. Next base: position 1,119,777 of record CAKKTE020000546.1, on the reverse strand, counting down.
CTCTTGTCAATTTAATCTATCGCTCAAAGCTATGATACCCTTGAGTCCCAAATCAAACAGTGATAAAACGTCAAATGGCGATAACTTCTATACGGTACGTCCCAAGGTGAATTTACTTACATGGTGGCTGCAAGAAAAAATTTTTTTGAACCAACTTTCCCTCAGTAGTTGTCAAATTTGAAATTATAGAAAAATGCGATCAAAACTAATATGCAAACAATTGCAAATAGAGTTTTGATTCGAGTGAAAAGAGTTTTTTTACTTGTTATCTTTGTAAAGTGTGGACATTATGAAGAAATTAGGAGACTATTTATATATTTTATATGAATTGGATGCCACTTTAAGCAGCTCTTATGTATTCCTCCATTCCTCTCAATTTCATTTATTTTGATTGCACATTGCTTATGTTTGACAATTCCGGAGGTACGAAAATCACCTTGCAGCCACCATGTAAGTAAATTCACCTTGGGTACGGGCTACAACTATCAAAGTCTGCAACATACAAATGCTTGTAACTTTTTACTGGAGCGTCATAAAACATTGAAATTTTGTAACAATAAAGTACTCGAGCCGCTTGTCAATTTAATCTATCGCTCAAAGCTACGATACCCTTGAGTCCCAAATCAAACACTGATAAAACTTCAAATGACAATAACTTCTATACGGTACGTCCCAAGGTGAATTTACTTACATGGTGGCTGCAAGAACAAATTTTTTTGAACCAACTTTCCCTCAGTAGTTGTCAAATTTGAAATTATAGAAAAATGCGATCAAAACAAATATGCAAACAATTGCAAATAGAGTTTTGATTCGAGTGAAAAGAGTTTTTTTACTTGTTATCTTTGTAAAGTGTGAACATTATGAAGAAATTAGGAGATTATTTAAGGTATCGCTCAAAGCTATGCTACCCTTGAGTCCCAAATCAAACACTGATAAAACTCCAAATGGCCCTAACTTCTATACGGTACGTCCTACACTATCAAAGTTGGCAACATACAAATGCTTGTAACTCTTTACTAGAGCGTCAAAAACCTTGAAATTTTGTAACAATAAAGTCCTGGAGAATTTTGTCAATATAAGCTATCGCTCAAAGCTATGCTACCCTTGAGTCCCAATTCAAACACTGATAAAACTTCAAATGGCCCTAACTTCTATAGGGTAGGTCCTACATCTATAAAAGTGTGCAATATACAAATGCTTGTAATTTTTTACTGGAGCGTCATAAAACCTTGAAATTTTGTAACAATAAAGTACTCGAGCCTCTTGTCAATTTAAGTTATCGCTCAAAGCTATGCTACCCTTGAGTCCCAAATCAAACACTGATAAAACTTCTAATGGCCCTAACTTCTATACGGTACATCCTACATCTATCAAAGTGTGCAATATAAAAATGCTTGTAACTTTTTACTGGAGCGTCATAAAACATTGAAATTTTGTTACAATAAAGTACTCAAGCCTCTTGTCAATTTAAGCTATCGCTCAAAGCTAGGCTGCCCTTGAGTCCCAAATCAAACACTGATAAAACTTCAAATGGCCCTAACTTCTATACGGCACGTCCTACACCTATCAAAGTTTGCAATATACAAATTCTTGTAACTTTTTACTGGAGCGTCATAAAACCTTGAAATTTTGTAACAATAAAGTACTCGAGCCTCTTGTCAATTTAAGCTATCGCTCAAAGCTATGCTACCCTTGAGTCCCAAATCAAACACTGATAAAACTTCAAATGGTCCTAACTTCTATACGGTACGTCCTACACCTATAAAAGTTTGCAACATACAAATGCTTGTAACTTTTTACTGGAGCGTCATAAAACCTTGAAATTTTGTAACAATAAAGTACTCGAGCCTCCTGTAAATTTAAGTTATCGCTCAAAGCTATGCTACCCTTGAGTCGAAAATCAAACACTGACAAAACTTCAAATGGCCTTAACTCCTATACGGTACGTCCTGCACCTATCAAAGTTTGCAACCTACAAATGCTTGTAACTTTTTACTGGAGCGTCATAAAACCTTGACATTTTCTAACAATAAAGTACTCGAGCCTCTTGTCAATTTAAGCTATCGCTCAAAGCTATGCTACCCTTGAGTCCCAAATCAAACACTGATAAAACTTCAAATGGCCCTAACTTCCATATGTTACGTCCTACACCTATCAAAGTTTGCAACATACAAATGCTTGTAACTTTTTAATGGAGCGTCATAAAACCTTGAAATTTTGTAACAATAAAATAATCGAGCCTCTTATCAATTGAAGCTATCGCTCAAAGCTATGCTACCCTTGAGTCCCAAATCAAACACTGATAAAACTTCAAATAGCCTTAACTTCTATACGGTACGTCCTACACCTATCAAAGTTTGCAACATTCAAATGCTTGTAACTTTTTACTGGAGCGTCATAAAACCTTGAAATTTTGTAACAATAAAGTACTCGAGCCTCTTGTAAATTTAAGCTATCGCTCAAAGCTATGCTACCCTTCAGTACCAAATCAAACACTAATAAAACTTCATATGGTTCTAACTTCTATACGGTACGTCCTACACCTATCAAAGTTTGCAACATACAAATGCTTGTAACTTTTTACTGGAGCGTCATAAAACCTTGAAATTTTGTAACAATAAAGTACTCGAGCCTCTTGTCAATTTAAGTTATCGCTCAAAGCTATGCTACCCTTGAGTCCAAAATCAAACACTGATAAAACTTCAAATGGCCCTAACTTCTATACGGTACGTCCTACACCTATCAAAGTTTGCAACATACAAATGCTTGTAACTTTTTACTGGAGCGTCATAAAACCTTGAAATTTTGTAACAATAAAGTACTCGAGCCTCTTGTCAATTTAAGCTATCGCTCAAAGCTATGGTACCCTTGAGTCCCAAATCAAACACTGATAAAACTTCTATACAGTACGTCCTACCCCTATCAAAGTTTGCAACATACAAATGCTTGTAACTTTTTAATGGAGCGTCATAAAACATTGAAATTTTATAACAATAAAATACTCGAGCCTCTTGTCAATTTAAGCTATCGCTCAAAGCTATGCTACCCTTGAGTCCCAAATCAAACACTGATAAAACTTCAAATGGCCCTAACTTCTATACGGTACGTCCCAAGGTGAATTTACTTACATGTTGGCTGCAAGAACAAATTTTTTTTAACCAAGTTTCCCTCAGTAGTTGCCAAATTTGAAATTATAGAAAAATGCGATCAAAATAAATATGCAAACAATTGCAAATTGAGTTTAGATTCGAGTGAAATTGGTTTTTTTACTTGTTATTTTTGTAAAGTGTGAACATTATGAAGAAATTAGGAGACTATTTATATATTTTATATGAATTGTATGCCACTGTAAGCAGCTCTTATGTATTCCTCCATTCCTCTCAATTTCATTTATTTTGATTGCACATTGCTTAAGTTTGACAATTCCGGAGGCACGAAAATCACTTTGCAGCCACCTTGTAAGTAAATTCACCTTGGGTACATCCTACACCTATCAAAGTTTGCAACATACAAATGCTTGTAACTTTTTACTGGAGCGTCATAAAACCTTGAAATTTTGTAACAATAACGTACTCGAGCCTCTTGTCAATTTAAGTTATCGCTCAAAGCTATGCTACCCTTGAGTTCCAAATCAAACACCGATAAAACTTCAAATGGCCCTAACTTCTGTACGGTACGTCCTACAAATATCAAAGTTTGCAACATACAAATGATTGTAACTTTTTACTGGAGCGTGAGAAAACCTTGAAATTTTGTAACAATAAAGTACTCGAGCCTCTTGTCAATTTAAATTATCGCTCAAAGATATTCTACCGTTGAGTCCCAAATGAAACACTGATAAACTTTCAAATGGCCCTAACTTTTATACGGTAGGTCCTACATCTATCAAAGTTTGCAACATTCAAATGCTTGTAACTTCTTACTGGAGCGTCATAAAACCTTGAAATTTTGTAACAATAAAGTACTCGAGCCTCTTGTCAATTTAAGCTATCGCTCAAAGCTATGCTACCCTTGAGTCCCAAATCAAACTCTGATAAAACTTCAAATGGCCCTAACTTCTATACGGTACGTCCTACACCTATCAAAGTTTGCAACATACAAATGCTTGTAACTTTTTACTGGAACGTCATAAAACCTTGAAATTTTGTAACAATAAAGTACCCGAGCCTCTTGTAAATTTAAGCTATCGCTCAAAGCTATGCTACCCTTGAGTCCCAAATCAAACACTAATAAAACTTCAAATGGCCCTAACTTCTATACGGTACGTCCTACACCTATCAAAGTTTGCAACATACAAATGCTTGTAACTTTTTACTGGAACGTCATAAAACCTTGAAATTTTGTAACAATAAAGTACCCGAGCCTCTTGTAAATTTAAGCTATCGCTCAAAGCTATGCTACCCTTGAGTCCCAAATCAAACACTGATAAAACTTCAAATAGCCTTAACTTCTATACGGTACGTCCTACACCTATCAAAGTTTGCAACATTCAAATGCTTGTAACTTTTTACTGGAGCGTCATAAAACCTTGAAATTTTGTAACAATAAAGTACTCGAGCCTCTTGTAAATTTAAGCTATCGCTCAAAGCTATGCTACCCTTCAGTACCAAATCAAACACTAATAAAACTTCATATGGTTCTAACTTCTATACGGTACGTCCTACACCTATCAAAGTTTGCAACATACAAATGCTTGTAACTTTTTACTGGAGCGTCATAAAACCTTGAAATTTTGTAACAATAAAGTACTCGAGCCTCTTGTCAATTTAAGTTATCGCTCAAAGCTATGCTACCCTTGAGTCCAAAATCAAACACTGATAAAACTTCAAATGGCTCTAACTTCTATACGGTACGTCCTACACCTATCAAAGTTTGCAACATACAAATGCTTGTAACTTTTTACTGGAGCGTCATAAAACCTTGAAATTTTGTAACAATAAAGTACTCGAGCCTCTTGTCAATTTAAGATATCGCTCAAAGCTATGGTACCCTTGAGTCCCAAATCAAACACTGATAAAACTTCTAATGGCCATAATTTCTATACAGTACGTCCTACCCCTATCAAAGTTTGCAACATACAAATGCTTGTAACTTTTTAATGGAGCGTCATAAAACATTGAAATTTTATAACAATAAAATACTCGAGCCTCTTGTCAATTTAAGCTATCGCTCAAAGCTATGCTACCCTTGAGTCCCAAATCAAACACTGATAAAACTTCAAATGGCCCTAACTTCTATACGGTACGTCCCAAGGTGAATTTACTTACATGTTGGCTGCAAGAACAAATTTTTTTTAACCAACTTTCCCTCAGTAGTTGCCAAATTTGAAATTATAGAAAAATGCGATCAAAATAAATATGCAAACAATTGCAAATTGAGTTTAGATTCGAGTGAAATTGGTTTTTTTACTTGTTATTTTTGTAAAGTGTGAACATTATGAAGAAATTAGGAGACTATTTATATATTTTATATGAATTGTATGCCACTGTAAGCAGCTCTTATGTATTCCTCCATTCCTCTCAATTTCATTTATTTTGATTGCACATTGCTTATGTTTGACAGTTCCGGAGGTACGAAAATCACCTTGCAGCCACCATGTAAGTAAATTCATTTTGGGTACGGCCTTCAACTATCAAAGTTTGCAACATACAAATGCTTGTAACTTTTTACTGGAGCGTCATAAAACCTTGAAATTTTGTAACAATAAAGTACTCGAGCCTCTTGTCAATTTAAGCTATCGCTCAAAGCTATGCTACCCTTGAGTCCCAAATCAAACACTGATAAAACTTCAAATGGCCCTAACTTCCATATGTTACGTCCTACACCTATCAAAGTTTGCAACATACAAATGCTTGTAACTTTTTAATGGAGCGTCATAAAACCTTGAAATTTTGTAACAATAAAATAATCGAGCCTCTTATCAATTTAAGCTAACGTTGAAAGCTATGCTACCCTTGAGTCCCAAATCAAACACTGATAAATCTTCAAATGGCCCTAACTTCTATAAGGTACGTCCTACACCTATCAAGGTTTGCAATATACAAATGCTTGTAACTTTTTACTGGAGCGCCATAAATCCTTGAAATTTTTAACAATAAAGTACTCGAGCCTCTTGTCAATTTAAGCTCTCGCTCAAAGCTATGCTGCCCTTGAGTCCCATATCAAACACTGATAAAACTTCAAATGGCCCTAACTTCTATACGGTACGTCCTACACCTATCAAAGTTTGCAACATACAAATGCTTGTAGCTTTTTACTGGAGCGTCATAAAACCTTGAAATTTTTAAACAATAAAGTACTCGAGCCTCTTGTCAATTTAAGCTAGCGCTCAAAGCTATGCTACCCTTGAGTCCCAAATCAAACACTGATAAAATTTCAAATGGTCCTAACTTCTATACGGTACGTCCTACCTCTATCAATGTTTGTAACATACAAATGCTCCTAACTTTTTACTGGAGCGTCATAAAACCTTGAAATTTTGTGGCAATAAAGTACTCGAGCCTCTTGTCAATTTAAGTTTTCGCTCAAAGCTATGCTACACTTGAGTCCTGAATCAAACACTGATAAAACTTCATATGGCCCTAACTTCCATATGGAACGTCCTACACCTATCAAAGTTTGCAACATACAAATGCTTGTAACTTTTTACTGGAGCGTCATAAAACCTTGAAATTTTGTAACAATAAAGTAATTGAGCCTGTTGTCAATTTAAGCTATCGCTAAAAGCGATGCCACCCTTGAGTCCCAAATCAAACACTGATAAAACTTCAAATGGCCCTAACTTCTATACGGTACGTCCTACACCTATCAAAGTTTGCAATATACAAATGCTTGTAACTTTTTACTGGAGCGTCATAAAACCTTGAAATTTTGTAACAATAAAGTACTCGAGCCTCTTGTCAATTTAAGCTATCGCTCAAAGCTATGCTACCCTTGAGTCCCAAATCAAACACCTATAAAACTTCAAATGGCCCTAACTTCTGTACGGTACGTCCTACACCTATCAAAGTTTGCAACATACAAATGATTGTAACTTTTTACTGGAGCGTGAGAAAACCTTGAACTTTTGTAACAATAAAGTACTCGAGCCTCTTGACAATTTAAGCTAACGCTCAAAGCTATGCTACCCTTGAGTCCCAAATCAAACACTGATAAAACTTCAAATGGCCCTAACTTCTATACGGTACGTCCTACACCTATCAAAGTTTGCAACATACAAATGCTTGTAACTTTTTATTGGAGCGTCATAAAACCTTGAAATTTGTTAACAATAAAGTACTCGAGCATCTTGTCAATTTAAGCTATCGCTCAAAGCTATGCTACCCTTGAGTCCCAAATCAAACACTGATAAAATTTCAAATGGTCCTAACTTCTATACGGTACGTCCTACCTCTATCAATGTTTGCAACATACAAATGCTCCTAACTTTTTACTGGAGCGGCATAAAACCTTGAAATTTTGTGGCAATAAAGTACTCGAGCCTCTTGTCAATTTAAGTTATCGCTCAAAGCTATGCTACACTTGAGTTATAAATCAAACACTTATAAAACTTCATATGGCCCTAACTTCCATATGGAACGTCCTACAACTATCAAAGTTTGCAACATACAAATGCTTGTAACTTTTTACTGGAGCGTCATAAAACCTTGAAATTTTGTAACAAAAAAGTATCGAGCCTCTTGTCAATTTACGCTATCGCTAAAAGCTATGCCACCCTTGAGTCCCAAATCAAACACTGATAAAACTTCAAATGGCCCTAACTTCTATACGGTACGTCCTACACCTATCAAAGTTTGCAATATACAAATGCTTGTAACTTTTTACTGGAGCGTCATAAAACCTTGAAATTTTGTAACAATAAAGTACTCGAGCCTCTTGTCAATTTAAGCTATCGCTCAAAGCTATGCTACCCTTGAGTCCCAAATCAAACACTGATAAAACTTCAAATAGCCCTAACTTCTATACGGTACGTCCTACACTATCAAAGTTTGCAACATACAAATGCTTGTAACTTTTTACTAGGGCGTCATAAAACCTTGAAATTTTTTTACAATAAAGTACTTGAGCCTCTTGTAAATTTAAGCTATCGCTCAAAGCTATGCTACCCTTGAGTCCCAAATCAAACACTGATAAAACTTCAAATGGCCCTAACTTCTATACGGTACGTCCCAAGGTGAATTTACTTACATGGTGGCTGCAAGAACAAATTTTTTTGAACCAACTTTCCCTCAGTAGTTGTCAAATTTGAAATTATAGAAAAATACGATCCAAACAAATATGCAACCAATTGCAAATAGAGTTTTGATTCGAGTGAATAGGGTTTTTTAATTGTTATTTTTGTAAAGTGTGAACATTATGAAGAAATGAGGAGACTATTTATATATTTTATATGAATTGTATGCCACTTTAAGCAGCTCTTATGTGTTCCTCCATTCCTCTCAATTTCATTTATTTTGATTGCACATTGCTTATGTTTGACAATTCCGGAGGTACAAAAATCTCCTTGCAGCTACCATGTAAGTAAATTCACCTTGGGTACGTCCTACACCTATCAAAGTTTGCAATATACAAATGCTTGTAACTTTTTACTGGAGCGTCATAAAACCTTGAAATTTTGTTACAATCAAGTACTCGAGACTCTTGTAAATTTAAGTTATCGCTCAAAGCTATGCTACCCTTGAGTCCCAAATCAAACACCTATAAAACTTCAAATGGCCCTAACTTCTGTACATACGTCCTACACCTATCAAAGTTTGCAACATACAAATGCTTGTAACTTTTTACTGGAGCGTCATAAAACCTTGAAATTTTGTAACAATAAAGTACTCGAGCCTCTTGTCAATTTAAGCTATCGCTCAAAGCTATGCTACCCTTGAGTCCCAAATCAAACACTGACAAAATTTCAAATGGTCCTAACTTCTATACGGTACGTCCTACCTCTATCAATGTGTGCAACATACAAATGCTCCTAACTTTTTACTGGAGCGTCATAAAACCTTGAACTTTTGTAACAATAAAGTACTCGAGCCTCTTGTCAATTTAAGCTATCGCTCAAAGCTATGCTACCCTTGAATCCCAAATCAAACACTGATAAAACTTCAAATAGCCCTAACTTCTATACGGTACGTCCTACACTATCAAAGTTTGCAACATACAAATGCTTGTAACTTTTTACTAGGGCGTCATAAAACCTTGAAATTTTTTTACAATAAAGTACTTGAGCCTCTTGTAAATTTAAGCTATCGCTCAAAGCTATGCTACCCTCGAGTCCCAAATCAAACACTGATAAAACTTCAAATGGCCCTAACTTCTATACGGTACGTCCCAAGGTGAATTTACTTACATGGTGGCTGCAAGAACAAATTTTTTTGAACCAACTTTCCCTCAGTAGTTGTCAAATTTGAAATTATAGAAAAATACGATCCAAACAAATATGCAACCAATTGCAAATAGAGTTTTGATTCGAGTGAATAGGGTTTTTTAATTGTTATTTTTGTAAAGTGTGAACATTATGAAGAAATGAGGAGACTATTTATATATTTTATATGAATTGTATGCCACTTTAAGCAGCTCTTATGTGTTCCTCCATTCCTCTCAATTTCATTTATTTTGATTGCACATTGCTTATGTTTGACAATTCCGGAGGTACAAAAATCTCCTTGCAGCTACCATGTAAGTAAATTCACCTTGGGTACGTCCTACACCTATCAAAGTTTGCAATATACAAATGCTTGTAACTTTTTACTGGAGCGTCATAAAACCTTGAAATTTTGTTACAATCAAGTACTCGAGACTCTTGTAAATTTAAGTTATCGCTCAAAGCTATGCTACCCTTGAGTCCCAAATCAAACACCTATAAAACTTCAAATGGCCCTAACTTCTGTACATACGTCCTACACCTATCAAAGTTTGCAACATACAAATGCTTGTAACTTTTTACTGGAGCGTCATAAAACCTTGAACTTTTGTAACAATAAAGTACTCGAGCCTCTTGTCAATTTAAGCTATCGCTCAAAGCTATGCTACCCTTGAGTCCCAAATCAAACACTGACAAAATTTCAAATGGTCCTAACTTCTATACGGTACGTCCTACCTCTATCAATGTGTGCAACATACAAATGCTCCTAACTTTTTACTGGAGCGTCATAAAACCTTGAAATTTTGTAACAATAAAGTAATCGAGCCTCTTGTCAATTTAAGCTATCGCTAAAAGCTATGCCACCCTTGAGTCCCAAATCAAACACTGATAAAACTTCAAATGGCCCTAACTTCTATACGGTACGTCCTACACCTATCAAAGTTTGCAATATACAAATGCTTGTAACTTTTTACTGGAGCGTCATAAAACCTTGAAATTTTGTAACAATAAAGTACTCGAGCCTCTTGTCAATTTAAGCTATCGCTCAAAGCTATGCTACCCTTGAGTCCCAAATCAAACACTGATAAAACTTCAAATAGCCCTAACTTCTATACGGTACGTCCTACACCTATCAAAGTTTGCAACATACAAATGCTTGTAACTTTTTACTAGGGCGTCATAAAACCTTGAAATTTTTTTACAATAAAGTACTCGAGCCTCTTGTAAATTTAAGCTATCGCTCAAAGCTATGCTACCCTTGAGTCCCAAATCAAACACTGATAAAACTTCAAATGGTCCTAACTTCTTTTTACTGGAGCGTCATAAAACCTTGAAATTTTGTAACAATAAAGTACTCGAGCCTCTTGTCAATTTAATCTATCGCTCAAAGCTACGATACCCTTGAGTCCCAAATCAAACACTGATAAAACTTCAAATGACAATAACTTCTATACGGTACGTCCCAAGGTGAATTTACTTACATGGTGGCTGCAAGAACAAATTTTTTTGAACCAACTTTCCCTCAGTAGTTGTCAAATTTGAAATTATAGAAAAATGCGATCAAAACAAATATGCAAACAATTGCAAATAGAGTTTTGATTCGAGTGAAAAGAGTTTTTTTACTTGTTATCTTTGTAAAGTGTGAACATTATGAAGAAATTAGGAGATTATTTAAGGTATCGCTCAAAGCTATGCTACCCTTGAGTCCCATATCAAACACTGATAAAACTTCAAATGGCCCTAACTTCTATACGGTACGTCCTACACCTATCAAAGTTTGCTACATACAAATGCTTGTAACTTTTTACTGGAGCGTCATAAAACCTTGAAATTTTGTAACAATAAAGTACTCGAGCCTCTTGTCAATTTAAGTTATCGCTCAAAGCTATGCTACCCTTGAGTCCCAAATCAAACACTGATAAAACTTCTAATGGCCCTAACTTCTATACGGTACATCCTACATCTATCAAAGTGTGCAATATAAAAATGCTTGTAACTTTTTACTGGAGCGTCATAAAACATTGAAATTTTGTTACAATAAAGTACTCAAGCCTCTTGTCAATTTAAGCTATCGCTCAAAGCTAGGCTGCCCTTGAGTCCCAAGTCAAACACTGATAAAACTTCAAATGGCCCTAACTTCTATACGGCCCTACACCTATCAAAGTTTGCAATATACAAATTCTTGTAACTTTTTACTGGAGCGTCATAAAACCTTGAAATTTTGTAACAATAAAGTACTCGAGCCTCTTGTCAATTTAAGCTATCGCTCAAAGCTATGCTACCCTTGAGTCCCAAATCAAACACTGATAAAACTTCAAATGGTCCTAACTTCTATACGGTACGTCCTACACCTATACAAGTTTGCAACATACAAATGCTTGTAACTTTTTACTGGAGCGTCATAAAACCTTGAAATTGTGTAACAATAAAGTACTCGAGCCTCCTGTAAATTTAAGTTATCGCTCAAAGCTATGCTACCCTTGAGTCGAAAATCAAACACTGACAAAACTTCAAATGGCCTTAACTCCTATACGGTACGTCCTGCACCTATCAAAGTTTGCAACCTACAAATGCTTGTAACTTTTTACTGGAGCGTCATAAAACCTTGACATTTTCTAACAATAAAGTACTCGAGCCTCTTGTCAATTTAAGCTATCGCTCAAAGCTATGCTACCTTTGAGTCCCAAATCAAACACTGATAAAACTTCAAATGGCACTAACTTCTATACGGTACGTCCTACACCTATCAAAGTTTGCAATATACAAATGCTTGTAACTTTTTACTGGAGCGTCATAAAACCTTGAAATTTTGTAACAATAAAGTACTCGAGCCTCCTGTAAATTTAAGTTGTCGCTCAAAGCTATGCTACCCTTGAGTCCCAAATCAAACACTGATAAAAGTTCAAATGGCCCTAACTTCTATACGGTACGTCCTACACCTATCAAAGTTTGCAACCTACAAATGCTTGTAACTTTTTACTGGAGCGTCATAAAACCTTGACATTTTCTAACAATAAAGTACTCGAGCCTCTTGTCAATTTAAGCTATCGCTCAAAGCTATGCTACCTTTGAGTCCCAAATCAAACACTGATAAATCTTCAAATGCCACTAACTTCTATACGGTACGTCCTACACCTATCAAAGTTTGCAATATACAAATGCTTGTAACTTTTTACTGGAGCGTCATAAAACCTTGAAATTTTGTAACAATAAAGTACTCGAGCCTCTGGTCAATTTAAGCTATCGCTCAAAGCTATGCTTCCCTTGAGTCCCAAATCAAATACTTATAAAAATTCAAATGGCCCTAACATCTATAAGGTAGTTCAAGTCAAAGTTTGCAACATACAAATGCTTGTAACTTTTTACTGGAGCTTCATAAAACCTTCAAATTTTGTAACAATATTCGAGCCTCTTGTCAGTTTAAGCTATCACTCAAATCTATGCTACCCTTGAGTCCCAAATCAAACACTGATAAAACTTCAAATGGCCCTAACTTCTATTCGGTATGTCCTACACCTATCAAAGTTTGCAACATACAAATGCTTGTAACTTTTTACTGAAGCGTCATAAAACCTTGAAATTTTGTAACAATAAAGTACTCGAGTCTCTTGTCAATTTAAGTTATCGCTCAAAGCTATGCTACCCTTGAGTCCCAAATCAAATACTTATAAAAATTCAAATGGCCCTAACATCTATAAGGTAGTTCAAGTCAAAGTTTGCAACATACAATTGCTACCCTTGAGTCCCAAATCAAACACTGATAAAACTTCAAATGGCCCTCACTTCTATACGGTACGTCCTATACCTATCAAAGTTTGCAACATACAAATGCTTGTAACTTTTTACTGGAGCGTCATAAAACCTTGAAATTTTGTAACAATAAAGTACTCGAGCCTCTTGTCAATTTAAGTTATCGCTCAAAGCTATGCTACCCTTGAGTCCCAAATCAAATACTTATAAAAATTCAAATGGCCCTAACATCTATAAGGTAGTTCAAGTCAAAGTTTGCAACATACAAATGCTTGTAACTTTTTACTGGAGCTTCATAAAACCTTGAAATTTTGTAACAATATTCGAGCCTCTTGTCAGTTTAAGCTATCACTCAAATCTATGCTACCCTTGAGTCCCAAATCAAAACCGTCATAAAACCTTGAAATTTTGTAACAATAAAGTACTCGAGTCTCTTGTCAATTTAAGTTATCGCTCAAAGCATTGCTACCCTTGAGTCCCAAATCAAACACTGATAAAACTTCAAATGGCCCTCACTTCTATACGGTACGTCCTATACCTATCAAAGTTTTCAACATACAAATGCTTGTAACTTTTTACTGGAGCGTCCTAAAACCTTGAAATTTTTTAACAATAAAGTACTCGAGCCTCTTGTCAATTTAAGTTATCGCTCAAAGCTATGCTACTCTGGAGTCCCAAATCAAACACTGATAAAACTTCAAATGGCCCTAACTTCTATACGGAACGTCCTACACCTATAAAAGTTTGCAACATACAAATGCTTGTAACTTTTTACTGGAGCGTCAGAAAACCTTGAAATTTTGTAACAATAAAGTACTCGAGCCTCTTGTCAATTTAAGCTATCGCTCAAAGCTATGCTACCCTTGAGTCCCAAATCAAACACTGATAAAACTTCAAATGGTCCTAACTTCTATACGGTACGTCCTACACCTATAAAAGTTTGCAACATACAAATGCTTGTAACTTTTTACTGGAGCGTCATAAAACCTTGAAATTTTGTAACAATAAAGTACTCGAGCCTCCTGTAAATTTAAGTTATCGCTCAAAGCTATGCTACCCTTGAGTCGAAAATCAAACACTGACAAAACTTCAAATGGCCTTAACTCCTATACGGTACGTCCTGCACCTATCAAAGTTTGCAACCTACAAATGCTTGTAACTTTTTACTGGAGCGTCATAAAACCTTGACATTTTCTAACAATAAAGTACTCGAGCCTCTTGTCAATTTAAGCTATCGCTCAAAGCTATGCTACCTTTGAGTCCCAAATCAAACACTGATAAAACTTCAAATGGCACTAACTTCTATACGGTACGTCCTACACCTATCAAAGTTTGCAATATACAAATGCTTGTAACTTTTTACTGGAGCGTCATAAAACCTTGAAATTTTGTAACAATAAAGTACTCGAGCCTCCTGTAAATTTAAGTTATCGCTCAAAGCTATGCTACCCTTGAGTCCCAAATCAAACACTGATAAAAGTTCAAATGGCCCTAACTTCTATACGGTACGTCCTACACCTATCAAAGTTTGCAACCTACAAATGCTTGTAACTTTTTACTGGAGCGTCATAAAACCTTGACATTTTCTAACAATAAAGTACTCGAGCCTCTTGTCAATTTAAGCTATCGCTCAAAGCTATGCTACCTTTGAGTCCCAAATCAAACACTGATAAATCTTCAAATGCCACTAACTTCTATACGGTACGTCCTACACCTATCAAAGTTTGCAATATACAAATGCTTGTAACTTTTTACTGGAGCGTCATAAAACCTTGAAATTTTGTAACAATAAAGTACTCGAGCCTCTGGTCAATTTAAGCTATCGCTCAAAGCTATGCTACCCTTGAGTCCCAAATCAAATACTTATAAAAATTCAAATGGCCCTAACATCTATAAGGTAGTTCAAGTCAAAGTTTGCAACATACAAATGCTTGTAACTTTTTACTGGAGCTTCATAAAACCTTGAAATTTTGTAACAATATTCGAGCCTCTTGTCAGTTTAAGCTATCACTCAAATCTATGCTACCCTTGAGTCCCAAATCAAACACTGATAAAACTTCAAATGGCCCTAACTTCTATACGGTATGTCCTACACCTATCAAAGTTTGCAACATACAAATGCTTGTAACTTTTTACTGGAGCGTCATAAAACCTTGAAATTTTGTAACAATAAAGTACTCGAGTCTCTTGTCAATTTAAGTTATCGCTCAAAGCTATGCTACCCTTGAGTCCCAAATCAAATACTTATAAAAATTCAAATGGCCCTAACATCTATAAGGTAGTTCAAGTCAAAGTTTGCAACATGCAATTGCTACCCTTGAGTCCCAAATCAAACACTGATAAAACTTCAAATGGCCCTCACTTCTATACGGTACGTCCTATACCTATCAAAGTTTGCAACATACAAATGCTTGTAACTTTTTACTGGAGCGTCATAAAACCTTGAAATTTTTTAACAATAAAGTACTCGAGCCTCTTGTCAATTTAAGTTATCGCTCAAAGCTATGCTACCCTTGAGTCCCAAATCAAATACTTATAAAAATTCAAATGGCCCTAACATCTATAAGGTAGTTCAAGTCAAAGTTTGCAACATACAAATGCTTGTAACTTTTTACTGGAGCTTCATAAAACCTTGAAATTTTGTAACAATATTCGAGCCTCTTGTCAGTTTAAGCTATCACTCAAATCTATGCTACCCTTGAGTCCCAAATCAAAACCGTCATAAAACCTTGAAATTTTGTAACAATAAAGTACTCGAGTCTCTTGTCAATTTAAGTTATCGCTCAAAGCATTGCTACCCTTGAGTCCCAAATCAAACACTGATAAAACTTCAAATGGCCCTCACTTCTATACGGTACGTCCTATACCTATCAAAGTTTTCAACATACAAATGCTTGTAACTTTTTACTGGAGCGTCATAAAACCTTGAAATTTTTTAACAATAAAGTACTCGAGCCTCTTGTCAATTTAAGTTATCGCTCAAAGCTATGCTACCCTTGAGTCCCAAATCAAACACTGATAAAACTTCAAATGGCCCTAACTTCTATACGGAACGTCCTACACCTATAAAAGTTTGCAACATACAAATGCTTGTAACTTTTTACTGGAGCGTCAGAAAACCTTCAAAATTTGTAACAATAAAGTATCGAGTCTCTTGTCAATTTAAGTTATCGCTCAAAGCAATGCTACCCTTGAGTCCCAAATCAAACACTGATAAAACTTCAAATGGCCCTTACTTCTATACGGTACGTCCTACACCTATCAAAGTTTGCAATATACAAATGCTTGTAACTTTTTACTGGAGCGTCATAAAACCTTGAAATTTTGTAACAATAAAGTACTCGAGCCTCTTGTCAATTTAAGCCATCGCTCAAAGCTATGCTACCCTTGAGTCCCAAATCAAACACTGATAAAACTTCAAATGGCCGTAAAATCTATACGGTACGTCCTGCACCTATCAAAGTTTGCAACATACAAATGCTTGTACCTTTTTACTGGAACGTCATAAAACCTTGAAATTTTTTAACAATAAAGTACTCGAGCCGCTCGTCAATTTAAGATATCCCTCAAAGCTATGCTACCCTTGAGTCCCAAATCAAACACTGATAAAACTTCAAATGGCCCTAACTTCTATACGGTACGTCCTACACCTATCAAAGTTTGCAATATACAAATGCTTGTAACTTTTTACTGGAGCGTCATAAAACCTTGAAATTTTGTAACAATAAAGTACTCGAGCCTCTTGTCAATTTAAGCTATCGCTCAAAGCTATGCTACCCTTGAGTCCCAAATCAAACACTGATAAAACTTCAAATAGCCCTAACTTCTATACGGTACGTCCTACACCTATCAAAGTTTGCAACATACAAATGCTTGTAACTTTTTACTAGGGCGTCATAAAACCTTGAAATTTTTTTACAATAAAGTACTCGAGCCTCTTGTAAATTTAAGCTATCGCTCAAAGCTATGCTACCCTTGAGTCCCAAATCAAACACTGATAAAACTTCAAATGGTCCTAACTTCTTTTTACTGGAGCGTCATAAAACCTTGAAATTTTGTAACAATAAAGTACTCGAGCCTCTTGTCAATTTAATCTATCGCTCAAAGCTACGATACCCTTGAGTCCCAAATCAAACACTGATAAAACTTCAAATGACAATAACTTCTATACGGTACGTCCCAAGGTGAATTTACTTACATGGTGGCTGCAAGAACAAATTTTTTTGAACCAACTTTCCCTCAGTAGTTGTCAAATTTGAAATTATAGAAAAATGCGATCAAAACAAATATGCAAACAATTGCAAATAGAGTTTTGATTCGAGTGAAAAGAGTTTTTTTACTTGTTATCTTTGTAAAGTGTGAACATTATGAAGAAATTAGGAGATTATTTAAGGTATCGCTCAAAGCTATGCTACCCTTGAGTCCCATATCAAACACTGATAAAACTTCAAATGGCCCTAACTTCTATACGGTACGTCCTACACCTATCAAAGTTTGCTACATACAAATGCTTGTAACTTTTTACTGGAGCGTCATAAAACCTTGAAATTTTGTAACAATAAAGTACTCGAGCCTCTTGTCAATTTAAGTTATCGCTCAAAGCTATGCTACCCTTGAGTCCCAAATCAAACACTGATAAAACTTCAAATGGTCCTAACTTCTATACGGTACGTCCTACACCTATACAAGTTTGCAACATACAAATGCTTGTAACTTTTTACTGGAGCGTCATAAAACCTTGAAATTGTGTAACAATAAAGTACTCGAGCCTCCTGTAAATTTAAGTTATCGCTCAAAGCTATGCTACCCTTGAGTCGAAAATCAAACACTGACAAAACTTCAAATGGCCTTAACTCCTATACGGTACGTCCTGCACCTATCAAAGTTTGCAACCTACAAATGCTTGTAACTTTTTACTGGAGCGTCATAAAACCTTGACATTTTCTAACAATAAAGTACTCGAGCCTCTTGTCAATTTAAGCTATCGCTCAAAGCTATGCTACCTTTGAGTCCCAAATCAAACACTGATAAAACTTCAAATGGCACTAACTTCTATACGGTACGTCCTACACCTATCAAAGTTTGCAATATACAAATGCTTGTAACTTTTTACTGGAGCGTCATAAAACCTTGAAATTTTGTAACAATAAAGTACTCGAGCCTCCTGTAAATTTAAGTTGTCGCTCAAAGCTATGCTACCCTTGAGTCCCAAATCAAACACTGATAAAAGTTCAAATGGCCCTAACTTCTATACGGTACGTCCTACACCTATCAAAGTTTGCAACATACAAATGCTTGTAACTTTTTACTGGACCGTCATAAAACCCTGACATTTTCTAACAATAAAGTAGTCGAGCCTCTTGTCAATTTAAGCTATCGCTCAAAGCTATGCTACCTTTGAGTCCCAAATCAAACACTGATAAATCTTCAAATGCCACTAACTTCTATACGGTACGTCCTACACCTATCAAAGTTTGCAATATACAAATGCTTGTAACTTTTTACTGGAGCGTCATAAAACCTTGAAATTTTGTAACAATAAAGTACTCGAGCCTCTGGTCAATTTAAGCTATCGCTCAAAGCTATGCTACCCTTGAGTCCCAAATCAAATACTTATAAAAATTCAAATGGCCCTAACATCTATAAGGTAGTTCAAGTCAAAGTTTGCAACATACAAATGCTTGTAACTTTTTACTGGAGCTTCATAAAACCTTCAAATTTTGTAACAATATTCGAGCCTCTTGTCAGTTTAAGCTATCACTCAAATCTATGCTACCCTTGAGTCCCAAATCAAACACTGATAAAACTTCAAATGGCCCTAACTTCTATTCGGTATGTCCTACACCTATCAAAGTTTGCAACATACAAATGCTTGTAACTTTTTACTGAAGCGTCATAAAACCTTGAAATTTTGTAACAATAAAGTACTCGAGTCTCTTGTCAATTTAAGTTATCGCTCAAAGCTATGCTACCCTTGAGTCCCAAATCAAATACTTATAAAAATTCAAATGGCCCTAACATCTATAAGGTAGTTCAAGTCAAAGTTTGCAACATACAATTGCTACCCTTGAGTCCCAAATCAAACACTGATAAAACTTCAAATGGCCCTCACTTCTATACGGTACGTCCTATACCTATCAAAGTTTTCAACATACAAATGCTTGTAACTTTTTACTGGAGCGTCATAAAACCTTGAAATTTTTTAACAATAAAGTACTCGAGCCTCTTGTCAATTTAAGTTATCGCTCAAAGCTATGCTACCCTTGAGTCCCAAATCAAATACTTATAAAAATTCAAATGGCCCTAACATCTATAAGGTAGTTCAAGTCAAAGTTTGCAACATACAAATGCTTGTAACTTTTTACTGGAGCTTCATAAAACCTTGAAATTTTGTAACAATATTCGAGCCTCTTGTCAGTTTAAGCTATCACTCAAATCTATGCTACCCTTGAGTCCCAAATCAAAACCGTCATAAAACCTTGAAATTTTGTAACAATAAAGTACTCGAGTCTCTTGTCAATTTAAGTTATCGCTCAAAGCATTGCTACCCTTGAGTCCCAAATCAAACACTGATAAAACTTCAAATGGCCCTCACTTCTATACGGTACGTCCTATACCTATCAAAGTTTTCAACATACAAATGCTTGTAACTTTTTACTGGAGCGTCCTAAAACCTTGAAATTTTTTAACAATAAAGTACTCGAGCCTCTTGTCAATTTAAGTTATCGCTCAAAGCTATGCTACTCTGGAGTCCCAAATCAAACACTGATAAAACTTCAAATGGCCCTAACTTCTATACGGAACGTCCTACACCTATAAAAGTTTGCAACATACAAATGCTTGTAACTTTTTACTGGAGCGTCAGAAAACCTTGAAATTTTGTAACAATAAAGTACTCGAGCCTCTTGTCAATTTAAGCTATCGCTCAAAGCTATGCTACCCTTGAGTCCCAAATCAAACACTGATAAAACTTCAAATGGTCCTAACTTCTATACGGTACGTCCTACACCTATAAAAGTTTGCAACATACAAATGCTTGTAACTTTTTACTGGAGCGTCATAAAACCTTGAAATTTTGTAACAATAAAGTACTCGAGCCTCCTGTAAATTTAAGTTATCGCTCAAAGCTATGCTACCCTTGAGTCGAAAATCAAACACTGACAAAACTTCAAATGGCCTTAACTCCTATACGGTACGTCCTGCACCTATCAAAGTTTGCAACCTACAAATGCTTGTAACTTTTTACTGGAGCGTCATAAAACCTTGACATTTTCTAACAATAAAGTACTCGAGCCTCTTGTCAAATTAAGCTATCGCTCAAAGCTATGCTACCCTTGAGTCCCAAATCAAACACTGATAAAACTTCAAATGGCACTAACTTCTATACGGTACGTCCTACACCTATCAAAGTTTGCAATATACAAATGCTTGTAACTTTTTACTGGAGCGTCATAAAACCTTGAAATTTTGTAACAATAAAGTACTCGAGCCTCCTGTAAATTTAAGTTATCGCTCAAAGCTATGCTACCCTTGAGTCCCAAATCAAACACTGATAAAAGTTCAAATGGCCCTAACTTCTATACGGTACGTCCTACACCTATCAAAGTTTGCAACCTACAAATGCTTGTAACTTTTTACTGCAGCGTCATAAAACCTTGACATTTTCTAACAATAAAGTACTCGAGCCTCTTGTCAATTTAAGCTATCGCTCAAAGCTATGCTACCTTTGAGTCCCAAATCAAACACTGATAAATCTTCAAATGCCACTAACTTCTATACGGTACGTCCTACACCTATCAAAGTTTGCAATATACAAATGCTTGTAACTTTTTACTGGAGCGTCATAAAACCTTGAAATTTTGTAACAATAAAGTACTCGAGCCTCTGGTCAATTTAAGCTATCGCTCAAAGCTATGCTACCCTTGAGTCCCAAATCAAATACTTATAAAAATTCAAATGGCCCTAACATCTATAAGGTAGTTCAAGTCAAAGTTTGCAACATACAAATGCTTGTAACTTTTTACTGGAGCTTCATAAAACCTTGAAATTTTGTAACAATATTCGAGCCTCTTGTCAGTTTAAGCTATCACTCAAATCTATGCTACCCTTGAGTCCCAAATCAAACACTGATAAAACTTCAAATGGCCCTAACTTCTATACGGTATGTCCTACCCCTATCAAAGTTTGCAACATACAAATGCTTGTAACTTTTTACTGGAGCGTCATAAAACCTTGAAATTTTGTAACAATAAAGTACTGGAGTCTCTTGTCAATTTAAGTTATCGCTCAAAGCTATGCTACCCTTGAGTCCCAAATCAAATACTTATAAAAATTCAAATGGCCCTAACATCTATAAGGTAGTTCAAGTCAAAGTTTGCAACATGCAATTGCTACCCTTGAGTCCCAAATCAAACACTGATAAAACTTCAAATGGCCCTCACTTCTATACGGTACGTCCTATACCTTTCAAAGTTTGCAACATACAAATGCTTGTAACTTTTTACTGGAGCGTCATAAAACCTTGAAATTTTTTAACAATAAAGTACTCGAGCCTCTTGTCAATTTAAGTTATCGCTCAAAGCTATGCTACCCTTGAGTCCCAAATCAAATACTTATAAAAATTCAAATGGCCCTAACATCTATAAGGTAGTTCAAGTCAAAGTTTGCAACATACAAATGCTTGTAACTTTTTACTGGAGCTTCATAAAACCTTGAAATTTTGTAACAATATTCGAGCCTCTTGTCAGTTTAAGCTATCACTCAAATCTATGCTACCCTTGAGTCCCAAATCAAAACCGTCATAAAACCTTGAAATTTTGTAACAATAAAGTACTCGAGTCTCTTGTCAATTTAAGTTATCGCTCAAAGCATTGCTACCCTTGAGTCCCAAATCAAACACTGATAAAACTTCAAATGGCCCTCACTTCTATACGGTACGTCCTATACCTATCAAAGTTTTCAACATACAAATGCTTGTAACTTTTTACTGGAGCGTCATAAAACCTTGAAATTTTTTAACAATAAAGTACTCGAGCCTCTTGTCAATTTAAGTTATCGCTCAAAGCTATGCTACCCTGGAGTCCCAAATCAAACACTGATAAAACTTCAAATGGCCCTAACTTCTATACGGAACGTCCTACACCTATAAAAGTTTGCAACATACAAATGCTTGTAACTTTTTACTGGAGCGTCAGAAAACCTTCAAAATTTGTAACAATAAAGTATCGAGTCTCTTGTCAATTTAAGTTATCGCTCAAAGCAATGCTACCCTTGAGTCCCAAATCAAACACTGATAAAACTTCAAATGGCCCTTACTTCTATACGGTACGTCCTACACCTATCAAAGTTTGCAATATACAAATGCTTGTAACTTTTTACTGGAGCGTCATAAAACCTTGAAATTTTGTAACAATAAAGTACTCGAGCCTCTTGTCAATTTAAGCCATCGCTCAAAGCTATGCTACCCTTGAGTCCCAAATCAAACACTGATAAAACTTCAAATGGCCGTAAAATCTATACGGTACGTCCTGCACCTATCAAAGTTTGCAACATACAAATGCTTGTACCTTTTTACTGGAACGTCATAAAACCTTGAAATTTTTTAACAATAAAGTACTCGAGCCGCTCGTCAATTTAAGATATCCCTCAAAGCTATGCTACCCTTGAGTCCCAAATCAAACACTGATAAAACTTCAAATGGCCCTAACTTCTATACGGTATGTCCTACACCTATCAAAGTTTGCACCATACAAATGCTTGTAACTTTTTACTTGAGCGTCATATAACCTTCAAATTTTGTAACAATAAAGTACTCGAGTCACTTGTCAATTTAAGTTATCGCTCAAAGCAATGCTACCGTTGAGTCCCAAATCAAACACTGATAAAACTTCAAATGGCCCTTACTTCTATACGTTACGTCCTACACCTATCAAAGTTTGCAACATACAAATGCTTGTAACTTTTTACTGGAGCGTCATAAAACCTTCAAAACCTTCAAATTTTGTAACAATAAAGTACTTGAGTCTCTTGTCAATTTAAGTTATCGCTCAAAGCAATGCTAGCCTTGAGTCCCAAATCAAACACTGATAAAACTTCAAATGGCCCTTACTTCTATACGGTACGTCCTACACCTATCAAAGTTGGCACCATACAAATGCTTGTAACTTTTTACTGGAGCGTCATAAAACCTTGAAATTTTGTAACAATAAAGTACTCGAGCCTCTTGTCAATTTAAGCCATCGCTCAAAGCTATGCTACCCTTGAGTCCCAAATCAAACACTGATAAAACTTCAGATGGCCCTAACTTCTATACGGTATGTCCTACACCTATCAAAGTTTGCAACATACAAATGATTGTAACTTTTTACTGGAGCGCCATAAAACCTTGAAATTTTGTAACAATAAAGTACTCGAGCCTCTTATCAATTTAAGCTATCGCTCAAAGCTATGCTACCCTTGATTCCCAAATCAAACACTGATAAAGCTCCAAATGGCCCTAGCTTCTATACGGTACGTCCTACACCTACCAAAGTTTGCAACATACAAATGCGTGTAACTTTTTATTGGAGCGTCATAAAGCCTTGAAATTTTTTAACAATAAAGTATTCGAGCCTCTTGTCAATTGAAGTTATCGCTCAAAGCTATGCTACCCTTGAGTCCCAAATCAAACACTAATAAAACTTCAAATGGCCCTTACTTCTATACGGTACGACCTACACCTATCAAAGTTTGGAACATACAAATGCTTGTAACTTTTTACTGGAGCGTCATAAAACCTAGAAATTTTGTAACTATAAAGTACTCGAGCCAATTGTCCATTTAAGACATCGCTCAAAGCTATGCTACCCTTGAGTCCTAAATCAAACACTGATAAAACTTCAAATGGCCCTAACTTATATACGGTACGTCCTACACGTATCAAAGTTTGCAACATACAAATGCTTGTAACCTTTTACTGGAGCGTCATAAAGCCTTGAAATATTGTAACAATAAAGTACTCGAGCCTCTTGTCAATTTAAGCTATCGCTCAAAGCTATGGCACCTTTGAGTCCCAAATCAAACACTGATAAAACTTCAAATGGCCCTAACTTCTATACGGTACGTCCTACACCTGTCAAATTTTGCAACATTCAAATGCTTGTAACTTTTTACTGGAGCGTCATAAAACCTTGAAATTTTGTAACAATAAAGTACTTGAGCCTCTTGTCAATTTAAGCTATCGCTCATAGCTATGCTACCCTTGAGTCCCAAATCAAACACTGATATGACTTCGAATGGCCCTAACTTCTATACGGTACGTCCTACACCTATCAAATTTTGCAACATACAAATGCTTGTAACTTTTTACTGGAGCGTCATAAAACCTTGAAATTTTTTAACAGTAAAGTACTCGAGCATCTTGTCAATTTAAGTTATCGCTCAAAGCTATGCTACCCTTGAGTCCCAAATCAAACACTGATAAAACTTCAAATGTCCCTTACTTCTATACGGTACGTCCTACACCTGTCAAAGTTTGCAACATACAAATGCTTGTAACTTTTTACTGGAGCGTCATAAAACCTAGAAATTTTGTAACTATAAAGCACTCGAGCCTCTTGTGCATTTAAGCCATCGCTCAAAGCTATGGTACCCTTGAGTCCCAAGTCAAACACTGAGAAAACTTCAAATGGCCCTAACTTCTATACAGTACGTCCTACACCTATCAAATTTTGCAACATACAAATGCTTGTAACTTTTTACTGGAGCGCCATAAAACCTTGAAATTTTGTAACAATAAAGTACTTGAGCCTCTTGTCAATTTAAGCTATCGCTCAAAGCTATGCTACCCTTGAGTCCCAAATCAAACACTGATAAGACTTCAAATGGCCCTAACTTCTATACGGTACGTCCTACACCTATCAAAGTTTGCAACATACAAATGCTTGTAACTTTTTACTGGAGCGTCATAAAACCTTGAAATTTTGTAACAATAAAGTACTCGAGCCTTTTGTCAATTTAAACTACCGCTCAAAGCTAAGGCACCCTTGAGTCCCAAATCAAACACTGATAAAACTTCAAATGGCCCTTACTTCAATACGGTATGTCCTACACCTATCAAATTGTGCAACATACAAATGCTTGTAACTTTTTACTGGAGCGTCATAAAACCTTGAAATTTTGTAACAATAAAGTACTTGAGCCTCTTGTCAATTTAAGCTATCGCTCAAAGCTATGCTACCCTTGAGTCCCGAATCAAACACTTATAAAACTTCAAATGGCCCTTACTTCTATACGGTACCTCCTACACCTATTAAAGTTTGCCTCATACAAATGCTTGTAACTTTTTACTGGAGCGTCATAAAACCTTGAAATTTTTACACAGTAAAGTACTCGAGCATCTTGTCAATTTAAGTTATCGCTCAAAGCTATGCTACTCTTGAGTCCCAAATCAAACACTGATAAAACTTCAAATGGCCCTCACTTCTATACAGTACGTCCTACACCTATCAAAGTTTGCAACATACAAATGCTTCCAACTTTTTACTGGAGCGTCATAAAACCTAGAAATTTTGTAACTATAAAGTACTCGAGCCTATTGTCCATTTAAGACATCGCTCAAAGCTATGCTACCCTTGAGTCCACTGATAAAACTTCAAATGGCCCTAACTTATATACGGTACGTCCTACAAGTATCAAAGTTTGCAACATACAAATGCTTGTAACTTTTTACTGGAGCGTCATAAGACCTTGAAATTTTGTAACAATAAAGTACTCGAGCCTCTTGTCAATTTAAGCTATCGCCCAAAGCTATGCTACCCTTGAGTCCCAAATCAAACACTGATAAAACTTCAAATGGCCCTAACTTCTATACGGTACGTCCTACACCTATCAAAGTTTGCAACATACAAATGCTTGTAACTTTTTACTGGAGTGTCATAAAACCTTGAAATTTTTTAACATTAAAGTACTCGAGCATCTTGTCAATTTAAGTTATCGCTCAAAGCTATGCTACCCGTGAGTTCCAAATCAAACACTGATAAAACTTCAAATGGCCCTTACTTCTATACGGTACGTCCTACACCTATCAAAGTTTGGAACATACAAATGCTTGTAACTTTTTACTGGAGCGTCATAAAACCTAGAAATTTTGTAACAATAAAGTACTCGAGCCTCTTGTCAATTTAAGCTATCGCCCAAAGCTATGCTACCCTTGAGTCCCAAATCAAACACTGATAAAACTTCAAATGGCCCTCACTTCTATACAGTACGTCCTACACCTATCAAAGTTTGCAACATACAAATGCTTGTAACTTTTTACTGGAGCGTCATAAAACCTAGAAATTTTGTAACTATAAAGTACTCGAGCCTATTGTCCATTTAAGACATCGCTCAAAGCTATGCTACCCTTGAGTCCACTGATAAAACTTCAAATGGCCCTAACTTATATACGGTACGTCCTACACGTATCAAAGTTTGCAACATACAAATGCTTGTAACTTTTTACTGGAGCGTCATAAGACCTTGAAATTTTGTAACAATAAAGTAATCGAGCCTCTTGTCAATTTAAGCTATCGCCCAAAGCTATGCTACCCTTGAGTCCCAAATCAAACACTGATAAAACTTCAAATGGCCCTAACTTCTATACGGTACGTCCTACACCTATCAAAGTTTGCAACATACAAATGCTTGTAACTTTTTACTGGAGTGTCATAAAACCTTGAAATTTTTTAACAGTAAAGTACTCGAGCATCTTGTCAATTTAAGTTATCGCTCAAAGCTATGCTACCCTTGAGTCCGAAATCAAACACTGAAAAAACTTCAAATAGCCCTTACTTACTTTACGGTACGTCCTACACCTAGCAAAGTTTGCAACGTACAAATGCTTGTAACTTTTTACTGGAGCGTCGTAAAACCTAGAAATTTTGTAACTATAAAGCACACGAGCCTCTTGTCCATTTAAGCCATCGCTCAAAGCTATGCTACCCGTGAGTTCCAAATCAAACACTGATAAAACTTCAAATGGCCCTTACTTCTATACGGTACGTCCTACACCTATCAAAGTTTGGAACATACAAATGCTTGTAACTTTTTATTGGAGCGTCATAAAACCTAGAAATTTTGTAACAATAAAGTACTCGAGCCTCTTGTCAATTTAAGCTATCGCCCAAAGCTATGCTACCCTTGAGTCCCAAATCAAACACTGATAAAACTTCAAATGGCCCTAACTTCTATACGGTACGTCCGACACCTATCAAAGTTTGCAACATACAAATGCTTGTAACTTTTTACTGGAGCGTCATAAAACCTTGAAATATTGTAACAATAAAGTACTCGAGCCTCTTGTCAATTTAAGCTATCGCTCAAAGCTATGGCACCCTTGAGTCCCAAATCAAACACTGATAAAACTTCAAATGGCCCTAACTTCTATACGGTACGTCCTACACCTGTCAAATTTTGCAACATACAAATGCTTGTAACTTTTTACTGGAGTGTCATAAAACCTTGAAATTTTTTAACAGTAAAGTACTCGAGCATCTTGTCAATTTAAGTTATCGCTCAAAGCTATGCTACCCTTGAGTCCCAAATCAAACACTGATAAAACTTCAAATGGCCCTTACTTCTATACGGTACGTCCTACACCTGTCAAAGTTTGCAACATACAAATGCTTGTAACTTTTTACTGGAGCGTCATAAAACCTAGAAATTTTGTAACTATAAAGCACTCGAGCCTCTTGTGCATTTAAGCCATCGCTCAAAGCTATGGTACCCTTGAGTCCCAAGTCAAACACTGAGAAAACTTCAAATGGCCCTAACTTCTATACAGTACGTCCTACACCTATCAAATTTTGCAACATACAAATGCTTGTAACTTTTTACTGGAGCGCCATAAAACCTTGAAATTTTGTAACAATAAAGTACTTGAGCCTCTTGTCAATTTAAGCTATCGCTCAAAGCTATGCTACCCTTGAGTCCCAAATCAAACACTGATAAGACTTCAAATGGCCCTAACTTCTATACGGTACGTCCTACACCTATCAAAGTTTGCAACATACAAATGCTTGTAACTTTTTACTGGAGCGTCATAAAACCTTGAAATTTTGTAACAATAAAGTACTCGAGCCTTTTGTCAATTTAAACTACCGCTCAAAGCTAAGGCACCCTTGAGTCCCAAATCAAACACTGAAAAAACTTCAAATAGCCCTTACTTACTTTACGGTACGTCCTACACCTAGCAAAGTTTGCAACGTACAAATGCTTGTAACTTTTTACTGGAGCGTCGTAAAACCTAGAAATTTTGTAACTATAAAGCACACGAGCCTCTTGTCCATTTAAGCCATCGCTCAAAGCTATGCTACCCGTGAGTCCCAAATCAAACACTGATAAAACTTCAAATGGCCCTCACTTCTATACAGTACGTCCTACACCTATCAAAGTTTGCAACATACAAATGCTTCCAACTTTTTACTGGAGCGTCATAAAACCTAGAAATTTTGTAACTATAAAGTACTCGAGCCTATTGTCCATTTAAGACATCGCTCAAAGCTATGCTACCCTTGAGTCCACTGATAAAACTTCAAATGGCCCTAACTTATATACGGTACGTCCTACAAGTATCAAAGTTTGCAACATACAAATGCTTGTAACTTTTTACTGGAGCGACATAAAACCTTGAAATTTTGTAACAATAAAGTACTCGAGCCTCTTGTCAATTTAAGTTATCGCTCAAAGCTATGCTACTCTTGAGTCCCAAATCAAACACTGATAAAACTTCAAATGGCCCTCACTTCTATACAGTACGTCCTACACCTATCAAAGTTTGCAACATACAAATGCTTCCAACTTTTTACTGGAGCGTCATAAAACCTTGAAATTTTGTAACAATAAAGTACTTGAGCCTCTTGTCAATTTAAGCTATCGCTCAAAGCTATGCTACCCTTGAGTCCCGAATCAAACACTTATAAAACTTCAAATGGCCCTTACTTCTATACGGTACCTCCTACACCTATTAAAGTTTGCCTCATACAAATGCTAGTAACTTTTTACTGGAGCGTCATAAAACCTTGAAATTTTTACACAGTAAAGTACTCGAGCATCTTGTCAATTTAAGTTATCGCTCAAAGCTATGCTACTCTTGAGTCCCAAATCAAACACTGATAAAACTTCAAATGGCCCTCACTTCTATACAGTACGTCCTACACCTATCAAAGTTTGCAACATACAAATGCTTCCAACTTTTTACTGGAGCATCATAAAACCTAGAAATTTTGTAACTATAAAGTACTCGAGCCTATTGTCCATTTAAGACAACGCTCAAAGCTATGCTACCCTTGAGTCCACTGATAAAACTTCAAATGGCCCTAACTTATATACGGTACGTCCTACAAGTATCAAAGTTTGCAACATACAAATGCTTGTAACTTTTTACTGGAGCGACATAAAACCTTGAAATTTTGTAACAATAAAGTACTCGAGCCTCTTGTCAATTTAAGTTATCGCTCAAAGCTATGCTACTCTTGAGTCCCAAATCAAACACTGATAAAACTTCAAATGGCCCTTACTTCTATACGGTACGTCCTACACCTATCAAAGTTTGCAAAATACAAATGCTTGTAACTTTTTACTGGAGAGTCATACAACCTTGAAATTTTGTAACAATAAAGTACTCGAGCCTCTTGTCAATTTAAGTTATCGCTCAAAGCTATGCTACTCTTGAGTCCCAAATCAAACACTGATAAAACTTCAAATGGCCCTTACTTCTATACGGTACGTCCTACACCTATCAAAGTTTGCAACATACAAATGCTTGTAACTTTTTACTGGAGAGTCATACAACCTTGAAATTTTGTAACAATAAAGTACTCGAGCCTCTTGTCAATTTAAGTTATCGCTCAAAGCTATGCTACTCTTGAGTCCCAAATCAAACACTGATAAAACTTCAAATGGCCCTTACTTCTATACGGTACGTCCTACACCTATCAAAGTTTGCAACATACAAATGCTTGTAACTTTTTACTGGAGAGTCATACAACCTTGAAATTTTGTAACAATAAAGTACTCGAGCATCTTGTCAATTTAAGTTATCGCTCAAAGCTATGCTACCCTTGAGTCCCAAATCAAACACTGAAAAAACTTCAAATAGCCCTTACTTACTTTACGGTACGTCCTACACCTAGCAAAGTTTGCAACGTACAAATGCTTGTAACTTTTTACTGGAGCGTCGTAAAACCTAGAAATTTTGTAACTATAAAGCACACGAGCCTCTTGTCCATTTAAGCCATCGCTCAAAGCTATGCTACCCGTGAGTCCCAAATCAAACACTGATAAAACTTCAAATGGCCCTTACTTCTATACGGTACGTCCTACACCTATCAAAGTTTGCAACATACAAATGCTTGTAACTTTTTACTGGAGAGTCATACAACCTTGAAATTTTGTAACAATAAAGTACTCGAGCATCTTGTCAATTTAAGTTATCGCTCAAAGCTATGCTACCCTTGAGTCCCAAATCAAACACTGAAAAAACTTCAAATAGCCCTTACTTACTTTACGGTACGTCCTACACCTAGCAAAGTTTGCAACGTACAAATGCTTGTAACTTTTTACTGGAGCGTCGTAAAACCTAGAAATTTTGTAACTATAAAGCACACGAGCCTCTTGTCCATTTAAGCCATCGCTCAAAGCTATGCTACCCGTGAGTTCCAAATCAAACACTGATAAAACTTCAAATGGCCCTTACTTCTATACGGTACGTCCTACACCTATCAAAGTTTGGAACATACAAATGCTTGTAACTTTTTATTGGAGCGTCATAAAACCTAGAAATTTTGTAACAATAAAGTACTCGAGCCTCTTGTCCATTTAAGCCATCGCTCAAAGCTATGCTACCCGTGAGTTCCAAATCAAACACTGATAAAACTTCAAATGGCCCTTACTTCTATACGGTACGTCCTACACCTATCAAAGTTTGGAACATACAAATGCTTGTAACTTTTTATTGGAGCGTCATAAAACCTAGAAATTTTGTAACAATAAAGTACTCGAGCCTCTTGTCAATTTAAGCTATCGCCCAAAGCTATGCTACCCTTGAGTCCCAAATCAAACACTGATAAAACTTCAAATGGCCCTAACTTCTATACGGTACGTCCGACACCTATCAAAGTTTGCAACATACAAATGCTTGTAACTTTTTACTGGAGCGTCATAAAACCTTGAAATATTGTAACAATAAAGTACTCGAGCCTCTTGTCAATTTAAGCTATCGCTCAAAGCTATGGCACCCTTGAGTCCCAAATCAAACACTGATAAAACTTCAAATGGCCCTAACTTCTATACGGTACGTCCTACACCTGTCAAATTTTGCAACATACAAATGCTTGTAACTTTTTACTGGAGTGTCATAAAACCTTGAAATTTTTTAACAGTAAAGTACTCGAGCATCTTGTCAATTTAAGTTATCGCTCAAAGCTATGCTACCCTTGAGTCCCAAATCAAACACTGATAAAACTTCAAATGGCCCTTACTTCTATACGGTACGTCCTACACCTGTCAAAGTTTGCAACATACAAATGCTTGTAACTTTTTACTGGAGCGTCATAAAACCTAGAAATTTTGTAACTATAAAGCACTCGAGCCTCTTGTGCATTTAAGCCATCGCTCAAAGCTATGGTACCCTTGAGTCCCAAGTCAAACACTGAGAAAACTTCAAATGGCCCTAACTTCTATACAGTACGTCCTACACCTATCAAATTTTGCAACATACAAATGCTTGTAACTTTTTACTGGAGCGTCATAAGACCTTGAAATTTTGTAACAATAAAGTACTCGAGCCTCTTGTCAATTTAAGCTATCGCCCAAAGCTATGCTACCCTTGAGTCCCAAATCAAACACTGATAAAACTTCAAATGGCCCTAACTTCTATACGGTACGTCCTACACCTATCAAAGTTTGCAACATACAAATGCTTGTAACTTTTTACTGGAGTGTCATAAAACCTTGAAATTTTTTAACATTAAAGTACTCGAGCATCTTGTCAATTTAAGTTATCGCTCAAAGCTATGCTACCCGTGAGTTCCAAATCAAACACTGATAAAACTTCAAATGGCCCTTACTTCTATACGGTACGTCCTATACCTATCAAAGTTTGGAACATACAAATGCTTGTAACTTTTTACTGGAGCGTCATAAAACCTAGAAATTTTGTAACAATAAAGTACTCGAGCCTCTTGTCAATTTAAGCTATCGCCCAAAGCTATGCTACCCTTGAGTCCCAAATCAAACACTGATAAAACTTCAAATGGCCCTCACTTCTATACAGTACGTCCTACACCTATCAAAGTTTGCAACATACAAATGCTTGTAACTTTTTACTGGAGCGTCATAAAACCTTGAAATTTTGTAACTATAAAGTACTCGAGCCTATTGTCCATTTAAGACATCGCTCAAAGCTATGCTACCCTTGAGTCCACTGATAAAACTTCAAATGGCCCTAACTTATATACGGTACGTCCTACACGTATCAAAGTTTGCAACATACAAATGCTTGTAACTTTTTACTGGAGCGTCATAAGACCTTGAAATTTTGTAACAATAAAGTAATCGAGCCTCTTGTCAATTTAAGCTATCGCCCAAAGCTATGCTACCCTTGAGTCCCAAATCAAACACTGATAAAACTTCAAATGGCCCTAACTTCTATACGGTACGTCCTACACCTATCAAAGTTTGCAACATACAAATGCTTGTAACTTTTTACTGGAGTGTCATAAAACCTTGAAATTTTTTAACAGTAAAGTACTCGAGCATCTTGTCAATTTAAGTTATCGCTCAAAGCTATGCTACCCTTGAGTCCCAAATCAAACACTGAAAAAACTTCAAATAGCCCTTACTTACTTTACGGTACGTCCTACACCTAGCAAAGTTTGCAACGTACAAATGCTTGTAACTTTTTACTGGAGCGTCGTAAAACCTAGAAATTTTGTAACTATAAAGCACACGAGCCTCTTGTCCATTTAAGCCATCGCTCAAAGCTATGCTACCCGTGAGTTCCAAATCAAACACTGATAAAACTTCAAATGGCCCTTACTTCTATACGGTACGTCCTACACCTATCAAAGTTTGGAACATACAAATGCTTGTAACTTTTTATTGGAGCGTCATAAAACCTAGAAATTTTGTAACAATAAAGTACTCGAGCCTCTTGTCAATTTAAGCTATCGCCCAAAGCTATGCTACCCTTGAGTCCCAAATCAAACACTGATAAAACTTCAAATGGCCCTAACTTCTATACGGTACGTCCGACACCTATCAAAGTTTGCAACATACAAATGCTTGTAACTTTTTACTGGAGCGTCATAAAACCTTGAAATATTGTAACAATAAAGTACTCGAGCCTCTTGTCAATTTAAGCTATCGCTCAAAGCTATGGCACCCTTGAGTCCCAAATCAAACACTGATAAAACTTCAAATGGCCCTAACTTCTATACGGTACGTCCTACACCTGTCAAATTTTGCAACATACAAATGCTTGTAACTTTTTACTGGAGGGTCATAAAACCTTGAAATTTTTTAACAGTAAAGTACTCGAGCATCTTGTCAATTTAAGTTATCGCTCAAAGCTATGCTACCCTTGAGTCCCAAATCAAACACTGATAAAACTTCAAATGGCCCTTACTTCTATACGGTACGTCCTACACCTGTCAAAGTTTGCAACATACAAATGCTTGTAACTTTTTACTGGAGCGTCATAAAACCTAGAAATTTTGTAACTATAAAGCACTCGAGCCTCTTGTGCATTTAAGCCATCGCTCAAAGCTATGGTACCCTTGAGTCCCAAGTCAAACACTGAGAAAACTTCAAATGGCCCTAACTTCTATACAGTACGTCCTACACCTATCAAATTTTGCAACATACAAATGTTTGTAACTTTTTACTGGAGCGCCATAAAACCTTGAAATTTTGTAACAATAAAGTACTTGAGCCTCTTGTCAATTTAAGCTATCGCTCAAAGCTATGCTACCCTTGAGTCCCAAATCAAACACTGATAAGACTTCAAATGGCCCTAACTTCTATACGGTACGTCCTACACCTATCAAAGTTTGCAACATACAAATGCTTGTAACTTTTTACTGGAGCGTCATAAAACCTTGAAATTTTGTAACAATAAAGTACTCGAGCCTTTTGTCAATTTAAACTACCGCTCAAAGCTA
Organism: Clusia tigrina; assembly: GCA_920105625.2. Classification (NCBI taxonomy): domain Eukaryota; kingdom Metazoa; phylum Arthropoda; class Insecta; order Diptera; family Clusiidae; genus Clusia; species Clusia tigrina. The sequence goes on along the minus strand of CAKKTE020000546.1, from coordinate 1,085,487 downwards.
AGGCACCCTTGAGTCCCAAATCAAACACTGATAAAACTTCAAATGGCCCTTACTTCAATACGGTATGTCCTACACCTATCAAATTGTGCAACATACAAATGCTTGTAACTTTTTACTGGAGCGTCATAAAACCTTGAAATTTTGTAACAATAAAGTACTTGAGCCTCTTGTCAATTTAAGCTATCGCTCAAAGCTATGCTACCCTTGAGTCCCGAATCAAACACTTATAAAACTTCAAATGGCCCTTACTTCTATACGGTACCTCCTACACCTATTAAAGTTTGCCTCATACAAATGCTTGTAACTTTTTACTGGAGCGTCATAAAACCTTGAAATTTTTACACAGTAAAGTACTCGAGCATCTTGTCAATTTAAGTTATCGCTCAAAGCTATGCTACTCTTGAGTCCCAAATCAAACACTGATAAAACTTCAAATGGCCCTCACTTCTATACAGTACGTCCTACACCTATCAAAGTTTGCAACATACAAATGCTTCCAACTTTTTACTGGAGCGTCATCAAACCTAGAAATTTTGTAACTATAAAGTACTCGAGCCTATTGTCCATTTAAGACATCGCTCAAAGCTATGCTACCCTTGAGTCCACTGATAAAACTTCAAATGGCCCTAACTTATATACGGTACGTCCTACAAGTATCAAAGTTTGCAACATACAAATGCTTGTAACTTTTTACTGGAGCGTCATAAGACCTTGAAATTTTGTAACAATAAAGTACTCGAGCCTCTTGTCAATTTAAGCTATCGCCCAAAGCTATGCTACCCTTGAGTCCCAAATCAAACACTGATAAAACTTCAAATGGCCCTAACTTCTATACGGTACGTCCTACACCTATCAAAGTTTGCAACATACAAATGCTTGTAACTTTTTACTGGAGTGTCATAAAACCTTGAAATTTTTTAACATTAAAGTACTCGAGCATCTTGTCAATTTAAGTTATCGCTCAAAGCTATGCTACCCGTGAGTTCCAAATCAAACACTGATAAAACTTCAAATGGCCCTTACTTCTATACGGTACGTCCTATACCTATCAAAGTTTGGAACATACAAATGCTTGTAACTTTTTACTGGAGCGTCATAAAACCTAGAAATTTTGTAACAATAAAGTACTCGAGCCTCTTGTCAATTTAAGCTATCGCCCAAAGCTATGCTACCCTTGAGTCCCAAATCAAACACTGATAAAACTTCAAATGGCCCTCACTTCTATACAGTACGTCCTACACCTATCAAAGTTTGCAACATACAAATGCTTGTAACTTTTTACTGGAGCGTCATAAAACCTAGAAATTTTGTAACTATAAAGTACTCGAGCCTATTGTCCATTTAAGACATCGCTCAAAGCTATGCTACCCTTGAGTCCACTGATAAAACTTCAAATGGCCCTAACTTATATACGGTACGTCCTACACGTATCAAAGTTTGCAACATACAAATGCTTGTAACTTTTTACTGGAGCGTCATAAGACCTTGAAATTTTGTAACAATAAAGTAATCGAGCCTCTTGTCAATTTAAGCTATCGCCCAAAGCTATGCTACCCTTGAGTCCCAAATCAAACACTGATAAAACTTCAAATGGCCCTAACTTCTATACGGTACGTCCTACACCTATCAAAGTTTGCAACATACAAATGCTTGTAACTTTTTACTGGAGTGTCATAAAACCTTGAAATTTTTTAACAGTAAAGTACTCGAGCATCTTGTCAATTTAAGTTATCGCTCAAAGCTATGCTACCCTTGAGTCCCAAATCAAACACTGAAAAAACTTCAAATAGCCCTTACTTACTTTACGGTACGTCCTACACCTAGCAAAGTTTGCAACGTACAAATGCTTGTAACTTTTTACTGGAGCGTCGTAAAACCTAGAAATTTTGTAACTATAAAGCACACGAGCCTCTTGTCCATTTAAGCCATCGCTCAAAGCTATGCTACCCGTGAGTTCCAAATCAAACACTGATAAAACTTCAAATGGCCCTTACTTCTATACGGTACGTCCTACACCTATCAAAGTTTGGAACATACAAATGCTTGTAACTTTTTATTGGAGCGTCATAAAACCTAGAAATTTTGTAACAATAAAGTACTCGAGCCTCTTGTCAATTTAAGCTATCGCCCAAAGCTATGCTACCCTTGAGTCCCAAATCAAACACTGATAAAACTTCAAATGGCCCTAACTTCTATACGGTACGTCCGACACCTATCAAAGTTTACAACATACAAATGCTTGTAACTTTTTACTGGAGCGTCATAAAACCTTGAAATATTGTAACAATAAAGTACTCGAGCCTCTTGTCAATTTAAGCTATCGCTCAAAGCTATGGCACCCTTGAGTCCCAAATCAAACACTGATAAAACTTCAAATGGCCCTAACTTCTATACGGTACGTCCTACACCTGTCAAATTTTGCAACATACAAATGCTTGTAACTTTTTACTGGAGTGTCATAAAACCTTGAAATTTTTTAACAGTAAAGTACTCGAGCATCTTGTCAATTTAAGTTATCGCTCAAAGCTATGCTACCCTTGAGTCCCAAATCAAACACTGATAAAACTTCAAATGGCCCTTACTTCTATACGGTACGTCCTACACCTGTCAAAGTTTGCAACATACAAATGCTTGTAACTTTTTACTGGAGCGTCATAAAACCTAGAAATTTTGTAACTATAAAGCACTCGAGCCTCTTGTGCATTTAAGCCATCGCTCAAAGCTATGGTACCCTTGAGTCCCAAGTCAAACACTGAGAAAACTTCAAATGGCCCTAACTTCTATACAGTACGTCCTACACCTATCAAATTTTGCAAAATACAAATGCTTGTAACTTTTTACTGGAGCGCCATAAAACCTTGAAATTTTGTAACAATAAAGTACTTGAGCCTCTTGTCAATTTAAGCTATCGCTCAAAGCTATGCTACCCTTGAGTCCCAAATCAAACACTGATAAGACTTCAAATGGCCCTAACTTCTATACGGTACGTCCTACACCTATCAAAGTTTGCAACATACAAATGCTTGTAACTTTTTACTGGAGCGTCATAAAACCTTGAAATTTTGTAACAATAAAGTACTCGAGCCTTTTGTCAATTTAAACTACCGCTCAAAGCTAAGGCACCCTTGAGTCCCAAATCAAACACTGATAAAACTTCAAATGGCCCTTACTTCAATACGGTATGTCCTACACCTATCAAATTGTGCAACATACAAATGCTTGTAACTTTTTACTGGAGCGTCATAAAACCTTGAAATTTTGTAACAATAAAGTACTTGAGCCTCTTGTCAATTTAAGCTATCGCTCAAAGCTATGCTACCCTTGAGTCCCGAATCAAACACTTATAAAACTTCAAATGGCCCTTACTTCTATACGGTACCTCCTACACCTATTAAAGTTTGCCTCATACAAATGCTTGTAACTTTTTACTGGAGCGTCATAAAACCTTGAAATTTTTACACAGTAAAGTACTCGAGCATCTTGTCAATTTAAGTTATCGCTCAAAGCTATGCTACTCTTGAGTCCCAAATCAAACACTGATAAAACTACAAATGGCCCTCACTTCTATACAGTACGTCCTACACCTATCAAAGTTTGCAACATACAAATGCTTCCAACTTTTTACTGGAGCGTCATAAAACCTAGAAATTTTGTAACTATAAAGTACTCGAGCCTATTGTCCATTTAAGACATCGCTCAAAGCTATGCTACCCTTGAGTCCACTGATAAAACTTCAAATGGCCCTAACTTATATACGGTACGTCCTACAAGTATCAAAGTTTGCAACATACAAATGCTTGTAACTTTTTACTGGAGCGACATAAAACCTTGAAATTTTGTAACAATAAAGTACTCGAGCCTCTTGTCAATTTAAGTTATCGCTCAAAGCTATGCTACTCTTGAGTCCCAAATCAAACACTGATAAAACTTCAAATGGCCCTTACTTCTATACGGTACGTCCTACACCTATCAAAGTTTGCAACATACAAATGCTTGTAACTTTTTACTGGAGAGTCATACAACCTTGAAATTTTGTAACAATAAAGTACTCGAGCCTCTTGTCAATTTAAGTTATCGCTCAAAGCTATGCTACTCTTGAGTCCCAAATCAAACACTGATAAAACTTCAAATGGCCCTCACTTCTATACAGTACGTCCTACACCTATCAAAGTTTGCAACATACAAATGCTTGCAACTTTTTACTGGAGCGTCATAAAACCTAGAAATTTTGTAACTATAAAGTACTCGAGCCTATTGTCCATTTAAGACATCGCTCAAAGCTATGCTACCCTTGAGTCCACTGATAAAACTTCAAATGGCCCTAACTTATATACGGTACGTCCTACACGTATCAAAGTTTGCAACATACAAATGCTTGTAACTTTTTACTGGAGCGTCATAAGACCTTGAAATTTTGTAACAATAAAGTACTCGAGCCTCTTGTCAATTTAAGCTATCGCCCAAAGCTATGCTACCCTTGAGTTCCAAATCAAACACTGATAAAACTTCAAATTGCCCTAACTTCTATACGGTACGTCCTACACCTATCAAAGTTTGCAACATACAAATGCTTGTAACTTTTTACTGGAGTGTCATAAAACCTTGAAATTTTTTAACATTAAAGTACTCGAGCATCTTGTCAATTTAAGTTATCGCTCAAAGCTATGCTACCCGTGAGTTCCAAATCAAACACTGATAAAACTTCAAATGGCCCTTACTTCTATACGGTACGTCCTATACCTATCAAAGTTTCGAACATACAAATGCTTGTAACTTTTTACTGGAGCGTCATAAAACCTAGAAATTTTGTAACAATAAAGTACTCGAGCCTCTTGTCAATTTATGCTATCGCCCAAAGCTATGCTACCCTTGAGTCCCAAATCAAACACTGATAAAACTTCAAATGGCCCTCACTTCTATACAGTACGTCCTACACCTATCAAAGTTTGCAACATACAAATGCTTGTAACTTTTTACTGGAGCGTCATAAAACCTAGAAATTTTGTAACTATAAAGTACTCGAGCCTATTGTCCATTTAAGACATCGCTCAAAGCTATGCTACCCTTGAGTCCACTGATAAAACTTCAAATGGCCCTAACTTATATACGGTACGTCCTACACGTATCAAAGTTTGCAACATACAAATGCTTGTAACTTTTTACTGGAGCGTCATAAGACCTTGAAATTTTGTAACAATAAAGTAATCGAGCCTCTTGTCAATTTAAGCTATCGCCCAAAGCTATGCTACCCTTGAGTCCCAAATCAAACACTGATAAAACTTCAAATGGCCCTAACTTCTATACGGTACGTCCTACACCTATCAAAGTTTGCAACATACAAATGCTTGTAACTTTTTACTGGAGTGTCATAAAACCTTGAAATTTTTTAACAGTAAAGTACTCGAGCATCTTGTCAATTTAAGTTATCGCTCAAAGCTATGCTACCCTTGAGTCCCAAATCAAACACTGAAAAAACTTCAAATAGCCCTTACTTACTTTACGGTACGTCCTACACCTAGCAAAGTTTGCAACGTACAAATGCTTGTAACTTTTTACTGGAGCGTCGTAAAACCTAGAAATTTTGTAACTATAAAGCACTCGAGCCTCTTGTCCATTTAAGCCATCGCTCAAAGCTATGCTACCCGTGAGTTCCAAATCAAACACTGATAAAACTTCAAATGGCCCTTACTTCTATACGGTACGTCCTACACCTATCAAAGTTTGGAACATACAAATGCTTGTAACTTTTTACTGGAGCGTCATAAAACCTAGAAATTTTGTAACAATAAAGTACTCGAGCCTCTGGTCAATTTAAGCTATCGCCCAAAGCTATGCTACCCTTGAGTCCCAAATCAAACACTGATAAAACTTCAAATGGCCCTAACTTCTATACGGTACGTCCTACACCTATCAAAGTTTGCAACATACAAATGCTTGTAACTTTTTACTGGAGCGTCATAAAACCTTGAAATATTGTAACAATAAAGAACTCGAGCCTCTTGTCAATTTAAGCTATCGCTCAAAGCTATGGCACCCTTGAGTCCCAAATCAAACACTGATAACACTTCAAATGGCCCTAACTTCTATACGGTACGTCCTACACCTGTCAAATTTTGCAACATACAAATGCTTGTAACTTTTTACTGGAGCGTCATAAAACCTTGAAATTTTGTAACAATAAAGTACTTGAGCCTCTTGTCAATTTAAGCTATCGCTCAAAGCTATGCTACCCTTGAGTCCCAAATCAAACACTGATAATACTTCGAATGGCCCTAACTTCTATACGGTACGTCCTACACCTATCAAAGTTTGCAACATACAAATGCTTGTAACTTTTTACTGGAGTGTCATAAAACCTTGAAATTTTTTAACAGTAAAGTACTCGAGCATCTTGTCAATTTAAGTTATCGCTCAAAGCTATGCGACCCTTGAGTCCCAAATCAAACACTGATAAAACTTCAAATGGCCCTTACTTCTATACGGTACGTCCTACACCTATCAAAGTTTGCAACATACAAATGATTGTAACTTTTTACTGGAGCGTCGTAAAACCTAGACATTTTGTAACTATAAAGCACTCGAGCCTCTTGTCCATTTAAGCCATCGCTCAAAGCTATGCTACCCTTGAGTCCCAAATCAAACACTGATGAAACTTCAAATGGCCCTAACTTCTATACGGTACGTCCTACACCTATCAAAGTTTGCAACATACAAATGCTTGTAACTTTTTACTGGAGCGTCATAAAACCTTGAAATTTTCTAACAATAAAGTACTCGACCCTTTTGTCAATTTAAGCTATCGCTCAAAGCTATGCTACCCTTGAGTCCCAAGTCAAACACTGAGAAAACTTCAAATGGCCCTAACTTATATGCGGTACGTCCTACACCTATCAAAGTTTGCAACATACAAATGCTTGTAATTTTTACTGGAGCGTCATAAAGCCTTGAAATTTTGTAACAGTAAAGTACTCGAGCCTCTTGTCAATTTAAGCTATCGCTCAAAGCTATGGGACCCTTGAGTCCCAAGTCAAACACTGATAAAACTTCAAATGGCCCTAACTTCTATACAGTAGTCCTACACCTATCAAATTTTGTCACATACAAATGCTTGTAACTTTTTACTGGAGCGCCATAAAACCTTGCAATTTTGCAACAGTAAAGTACTCGAGCCTCTTGTCAATTTAAGCTATCGCTCAAAGCTATGGGACCCTTGAGTCCCAAATCAAACACTGATAAAACTTCAAATGGCCCTAACTTCTATACAGTACGTCCTACAACTATCAAATTTTGCAACATACAAATGGTTGTAACTTTTTACTGGAGCGCCATAAAACCTTGAAATTTTGTAACAATAAAGTACTTGAGCCTTTTGTCAATTTAAGCTATCGCTCAAAGCTATGCTACCCTTGAGTCCCAAATCAAACACTGATAAGACTTCAAATGGCCCTAACTTCTATACGGTACGTCCTACACCTATCAAAGTTTGCAACATACAAATGCTTGTAACTTTTTACTGGAGCGTCATAAAACCTTGAAATTTTGTAACAATAAAATACTCGAGCCTCTTGTCAATTTAAGCTACCGCTCAAAGCTAAGGCACCCTTGAGTCCCAAATCAAACACTGATACAACTTCAAATGGCTCTAACTTCAATACGGTATGTCCTACACCTATCAGATTGTGCAACATACAAATGCTTGTAACTTTTTACTGGAGCGTCATAAAACCTTGAAATTTTGTAACAATAAAGTACTTGAGCCTCTTGTCAATTTAAGCTATCGCTCAAAGCTATGCTACCCTTGAGTCCCAAATCAAACACTTATAAAACTTCAAATGACCCGGTACCTCCTACACCTATTAAAGTTTGCAACATACAAATGCTTGTAACTTTTTACTGGAGCGTCATAAAACCTTGAAATTTTGTAACAATAAAGTACTCGAGCCTCTTGTCAATTTAAGCTATCGCTCAAGGCTATGTTACCCTTGAGTCCCAAATCAAACCCTGATAAAACTTCAAATGGCCCTAACTTCTATACGGTACGTCCTACACCTATCAAATTTTGCAAACATACAAATGCTTGTAACTTTTTACTGGCGCGTCATAAAACCTTGAAATTTTGTAACAATAAAGTACTTGAGCCTCTTGTCAATTTAAGCTATCGCTCAAAACTATGCTACCCTTGAATCCCAAATCAAACACTGATAAAACTTCAAATGGCCCTAACTTCTATACAGTACGTCCTACACCTATCAAAGTTTGCAACATACAAATGCTTGTAAATTTTTACTGGAGCGTCATAAAACCTTGAAATTTTTTAACAGTTAAGTGCTCGAGCAATTTGTCAATTTAAGTTATCGCTCAAAGCTATGCTACCCTTGAGTTCCAAATCAAACACTGATAAAACTTCAAATGGCCCTTACTTCTGTACGGTACGTCCTACACCTATCAAAGTTTGGAACATACAAATGCTTTTAACTTTTTACTGGAGCGTCATAAAACCTAGAAATTTTGTAACTATAAAGTACTCGAGCCTATTGTCCATTTAAGACATCGCTCAAAGCTATGCTATCCTTGAGTCCTAAATCAAACACTGATAAAACTTCAAATGGCCCTAACTTATATACGGTACGTCCTACACGTATCAAAGTTTGCAACATACAAATGCTTGTAGCTTTTTACTGGAGCGTCATAAGACCTTGAAATTTTGTAACAATAAAGTACTCGAGCCTCTTGTCAATTTAAGCTATCGCCCAAAGCTATGCTACCCTTGAGTCCCAAATCAAACACTGATAAAACTTCAAATGGCCCTAACTTCTATACGGTACGTCCTACACCTATCAAAGTTTGCAATATACAAATGCTTGTAACTCTTTACTGGAGTGTCATAAAACCTTGAAATTTTTTAACACTAAAGTACTCGAGCATCTTGTCAATTTAAGCTATCGCTCAAAGCTATGCTACCCTTGAGTCCCAAGTCAAACACTGAGAAAACTTCAAATGGCCCTAACTTCTATACAGTACGTCCTACACCTATCAACTTTTGCAACATACAAATGCTTGTAACTTTTTACGGGAGCGCCATAAAACCTTGAAATTTTGTAACAATAAAGTACTCGAGCCTCTTGTCAATTTAAGCTATCGCTCAAAGCTAAGGCACCCTTGAGTCCCAAATCAAACACTGATACAACTTCAAATGGCTCTAACTTCAATACAGTATGTCCTACACCTATCAAATTGTGCAACATACAAATGCTTGTAACTTTTTACTGGAGCGTCATAAAACCTTGAAATTTTGTAACAATAAAGTACTTGAGCCTCTTGTCAATTTAAACTATCGCTCAAAGCTATGCTACCCTTGAGTCCCAAATCAAACACTTATAAAACTTCAAATGGCCCTTACTTCTATACGGTACCTCCTACACCTATTAAAGTTTGCCTCATACAAATGCTTGTAACTTTTTACTGGAGCGTTATAAAACCTTGAAATTTTTTCACAGTAAAGTACTCGAGCATCTTGTCAATTTAAGTTATCGCTCAAAGCTATGCTACTCTTGAGTCCCAAATCAAACACTGATAAAACTTCAAATGGCCCTTACTTCTATACGGTACGTCCTACACCTATCAAAGTTTGCAACATACAAATGCTTGTAACTTTTTACTGGAGCGTCATAAAATCTTGAAATTTTGTAACAATAAACTACTCGAGCCTCTTGTCAATTTAAGCTATCGCTCAAGGCTATGTTACCCTTGAGTCCCAAATCAAACACTGATAAAACTTCAAATGGCCCTAACTTCTATACGGTACGTCCTACACCTATCAAATTTTGCAACATACAAATGCTTGTAACTTTTTACTGGAGCGTCATAAAACCTTGAAATTTTGTAACAATAAAGTACTTGAGCCTCTTGTCAATTTAAGCTATCGCTCAAAACTATGCTACCTTGAGTCCCAAATCAAACACTGATAAAACTTCAAATGGCCCTAACTTCTATACAGTACGTCCTACACCTATCAAAGTTTGCAACATACAAATGCTTGTAACTTTTTACTGGAGCGTAATAAAACCTTGAAATTTTTTAACAGTTAAGTACTCGAGCATCTTGTCAATTTAAGTTATCGCTCAATGCTATGCTACCCTTGAGTTCCAAATCAAACACTGATAAAACTTCAAATGGCCCTTACTTCTATACGGTACGTCCTACACCTATCAAAGTTTGGAACATACAAATGCTTGTAACTTTTTACTGGAGCGTCATAAAACCTAGAAGTTTTGTAACTATAAAGTACTCGAGCCTATTGTCCATTTAAGACATCGCTCAAAGCTATGCTACCCTTGACTCCTAAATCAAACACTGATAAAACTTCAAATGGCCCTAACTTATATACGATACGTCCTACACGTATCAAAGTTTGCAACATACAAATGCTTGTAACTTTTTACTGGAGCGTCATAAGACCTTGAAATTTTGTAACAATAAAGTACTCGAGCCTCTTGTCAATTTAAGCTATCGCCCAAAGCTATGCTACCCTTGAGTCCCAAATCAAACACTGATAAAACTTCAAATGGCCCTAACTTCTATACGGTACGTCCTACACCTATCAAAGTTTGCAATATACAAAAGCTTGTAACTTTTTACTGGAGTGTCATAAAACCTTGAAATTTTTTAACACTAAAATACTCGAGCATCTTGTCAATTTAAGTTATCGCTCAAAGCTATGCTACCCTTGAGTCCCAAATCAAACACTGATAAAACTTCAAATGGCCCTAACTTCCAGACGGTACGTCCTACACCTATCAAAGTTTGCAACATACAAATGCTTGTAACTTTGTACTGGAGCGTCATAAAACCTTGATTCTAACAATAAAGTACTCGAGCCTCTTGTCAATTTAAGCTATCGCTCAAAGCTATGCTACCCTTGCGTCCCAAGTCAAACACTGAGAAAACTTCAAATGGCCCTAACTTCTATACAGTACGTCCTACACCTATCAACTTTTGCAACATACAAATGCTTGTAACTTTTTACGGGAGCGTCATAAAATCTTGAAATTTTGTAACAATAAAGTACTTGAGCCTCTTTTCAATTTAAGCTATCGCTCAAAGCTATGCGACCCTTGAGTCCCAAATCAAACACTGATAAAACTTCAAATGGCCTTAACTTCTATACAGTACGTTCTACACCTATCAAAGTTTGCAACATACAAATGCTTGTAACTTTTTACTGGAGCGTCATAAAACCTTGAAATTTTTTAACAGTTAAGTACTCGAGCATCTTGTCAATTTAAGTTATCGCTCAAAGCTATGCTACCCTTGAGTTCCAAATCAAACACTGATAAAACTTCAAATGGCCCTTACTTCTATACGGTACGTCCTACACCTATCAAAGTTTGGAACATACAAATACTTGTAACTTTTTACTGGAGCGTCATAAAACCTAGAAGTTTTGTAACTATAAAGTACTCGAGCCTATTGTCCATTTAAGACATCGCTCAAAGCTATGCTACCCTTGAGTCCTAAATCAAACACTGATAAAACTTCAAATGGCCCTAACTTATATACGATACGTCCTACACGTATCAAAGTTTGCAACATACAAATGCTTGTAACTTTTTACTGGAGCGTCATAAGACCTTGAAATTTTGTAACAATAAAGTACTCGAGCCTCTTGTCAATTTAGGCTATCGCCCAAAGCTATGCTACCCTTGAGTCCCAAATCAAACACTGATAAAACTTCAAATGGCCCTAACTTCCAGACGGTACGTCCTACACCTATCAAAGTTTGCAACATACAAATGCTTGTAACTTTTTACTGGAGCGTCATAAAACCTTGATATTTTCTAACAATAAAGTACTCGAGCCTCTTGTCAATTTAAGCTATCGCTCAAAGCTATGCTACCCTTGAGTCCCAAGTCAAACACTGAGAAAACTTCAAATGGCCCTAACTTCTATACAGTACGTCCTACACCTATCAACTTTTGCAACATACAAATGCTTGTAACTTTTTACGGGAGCGCCATAAAATCTTGAAATTTTGTAACAATAAAGTACTTGAGCCTCTTTTCAATTTAAGCTATCGCTCAAAGCTATGCGACCCTTGAGTCCCAAATCAAACACTGATAAGACTTCAAATGGACCTAACTTCTATACGGTACGTCCTACACCTATCAAAGTTTGCAACATACAAATGCTTGTAACTTTTTACTGGAGCGTCATAAAACCTTTAAATTTTGTAACAATAAAGTAATCGAGCCTCTTGGCAATTTAAGCTATCGCTCAAAGCTATGCTACCCTTGAGTCCCAAATCAAACACTGATAAGACTTCCAATGGCCCTAACTTCTATACGGTACGTCCTACACCTATCAAAGTTTGCAACATACAAATGCTTGTAACTTTTTACTGGAGCGTCATAAAACCTTGAAATTTTGTAACAATAAAGTACTTGAGCCTCTTGTCAATTTAAGCTATCGCTCAAAGCTATGCTACCATTGAGTCCCAAATCAAACACTTATAAAACTTCAAATGGCCCTTACTTCTATACGGTACCTCCTACACCTATTAAAGTTTGCCTCATACAAATGCTTGTAACTTTTTACTGGAGCGTCATAAAACCTTGAAATTTTTTCACAGTAAAGTACTCGAGCATCTTGTCAATTTAAGTTATCGCTCAAAGCTATGCTACTCTTGAGTCCAAATCAAACACTGATAAAACTTCAAATGGCCCTCACTTCTATACGGTACGTCCTACACCTATCAAAGTTTGCAACATACAAATGCTTGTAACTTTTTACTGGAGCGTCATAAAACCTTGAAATTTTGTAACAATAAAGTACTCGAGCCTCTTGTCAATTTAAGCTATCGCTCAAGGCTATGTTACCCTTGAGTCCCAAATCAAACACTGATAAAACTTCAAATGTCCCTAATTCTATACGGTACGTCCTACACCTATCAAATTTTGCAACATAGAAATGCTTGTAACTTTTTACTGGAGCGTCATAAAACCTTGAAATTTTGTAACAATAAAGTACTTGAGCCTCTTGTCAATTTAAGCTATCGCTCAAAACTATGCTACCCTTGAGTCCCAAATCAAACACTGATAAAACTTCAAATGGCCCTAACTTATATACAGTACGTCCTACACCTATCAAAGTTTGCAACATACAAATGCTTGTATCTTTTTACTGGAGCGTTATAAAACCTTGAAATTTTTTAACAGTTAAGTACTCGAGCATCTTGTCAATTTAAGTTATCGCTCATAGCTATGCTACCCTTGAGTTCCAAATCAAACACTGATAAAACTTCAAATGGCCCTTACTTCTATACGGTACGTCCTACACCTATCAAAGTTTGGAACATACAAATGCTTGTAACTTTTTACTGGAGCGTCATAAAACCTAGAAATTTTGTAACTATAAAGTACTCGAGCCTATTGTCCATTTAAGACATCGCTCAAAGCTATGCTACTCTTGAGTCCTAAATCAAACACTGATAAAACTTCAAATGGCCCTAACTTATATACGGTACGTCCTACACGTATCAAAGTTTGCAACATACAAATGCTTGTAACTTTTTACTGGAGCGTCATAAGACCTTGAAATTTTGTAACAATAAAGTACTCGAGCCTCTTGTCAATTTAGGCTATCGCCCAAAGCTATGCTACCCTTGAGTCCCAAATCAAACACTGATAAAACTTCAAATGGCCCTAACTTCCAGACGGTACGTCCTACACCTATCAAAGTTGGCAACATACAAATGCTTGTAACTTTTTACTGGAGCGTCATAAAACCTTGATATTTTCTAACAATAAAGTACTCGAGCCTCTTGTCAATTTAAGCTATCGCTCAAAGCTATGCTACCCTTGAGTCCCAAGTCAAACACTGAGAAAACTTCAAATGGCCCTAACTTCTATACAGTACGTCCTACACCTATCAACTTTTGCAACATACAAATGCTTGTAACTTTTTACGGGAGCGCCATAAAATCTTGAAATTTTGTAACAATAAAGTACTTGAGCCTCTTTTCAATTTAAGCTATCGCTCAAAGCTATGCGACCCTTGAGTCCCAAATCAAACACTGATAAGACTTCAAATGGACCTAACTTCTATACGGTACGTCCTACACCTATCAAAGTTTGCAACATACAAATGCTTGTAACTTTTTACTGGAGCGTCATAAAACCTTTAAATTTTGTAACAATAAAGTAATCGAGCCTCTTGGCAATTTAAGCTATCGCTCAAAGCTATGCTACCCTTGAGTCCCAAATCAAACACTGATAAGACTTCCAATGGCCCTAACTTCTATACGGTACGTCCTACACCTATCAAAGTTTGCAACATACAAATGCTTGTAACTTTTTACTGGAGCGTCATAAAACCTTGAAATTTTGTAACAATAAAGTACTTGAGCCTCTTGTCAATTTAAGCTATCGCTCAAAGCTATGCTACCATTGAGTCCCAAATCAAACACTTATAAAACTTCAAATGGCCCTTACTTCTATACGGTACCTCCTACACCTATTAAAGTTTGCCTCATACAAATGCTTGTAACTTTTTACTGGAGCGTCATAAAACCTTGAAATTTTTTCACAGTAAAGTACTCGAGCATCTTGTCAATTTAAGTTATCGCTCAAAGCTATGCTACTCTTGAGTCCCAAATCAAACACTGATAAAACTTCAAATGGCCCTCACTTCTATACCGTACGTCCTACACCTATCAAAGTTTGCAACATACAAATGCTTGTAACTTTTTACTGGAGCGTCATAAAACCTTGAAATTTTGTAACAATAAAGTACTCGAGCCTCTTGTCAATTTAAGCTATCGCTCAAGGCTATGTTACCCTTGAGTCCCAAATCAAACACTGATTAAACTTCAAATGTCCCTAATTCTATACGGTACGTCCTACACCTATCAAATTTTGCAACATAGAAATGCTTGTAACTTTTTACTGGAGCGTCATAAAACCTTGAAATTTTGTAACAATAAAGTACTTGAGCCTCTTGTCAATTTAAGCTATCGCTCAAAACTATGCTACCCTTGAGTCCCAAATCAAACACTGATAAAACTTCAAATGGCCCTAACTTCTATACAGTACGTCCTACACCTATCAAAGTTTGCAACATACAAATGCTTGTATCTTTTTACTGGAGCGTTATAAAACCTTGAAATTTTTTAACAGTTAAGTACTCGAGCATCTTGTCAATTTAAGTTATCGCTCATAGCTATGCTACCCTTGAGTTCCAAATCAAACACTGATAAAACTTCAAATGGCCCTTACTTCTATACGGTACGTCCTACACCTATCAAAGTTTGGAACATACAAATGCTTGTAACTTTTTACTGGAGCGTCATAAAACCTAGAAATTTTGTAACTATAAAGTACTCGAGCCTATTGTCCATTTAAGACATCGCTCAAAGCTATGCTACTCTTGAGTCCTAAATCAAACACTGATAAAACTTCAAATGGCCCTAACTTATATACGGTACGTCCTACACGTATCAAAGTTTGCAACATACAAATGCTTGTAACTTTTTACTGGAGCGTCATAAGACCTTGAAATTTTGTAACAATAAAGTACTCGAGCCTCTTGTCAATTTAAGCTATCGCCCAAAGCTATGCTACCCTTGAGTCCCAAATCAAACACTGATAAAACTTCAAATGGCCCTAACTTCTATACGGTACGTCCTACACCTATCAAAGTTTGCAACATACAAATGCTTGTAACTTTTTACTGGAGCGTCATAAAACCTTGATATTTTCTAACAATAAAGTACTCGAGCCTCTTGTCAATTTAAGCTATCGCTCAAAGCTATGCTACCCTTGAGTCCCAAGTCAAACACTGAGAAAACTTCAAATGGCCCTAACTTCTATACAGTACGTCCTACACCTATCAACTTTTGCAACATACAAATGCTTGTAACTTTTTACGGGAGCGCCATAAAATCTTGAAATTTTGTAACAATAAAGTACTTGAGCCTCTTTTCAATTTAAGCTATCGCTCAAAGCTATGCGACCCTTGAGTCCCAAATCAAACACTGATAAGACTTCAAATGGACCTAACTTCTATACGGTACGTCCTACACCTATCAAAGTTTGCAACATACAAATGCTTGTAACTTTTTACTGGAGCGTCATAAAACCTTTAAATTTTGTAACAATAAAGTAATCGAGCCTCTTGGCAATTTAAGCTATCGCTCAAAGCTATGCTACCCTTGAGTCCCAAATCAAACACTGATAAGACTTCCAATGGCCCTAACTTCTATACGGTACGTCCTACACCTATCAAAGTTTGCAACATACAAATGCTTGTAACTTTTTACTGGAGCGTCATAAAACCTTGAAATTTTGTAACAATAAAGTACTTGAGCCTCTTGTCAATTTAAGCTATCGCTCAAAGCTATGCTACCATTGAGTCCCAAATCAAACACTTATAAAACTTCAAATGGCCCTTACTTCTATACGGTACCTCCTACACCTATTAAAGTTTGCCTCATACAAATGCTTGTAACTTTTTACTGGAGCGTCATAAAACCTTGAAATTTTTTCACAGTAAAGTACTCGAGCATCTTGTCAATTTAAGTTATCGCTCAAAGCTATGCTACTCTTGAGTCCAAATCAAACACTGATAAAACTTCAAATGGCCCTCACTTCTATACGGTACGTCCTACACCTATCAAAGTTTGCAACATACAAATGCTTGTAACTTTTTACTGGAGCGTCATAAAACCTTGAAATTTTGTAACAATAAAGTACTCGAGCCTCTTGTCAATTTAAGCTATCGCTCAAGGCTATGTTACCCTTGAGTCCCAAATCAAACACTGATAAAACTTCAAATGTCCCTAATTCTATACGGTACGTCCTACACCTATCAAATTTTGCAACATAGAAATGCTTGTAACTTTTTACTGGAGCGTCATAAAACCTTGAAATTTTGTAACAATAAAGTACTTGAGCCTCTTGTCAATTTAAGCTATCGCTCAAAACTATGCTACCCTTGAGTCCCAAATCAAACACTGATAAAACTTCAAATGGCCCTAACTTCTATACAGTACGTCCTACACCTATCAAAGTTTGCAACATACAAATGCTTGTATCTTTTTACTGGAGCGTTATAAAACCTTGAAATTTTTTAACAGTTAAGTACTCGAGCATCTTGTCAATTTAAGTTATCGCTCATAGCTATGCTACCCTTGAGTTCCAAATCAAACACTGATAAAACTTCAAATGGCCCTTACTTCTATACGGTACGTCCTACACCTATCAAAGTTTGGAACATACAAATGCTTGTAACTTTTTACTGGAGCGTCATAAAACCTAGAAATTTTGTAACTATAAAGTACTCGAGCCTATTGTCCATTTAAGACATCGCTCAAAGCTATGCTACTCTTGAGTCCTAAATCAAACACTGATAAAACTTCAAATGGCCCTAACTTATATACGGTACGTCCTACACGTATCAAAGTTTGCAACATACAAATGCTTGTAACTTTTTACTGGAGCGTCATAAGACCTTGAAATTTTGTAACAATAAAGTACTCGAGCCTCTTGTCAATTTAGGCTATCGCCCAAAGCTATGCTACCCTTGAGTCCCAAATCAAACACTGATAAAACTTCAAATGGCCCTAACTTCCAGACGGTACGTCCTACACCTATCAAAGTTTGCAACATACAAATGCTTGTAACTTTTTACTGGAGCGTCATAAAACCTTGATATTTTCTAACAATAAAGTACTCGAGCCTCTTGTCAATTTAAGCTATCGCTCAAAGCTATGCTACCCTTGAGTCCCAAGTCAAACACTGAGAAAACTTCAAATGGCCCTAACTTCTATACAGTACGTCCTACACCTATCAACTTTTGCAACATACAAATGCTTGTAACTTTTTACGGGAGCGCCATAAAATCTTGAAATTTTGTAACAATAAAGTACTTGAGCCTCTTTTCAATTTAAGCTATCGCTCAAAGCTATGCGACCCTTGAGTCCCAAATCAAACACTGATAAGACTTCAAATGGACCTAACTTCTATACGGTACGTCCTACACCTATCAAAGTTTGCAACATACAAATGCTTGTAACTTTTTACTGGAGCGTCATAAAACCTTTAAATTTTGTAACAATAAAGTAATCGAGCCTCTTGTCAATTTAAGCTATCGCTCAAAGCTATGCTACCCTTGAGTCCCAAATCAAACACTGATAAGACTTCCAATGGCCCTAACTTCTATACGGTACGTCCTACACCTATCAAAGTTTGCAACATACAAATGCTTGTAACTTTTTACTGGAGCGTCATAAAACCTTGAAATTTTGTAACAATAAAGTACTTGAGCCTCTTGTCAATTTAAGCTATCGCTCAAAGCTATGCTACCATTGAGTCCCAAATCAAACACTTATAAAACTTCAAATGGCCCTTACTTCTATACGGTACCTCCTACACCTATTAAAGTTTGCCTCATACAAATGCTTGTAACTTTTTACTGGAGCGTCATAAAACCTTGAAATTTTTTCACAGTAAAGTACTCGAGCATCTTGTCAATTTAAGTTATCGCTCAAAGCTATGCTACTCTTGAGTCCCAAATCAAACACTGATAAAACTTCAAATGGCCCTCACTTCTATACCGTACGTCCTACACCTATCAAAGTTTGCAACATACAAATGCTTGTAACTTTTTACTGGAGCGTCATAAAACCTTGAAATTTTGTAACAATAAAGTACTCGAGCCTCTTGTCAATTTAAGCTATCGCTCAAGGCTATGTTACCCTTGAGTCCCAAATCAAACACTGATTAAACTTCAAATGTCCCTAATTCTATACGGTACGTCCTACACCTATCAAATTTTGCAACATAGAAATGCTTGTAACTTTTTACTGGAGCGTCATAAAACCTTGAAATTTTGTAACAATAAAGTACTTGAGCCTCTTGTCAATTTAAGCTATCGCTCAAAACTATGCTACCCTTGAGTCCCAAATCAAACACTGATAAAACTTCAAATGGCCCTAACTTCTATACAGTACGTCCTACACCTATCAAAGTTTGCAACATACAAATGCTTGTATCTTTTTACTGGAGCGTTATAAAACCTTGAAATTTTTTAACAGTTAAGTACTCGAGCATCTTGTCAATTTAAGTTATCGCTCATAGCTATGCTACCCTTGAGTTCCAAATCAAACACTGATAAAACTTCAAATGGCCCTTACTTCTATACGGTACGTCCTACACCTATCAAAGTTTGGAACATACAAATGCTTGTAACTTTTTACTGGAGCGTCATAAAACCTAGAAATTTTGTAACTATAAAGTACTCGAGCCTATTGTCCATTTAAGACATCGCTCAAAGCTATGCTACTCTTGAGTCCTAAATCAAACACTGATAAAACTTCAAATGGCCCTAACTTATATACGGTACGTCCTACACGTATCAAAGTTTGCAACATACAAATGCTTGTAACTTTTTACTGGAGCGTCATAAGACCTTGAAATTTTGTAACAATAAAGTACTCGAGCCTCTTGTCAATTTAAGCTATCGCCCAAAGCTATGCTACCCTTGAGTCCCAAATCAAACACTGATAAAACTTCAAATGGCCCTAACTTCTATACGGTACGTCCTACACCTATCAAAGTTTGCAATATACAAATGCTTGTAACTTTTTACTGGAGTGTCATAAAACCTTGAAATTTTTTAACACTAAAGTACTCGAGCATCTTGTCAATTTAAGTTATCGCTCAAAGCTATGCTACCCTTGAGTTCCAAATCATACACTGATAAAACTTCAAATGGCCCTTACATCTATACGGTACGTCCTACACCTATCAAAGTTTGCAACATACAAATGCTTGTAATTTTTTACTGGAGCGTCATAAAACCTTGAAATATTGTAACAATAAAGTACTCGAGCCTCTCGTCAATTTAAGCTATCGCTCAAAGCTATGGCACCGTTGAGTCCCAAATCAAACACTGATAAAACTTCAAATGGCCCTAACTTCTATACGGTACATCCTACACCTGTCAAATTTTGCAACATACAAATGCTTGTAACTTTTTACTGGAGCGTCATAAAACCTTGAAATTTTGTAACAATAAAGTACTTGAGCCTCTTGTCAATTTAAGCTATCGCTCAAAGCTATGCTACCCTTGAGTCCCAAATCAAACACTGATGAAACTTCAAATGGCCCTAACTTCTATACGGTACGTCCTACACCTATCAAAGTTTGCAACATACAAATGCTTGTAACTTTTTACTGGAGCGTCATAAGACCTTGAAATTTTGTAACAATAAAGTACTCGAGCCTCATGTCAACTTAAGCTATCGCTGAAAGCTATGCTACCCTTGAGTCCCAAATCAAACACTGATAAAACTTCAAATGGCCCTAACTTCCAGACGGTACGTCCTACACCTATCAAAGTTTGCAACATACAAATGCTTGTAACTTTTTACTGGAGCGTCATAAAACTTTGATTTTTTCTAACAATAAAGTACTCGAGCCTCTTGTCAATTTAAGCTATCGCTCAAAGCTATGCTACCCTTGAGTCCCAAGTCAAACACTGAGAAAACTTCAAATGGCCCTAACTTCTATACAGTACGTCCTACACCTATTAACTTTTGCAACATACAAATGCTTGTAACTTTTTACGGGAGCGCCATAAAATCTTGAAATTTTGTAACAATAAAGTACTTGAGCCTCTTTTCAATTTAAGCTATCGCTCAAAGCTATGCGACCCTTGAGTCCCAAATCAAACACTGATAAGACTTCGAATGGCAATAACTTCTATACGGTACGTCCTACACCTATCAAAGTTTGCAACATACAAATGCTTGTAACTTTTTACTGGAGCGTCATAAAACCTTGAAATTTTTTAACACTAAAGTACTCGAGCATCTTGTCAATTTAAGTTATCGCTCAAAGCTATGCTACCCTTGAGTCCCAAATCAAACACTGATAAAACTTCAAATGGCCCTTACTTCTATACGGTACGTCCTACACCTATCAAAGTTTGCAACATACAAATGCTTGTAACTTTTTACTGGAGCGACGTAAAGCCTAGAAATTTTGTAACTATAAAGCACTCGAGCCTCTTGTCCATTTAAGCCATCGCTCAAAGCTATGCTACCCTTGAGTCCCAAATCAAACACTGATGAAACTTCAAATGGCCCTAACTTCTATACGGTACGTCCTACACCTATCAAAGTTGGCAACATACAAATGCTTGTAACTTTTTACTGGAGCGTCATAAGACCTTGAAATTGTGTAACAATAAAGTACTCGAGCCTCTTGTAAATTTAAGCTATCGCTGAAAGCTATGCTACCCTTGATTCCCAAATCAAACACTGATAAAACTTCAAATGGCCCTAACTTCCATACGGTACGTCCTACACCTATCAAAGTTTGCAACATACAAATGCTTGTAACTTTTTACTGGAGAGTCATAAAACCTTGAAATTTTGTAACAGTAAAGTACTCGAGCCTCTTGTCAATTTAAGCTATCGCTCAACGCTATGGGACCCTTGAGTCCCAAATCAAACACTGATAAAACTTCAAATGGCCGTAACTTCTATACAGTACGTCCTACACCTATCAAATTTTGCAACATACAAATGCTTGTAACTTTTTACTGGAGCGTCATAAAACCTTGAAATTTTGTAAGAGTAAAGTACTCGAGCCTCTTGTCAATTTAAGCTATCGCTCAAAGCTATGGGACCCTTGAGTCCCAAATCAAACACTGATAAAACTTCAAATGGCCCTAACTTCTATACAGTACATCCTACACCTATCAAATTTTGCAACATACAAATGCTTGTAACTTTTTACTGGAGCGCCTAAAACCTTGCAATTTTGTAACAGTAAAGTACTCGAGCCTCTTGTCAATTTAAGCTATCGCTCAAAGCTATGGGACCCTTGAGTCCCAAATCAAACACTGATAAAACTTCAAATGGCCGTAACTTCTATACAGTACGTCCTACACCTATCAAATTTTGCAACATACAAATGCTTGTAACTTTTTACTGGAGCGTCATAAAACCTTGAAATTTTGTAACAATAAAGTACTCGAGCCTCTTGTCAATTTAAACTATCGCTCAAAGCTAAGGCACCCTTGAGTCCCAAATCAAACACTGATACAACTTCAAATGGCTCTAACTTCAATACGGTATGTCCTACACCTATCAAATTGTGCAACATACAAATGCTTGTAACTTTTTACTGGAGCGTCATAAAACCTTGAAATTTTGTAACAATAAAGTACTTGAGCCTCTTGTCAATTTAAGCTATCGCTCAAAACTATGCTACCCTTGAGTCCCAAATCAAACACTGATAAAACTTCAAATGGCCCTAACTTCTATACAGTACGTCCTACACCTATCAAAGTTTGCAACATACAAATGCTTGTAACTTTTTACTGGAGCGTCATAAAACCTTGAAATTTTTTGACAGTTAAGTACTCGAGCATCTTGTCAATTTAAGTTATCGCTCAAAGCTATGCTACCCTTGAGTTCCAAATCAAACACTGATAAAACTTCAAATGGCCCTTACTTCTATACGGTACGTCCTACACCTATCAAAGTTTGGAACATACAAATGCTTGTAACTTTTTACTAGAGCGTCATAAAACCTAGAAATTTTGTAACTATAAAGTACTCGAGCCTATTGTCCATTTAAGACATCGCTCAAAGCTATGCTACCCTTGAGTCCTAAATAAAACACTGATAAAACTTCAAATGGCCCTAACTTATATACGGTACGTCCTACACGTATCAAAGTTTGCAACATACAAATGCTTGTAACTTTTTACTGGAGCGTCATAAGACCTTGTAATTTTGTAACAATAAAGTACTCGAGCCTCTTGTCAATTTAAGCTATCGCCCAAAGCTATGCTACCCTTGAGTCCCAAATTAAACACTGATAAAACTTCAAATGGCCCTAACTTCTATACGGTACGTCCTACACCTATCAAAGTTTGCAATATACAAATGCTTGTAATTTTTTACTGGAGTGTCATAAAACCTTGAAATTTTTTAACACTAAAGTATTCGAGCATCTTGTCAATTTAAGTTATCGCTCAAAGCTATGCTACCCTTGAGTTCCAAATCATACACTGATAAAACTTCAAATGGCCCTTACTTCTATACGGTACGTCCTACACCTATCAAAGTTTGCAACATACAAATGCTTGTAACTTTTTACTGGAGCGTCATAAGACCTTGAAATTGTGTAACAATAAAGTACTCGAGCCTCTTGTAAATTTAAGCTATCGCTGAAAGCTATGCTACCCTTGATTCCTAAATCAAACACTGATAAAACTTCAAATGGCCCTAACTTCCATACGGTACGTCCTACACCTATCAAAGTTTGCAACATACAAATGCTTGTAACTTTTTACTGGAGAGTCATAAAACCTTGAAATTTTGTAACAGTAAAGTACTCGAGCCTCTTGTCAATTTAAGTTATCGCTCAAAGCTATGGGACCCTTGAGTCCCAAATCAAACACTGATAAAACTTCAAATGGCCGTAACTTCTATACAGTACGTCCTACACCTATCAAATTTTGCAACATACAAATGCTTGTAACTTTTTACTGGAGCGTCATAAAACCTTGAAATTTTGTAAGAGTAAAGTACTCGAGCCTCTTGTCAATTTAAGCTATCGCTCAAAGCTATGGGACCCTTGAGTCCCAAATCAAACACTGATAAAATTTCAAATGGCCCTAACTTCTATACAGTACATCCTACACCTATCAAATTTTGCAACATACAAATGCTTGTAACTTTTTACTGGAGCGCCATAAAACCTTGCAATTTTGTAACAGTAAAGTACTCGAGCCTCTTGTCAATTTAAGCTATCGCTCAAAGCTATGGGACCCTTGAGTCCCAAATCAAACACTGATAAAACTTCAAATGGCCGTAACTTCTATACAGTACGTCCTACACCTATCAAATTTTGCAACATACAAATGCTTGTAACTTTTTACTGGAGCGTCATAAAACCTTGAAATTTTGTAACAATAAAGTACTCGAGCCTCTTGTCAATTTAAACTATCGCTCAAAGCTAAGGCACCCTTGAGTCCCAAATCAAACACTGATACAACTTCAAATGGCTCTAACTTCAATACGGTATGTCCTACACCTATCAAATTGTGCAACATACAAATGCTTGTAACTTTTTACTGGAGCGTCATAAAACCTTGAAATTTTGTAACAATAAAGTACTCGAGCCTCTTGTCAATTTAAGCTATCGCCCAAAGCTATGCTACCCTTGAGTCCCAAATTAAACACTGATAAAACTTCAAATGGCCCTAACTTCTATACGGTACGTCCTACACCTATCAAAGTTTGCAATATACAAATGCTTGTAATTTTTTACTGGAGTGTCATAAAACCTTGAAATTTTTTAACACTAAAGTACTCGAGCATCTTGTCAATTTAAGTTATCGCTCAAAGCTATGCTACCCTTGAGTTCCAAATCATACATTGATAAAACTTCAAATGGCCCTTACTTCTATACGGTACGTCCTACACCTATCAAAGTTTGCAACATACAAATGCTTGTAACTTTTTACTGGAGCGTCATAAGACCTTGAAATTGTGTAACAATAAAGTACTCGAGCCTCTTGTAAATTTAAGCTATCGCTGAAAGCTATGCTACCCTTGATTCCCAAATCAAACACTGATAAAACTTCAAATGGCCCTAACTTCCATACGGTACGTCCTACACCTATCAAAGTTTGCAACATACAAATGCTTGTAACTTTTTACTGGAGAGTCATAAAACCTTGACATTTTGTAACAGTAAAGTACTCGAGCCTCTTGTCAATTTAAGTTATCGCTCAAAGCTATGGGACCCTTGAGTCCCAAATCAAACACTGATAAAACTTCAAATGGCCGTAACTTCTATACAGTACGTCCTACACCTATCAAATTTTGCAACATACAAATGCTTGTAACTTTTTACTGGAGCGTCATAAAACCTTGAAATTTTGTAAGAGTAAAGTACTCGAGCCTCTTGTCAATTTAAGCTATCGCTCAAAGCTATGGGACCATTGAGTCCCAAATCAAACACTGATAAAACTTCAAATGGCTTCTATACAGTACATCCTACACCTATCAAATTTTGCAACATACAAATGCTTGTAACTTTTTACTGGAGCGCCATAAAACCTTGCAATTTTGTAACAGTAAAGTACTCGAGCCTCTTGTCAATTTAAGCTATCGCTCAAAGCTATGGGACCCTTGAGTCCCAAATCAAACACTGATACAACTTCAAATGGCTCTAACTTCAATACGGTATGTCCTACACCTATCAAATTGTGCAACATACAAATGCTTGTAACTTTTTACTGGAGCGTCATAAAACCTTGAAATTTTGTAACAATAAAGTACTTGAGCCTCTTGTCAATTTAAGCTATCGCTCAAAACTATGCTACCCTTGAGTCCCAAATCAAACACTGATAAAACTTCAAATGGCCCTAACTTCTATACAGTACGTCCTACACCTATCAAAGTTTGCAACATACAAATGCTTGTAACTTTTTACTGGAGCGTCATAAAACCTTGAAATTTTTTGACAGTTAAGTACTCGAGCATCTTGTCAATTTAAGTTATCGCTCAAAGCTATGCTACCCTTGAGTTCCAAATCAAACACTGATAAAACTTCAAATGGCCTTTACTTCTATACGGTACGTCCTACACCTATCAAAGTTTGGAACATACAAATGCTTGTAATTTTTTACTGGAGTGTCATAAAACCTTGAAATTTTTTAACACTAAAGTACTCGAGCATCTTGTCAATTTAAGTTATCGCTCAAAGCTATGCTACCCTTGAGTTCCAAATCATACACTGATAAAACTTCAAATGGCCCTTACTCCTATACGGTACGTCCTACACCTATCAAAGTTTGCAACATACAAATGCTTGTAACTTTTTACTGGAGCGTCATAAAACCTTGAAATATTGTAACAATAAAGTACTCGAGCCTCTTGTCAATTTAAGATATCGCTCAAAGCTATGGCACCGTTGAGTCCCAAATCAAACACTGATGAAACTTCAAATGGCCCTAACTTCTATACGGTACGTCCTACACCTATCAAAGTTTGCAACATACAAATGCTTGTAACTTTTTACTGGAGCGTCATAAGACCTTGAAATTTTGTAACAATAAAGTACTCGAGCCTCATGTCAATTTAAGCTATCGCTGAAAGCTATGCTACCCTCGAGTCCCAAATCAAACACTGATAAAACTTCAAATGGCCCTAACTTCCTGACGGTACGTCCTAGACCTATCAAAGTTTGCAACATACAAATGCTTGTAGCTTTTTACTGGAGCGTCATAAAACCTTGATTTTTTCTAACAATAAAGTACTCGAGCCTCTTGTCAATTGAAGCTATCGCTCAAAGCTATGCTACCCTTGAGTCCCAAGTCAAACACTCAGAAAACTTCAAATGGCCCTAACTTCTATACAGTACGTCCTACACCTATCAACTTTTGCAACATACAAATACTTGTAACTTTTTACGGGAGCGCCATAAAATCTTGAAATTTTGTAACAATAAAGTACTTGAGCCTTTTTTCAATTTAAGCTATCGCTCAAAGCTATGCGACCCTTGAGTCCCAAATCAAACACTGATAAGACTTCAAATGGACCTAACTTCTATACGGCACGTCCTACACCTATCAAAGTTTCCAACATACAAATGCTTGTAACTTTTTACTGGAGCGTCATAAAACCTTTAAATTTTGTAACAATAAAGTAATCGAGCCTCTTGTCAATTTAAGCTATCGCTCAAAGCTATGCTACCCTTGAGTCCCAAATCAAACACTGAGAAAACTTTAACTGGCCCTAACTTCTCTACGGTACGTCCTACACCTATCAAAGTTTGCAACATACAAATGCTTGTAACTTTTTACTGGAGCGTCATAAAACCTTGAAATTTTGTAACAATAAAGTAATTGAGCCTCTTATCAATTTAAGCTATCGCTCAAAGCTATGCTTCCCTTGAGTGCCAAATCAAACACTTATAAAACTTCAAATGGCCCTAACTTCTATACGGTACGTACTACACCTATCACAGTTTGCCTCATACAAATGCTTGTAACTTTTTACTGGAGCGTCATAAAACCTTGAAATTTTTTCACAGTAAAGTACTCGAGCATCTTGTCAATTTAAGTTATCGCTCAAAGCTATGCTACCCTTGAGTCCCAAATCAAACACTGATAAAACTTCAAATGGCCCTAACTTCTATACAGTACGTCCTAAACCTATAAAAGTTTGCAACATACAAATGCTTGTAACTTTTTACTGGAGCGTCATAAAACCTTGAAATTTTGTAAGAATAAAGTACTCGAGCCTCTTGTAAATTTAAGCTATCATTCAAAGCTATGCTACCCTTAAGTCCCAAATGAACTACTGAGAAAACTTCAAATGGCCCTAACTTCTATACGGTACGTTCTACACCTATCACAGTTTGCAACATAAAAATGCTTGTAACTTTATACTGGAGCGTCATAAAACCTTGAAATTTTGTAACAATAAAGTACTTGAGCCTCTTGTCAATTTAAGCTATCGCTCAAAGCTATGCTACCCTTCAGTCCCAAAACAAACACTGATTAAACTTCAAATGGCCCTAACATCTATACGGTACGTCCTACACCTATAAAAGTTTGCAACATACAAATGCTTGTAACTTTTTACTGGAGCGTCATAAAACCTTGAAATTTTGTAACAATAAAGTACTCGAGCCTCTTGTCAATTTAAGCTATCGCTCAAAGCAATGCTACGCTTGAGTCCCAAATCAAACACTGATAAAACTTCAGATGGCTCTAACTTCTATACGGTACGTCCTACACCTATAAAAGTTTGCAACATACAAATGCTTGTAACTTTTTACTGGAGCGTCATAAAACCTTCAAATTTTGTAACAATAAAGTACTCGAGCCTCTTGTCAATTTAAGCTATTTCTCAAAGCTATGCTACCCTTGAGTCCCAAATCAAACACTGATAAAACTTCAAATTGCCCTAATTTCTATACGGTACGTCCTACACCTAACAAAGTTTGCAACATACAAATGCTTGTAACTTTTTCCTGGAGCGTCATAAAACCTTGAAATTTTTTAACAGTAAAGTACTCGAGCATCTTGTCAATTTAAGTTATCGCTCAAAGCTATGCTACCCTTGAGTTCCAAATCAAACACTGATAAAACTTCAAATGGCCCTTACTTCTATACGGTACGTCCTACACCTATCAAAGTTTGGAACATACAAATGCTTGTAACTTTTTACTGGAGCGTCATAAAACCTAGAAATTTTGTAACTATAAAGTACTCGAGCCTATTGTCCATTTAAGACATCGCTCAAAGCTATGCTACCGTTGAGTCCTAAATAAAACACTGATAAAACTTCAAATGGCCCTAACTTATATACGGTACGTCCTACACGTATCAAAGTTTGCAACATACAAATGCTTGTAACTTTTTACTGGAGCGTCATAAGACCTTGTAATTTTGTAACAATAAAGTACTCGAGCCTCTTGTCAATTTAAGCTATCGCCCAAAGCTATGCTACCCTTGAGTCCCAAATTAAACACTGATAAAACTTCAAATGGCCCTAACTTCTATACGGTACGTCCTACACCTATCAAAGTTTGCAATATACAAATGCTTGTAACTTTTTACTGGAGTGTCATAAAACCTTGAAATTTTTTAACACTAAAGTACTCGAGCATCTTGTCAATTTAAGTTATCGGTCAAAGCTATGCTACCCTTGAGTCCCAAATCATACACTGATAAAACTTCAAATGGCCCTTACTTCTATACGGTACGTCCTACACCTATCAAAGTTTGCAACATACAAATGCTTGTAACTTTTTACTGGAGCGTCATAAAACCTTGAAATATTGTAACAATAAAGTACTCGAGCCTCTTGTCAATTTAAGCTATCGCTCAAAGCTATGGCACCGTTGAGTCCCAAATCAAACACTGATGAAGCTTCAAATGGCCCTAACTTCTATACGGTACGTCCTACACCTATCAAAGTTTGCAACATACAAATGCTTGTAACTTTTTATTGGAGCGTCATAAGACCTTGAAATTTTGTAACAATAAAGTACTCGAGATTCATGTCAATTAAAGCTATCGCTGAAAGCTATGCTACCCTTGAATCCCAAATCAAACACTGATAAAACTTCAAATGGCCCTAACTTCCAGACGGTACGTCCTACACCTATCAACTGTAACTTTTTACTGGAGCGTCATAAAACCTTGATTTTTTCTAACAATAAAGTACTCGAGCCTCTTGTCAATTGAAGCTATCGCTCAAAACTATGCTACCCTTGAGTCCCAAGTCAAACACTGAGAAAACTTCAAATGGCCCTAACTTCTATACAGTACGTCCTACACCTATCAACTTTTGCAACATACAAATACTTGTAACTTTTTACGGGAGCGCCATAAAATCTTGAAATTTTGTAACAATAAAGTACTTGAGCCTCTTTTCAATTTAAGCTATCGCTCAAAGCTATGCGACCCTTGAGTCCCAAATCAAACACTGATAAGACTTCAAATGGACCTAACTTCTATACGGTACGCCCTACACCTATCAAAGTTTCCAACATACAAATGCTTGTAACTTTTTACTGGAGCGTCATAAAACCTTTAAATTTTGTAACAATAAAGTAATCGAGCCTCTTGTCAATTTAAGCTATCGCTCAAAGCTATGCTACCCTTGAGTCCCAAATCAAACACTGAGAAAACTTCAAATGGCCCTAACTTCTCTACGGTACGTCCTACACCTATCAAAGTTTGCAACATACAAATGCTTGTAACTTTTTACTGGAGCGTCATAAAACCTTGAAATTTTGTAACAATAAAGTACTTGAGCCTCTTATCAATTTAAGCTATCGCTCAAAGCTATGCTACCCTTGAGTGCCAAATCAAACACTTATAAAACTTCAAATGGCCCTAACTTCTATACGGTACGTACTACACCTATCAATGTTTGCCTCATACAAATGCTTGTAACTTTTTACTGGAGCGTCATAAAACCTTGAAATTTTTTCACAGTAAAGTACTCGAGCATCTTGTCAATTTAAGCTATCGCTCAAAGCTATGCTACCCTTGAGTCCCAAATCCAACACTGATAAAACTTCAAATGGCCCTAACTTCTATACAGTACGTCCTACACCTATTAAAGTTTGCAATATACAAATGCTTGTAACTTTTTACTGGAGCGTCATAAAACCTTGAAATTTTGTAAGAATAAAGTACTCGAGCCTCTGTCAATTTAAGCTATCATTCAAAGCTATGCTACCCTTAAGTCCCAAATGAACTACTGAGAAAACTTCAAATGGCCCTAACTTCTATACGGTACGTTCTACACCTATCACAGTTTGCAACATACAAATGCTTGTAACTTTATACTGGAGCGTCATAAAACCTTGAAATTTTGTAACAATAAAGTACTTGAGCCTCTTGTCAATTTAAGCTATCGCTCAAAGCTATGATACCCTTGAGTCCCAAATCAAACACTGATTAAACTTCAAATGGCCCTAACATCTATACGGTACGTCCTACACCCTATAAAAGTTTGCAACATACAAATGCTTGTAACTTTTTACTGGAGCGTCATAAAACCTTGAAATTTTGTAACAATAAAGTACTCGAGCCTCTTGTCAATTTAAGCTATCGCTCAAAGCAATATTACGCTTGAGTCCCAAATCAAACACTGATAAAACTTCAAATGGCTCTAACTTCTATACGGTACGTCCTACACCTATAAAAGTTTGCAACATACAAATGGTTGTAACTTTTTACTGGAGCGTCATAAAACCTTCAAATTTTGTAACAATAAAGTACTCGAGCCTCTTGTCAATTTAAGCAATTTCT
This sequence comes from Clusia tigrina, assembly GCA_920105625.2. Taxonomy (NCBI): domain Eukaryota; kingdom Metazoa; phylum Arthropoda; class Insecta; order Diptera; family Clusiidae; genus Clusia; species Clusia tigrina. The sequence continues at coordinate 1,054,626 of CAKKTE020000546.1, read as the reverse complement.
CAAAGCTATGCTACCCTTGAGTCCCAAATCAAACACTGATAAAACTTCAAATTGCCCTAATTTCTATACGGTACGTCCTACACCTAACAAAGTTTGCAACATACAAATGCTTGTAACTTTTTCCTGGAGCGTCATAAAACCTTGAAATTTTTTAACAGTAAAGTACTCGAGCATCTTGTCAATTTAAGTTATCGCTCAAAGCTATGCTACCCTTGAGTTCCAAATCAAACACTGATAAAACTTCAAATGGCCCTTACTTCTATACGGTACGTCCTACACCTATCAAAGTTTGGAACATACAAATGCTTGTAACTTTTTACTGGAGCGTCATAAAACCTAGAAATTTTGTAACTATAAAGTACTCGAGCCTATTGTCCATTTAAGACATCGCTCAAAGCTATGCTACCGTTGAGTCCTAAATAAAACACTGATAAAACTTCAAATGGCCCTAACTTATATACGGTACGTCCTACACGTATCAAAGTTTGCAACATACAAATGCTTGTAACTTTTTACTGGAGCGTCATAAGACCTTGTAATTTTGTAACAATAAAGTACTCGAGCCTCTTGTCAATTTAAGCTATCGCCCAAAGCTATGCTACCCTTGAGTCCCAAATTAAACACTGATAAAACTTCAAATGGCCCTAACTTCTATACGGTACGTCCTACACCTATCAAAGTTTGCAATATACAAATGCTTGTAACTTTTTACTGGAGTGTCATAAAACCTTGAAATTTTTTAACACTAAAGTACTCGAGCATCTTGTCAATTTAAGTTATCGGTCAAAGCTATGCTACCCTTGAGTCCCAAATCATACACTGATAAAACTTCAAATGGCCCTTACTTCTATACGGTACGTCCTACACCTATCAAAGTTTGCAACATACAAATGCTTGTAACTTTTTACTGGAGCGTCATAAAACCTTGAAATATTGTAACAATAAAGTACTCGAGCCTCTTGTCAATTTAAGCTATCGCTCAAAGCTATGGCACCGTTGAGTCCCAAATCAAACACTGATGAAGCTTCAAATGGCCCTAACTTCTATACGGTACGTCCTACACCTATCAAAGTTTGCAACATACAAATGCTTGTAACTTTTTATTGGAGCGTCATACAACCTTGAAATTTTGTAACAATAAAGTACTCAAGATTCATGTCAATTAAAGCTATCGCTGAAAGCTATGCTACCCTTGAATCCCAAATCAAACACTGATAAAACTTCAAATGGCCCTAACTTCCAGACGGTACGTCCTACACCTATCAACTGTAACTTTTTACTGGAGCGTCATAAAACCTTGATTTTTTCTAACAATAAAGTACTCGAGCCTCTTGTCAATTGAAGCTATCGCTCAAAACTATGCTACCCTTGAGTCCCAAGTCAAACACTGAGAAAACTTCAAATGGCCCTAACTTCTATACAGTACGTCCTACACCTATCAACTTTTGCAACATACAAATACTTGTAACTTTTTACGGGAGCGCCATAAAATCTTGAAATTTTGTAACAATAAAGTACTTGAGCCTCTTTTCAATTTAAGCTATCGCTCAAAGCTATGCGACCCTTGAGTCCCAAATCAAACACTGATAAGACTTCAAATGGACCTAACTTCTATACGGTACGCCCTACACCTATCAAAGTTTCCAACATACAAATGCTTGTAACTTTTTACTGGAGCGTCATAAAACCTTTAAATTTTGTAACAATAAAGTAATCGAGCCTCTTGTCAATTTAAGCTATCGCTCAAAGCTATGCTACCCTTGAGTCCCAAATCAAACACTGAGAAAACTTCAAATGGCCCTAACTTCTCTACGGTACGTCCTACACCTATCAAAGTTTGCAACATACAAATGCTTGTAACTTTTTACTGGAGCGTCATAAAACCTTGAAATTTTGTAACAATAAAGTACTTGAGCCTCTTATCAATTTAAGCTATCGCTCAAAGCTATGCTACCCTTGAGTGCCAAATCAAACACTTATAAAACTTCAAATGGCCCTAACTTCTATACGGTACGTACTACACCTATCAAAGTTTGCCTCATACAAATGCTTGTAACTTTTTACTGGAGCGTCATAAAACCTTGAAATTTTTTCACAGTAAAGTACTCGAGCATCTTGTCAATTTAAGCTATCGCTCAAAGCTATGCTACCCTTGAGTCCCAAATCAAACACTGATAAAACTTCAAATGGCCCTAACTTCTATACAGTACGTCCTACACCTATTAAAGTTTGCAATATACAAATGCTTGTAACTTTTTACTGGAGCGTCATAAAACCTTGAAATTTTGTAAGAATAAAGTACTCGAGCCTCTTGTCAATTTAAGCTATCATTCAAAGCTATGCTACCCTTAAGTCCCAAATGAACTACTGAGAAAACTTCAAATGGCCCTAACTTCTATACGGTACGTTCTACACCTATCACAGTTTGCAACATACAAATGCTTGTAACTTTATACTGGAGCGTCATAAAACCTTGAAATTTTGTAACAATAAAGTACTTGAGCCTCTTGTCAATTTAAGCTATCGCTCAAAGCTATGATACCCTTGAGTCCCAAATCAAACACTGATTAAACTTCAAATGGCCCTAACATCTATACGGTACGTCCTACACCTATAAAAGTTTGCAACATACAAATGCTTGTAACTTTTTACTGGAGCGTCATAAAACCTTGAAATTTTGTAACAATAAAGTACTCGAGCCTCTTGTCAATTTAAGCTATCGCTCAAAGCAATATTACGCTTGAGTCCCAAATCAAACACTGATAAAACTTCAAATGGCTCTAACTTCTATACGGTACGTCCTACACCTATAAAAGTTTGCAACATACAAATGGTTGTAACTTTTTACTGGAGCGTCATAAAACCTTCAAATTTTGTAACAATAAAGTACTCGAGCCTCTTGTCAATTTAAGCAATTTCTCAAAGCTATGCTACCCTTGAGTCCCAAATCAAACACTGATAAAACTTCAAATTGCCCTAATTTCTATACGGTACGTCCTACACCTAACAAAGTTTGCAACATACAAATGCTTGTAACTTTTTCCTGGAGCGTCATAAAACCTTGAAATTTTTTAACAGTAAAGTACTCGAGCATCTTGTCAATTTAAGTTATCGCTCAAAGCTATGCTACCCTTGAGTTCCAAATCAAACACTGATAAAACTTCAAATGGCCCTTACTTCTATACGGTACGTCCTACACCTATCAAAGTTTGGAACATACAAATGCTTGTAACTTTTTACTGGAGCGTCATAAAACCTAGAAATTTTGTAACTATAAAGTACTCGAGCCTATTGTCCATTTAAGACATCGCTCAAAGCTATGCTACCCTTGAGTCCTAAATAAAACACTGATAAAACTTCAAATGGCCCTAACTTATATACGGTACGTCCTACACGTATCAAAGTTTGCAACATACAAATGCTTGTAACTTTTTACTGGAGCGTCATAAGACCTTGTAATTTTGTAACAATAAAGTACTCGAGCCTCTTGTCAATTTAAGCTATCGCCCAAAGCTATGCTACCCTTGAGTCCCAAATTAAACACTGATAAAACTTCAAATGGCCCTAACTTCTATACGGTACGTCCTACACCTATCAAAGTTTGCAATATACAAATGCTTGTAACTTTTTACTGGAGTGTCATAAAACCTTGAAATTTTTTAACACTAAAGTACTCGAGCATCTTGTCAATTTAAGTTATCGCTCAAAGCTATGCTACCCTTGAGTCCCAAATCATACACTGATAAAACTTCAAATGGCCCTTACTTCTATACGGTACGTCCTACTCCTATCAAAGTTTGCAACATACAAATGCTTGTAACTTTTTACTGGAGCGTCATAAAACCTTGAAATATTGTAACAATAAAGTACTCGAGCCTCTTGTCGATTTAAGCTATCGCTCAAAGCTATGGCACCGTTGAGTCCCAAATCAAACACTGATGAAGCTTCAAATGGCCCTAACTTCTATACGGTACGTCCTACACCTATCAAAGTTTGCAACATACAAATGCTTGTAACTTTTTACTGGAGCGTCATAAGACCTTGAAATTTTGTAACAATAAAGTACTCGAGCCTCATGTCAATTAAAGCTATCGCTGAAAGCTATGCTACCCTTGAGTCCCAAATCAAACACTGATAAAACTTCAAATGGCCCTAACTTCCAGACGGTACGTCCTACACCTATCAAAGTTTGCAACATACAAATGCTTGTAACTTTTTACTGGAGCGTCATAAAACCTTGATTTTTTCTAACAATAAAGTACTCGAGCCTCTTGTCAATTGAAGCTATCGCTCAAAACTATGCTACCCTTGAGTCCCAAGTCAAACACTGAGAAAACTTCAAATGGCCCTAACTTCTATACAGTACGTCCTACACCTATCAACTTTTGCAACATACAAATACTTGTAACTTTTTACGGGAGCGCCATAAAATCTTGAAATTTTGTAACAATAAAGTACTTGAGCCTCTTTTCAATTTAAGCTATCGCTCAAAGCTATGCGACCCTTGAGTCCCAAATCAAACACTTATAAGACTTCAAATGGACCTAACTTCTATACGGTACGTCCTACACCTATCAAAGTTTCCAACATACAAATGCTTGTAACTTTTTACTGGAGCGTCATAAAACCTTTAAATTTTGTAACAATAAAGTAATCGAGCCTCTTGTCAATTTAAGCTATCGCTCAAAGCTATGCTACCCTTGAGTCCCAAATCAAACACTGAGAAAACTTCAAATGGCCCTAACTTCTCTACGGTACGTCCTACACCTATCAAAGTTTGCAACATACAAATGCTTGTAACTTTTTACTGGAGCGTCATAAAACCTTGAAATTTTGTAACAATAAAGTACTTGAGCCTCTTATCAATTTAAGCTATCGCTCAAAGCTATGCTACCCTTAAGTGCCAAATCAAACACTTATAAAACTTCAAATGGCCCTAACTTCTATACGGTACGTACTACACCTATCAAAGTTTGCCTCATACAAATGCTTGTAACTTTTTACTGGAGCGTCATAAAATCTTGAAATGTTTTCACAGTAAAGTACTCGAGCATCTTGTCAATTTAAGTTATCGCTCAAAGCTATGCTACCCTTGAGTCCCAAAGCAAACACTGATAAAACTTCAAATGGCCCTAACTTCTATACAGTACGTCCTACACCTATTAAAGTTTGCAATATACAAATGCTTGTAACTTTTTACTGGAGCGTCATAAAACCTTGAAATTTTGTAAGAATAAAGTACTCGAGCCTCTTGTCAATTTAAGCTATCATTCAAAGCTATGCTACCCTTAAGTCCCAAATGAACTACTGAGAAAACTTCAAATGGCCCTAACTTCTATACGGTACGTTCTACACCTATCACAGTTTGCAACATACAAATGCTTGTAACTTTATACTGGAGCGTCATAAAACCTTGAAATTTTGTAACAATAAAGTACTTGAGCCTCTTGTCAATTTAATCTATCGCTCAAAGCTATGATACCCTTGAGTCCCAAATCAAACACTGATTAAACTTCAAATGGCCCTAACATCTATACGGTACGTCCTACACCTATAAAAGTTTGCAACATACAAATGCTTGTAACTTTTTACTGGAGCGTCATAAAACCTAGAAATTTTGTAACAATAAAGTACTCGAGCCTCTTGTCAATTTAAGCTATCGCTCAAAGCATTGCTACCCTTGAGTCCCAAATCAAACACTGATAAAACTTCAAATGGCTCTAACTTCTATACGGTACGTCCTACACCTATAAAAGTTTGCAACATACAAATGCTTGTAACTTTTTACTGGAGCGTCATAAAACCTTCAAATTTTGTAACAATAAAGTACTCGAGCCTCTTGTCAATTTAAGCTATCTCTCAAAGCTATGCTACCCTTGAGTCCCAAATCAAACACTGATAAAACTTCAAATGGCCCTAATTTCTATACGGTACGTCCTACACCTATCAAAGTTTGCAACATACAAATGCTTGTAACTTTTTCCTGGAGCGTCATAAAACCTTGAAATTTTTTAACAGTAAAGTACTCGAGCATCTTGTCAATTTAAGTTATCGCTCAAAGCTATGCTACCCTTTTGTCCCAAATCAAACAATTATAAAACTTCAAATGGCCCTAACTTCTATACGGTACGTCCTACACCTATCAAAGTTTGCAACATACAAATGCTTGTAACTTTTTATTGGAGCATCATAAAACCTTCAAATTTTCTAACAATAAAGTACTCAAGCCTCTTGTCAATTTAAGTTATCGCTCAAAGCTATGCTACCCTTGAGACCCAAATCAAACACTGATAAAACTTCAAATGGCCCTTACTTCTATACGGTACGTCCCACACCTATCAAAGTTTGCAACATACAAATCCTTGTAACTTTTTACTGGAGGGTCATAAAACCTAGAAATTTTGTAACAATAAAGTACTCGAGCCTCTTGTCAATTTAAGCCATCGCTCAAAGCTATGCTACCCTTGAATCACAAATCAAACTCTGATAAAACTTCAAATGGCCCTTACTTCTATACGGTACGTCCCACACCTATCAAAGTTTGCAACATAAAAATGCTTGTAACTTTTTACTGGAGGGTCATAAAACCCAGAAATTTTTTAACAGTAAAGTACTCAAGCATCTTGTCAATTTAAGTTATCGCTCAAAGCTATGCTACCCTTGAGTCCCCAAATCAAACACTGCTAAAACTTCAAATGGCCCTAACTTCTATACGGTACGTCCTACACCTATCAAAGTTTGCAATATACAAATGCTTGTAACTTTTTACTGGAGGGTCATAAAACCTAGAAATTTGGAACAATAAAGTACTCGAGCCTCTTGTCAATTTAAGCCATCGCTCAAAGCTATGCTACCCTTGAATCCCAAATCAAACACTGATAAAACTTCAAATGGCCCTAACTTCTATACGGTACGTCCTACACCTATCAAAGATTGCAACATACAAATGCTTGTAACTTTTTACTGGAGCGTTCAAATTTTGTAACAATAAAGTACTCAAGCCTCTTGTCAATTTAAGTTATCGCTCAAAGCTATGCTACACTTGAGTCCCCAAATCAAACACTTATAAAACTTCAAATGGCCCTAATTTCTATACGGTACGTCCTACACCTATCAAAGTTTGCCTCTTACAAATGCTTGTAACTTTTTACTGGAGCGTCATAAAATCTTGAAATTTTTTAACAGTAAAGTACTCATGCATCTTGTCAATTTAAGTTATCGCTCAAAGCTATGCTACCCTTGAGTCCCCAAATCAAACACTGCTAAAACTTCAAATGGCCCTAACTTCTATACGGTACGTCCTACACCTATCAAAGTTTGCAATATACAAATGCTTGTAACTTTTTACTGGAGGGTCATAAAACCTAGAAATTTGGAACAATAAAGTACTCGAGCCTCTTGTCAATTTAAGCCATCGCTCAAAGCTATGCTACCCTTGAGTCCCAAATCAAACACTGATTATACTTCAAATGGCCCTAACATCTATACGGTACGTCCTACACCTATAAAAGTTTGCAACATACAAATGCTTGTAACTTTTTACTGGAGCGTCATAAAACCTAGAAATTTTGTAACAATAAAGTACTCGAGCCTCTTGTCAATTTAAGCTATCGCTCAAAGCAATGCTACCCTTGAGTCCCAAATCAAACACTGATAAAACTTCAAATGGCTCTAACTTCTATACGGTACGTCCTACACCTATAAAAGTTTGCAACATACAAATGCTTGTAACTTTTTACTGGAGCGTCATAAAACCTTCAAATTTTGTAACAATAAAGTACTCGAGCCTCTTGTCAATTTAAGCTATCGCTCAAAGCAATGCTACCCTTGAGTCCCAAATCAAACACTGATAAAACTTCAAATGGCCCTAACTTCTATACGGTACGTACTACACCTATCAAAATTTGCAACATACAAATGCTTGTAACTTTTTATTGGAGCATCATAAAACCTTCAAATTTTCTAACAATAAAGTACTCAAGCCTCTTGTCAATTTAAGTTATCGCTCAAAGCTATGCTACCCTTGAGACCCAAATCAAAAACTGAAAAAACTTCAAATGGCCCTTACTTCTATACGGTACGTCCCACACCTATCAAAGTTTGCAACATACAAATCCTTGTAACTTTTTACGGGAGCGCCATAAAATCTTGAAATTTTGTAACAGTAAAGTACTTGAGCCTCTTGTCAATTTAAGCCATCGCTCAAAGCTATGCTACCCTTGAGTCCCAAATCAAACACTGATAAGACTTCAAATGGACCTAACTTCTATACGGTACGTCCTACACCTATCAAAGTTTGCAACATAAAAATGCTTGTAACTTTTTACTGGAGCGTCATAAAACCTTTAAATTTTGTAACAATAAAGTAATCGAGCCTCTTGTCAATTTAAGCTATCGCTCAAAGCTATGCTACCCTTGAGTCCCAAATCAAACACTGAGAAAACTTCAAATGGCCCTAACTTCTCTACGGTACGTCCTACACCTATCAAAGTTTGCAACATACAAATGCTTGTAACTTTTTACTGGAGCGTCATAAAACCTTGAAATTTTGTAACAATAAAGTACTTGAGCCTCTTATCAATTGACCGTCCTACACCTATCAAAGATTGCAACATACAAATGCTTGTAACTTTTTACTGGAGCGTTCAAATTTTGTAACAATAAAGTACTTGAGCCTCTTGTCAATTTAAGCTATCTCTCAAAGCTATGCTACCCTTGAGTCCCAAATCAAACACTGATAAAACTTCAAATGCCCTAATTTCTATACGGTACGTCCTACACCTAACAAAGTTTGCAACATACAAATGCTTGTAACTTTTTCCTGGAGCGTCATAAAACCTTGAAATTTTTTAACAGTAAAGTACTCGAGCATCTTGTCAATTTAAGTTATCGCTCAAAGCTATGCTACCCTTTTGTCCCAAATCAAACAATTATAAAATTTCAAATGGCCCTAACTTCTATACGGTACGTCCTACACCTATCAAAGTTTGCAACATACAAATGCTTGTAACTTTTTACTGGAGCGTTCAAATTTTGTAACAATAAAGTACTCAAGCCTCTTGTCAATTTAAGTTATCGCTCAAAGCTATGCTACCCTTGAGTCCAAACTCAAACACTGATAAAACTTCAAATGGCACTTACTTCTATACGGTACGTCCTACACCTATCAAAGTTTGCAACATACAAATGCTTGTAACTTTTTACTGGAGCATCATAAGACCTTGAAATTTTGTAACAATAAAGTACTCGAGCTTCTTGTCAATTTAAGCTATCGCTCAAAGCTATGCTACCCTTGAGTCCCAAATCAAACACTGATAAAACTTCAAATGGCCCTAACTTCTATACGGTACGTACTACACCTATCAAAGTTTGCCTCATACAAATGCTTGTAACTTTTTAATGGAGCGTCATAAAACCTTGAAATTTTTTCACAGTAAAGTACTCGAGCATCTTGTCAATTTAAGTTATCGCTCAAAGCTATGCTACCCTTTAGTCCCAAATCAAACAATTATAAAACTTTAAATGGCCCTAACTTCTATACGGTACGTCCTACACCTATCAAAGTTTGCAACATACAAATGCTTGTAACTTTTTACTGGAGCGTTCAAATTTTGTAACAATAAAGTACTCAAGCCTCTTGTCAATTTAAGTTATCGCTCAAAGCTATGCTACCCTTGAGTCCCAACTCAAACACTGATAAAACTTCAAATGGCACTTACTTCTATACGGTACGTCCTACACCTATCAAAGTTTGCAACATACAAATGCTTGTAACTTTTTACTGGAGCGTCATAAGACCTTGAAATTTTGTAACAATAAAGTACTCGAGCCTCTTGTCAATTTAAGCTATCGCTCAAAGCTATGCTACCCTTGAGTCCCAAATCAAACACTGATAAAACTTCAAATGGCCCTCACTTCTATACGGTACGTCCTACACCTATCAAAATTTGCAACATACAAATGCTTGTAACTTTTTATTGGAGCATCATAAAACCTTCAAATTTTCTAACAATAAAGTACTCAAGCCTCTTGTCAATTTAAGTTATCGCTCAAAGCTATGCTACCCTTGAGACCTAAATCAAACACTGATAAAACTTCAAATGGCCCTTACTTCTATACGGTACGTCCCACACCTATCAAAGTTTGCAACATACAAATCCTTGTAACTTTTTACTGGAGGGTCATAAAACCTAGAAATTTTGTAACAATAAAGTACTCGAGCCTCTTGTCAATTTAAGCCATCGCTCAAAGCTTGAATCACAAATCAAACACTGATAAAACTTTAAATGGCCCTTACTTCTATACGGTACGTCCCACACCTATCAAAGTTTGCAACATAAAAATGCTTGTAACTTTTTACTGGAGGGTCATAAAACCCAGAAATTTTTTAACAGTAAAGTACTCAAGCATCTTGTCAATTTAAGTTATCGCTCAAAGCTATGCTACCCTTGAGTCCCCAAATCAAACACTGCTAAAACTTCAAATGGCCCTAACTTCTATACGGTACGTCCTACACCTATCAAAGTTTGCAATATACAAATGCTTGTAACTTTTTACTGGAGGGTCATAAAACCTAGAAATTTGGAACAATAAAGTACTCGAGCCTCTTGTCAATTTAAGCCATCGCTCAAAGCTATGCTACCCTTGAATCCCAAATCAAACACTGATAAAACTTCAAATGGCCCTAACTTCTATACGGTACGTCCTACACCTATCAAAGATTGCAACATACAAATGCTTGTAACTTTTTACTGGAGCGTTCAAATTTTGTAACAATAAAGTACTCAAGCCTCTTGTCAATTTAAGTTATCGCTCAAAGCTATGCTACCCTTGAGTCCCCAAATCAAACACTTATAAAACTTCAAATGGCCCTAATTTCTATACGGTACGTCCTACACCTATCAAAGTTTGCCTCTTACAAATGCTTGTAACTTTTTACTGGAGCGTCATAAAATCTTGAAATTTTTTAACAGTAAAGTACTCATGCATCTTGTCAATTTAAGTTATCGCTCAAAGCTATGCTACCCTTGAGTCCCCAAATCAGACACTGCTAAAACTTCAAATGGCCCTAACTTCTATACGGTACGTCCTACACCTATCAAAGTTTGCAATATACAAATGCTTGTAACTTTTTACTGGAGGGTCATAAAACCTAGAAATTTGGAACAATAAAGTACTCGAGCCTCTTGTCAATTTAAGCCATCGCTCAAAGCTATGCTACCCTTGAGTCCCAAATCAAACACTGATTAAACTTCAAATGGCCCTAACATCTATACGGTACGTCCTACACCTATAAAAGTTTGCAACATACAAATGCTTGTAACTTTTTACTGGAGCGTCATAAAACCTAGAAATTTTGTAACAATAAAGTACTCGAGCCTCTTGTCAATTTAAGCTATCGCTCAAAGCAATGCTACCCTTGAGTCCCAAATCAAACACTGATAAAACTTCAAATGGCTCTAACTTCTATACGGTACGTCCTACACCTATAAAAGTTTGCAACATACAAATGCTTGTAACTTTTACTGGAGCGTCATAAAACCTTCAAATTTTGTAACAATAAAGTACTCGAGCCTCTTGTCAATTTAAGCTATCTCTCAAAGCTATGCTACCCTTGAGTCCCAAATCAAACACTGATAAAACTTCAAATGGCCCTAATTTCTATACGGTACGTCCTACACCTAACAAAGTTTGCAACATACAAATGCTTGTAACTTTTTCCTGGAGCGTCATAAAACCTTGAAATTTTTTAACAGTAAAGTACTCGAGCATCTTGTCAATTTAAGTTATCGCTCAAAGCTATGCTACCCTTTTGTCCCAAATCAAACAATTATAAAACTTCAAATGGCCCTAACTTCTATACGGTACGTCCTACACCTATCAAAGTTTGCAACATACAAATGCTTGTAACTTTTTACTGGAGCGTTCAAATTTTGTAATAATAAAGTACTCAAGCCTCTTGTCAATTTAAGTTATCGCTCAAAGCTATGCTACCCTTGAGTCCCAACTCAAACACTGATAAAACTTCAAATGGCACTTACTTCTATACGGTACGTCCTACACCTATCAAAGTTTGCAACATACAAATGCTTGTAACTTTTTACTGGAGGATCATAAGACCTTGAAATTTTGTAACAATAAAGTACTCGAGCCTCTTGTCAATTTAAGCTATCGCTCAAAGCTATGCTACCCTTGAGTCCCAAATCAAACACTGATAAAACTTCAAATGGCCCTAACTTCTATACGGTACGTACTACATCTATCAAAATTTGCAACATACAAATGCTTGTAACTTTTTATTGGAGCATCATAAAACCTTCAAATTTTCTAACAATAAAGTACTCAAGCCTCTTGTCAATTTAAGTTATCGCTCAAAGCTATGCTACCCTTGAGACCCAAATCAAACACTGATAAAACTTCAAATGGCCCTTACTTCTATACGGTACGTCCCACACCTATCAAAGTTTGCAACATACAAATCCTTGTAACTTTTTACTGGAGGGTCATAAAACCTAGAAATTTTGTAACAATAAAGTACTCGAGCCTCTTGTCAATTTAAGCCATCGCTCAAAGCTATGCTACCCTTGAATCACAAATCAAACACTGATAAAACTTCAAATGGCCCTTACTTCTATACGGTACGTCCCACACCTATCAAAGTTTGCAACATAAAAATGCTTGTAACTTTTTACTGGAGGGTCATAAAACCCAGAAATTTTTTAACAGTAAAGTACTCAAGCATCTTGTCAATTTAAGTTATCGCTCAAAGCTATGCTACCATTGAGTCCCCAAATCAAACACTGCTAAAACTTCAAATGGCCCTATCAAAGTTTGCAATATACAAATGCTTGTAACTTTTTACTGGAGGGTCATAAAACCTAGAAATTTGGAACAATAAAGTACTCGAGCCTCTTGTCAATTTAAGCCATCGCTCAAAGCTATGCTACCCTTGAATCCCAAATCAAACACTGATAAAACTTCAAATGGCCCTAACTTCTATACGGTACGTCCTACACCTATCAAAGATTGCAACATACAAATGCTTGTAACTTTTTACTGGAGCGTTCAAATTTTGTAACAATAAAGTACTCAAGCCTCTTGTCAATTTAAGTTATCGCTCAAAGCTATGCTACCCTTGAGTCCCCAAATCAAACACTTATAAAACTTCAAATGGCCCTAACTTCTATACGGTACGTCCTACACCTATCAAAGTTTGCCTCTTACAAATGCTTGTAACTTTTTACTGGAGCGTCATAAAATCTTGAAATTTTTTAACAGTAAAGTACTCATGCATCTTGTCAATTTAAGTTATCGCTCAAAGCTATGCTACCCTTGAGTCCCCAAATCAAACACTGCTAAAACTTCAAATGGCCCTAACTTCTATACGGTACGTCCTACACCTATCAAAGTTTGCAATATACAAATGCTTGTAACTTTTTACTGGACGGTCATAAAACCTAGAAATTTGGAACAATAAAGTACTCGAGCCTCTTGTCAATTTAAGCCATCGCTCAAAGCTATGCTACCCTTGAATCCCAAATCAAACACTGATAAAACTTCAAATGGCCCTAACTTCTATACGGTACGTCCTACACCTATCAAAGATTGCAACATACAAATGCTTGTAACTTTTTACTGGAGCGTCATAAAACCTTGAAATTTTGTAACAATAAAGTACTCGAGCCTCTTGTCAATTTAAGCTACCGCTCAAAGCTATGCTACTCTTGAGTCCCAAATCAAATACTGATAAAACTTCAAATGGCCCTAACATCTATACGGTACGTCCTACACCTATAAAAGTTTGCAACATATAAATGCTTTTAACTTTTTACTGGAGCATCATAAAACCTTGAAATTTTGTAACAATAAAGTACTCGAGCCTCTTGTCAATTTAAGCTATCGCTCAAAGCAATGCTACCCTTGAGTCCCAAATCAAACACTGTTAAAACTTCAAATGGCCCTAATTTCTATACGGTACGTCCTACACCTAACAAAGTTTGCAACATACAAATGCTTGTAACTTTTTCCTGGAGCGTCATAAAACCTTGAAATTTTTTAACAGTAAAGTACTCGAGCAACTTGTCAATTTAAGTTATCGCTCAAAACTATGCTACCCTTGAGTCCCAAATCAAACAATGATAAAACTTCAAATGGCCCTAACTTCTATACGGTACGTCCTACACCTATCAAAGTTTGCAACATACAAATACTTGTAACTTTTTACTGGAGCGTTCAAATTTTGTAACAATAAAGTACTCAAGCCTCTTATCAATTTAAGTTATCGCTCAAAGCTATGCTACCCTTGAGACCCAAATCAAACATTGATAAAACTTCAAATGGCCCTTACTTCTATACGGTACGTCCCACACCTATTAAAGTTTGCAACATACAAATGCTTGTAACTTTTTACTGGAGGGTCATAAAACCTAGAAATTTTGTAACAATAAAGTACTCGAGCCTGTTGTCAATTTAAGCCATCGCTCAAAGCTATGCTACCCTTGAATCCCAAATCAAACACTGATAAAACTTCAAATGGCCCTAACTTCTATACGGTACGCCCTACACCTATCAAAGTTTGCAACATACAAATGGTTGTAACTTTTTACTGGAGCGTCATAAGACCTTGAAATTTTGCAACAATAAAGTACTCGAGCCTCTTGCCAATTTAAGCTATCACTCAAAGCCATGCTACCCTTGAGTCCCAAATCAAACACTGATAAAACTTCAAATGGCCCTAACTTCTATACGGTACGCCCTACACCATTCAAAGTTTGCAACATACAAATGCTTGTAACTTTTTACTGGAGCGTCATAAAACCTTGAAATTTTGTAACAATAAAGTACTTGAGCCTCTTGTCAATTTATGCTATCGCTCAAAGCTATGCTACCCTTGAGTCCCAAATCAAACACTGATAAAACTTCAAATGGCCCTAACATCTATACGGTACGTCCTACACCTATAAAAGTTTGCAACATATAAATGCTTGTAACTTTTTACTGGAGCATCATAAAACCTTGAAATTTTTTAACAGTAAAGTACTCAAGCATCTTGTCAATTTAAGTTATCGCTCAAGGCTATGCTACCCTTGAGTCCCCAAATCAAACACTGCTAAAACTTCAAATGGCCCTAACTTCTATACGGTACGTCCTACACCTATCAAAGTTTGCAATATACAAATGCTTGTAACTTTTTACTGGAGGGTCATAAAACCTAGAAATTTTTTAACAGTAAAGTACTCAAGCATCTTGTCAATTTAAGTTATCGCTCAAAGCTATGCTACCCTTGAGTCCCCAAATCAAACACTGCTAAAACTTCAAATGGCCCTAACTTCTATACGGTACGTCCTACACCTATCAAAGTTTGCAATATACAAATGCTTGTAACTTTTTACTGGAGGGTCATAAAACCTAGAAATTTGGAACAATAAAGTACTCGAGCCTCTTGTCAATTTAAGCCATCGCTCAAAGCTATGCTACCCTTGAATCCCAAATCAAACACTGATAAAACTTCAAATAGCCCTAACTTCTATACGGTACGTCCTACACCTATCAAAGATTGCAACATACAAATGCTTGTAACTTTTTACTGGAGCGTTCAAATTTTGTAACAATAAAGTACTCAAGCCTCTTGTCAATTTAAGTTATCGCTCAAAGCTATGCTACCCTTGAGTCCCCAAGTCAAACACTTATAAAACTTCAAATGGCCCTAATTTCTATACGGTACGTCCTACACCTATCAAAGTTTGCCTCTTACAAATGCTTGTAACTTTTTACTGGAGCGTCATAAAACCTTGAAATTTTTTAACAGTAAAGTACTCAAGCATCTTGTCAATTTAAGTTATCGCTCAAAGCTATGCTACCCTTGAGTCAACAAATCAAACACTGCTAAAACTTCAAATGGCCCTAACTTCTATACGGTACGTCCTACACCTATCAAAGTTTGCAATATACAAATGCTTGTAACTTTTACTGGTGGGTCATAAAACCTAGAAATTTGGAACAATAAAGTACTCGAGCCTCTTGTCAATTTAAGCCATCGCTCAAAGCTATGCTACCCTTGAATCCCAAATCAAACACTGATAAAGCTTCAAATGGCCCTAACTTCTATACGGTACGTCCTACACCTATCAAAGTTTGCAACATACAAATGCTTGTAACTTTTTACTGGAGCGTCATAAAACCTTGAAATTTTGTAACAATAATGTACTCGAGCCTCTTGTCAATTTAAGCTATCGCTCAAAGCTATGCTACTCTTGAGTCCCAAATCAAATACTGATAAAACTTCAAATGGCCCTAACATCTATACGGTACGTCCTACACCTATAAAAGTTTGCAACATATAAATGCTTTTAACTTTTTACTGGAGCATCATAAAACCTTGAAATTTTGTAACAATAAAGTACTCGAGCCTCTTGTCAATTTAAGCTATCGGTCAAAGCAATGCTACCCTTGAGTCCCAAATCAAACACTGATAAAACTTCAAATGGCCCTAATTTCTATACGGTACGTCCTACACCTAACAAAGTTTGCAACATACAAATGCTTGTAACTTTTTCCTGGAGCGTCATAAAACCTTGAAATTTTTTAACAGTAAAGTACTCGAGCATCTTGTCAATTTAAGTTATCGCTCAAAACTATGCTACCCTTGAGTCCCAAATCAAACAATGATAAAACTTCAAATGGTCCTAACTTCTATACGGTACGTCCTACACCTATCAAAGTTTGCAAAATACAAATACTTGTAACTTTTTACTGGAGCGTTCAAATTTTGTAACAATAAAGTACTCAAGCCTCTTGTCAATTTAAGTTATCGCTCAAAGCTATGCTACCCTTGAGACCCAAATCAAACATTGATAAAACTTCAAATGGCCCTTACTTCTATACGGTACGTCCCACACCTATTAAAGTTTGCAACATACAAATGCTTGTAACTTTTTACTGGAGGGTCATAAAACCTAGAAATTTTGTAACAATAAAGTACTCGAGCCTCTTGTCAATTTAAGCCATCGCTCAAAGCTATGCTACCCTTGAATCCCAAATCAAACACTGATAAAACTTCAAATGGCCCTAACTTCTATACGGTACGCCCTACACCTATCAAAGTTTGCAACATACAAATGCTTGTAACTTTTTACTGGAGCGTCATAAGACCTTGAAATTTTGCAACAATAAAGTACTCGAGCCTCTTGCCAATTTAAGCTATCACTCAAAGCCATGCTACCCTTGAGTCCCAAATCAAACACTGATAAAACTTCAAATGGCCCTAACTTCTATACGGTACGTCCTACACCATTCAAAGTTTGCAACATACAAATGCTTGTAACTTTTTACTGGAGCGTCATAAAACCTTGAAATTTTGTAACAATAAAGTACTTGAGCCTCTTGTCAATTTAAGCTATCGCTCAAAGCTATGCTACCCTTGAGTCCCAAATCAAACACTGATAAAACTTCAAATGGCCCTAACTTCTATACGGTACGTCCTACACCTATAAAAATTTGCAACATACAAATGCTTGTAACTTTTAATTGGAGCATCATAAAACCTTCAAATTTTGTAACAATAAAGTACTCAAGCCTCTTGTCAATTTAAGTTATCGCTCAAAGCTATGCTACCCTTGAGTCCCAAATCAAACACGGATAAAACTTCAAATGGCCCTTACTTCTATACGGTACGTCCCACACCTATCAAAGTTTGCAACATACAAATGCTTGTAACTTTTTACTGGAGGGTCATAAAACCTAGAAATTTTGTAACAATAAAGTACTCCAGCCTCTTGTCAATTTAAGCCATCGCCCAAAGCTATGCTACCCTTGAATCCCAAATCAAACACTGATAAAACTTCAAATGGCCCTAACTTATATACTGTACGTCCTACACCTATCAAAGTTTGCAACATACAAATGCTTGTAACTTTTTACTGGAGCATCATAAGACCTTGAAATTTTGTAACAATAAAGTACTCGAGCCTCTTGTCAATTTAAGCTATCGCTCAAAGCTATGCTACCCTTGAGTCCCAAATCAAACACTTATAAAATTTCAAATGGCCCTAATTTCTATACGGTACGTCGTACACCTATCAAAGTTTGCCTCTTACAAATGCTTGTAACTTTTTACTGGAGCGTCATAAAACCTTGAAATTTTTTAACAGTAAAGTACTCGAGCATCTTGTCAATTTAAGTTATCGCTCAAAGCTATGCTACCCTTGAGTCCCAAATCAAACACTGATAAAATTTCAAATGGCCCTAACTTCTATACGGTACGTCCTACACCTATCAATGTTTGCAACATACAAATGCTTGTAAATTTTTACTGGAGCGTCATAAAATCTTGAAATTTTGTAACAATAAAGTACTCGAGCCAACTGTCAATTTAAGCTATCGCTCAAAGCTATGGCACCCTTGAGTCCCAAATCAGACACTGATAAAACTTCAAATGGCCCTAACATCTATACGGTACGTCCTACACCTATAAAAGTTTGCAGCATACAAATGCTTGTAACTTTTTACTGGAGCGTCATAAAACCTTGAAATTTTGTAACAATAAAGTACTCGAGCCTCTTGTCAATTTAAGCTATCGCTCAAAGCTATGCTACCCTTGAGTCCCAAATCAAACACTGATAAAACTTCAAATGGCCCTAACTTCTATACGGTACGTCCTACACCTATAAAAATTTGCAACATACAAATGCTTGTAACTTTTTATTGGAGCATCATAAGACCTTGAAATTTTGTAACAATAAAGTACTCGAGCCTCATGTCAACTTAAGCTATCGCTGAAAGCTATGCTACCCTTGAGTCCCAAATCAAACACTGATAAAACTTCAAATGGCCCTAACTTCCAGACGGTACGTCCTACACCTATCAAAGTTTGCAACATACAAATGCTTGTAACTTTTTACTGGAGGGTCATAAAACCTAGAAATTTTGTAACAATAAAGTACTCGAGCCTCTTGTCAATTTAAGCCATCGCTCAAAGCTATGCTACCCTTGAATCCCAAATCAAACACTGATAAAACTTCAAATGGCCCTAACTTCTATACGGTACGCCCTACACCTATCAAAGTTTGCAACATACAAATGCTTGTAACTTTTTACTGGAGCGTCATAAGACCTTGAAATTTTGCAACAATAAAGTACTCGAGCCTCTTGCCAATTTAAGCTATCACTCAAAGCCATGCTACCCTTGAGTCCCAAATCAAACACTGATAAAACTTCAAATGGCCCTAACTTCTATACGGTACGTCCTACACCATTCAAAGTTTGCAACATACAAATGCTTGTAACTTTTTACTGGAGCGTCATAAAACCTTGAAATTTTGTAACAATAAAGTACTTGAGCCTCTTGTCAATTTAAGCTATCGCTCAAAGCTATGCTACCCTTGAGTCCCAAATCAAACACTGATAAAACTTCAAATGGCCCTAACTTCTATACGGTACGTCCTACACCTATAAAAATTTGCAACATACAAATGCTTGTAACTTTTAATTGGAGCATCATAAAACCTTCAAATTTTGTAACAATAAAGTACTCAAGCCTCTTGTCAATTTAAGTTATCGCTCAAAGCTATGCTACCCTTGAGTCCCAAATCAAACACGGATAAAACTTCAAATGGCCCTTACTTCTATACGGTACGTCCCACACCTATCAAAGTTTGCAACATACAAATGCTTGTAACTTTTTACTGGAGGGTCATAAAACCTAGAAATTTTGTAACAATAAAGTACTCCAGCCTCTTGTCAATTTAAGCCATCGCCCAAAGCTATGCTACCCTTGAATCCCAAATCAAACACTGATAAAACTTCAAATGGCCCTAACTTATATACTGTACGTCCTACACCTATCAAAGTTTGCAACATACAAATGCTTGTAACTTTTTACTGGAGCATCATAAGACCTTGAAATTTTGTAACAATAAAGTACTCGAGCCTCTTGTCAATTTAAGCTATCGCTCAAAGCTATGCTACCCTTGAGTCCCAAATCAAACACTTATAAAATTTCAAATGGCCCTAATTTCTATACGGTACGTCCTACACCTATCAAAGTTTGCCTCTTACAAATGCTTGTAACTTTTTACTGGAGCGTCATAAAACCTTGAAATTTTTTAACAGTAAAGTACTCGAGCATCTTGTCAATTTAAGTTATCGCTCAAAGCTATGCTACCCTTGAGTCCCAAATCAAACACTGATAAAATTTCAAATGGCCCTAACTTCTATACGGTACGTCCTACACCTATCAATGTTTGCAACATACAAATGCTTGTAACTTTTTACTGGAGCGTCATAAAATCTTGAAATTTTGTAACAATAAAGTACTCGAGCCAACTGTCAATTTAAGCTATCGCTCAAAGCTATGGCACCCTTGAGTCCCAAATCAGACACTGATAAAACTTCAAATGGCCCTAACATCTATACGGTACGTCCTACACCTATAAAAGTTTGCAGCATACAAATGCTTGTAACTTTTTACTGGAGCGTCATAAAACCTTGAAATTTTGTAACAATAAAGTACTCGAGCCTCTTGTCAATTTAAGCTATCGCTCAAAGCTATGCTACCCTTGAGTCCCAAATCAAACACTGATAAAACTTCAAATGGCCCTAACTTCTATACGGTACGTCCTACACCTATAAAAATTTGCAACATACAAATGCTTGTAACTTTTTATTGGAGCATCATAAAACCTTCAAATTTTGTAACAATAAAGTACTCAAGCCTCTTGTCAATTTAAGCCATCGCCCAAAGCTATGCTACCCTTGAATCCCAAATCAAACACTGAGAAAGCTTCAAATGGCCCTAACTTATATACTGTACGTCCTACACCTATCAAAGTTTGCAACATACAAATGCTTGAAACTTTTTACTGGAGCGTTATAAGACCTTGAAATTTTGTAACAATAAAGTACTCGAGCCTCTTGTCAATTTAAGCCATCGCTCAAAGCTATGGCACCCTTGAGTCCCAAATCAAACACTGATAAAACTTCAAATGGCCCTAACTTCTATACGGTACGTCCTACACCTATCAAATTTTGCAACATACAAATGCTTGTAACTTTTTACTGGAGCGTCATAAAACCTTGACATTTTGTAACAATAAAGTACTTGAGCCTCTTGTCAATTTAAGCTATCGCTCAAAGCTATGCTACCCTTGAGTCCCAAATCCAACACTTATAAAATTTCAAATGGCCCTAATTTCTATACGGTACGTCGTACACCTATCAAAGTTTGCCTCTTACAAATGCTTGTAACTTTTTACTGGAGCGTCATAAAACCTTGAAATTTTTTAACAGTAAAGTACTCGAACATCTTGTCAATTTAAGTTATCGCTCAAAGCTATGCTACCCTTGAGTCCCAAATCAAACACTGATAAAACTTCAAATGGCCCTAACTTCTATACGGTACGTCCTACACCTATCAATGTTTGCAACATACAAATGCTTGTAACTTTTTACTGGAGCGTCATAAAATCTTGAAATTTTGTAACAATAAAGTACTCGAGCCAACTGTCAATTTAAGCTATCGCTCAAAGCTATGGCACCCTTGAGTCCCAAATCAGACACTGATAAAACTTCAAATGGCCCTAACATCTATACGGTACGTCCTACACCTATAAAAGTTTGCAGCATACAAATGCTTGTAACTTTTTACTGGAGCGTCATAAAACCTTGAAATTTTGTAACAATAAAGTACTCGAGCCTCTTGTCAATTTAAGCCATCGCCCAAAGCTATGCTACCCTTGAATCCCAAATCAAACACTGAGAAAGCTTCAAATGGCCCTAACTTATATACTGTACGTCCTACACCTATCAAAGTTTGCAACATACAAATGCTTGAAACTTTTTACTGGAGCGTTATAAGACCTTGAAATTTTGTAACAATAAAGTACTCGAGCCTCTTGTCAATTTAAGCCATCGCTCAAAGCTATGGCACCCTTGAGTCCCAAATCAAACACTGATAAAACTTCAAATGGCCCTAACTTCTATACGGTACGTCCTACACCTATCAAATTTTGCAACATACAAATGCTTGTAACTTTTTACTGGAGCGTCATAAAACCTTGAAATTTTGTAACAATAAAGTACTCGAGCCTCTTGTCAATTTAAGCTATCGCTCAAAGCAATGCTACCCTTGAGTCCCACTTCAAACACTGATAAAACTTCAAATGGTCCTAACTTCTATACGGTACGTCCCACACCTATTAAAGTTTGCAACATACAAATGCTTGTAACTTTTTACTGGAGGGTCATAATACCTAGAAATTTTGTAACAATAAAGTACTCGAGCCTCTTGTCAATTTAAGCCATCGCTCAAAGTTATGCCACCCTTGAATCCCAAATCAAACACTGATAAAACTTCAAATGGCCCTAACTTCTATACGGTACGCCCTACACCTATCAAAGTTTGCAACATACAAATGCTTGTAACTTTTTACTGGAGCGTCATAAGACCTTGAAATTTTGCAACAATAAAGTACTCGAGCCTCTTGCCAATTTAAGCTATCACTCAAAGCCATGCTACCCTTGAGTCCCAAATCAAACACTGATAAAACTTCAAATGGCCCTAACTTCTATACGGTACGTCCTACACCATTCAAAGTTTGCAACATACAAATGCTTGTAACTTTTTACTGGAGCGTCGTAAAACCTTGAAATTTTGTAACAATAAAGTACTTGAGCCTCTTGTCAATTTAAGCTATCGCTCAAAGCTATGCTACCCTTGAGTCCCAAATCAAACACTGATAAAACTTCAAATGGCCCTAACTTCTATACGGTACGTCCTACACCTATAAAAATTTGCAACATACAAATGCTTGTAACTTTTTATTGGAGCATCATAAAACCTTCAAATTTTGTAACAATAAAGTACTCAAGCCTCTTGTCAATTTAAGTTATCGCTCAAAGCTATGCTACCCTTGAGTCCCAAATCAAACACGGATAAAACATCAAATGGCCCTTAGGTTCTATACGGTACGTCCCACACCTATCAAAGTTTGCAACATACAAATGCTTGTAACTTTTTACTGGAGGGTCATAAAACCTAGAAATTTTGTAACAATAAAGTACTCGAGCCTCTTGTCAATTTAAGCCATCGCCCAAAGCTATGCTACCCTTGAGTCCCAAATCAAACACGGATAAAACTTCAAATGGCCCTTACTTCTATACGGTACGTCCCACACCTATCAAAGTTTGCAACATACAAATGCTTGTAACTTTTTACTGGAGGGTCATAAAACCTAGAAATTTTGTAACAATAAAGTACTCGAGCCAACTGTAAATTTAAGCTATCGCTCAAAGCTATGGCACCCTTGTGTCCCAAATCAAACACTGATAAAACTTCAAATGGCCCTAACTTCTATACGGTACGTCCTACACCTATCAAATTTTGCAACATACAAATGCTTGTAACTTTTTACTGGAGCGTCATAAAACCTTGACATTTTGTAACAATAAAGTACTTGAGCCTCTTGTCAATTTAAGCTATCGCTCAAAGCTATGCTACCCTTGAGTCCCAAATCCAACACTTATAAAATTTCAAATGGCCCTAATTTCTATACGGTACGTCGTACACCTATCAAAGTTTGCCTCTTACAAATGCTTGTAACTTTTTACTGGAGCGTCATAAAACCTTGAAATTTTTTAACAGTAAAGTACTCGAGCATCTTGTCAATTTAAGTTATCGCTCAAAGCTATGCTACCCTTGAGTCCCAAATCAAACACTGATAAAACTTCAAATGGCCCTAACTTCTATACGGTACGTCCTACACCTATCAATGTTTGCAACATACAAATGCTTGTAACTTTTTACTGGAGCGTCATAAAACCTTGAAATTTTGTAACAATAAAGTACTCGAGCCTCTTGTCAATTTAAGCTATCGCTCAAAGCAATGCTACCCTTGAGTCCCACTTCAAACACTGATAAAACTTCAAATGGTCCTAACTTCTATACGGTACGTCCCACACCTATTAAAGTTTGCAACATACAAATGCTTGTAACTTTTTACTGGAGGGTCATAATACCTAGAAATTTTGTAACAATAAAGTACTCGAGCCTCTTGTCAATTTAAGCCATCGCTCAAAGTTATGCCACCCTTGAATCCCAAATCAAACACTGATAAAACTTCAAATGGCCCTAACTTCTATACGGTACGCCCTACACCTATCAAAGTTTGCAACATACAAATGCTTGTAACTTTTTACTGGAGCGTCATAAGACCTTGAAATTTTGCAACAATAAAGTACTCGAGCCTCTTGCCAATTTAAGCTATCACTCAAAGCCATGCTACCCTTGAGTCCCAAATCAAACACTGATAAAACTTCAAATGGCCCTAACTTCTATACGGTACGTCCTACACCATTCAAAGTTTGCAACATACAAATGCTTGTAACTTTTTACTGGAGCGTCATAAAACCTTGAAATTTTGTAACAATAAAGTACTTGAGCCTCTTGTCAATTTAAGCTATCGCTCAAAGCTATGCTACCCTTGAGTCCCAAATCAAACACTGATAAAACTTCAAATGGCCCTAACTTCTATACGGTACGTCCTACACCTATAAAAATTTGCAACATACAAATGCTTGTAACTTTTTATTGGAGCATCATAAAACCTTCAAATTTTGTAACAATAAAGTACTCAAGCCTCTTGTCAATTTAAGTTATCGCTCAAAGCTATGCTACCCTTGAGTCCCAAATCAAACACGGATAAAACTTCAATGGCCCTTAGGTTCTATACGGTACGTCCCACACCTATCAAAGTTTGCAACATACAAATGCTTGTAACTTTTTACTGGAGGGTCATAAAACCTAGAAATTTTGTAACAATAAAGTACTCGAGCCTCTTGTCAATTTAAGCCATCGCCCAAAGCTATGCTACCCTTGAATCCCAAATAAAACACTGATAAAACTTCAAATGGCCCTAACTTATATACTGTACGTCCTACACCTATAAAAGTTTGCAACATACAAATGCTTGTAACTTTTTACTGGAGCGTCATAAGACCTTGAAATTTTGTAACAATAAAGTACTCGAGCCTCTTGTCAATTTAAGCCATCGCTCAAAGTTATGCCACCCTTGAATCCCAAATCAAACACTGTTAAACTTCAAATGGCCCTAACTTCTATACCGGTACGGTCCTACACCTATCAAAGTTTGCAACATACAAATGCTTGTAACTTTTTACTGGAGCGTCATAAAATCTTGAAATTTTGTAACAATAAAGTACTCGAGCCAACTGTAAATTTAAGCTATCGCTCAAAGCTATGGCACCCTTGAGTCCCAAATCAAACACTGATAAAACTTCAAATGGCCCTAACTTCTATACGGTACGTCCTACACCTATCAAATTTTGCAACATACAAATGCTTGTAACTTTTTACTGGAGCGTCATAAAACCTTGACATTTTGTAACAATAAAGTACTTGAGCCTCTTGTCAATTTAAGCTATCGCTCAAAGCTATGCTACCCTTGAGTCCCAAATCAAACACTTATAAAATTTCAAATGACCCTAATTTCTATACGGTACGTCGTACACCTATCAAAGTTTGCCTCTTACAAATGCTTGTAACTTTTTACTGGAGCGTCATAAAACCTTGAAATTTTTTAACAGTAAAGTACTCGAGCATCTTGTCAATTTAAGTTATCGCTCAAAGCTATGCTACCCTTGAGTCCCAAATCAAACACTGATAAAACTTCAAATGGCCCTAACTTCTATACGGTACGTCCTACACCTATCAAAGTTTGCAACATACAAATGCTTGTAACTTTTTACTGGAGCGTCATAAAATCTTGAAATTTTGTAACAATAAAGTACTCGAGCCAACTGTCAATTTAAGCTATCGCTCAAAGCTATGGCACCCTTGAGTCCCAAATCAGACACTGATAAAACTTCAAATGGCCCTAACATCTATACGGTACGTCCTACACCTATAAAAGTTTGCAACATACAAATGCTGGTAACTTTTTACTGGAGCGTCATAAAACCTTGAAATTTTGTAACAATAAAGTACTCGAGCCTCTTGTCAATTTAAGCTATCGCTCAAAGCAATGCTACCCTTGAGTCCCACTTCAAACACTGATAAAACTTCAAATGGTCCTAACTTCTATACGGTACGTCCTACACCTAAAAAAGTTTGCAACATACAAATGCTTGTAACTTTTTACTGGAGCGTCATAAAACCTTGAAATTTTGTAACAATAAAGTACTCGAACCTCTTGTCAATTTAAGCTATCGCTCAAAGCAATGCTACCCTTGAGTCCCAAATCAAACACTGATACAACTTCAAATGGCCCTAACTTCTATACGGAACGTCCCACACCTAACAAAGTTTGCAACATACAAATGCTTGTAACTTTTTCCTGGAGCGTCATAAAACCTTGAAATTTTTTAACAGTAAAGTACTCGAGCATCTTGTCAATTTAAATTATCGCTCAAAGCTATGCTACCCTTGAGTCCCAAATCAAACAATGATAAAACTTCAAATGGCCCTAACTTATATATGGTACGTCCTACACCTATCAAAGTTTGCAACATACAAATGCTTGTAACTTTTTACTGGAGCGTCATAAAACCTTCAAATTTTGTAACAATAAAGTACTCAAGCCTCTTGTCAATTTCAGTTATCGCTCAAAGCTATGCTACCCTTGAGTCCCAACTCAAACACTGATAAAACTTCAAATGGCACTTACTTCTATACGGTACGTCCTACACCTATCAAAGTTTGCAACATACAAATGCTTGTAACTTTTTACTGGAGCGTCATAAGACCTTGAAATTTTGTAACAATAAAGTACTTGAGCCTCTTGTCAATTTAAGCTATCGCTCAAAGCTATGCTACCCTTGAGTCCCAAATCAAACACTGATAAAACTTCAAATGGCCCTAACTTCTATACGGTACGTCATACACCTATCAAAATTTGCAACATTCAAATGCTTGTAACTTTTTACTGGAGCGTCATAAAACCTTGACATTTTGTAACAATAAAGTACTTGAGCCTCTTGTCAATTTAAGATATCGCTCAAAGCTATGCTACCCTTGAGTCCCAAATCAAACACTTATAAAATTTCAAATGACCCTAATTTCTATACGGTACATCCTACACCTATCACAGTTTGCCTCTTACAAATGCTTGTAACTTTTTACTGGAGCGTCATAAAACCTTGAAATTTTTTAACAGTAAAGTACTCGAACCTCTTGTCAATTTAAGCTATCGCTCAAAGCTATGCTACCCTTGAGTCCCCAAATCAAACACTGCTAAAACTTCAAATGGCCCTAACTGCTATACGGTACGGCCTACACCTATCAAAGTTTGCAATATACAAATGCTTGTAACTTTTTACTGGAGCGTCATTAAACCTTGAAATTTTGTAACAATAAAGTACTCGAGCCTCTTGTCAATTTAAGCTATCGCTCAAAGCTATGCTACCCTTGAGTCCCAACTCAAACACTGATAAAACTTCAAATGGCACTTACTTCTATACGGTACGTCCTATACCTATCAAAGTTTGCAACATACAAATGCTTGTAACTTTTTACTGGAGCGTCATAAAACCTTGAAATTTTGTAACAATAAAGTACTCGAGCCTCTTGTCAATTTAAGTTATCGCTCAAAGCTATGCTACCCTTGAGTCCCAAATCAAACACTGATAAAACTTCAAATGGCCCTTACTTCTATACGGTACGTCCCACACCTATCAAAGTTTGCAACATACAAATGCTTGTAACTTTTTACTGGAGGGTCATAAAACCTAGAAATTTTGTAACAATAAAGTACTCGAGCCTCTTGTCAATTTAAGCCATCGCTCAAAGCTATGCTACCCTTGAATCCCAAATCAAACACTGATAAAACTTCAAATGGCCCTAACTTCTATATAGGGTACGTCCTACACCTATCAAAGTTTGCAACATACAAATGCTTGTAACTTTTTACTGGAGCGTCATAAGACCTTGAAATTTTGTAACAATAAAGTACTCGAGCCTCTTGTCAATTTAAGCTATCGCTCAAATCTATGCTACCCTTGAGTCCCAAGTCAAACACTGATAAAACTTCAAATGGCCCTAACTTCTATATGGTACGTCCTACACCTATCAAAGTTTGCAACATACAAATGCTTGTAACTTTTTACTGGAGCGTCATAAAATCTTGAAATTTTATAACAATAAAGTACTCGAGCCTCTTGTCAATTTAAGCTATCGCTCAAAGCTATGGCACCCTTGAGTCCCAAATCAAACACTGATAAAACTTCAAATGGCCCTAACTTTTATACGGTACGTCCTACACCTATCAAATTTTGCAACATACAAATGCTTGTAACTTTTTACTGGAGCGTCATAAAACCTTGAAATTTTGTAACAAGAAAGTACTTGAGCCTCTTGTCAATTTAAGCTATCGCTCAAAGCTATGCTGCCCTTGAGTCCCAAATCAAACACTTATAAAATTTCAAATGGCCCTAATTTCTATACGGTACGTCCTACACCTATCAAAGTTTGCCTCTTACAAATGCTTGTAACTTTTTACTGGAGCGTCATAAAACCTTGAAATTTTTTAACAGTAAAGTACTCGAGCATCTTGTCAATTTAAGTTATCGCTCAAAGCTATGCTACCCTTGAGTCCCCAAATCAAACACTGCTAAAACTTCAAATGGCCCTAACATCTATACGGTACGTCCTACACCTATAAAAGTTTGCAACATACAAATGCTTGTAACTTTTTACTGGAGCGTCATAAGACCTTGAAATTTTGTAACAATAAAGTACTCGAGCCTCTTGTCAATTTAAGCTATCGCTCAAAGCAATGCTACCCTTGAGTCCCAAATCAAACACTGATAAAACTTCAAATGGTCCTAACTTCTATACGGTACGTCCTACACCTAACAAAGTTTGCAACATACAAATGCTTGTAACTTTTTCCTGGAGCGTCATAAAACCTTGAACTTTTTTAACAATAAAGTACTCGAGCCTCTTGTCAATTTAAGCTATCGCTCAAAGCAATGCTACCCTTGAGTCCCAAATCAAACACTGATAAAACTTCAAATGGCCCTAACTTCTATACGATACGTCCTACACCTAACAAAGTTTGCAGCATACAAATGCTTGTAACTTTTTCCTGGAGCGTCATAAAACCTTGAAATTTTTTAACAGTAAAGTACTTGAGCCTCTTGTCAATTTAAGCTATCGGTCAAAGATATGCTACCCTTGAGTCCCAAATCAAACACTGATAAAACTTCAAATGGCCCTAACTTCTATACGGTACGTCCTACACCTAACAAAGTTTGCAACATACAAATGCTTGTAACTTTTTCCTGGAGCGTCATAAAACCTTGAAATTTTTTAACAGTAAAGTACTCGAGCATCTTGTCAATTTAAGTTATCGCTCAAAGCTATGCTACCCTTGAGTCCCAAATCAAACACTGATAAAACTTCAAATGGCCCTTACTTCTATACGGTACGTCCCACACCTATCAAAGTTTGCAACATACAAATGCTTGTAACTTTTTACTGGAGGGTCATAAAACCTAGAAATTTTGTAACAATAAAGTACTCGAGCCTCTTGTCAATTTAAGCCATCGCTCAAAGCTATGCTACCCTTGAATCCCAAATCAAACACTGATAAAACTTCTAATGGCCCTAACTTCTATATAGGGTACGTCCTACACCTATCAAAGTTTGCAACATACAAATGCTTGTAACTTTTTACTGGAGCGTCATAAGACCTTGAAATTTTGTAACAATAAAGTACTCGAGCCTCTTGTCAATTTAAGCTATCGCTCAAATCTATGCTACCCTTGAGTCCCTAGTCAAACACTGATAAAACTTCAAATGGCCCTAACTTCTATATGGTACGTCCTACACCTATCAAAGTTTGCAACATACAAATGCTTGTAACTTTTTACTGGAGCGTCATAAAATCTTGAAATTTTGTAACAATAAAGTACTCGAGCCTCTTGTCAATTTAAGCTATCGCTCAAAGCTATGGCACCCTTGAGTCCCAAATCAAACACTGATAAAACTTCAAATGGCCCTAACTTTTATACGGTACGTCCTACACCTATCAAATTTTGCAACATACAAATGCTTGTAACTTTTTACTGGAGCGTCATAAAACCTTGAAATTTTGTAACAAGAAAGTACTTGAGCCTCTTGTCAATTTAAGCTATCGCTCAAAGCTATGCTGCCCTTGAGTCCCAAATCAAACACTTATAAAATTTCAAATGGCCCTAATTTCTATACGGTACGTCCTACACCTATCAAAGTTTGCCTCTTACAAATGCTTGTAACTTTTTACTGGAGCATCATAAAACCTTGAAATTTTTTAACAGTAAAGTACTCGAGCATCTTGTCAATTTAAGTTATCGCTCAAAGCTATGCTACCCTTGAGTCCCCAAATCAAACACTGCTAAAACTTCAAATGGCCCTAACATCTATACGGTACGTCCTACACCTATAAAAGTTTGCAACATACAAATGCTTGTAACTTTTTACTGGAGCGTCATAAGACCTTGAAATTTTGTAACAATAAATTACTCGAGCCTCTTGTCAATTTAAGCTATCGCTCAAAGCAATGCTACCCTTGAGTCCCAAATCAAACACTGATAAAACTTCAAATGGTCCTAACTTCTATACGGTACGTCCTACACCTAACAAAGTTTGCAACATACAAATGCTTGTAACTTTTTCCTGGAGCGTCATAAAACCTTGAACTTTTTTAACAATAAAGTACTCGAGCCTCTTGTCAATTTAAGCTATCGCTCAAAGCAATGCTACCCTTGAGTCCCAAATCAAACACTGATAAAACTTCAAATGGCCCTAACTTCTATACGGTACGTCCTACACCTAACAAAGTTTGCAGCATACAAATGCTTGTAACTTTTTCCTGGAGCGTCATAAAACCTTGAAATTTTTTAACAGTAAAGTACTTGAGCCTCTTGTCAATTTAAGCTATCGCTCAAAGCTATGCTACCCTTGAGTCCCAAATCAAACACTGATAAAACTTCAAATGGCCCTAACTTCTATACGGTACGTCCTACACCTAACAAAGTTTGCAACATACAAATGCTTGTAACTTTTTCCTGGAGCGTCATAAAACCTTGAAATTTTTTAACAGTAAAGTACTCGAGCATCTTGTCAATTTAAGTTATCGCTCAAAGCTATGCTACCCTTGAGTCCCAAATCAAACAATGATAAAACTTCAAATGGCCCTAACTTATATATGGTACGTCCTACACCTATCAAAGTTTGCAACATACAAATGCTTGTAACTTTTTACTGGAGCGTCATAAAACCTTCAAATTTTGTAACAATAAAGTACTCAAGCCTCTTGTCAATTTCAGTTATCGCTCAAAGCTATGCTACCCTTGAGTCCCAACTCAAACACTGATAAAACTTCAAATGGCACTTACTTCTATACGGTACGTCCTACACCTATCAAAGTTTGCAACATACAAATGCTTGTAACTTTTTACTGGAGCGTCATAAGACCTTGAAATTTTGTAACAATAAAGTACTTGAGCCTCTTGTCAATTTAAGCTATCGCTCAAAGCTATGCTACCCTTGAGTCCCAAATCAAACACTGATAAAACTTCAAATGGCCTAACATCTATACGGTACGTCATACACCTATCAAAATTTGCAACATTCAAATGCTTGTAACTTTTTACTGGAGCGTCATAAAACCTTGACATTTTGTAACAATAAACTACTTGAGCCTCTTGTCAATTTAAGATATCGCTCAAAGCTATGCTACCCTTGAGTCCCAAATCAAACACTTATAAAATTTCAAATGACCCTAATTTCTATACGGTACATCCTACACCTATCACAGTTTGCCTCTTACAAATGCTTGTAACTTTTTACTGGAGCGTCATAAAACCTTGAAATTTTTAACAGTAAAGTACTCGAGCATCTTGTCTATTTAAGTTATCGCTCAAAGCTATGCTACCCTTGAGTCCCCAAATCAAACACTGCTAAAACTTCAAATGGCCCTACCTGCTATACGGTACGGCCTACACCTATCAAAGTTTGCAATATACAAATGCTTGTAACTTTTTACTGGAGCGTCATAAAACCTTGAAATTTTGTAACAATAAAGTACTCGAGCCTCTTGTCAATTTAAGCTATCGCTCAAAGCTATGCTACCCTTGAGTCCCAACTCAAACACTGATAAAACTTCAAATGGCACTTACTTCTATACGGTACGTCCTATACCTATCAAAGTTTGCAACATACAAATGCTTGTAACTTTTTACTGGAGCGTCATAAAACCTTGAAATTTTGTAACAATAAAGTACTCGAGCCTCTTGTCAATTTAAGCTATCGCTTAAAGCTATGCTACCCTTGAGTCCCAACTCAAACACTGATAAAACTTCAAATGGCACTTACTTCTATACGGTACGTCCTATACCTATCAAAATTTGCAACATACAAATGCTTGTAACTTTTCACTGGAGCGTCATAAAACCTTGAAATTTTGTAACAATAAAGTACTCGAGCCTCTTGTCAATTTAAGCTATCGCTCAAAGCTATGATACCCTTGAGTCCCAAATCAAACACTGATACAGTTTCAAATGGCCCTAACTTCTATACGGTACGTCCTACACCTAACAAAGTTGCAACATACAAATGCTTGTAACTTTTTCCTGGAGCGTCATAAAACCTTTAAATTTTTTAACAGTAAAGTACTCGAGCATCTTGTCAATTTAAGTTATCGCTCAAAGCTATGCTACCCTTGAGTCCCAAATCAAACTATGATAAAACTTCAAATGGCCCTAACTTCTATACGGCACGTCCTACACCTATCAAAGTTTGCAACATACAAATGCTTGTAACTTTTTACTGGAGCGTCATAAAACCTTCAAATTTTGTAACAATAAAGTACTCAAGCCTCTTGTCAATTTAAGCTATCGCTCAAAGCTATGCTACCCTTGAGTCCCCAAATCAAACACTGCTAAAACTTCAAATGGCCCTAACATCTATACGGTACGTCCTACACCTATCAAAATTTGCAACATACAAATGCTTGTAACTTTTTATTGGAGCGTCATAAAACCTTGAAATTTTGTAACAATAAAGTACTCGAGCCTCTTGTCAATTTAAGCTATCGCTCAAAGCTATGCTACCCTTGAGTCCCAACTCAAACACTGATAAAACTTCAAATGGCACTTACTTCTATACGGTACGTCCTATACCTATCAAAGTTTGCAACATACAAATGCTTGTAACTTTTTACTGGAGCGTCATAAAACCTTGAAATTTTGTAACAATAAAGTACTCGAGCCTCTTGTCAATTTAAGCTATCGCTCAAAGCTATGCTACCCTTGAGTCCCAACTCAAACACTGATAAAATTTCAAATGGCACTTACTTCTATACGGTACGTCCTATACCTATCAAAGTTTGCAACATATAAATGCTTGTAACTTTTTACTGGAGCGTCATAAGACCTTGAAATTTTGTAACAATAAAGTACTCGAGCCTCTTGTCAATTTAAGTTATCGCTCAAAGCTATGCTACCCTTGAGTCCCAAATCAAACACTGATAAAACTTCAAATGGCCCTTACTTCTATACGGTACGTCCCACACCTATCAAAGTTTGCAACATACAAATGCTTGTAACTTTTTACTGGAGGGTCATAAAACCTAGAAATTTTGTAACAATAAAGTACTCGAGCCTCTTGTCAATTTAAGCCATCGCTCAAAGCTATGCTACCCTTGAATCCCAAATCAAACACTGATAAAACTTCAAATGGCCCTAACTTCTATATAGGGTACGTCCTACACCTATCAAAGTTTGCAACATACAAATGCTTGTAACTTTTTACTGGAGCGTCATAAGACCTTGAAATTTTGTAACAATAAAGTACTCGAGCCTCTTGTCAAGTGTAGCTATCGCTCAAATCTATGCTACCCTTGAGTCCCAAGTCAAACACTGATAAAACTTCAAATGGCCTTAACTTCTATATGGTACGTCCTACACCTATCAAAGTTTGCAACATACAAATGCTTGTAACTTTTTACTGGAGCGTCATAAAATCTTGAAATTTTGTAACAATAAAGTACTCGAGCCTCTTGTCAATTTAAGCTATCGCTCAAAGCTATGGCACCCTTGAGTCCCAAATCAAACACTGATAAAACTTCAAATGGCCCTAACTTTTATACGGTACGTCCTACACCTATCAAATTTTGCAACATACAAATGCTTGTAACTTTTTACTGGAGCGTCATAAAACCTTGAAATTTTGTAACAAGAAAGTACTTGAGCCTCTTGTCAATTTAAGCTATCGCTCAAAGCTATGCTGCCCTTGAGTCCCAAATCAAACACTTATAAAATTTCAAATGGCCCTAATTTCTATACGGTACGTCCTACACCTATCAAAGTTTGCCTCTTACAAATGCTTGTAACTTTTTACTGGAGCGTCATAAAACCTTGAAATTTTTTAACAGTAAAGTACTCGAGCATCTTGTCAATTTAAGTTATCGCTCAAAGCTATGCTACCCTTGAGTCCCCAAATCAAACACTGCTAAAACTTCAAATGGCCCTAACATCTATACGGTACGTCCTACACCTATAAAAGTTTGCAACATACAAATGCTTGTAACTTTTTACTGGAGCGTCATAAAACCTTGAAATTTTGTAACAATAAAGTACTCGAGCCTCTTGTCAAAGCAATGCTACCCTTGAGTCCCAAATCAAACACTGATAAAACTTCAAATGGCACTTACTTCTATACGGTACGTCCTATACCTATCAAAGTTTGCAACATACAAATGCTTGTAACTTTTTACTGGAGCGTCATAAAACCTTGAAATTTTGTAACAATAAAGTACTCGAGCCTCTTGTCAATTTAAGCTATCGCTCAAAGCTATGCTACCCTTGAGTCCCAACTCAAACACTGATAAAATTTCAAATGGCACTTACTTCTATACGGTACGTCCTATACCTATCAAAGTTTGCAACATATAAATGCTTGTAACTTTTTACTGGAGCGTCATAAGACCTTGAAATTTTGTAACAATAAAGTACTCGAGCCTCTTGTCAATTTAAGTTATCGCTCAAAGCTATGCTACCCTTGAGTCCCAAATCAAACACTGATAAAACTTCAAATGGCCCTTACTTCTATACGGTACGTCCCACACCTATCAAAGTTTGCAACATACAAATGCTTGTAACTTTTTACTGGAGGGTCATAAAACCTAGAAATTTTGTAACAATAAAGTACTCGAGCCTCTTGTCAATTTAAGCCATCGCTCAAAGCTATGCTACCCTTGAATCCCAAATCAAACACTGATAAAACTTCAAATGGCCCTAACTTCTATATAGGGTACGTCCTACACCTATCAAAGTTTGCAACATACAAATGCTTGTAACTTTTTACTGGAGCGTCATAAGACCTTGAAATTTTGTAACAATAAAGTACTCGAGCCTCTTGTCAAGTGTAGCTATCGCTCAAATCTATGCTACCCTTGAGTCCCAAGTCAA
This sequence comes from Clusia tigrina, assembly GCA_920105625.2. Taxonomy (NCBI): domain Eukaryota; kingdom Metazoa; phylum Arthropoda; class Insecta; order Diptera; family Clusiidae; genus Clusia; species Clusia tigrina. The sequence continues at coordinate 1,019,163 of CAKKTE020000546.1, read as the reverse complement.
ACACTGATAAAACTTCAAATGGCCTTAACTTCTATATGGTACGTCCTACACCTATCAAAGTTTGCAACATACAAATGCTTGTAACTTTTTACTGGAGCGTCATAAAATCTTGAAATTTTGTAACAATAAAGTACTCGAGCCTCTTGTCAATTTAAGCTATCGCTCAAAGCTATGGCACCCTTGAGTCCCAAATCAAACACTGATAAAACTTCAAATGGCCCTAACTTTTATACGGTACGTCCTACACCTATCAAATTTTGCAACATACAAATGCTTGTAACTTTTTACTGGAGCGTCATAAAACCTTGAAATTTTGTAACAAGAAAGTACTTGAGCCTCTTGTCAATTTAAGCTATCGCTCAAAGCTATGCTGCCCTTGAGTCCCAAATCAAACACTTATAAAATTTCAAATGGCCCTAATTTCTATACGGTACGTCCTACACCTATCAAAGTTTGCCTCTTACAAATGCTTGTAACTTTTTACTGGAGCGTCATAAAACCTTGAAATTTTTTAACAGTAAAGTACTCGAGCATCTTGTCAATTTAAGTTATCGCTCAAAGCTATGCTACCCTTGAGTCCCCAAATCAAACACTGCTAAAACTTCAAATGGCCCTAACATCTATACGGTACGTCCTACACCTATAAAAGTTTGCAACATACAAATGCTTGTAACTTTTTACTGGAGCGTCATAAAACCTTGAAATTTTGTAACAATAAAGTACTCGAGCCTCTTGTCAAAGCAATGCTACCCTTGAGTCCCAAATCAAACACTGATAAAACTTCAAATGGTCCTAACTTCTATACGGTACGTCCTACACCTAACAAAGTTTGCAACATACAAATGCTTGTAACTTTTTCCTGGAGCGTCATAAAACCTTGAACTTTTTTAACAATAAAGTACTCGAGCCTCTTGTCAATTTAAGCTATCGCTCAAAGCAATGCTACCCTTGAGTCCCAAATCAAACACTGATAAAACTTCAAATGGCCCTAACTTCTATACGGTACGTCCTACACCTAACAAAGTTTGCAGCATACAAATGCTTGTAACTTTTTCCTGGAGCGTCATAAAACCTTGAAATTTTTTAACAGTAAAGTACTCGAGCATCTTGTCAATTTAAGTTATCGCTCAAAGCTATGCTACCCTTGAGTCCCAAATCAAACACTGATAAAACTTCAAATGGCCCTAACTTCTATACGGTACGTCCTACACCTATCAAAGTTTGCAACATACAAATGCTTGTAACTTTTTGCTGGAGCGTCATAAAGCCCTCAAATTTTGTAACAATAAAGTACTCAAGCCTCTTGTCAATTTAAGCTATCGCTCAAAGCTATGCTACCCTTGAGTCCCAAATCAAACACTGATAAAACTTCAAATGGCCCTAACTTCTATACGGTACGTCCTACACCTATCAAAATTTGCAACATACAAATGCTTGTAACTTTTCACTGGAGCGTCATAAAACCTTGAAATTTTGTAACAATAAAGTACTCGAGCCTCTTGTCAATTTAACCTATCGCTCAAAGCTATGATACCCTTGAGTCCCAAATCAAACACTGATACAACTTCAAATGGCCCTAACTTCTATACGGTACGTCCTACACCTAACAAAGTTGCAACATACAAATGCTTGTAACTGTTTCCTGGAGCGTCATAAAACCTTTAAATTTTTTAACAGTAAAGTACTCGAGCATCTTGTCAATTTAAGTTATCGCTCAAAGCTATGCTACCCTTGAGTCCCAAATCAAACAATGATAAAACTTCAAATGGCCCTAACTTCTATACGGCACGTCCTACACCTATCAAAGTTTGCAACATACAAATGCTTGTAACTTTTTACTGGAGCGTCATAAAACCTTCAAATTTTGTAACAATAAAGTACTCAAGCCTCTTGTCAATTTAAGCTATCGCTCAAAGCTATGCTACCCTTGAGTCCCCAAATCAAACACTGCTAAAACTTCAAATGGCCCTAACATCTATACGGTACGTCCTACACCTATCAAAATTTGCAACATACAAATGCTTGTAACTTTTTATTGGAGCATCATAAAACTTTCAAATTTTGTAACAATAAAGTACTCAAGCCTCTTGTCAATTTAAGTTATCGCTCAAAGCTATGCTACCCTTGAGTCCCAAATCAAACACTGATAAAACTTCAAATGGCCCTTACTTCTATACGGTACGTCCCACACCTATCAAAGTTTGCAACATACAAATGCTTGTAACTTTTTACTGGAGCGTCATAAAACCTTGAAATTTTTTAACAGTAAAGTACTCGAGCATCTTGTCAATTTAAGTTATCGCTCAAAGCTATGCTACCCTTGAGTCCCCAAATCAAACACTGCTAAAACTTCAAATGGCCCTAACTGCTATACTGTACGTCCTACACCTATCAAAGTTTGCAATATACAAATGCTTGTAAATTTTTACTGGAGCGTCATAAAACCTTGAAATTTTGTAACAATAAAGTACTCGAGCCTCTTGTCAATTTAAGCTATCGCTCAAAGCTATGCTACCCTTGAGTCCCAAATGAAACACTGATACAACTTCAAATGGCCCTAACTTCTATACGGTACGTCCTACACCTATCAAAGTTTGCAACATACAAATGCTTGTAACTTTTTGCTGGAGCGTCATAAAGCCCTCAAATTTTGTAACAATAAAGTACTCAAGCCTCTTGTCAATTTAAGCTATCGCTCAAAGCTATGCTACCCTTGAGTCCCAAATCAAACACTGATAAAACTTCAAATGGCCCTAACTTCTATACGGTACGTCCTACACCTATCAAAATTTGCAACATACAAATGCTTGTAACTTTTCACTGGAGCGTCATAAAACCTTGAAATTTTGTAACAATAAAGTACTCGAGCCTCTTGTCAATTTAACCTATCGCTCAAAGCTATGATACCCTTGAGTCCCAAATCAAACACTGATACAACTTCAAATGGCCCTAACTTCTATACGGTACGTCCTACACCTAACAAAGTTGCAACATACAAATGCTTGTAACTGTTTCCTGGAGCGTCATAAAACCTTTAAATTTTTTAACAGTAAAGTACTCGAGCATCTTGTCAATTTAAGTTATCGCTCAAAGCTATGCTACCCTTGAGTCCCAAATCAAACAATGATAAAACTTCAAATGGCCCTAACTTCTATACGGCACGTCCTACACCTATCAAAGTTTGCAACATACAAATGCTTGTAACTTTTTACTGGAGCGTCATAAAACCTTCAAATTTTGTAACAATAAAGTACTCAAGCCTCTTGTCAATTTAAGCTATCGCTCAAAGCTATGCTACCCTTGAGTCCCCAAATCAAACACTGCTAAAACTTCAAATGGCCCTAACATCTATACGGTACGTCCTACACCTATCAAAATTTGCAACATACAAATGCTTGTAACTTTTTATTGGAGCATCATAAAACTTTCAAATTTTGTAACAATAAAGTACTCAAGCCTCTTGTCAATTTAAGTTATCGCTCAAAGCTATGCTACCCTTGAGTCCCAAATCAAACACTGATAAAACTTCAAATGGCCCTTACTTCTATACGGTACGTCCCACACCTATCAAAGTTTGCAACATACAAATGCTTGTAACTTTTTACTGGAGCGTCATAAAACCTTGAAATTTTTTAACAGTAAAGTACTCGAGCATCTTGTCAATTTAAGTTATCGCTCAAAGCTATGCTACCCTTGAGTCCCCAAATCAAACACTGCTAAAACTTCAAATGGCCCTAACTGCTATACTGTACGTCCTACACCTATCAAAGTTTGCAATATACAAATGCTTGTAAATTTTTACTGGAGCGTCATAAAACATTGAAATTTTGTAACAATAAAGTACTCGAGCCTCTTGTCAATTTAAGCTATCGCTCAAAGCTATGCTACCCTTGAGTCCCAAATGAAACACTGATACAACTTCAAATGGCCCTAACTTTTATACGGTACGTCCTACACCTATCAAATTTTGCAACATACAAATGCTTGTAACTTTTTACTGGAGCGTCATAAAACCTTGAAATTTTTTAACAGTAAAGTACTCGAGCATCTTGTCAATTTAAGTTATCGCTCAAAGCTATGCTACCCTTGAGTCCCAAATCAAACACTTATAAAATTTCAAATGGCCCTAACTTCTATACGGTACGTCCTACACCTAACAAAGTTGCAACATACAAATGCTTGTAACTTTTTCCTGTTGCGTCATAAAACCTTGAAATTTTTTAACAGTAAAGTACTCGAGCATCTTGTCAATTTAAGTTATCGCTCAAAGCTATGCTACCCTTGAGTCCCAAATCAAACAATGATAAAACTTCAAATGGCCCTAACTTCTATACGGCACGTCCTACACCTATCAAAGTTTGCAACATACAAATGCTTGTAACTTTTTACTGGAGCGTCATAAAACCTTCAAATTTTGTAACAATAAAGTACTCAAGCCTCTTGTCAATTTCAGTTATCGCTCAAAGCTATGCCACCCTTGAGTCCCAACTCAAACACTGATAAAACTTCAAATGGCACTTACTTCTATACGGTACGTCCTACACCTATCAAAGTTTGCAACATACAAATGCTTGTAACTTTTTACTGGAGCGTCATAAGACCTTGAAATTTTGTAACAACAAAGTACTTGAGCCTCTTGTCAATTTAAGCTACCGCTCAAAGCTATGATACCCTTGAGTCCCAAACCAAACACTGATAAAACTTCAAATGGCCCTAACTTCTATACGGTACGTCCTACACCTATCAAAATTTGCAACATACAAATGCTTGTAACTTTTTATTGGAGCATCATAAAACCTTCAAATTTTGTAACAATAAAGTACTCAAGCCTCTTGTCAATTTAAGTTATCGCTCAAAGCTATGCTACCCTTGAGTCCCAAATCAAACACTGATAAAACTTCAAATGGCCCTTACTTCTATACGGTACGTCCCACACCTATCAAAGTTTGCAACATACAAATGCTTGTAACTTTTTACTGGAGGGTCATAAAACCTAGAAATTTTGTAACAATAAAGTACTCGAGCCAATTGTCAATTTAAGCCATCGCTCAAAGCTATGCTACCCTTGAATCCCAAATCAAACACTGATAAAACTTCAAATGGCCCTAACTTCTATATAGGGTACGTCCTACACCTATCAAAGTTTGCAACATACAAATGCTTGTAACTTTTTACTGGAGCGTCATAAGACCTTGAAATTTTGTAACAATAAAGTACTCGAGCCTCTTGTCAATTTAAGCTATCGCTCAAATCTATGCTACCCTTGAGTCCCAAATCAAACACTTATAAAATTTCAAATGGCCCTAATTTCTATACGGTACGTCCTACACCTATCAAAGTTTGCCTCTTACAAATGCTTGTAACTTTTTACTGGAGCGTCATAAAACCTTGAAATTTTTTAACAGTAAAGTACTCGAGCATCTTGTCAATTTAAGTTATCGCTCAAAGCTATGCTACCCTTGAGTCCCCAAATCAAACACTGCTAAAACTTCAAATGGCCCTAACTGCTATACTGTACGTCCTACACCTATCAAAGTTTGCAATATACAAATGCTTGTAACTTTTTACTGGAGCGTCATAAAACCTTGAAATTTTGTAACAATAAAGTACTCGAGCCTCTTGTCAATTTAAGCTATCGCTCAGAGCTATGCTACCCTTGAGTCCCAAATCAAACACTGATAAAACTTCAAATGGTCTTAACTTCTATACGGTACGTCCTACACCTAACAAAGTTTGCAACATACAAATGCTTGTAACTTTTTACTGGAGCGTCATAAAACCTTGAAATTTTGTAACAAGAAAATACTTGAGCCTCTTGTCAATTTAAGCTATCGCTCAAAGCTATGCTGCCCTTGAGTCCCAAATCAAACAATTATAAAATTTCAAATGGCCCTAATTTCTATACGGTACGTCCTACACCTATCAAAGTTTGCCTCTTACAAATGCTTGTAACTTTTTACTGGAGGGTCATAAAACCTATAAATTTTGTAACAATAAAGTACTCGAGCCTCCTGTCAATTTAAGCCATCGCTCAAAGCTATGCTACCCTTGAATCCCAAACCAAACACTGATAAAACTTCAAATGGCCCTAACTTCTATACGGTACGTCCTACACCTATCAAAATTTGCAACATACAAATGCTTGTAACTTTTTATTGGAGCATCATAAAACCTTCAAATTTTGTAACAATAAAGTACTCAAGCCTCTTGTCAATTTAAGTTATCGCTCAAAGCTATGCTACCCTTGAGTCCCAAATCAAACACTGATAAAACTTCAAATGGCCCTTACTTCTACACGGTACGTCCCACACCTATCAAAGTTTGCAACATACAAATGCTTGTAACTTTTTACTGGAGGGTCATAAAACTTAGAAATTTTGTAACAATAAAGTACTCGAGCCTCTTGTCAATTTAAGCCATCGCTCAAAGCTATGCTACCCTTGAATCCCAAATCAAACACTGATAAAACTTCAAATGGCCCTAACTTCTATATAGGGTACGTCCTACACCTATCAAAGTTTGCAACATACAAATGCTTGTAACTTTTTACTGGAGCGTCATAAGACCTTGAAATTTCGTAACAATAAAGTACTCGAGCCTCTTGTCAATTTAAGCTATCGCTCAAATCTATGCTACCCTTGAGTCCCAAATCAAACACTTATAAAATTTCAAATGGCCCTAATTTCTATACGGTACGTCCTACACCTATCAAAGTTTGCCTCTTACAAATGCTTGTAACTTTTTACTGGAGCGTCATAAAACATTGAAATTTTTTAACAGTAAAGTACTCGAGCATCTTGTCAATTTAAGTTATCGCTCAAAGCTATGCTACCCTTGAGTCCCCAAATCAAACACTGCTAAAACTTCAAATGGCCCTAACTGCTATACTGTACGTCCTACACCTATCAAAGTTTGCAATATACAAATGCTTGTAACTTTTTACTGGAGCGTCATAAAACCTTGAAATTTTGTAACAATAAAGTACTCGAGCCTCTTGTCAATTTAAGCTATCGCTCAGAGCTATGCTACCCTGAGTCCCAAATCAAACACTGATAAAACTTCAAATGGTCCTAACTTCTATACGGTACGTCCTACACCTAACAAAGTTTGCAACATACAAATGCTTGTAACTTTTTACTGGAGCGTCATAAAACCTTGAAATTTTGTAACAAGAAAATACTTGAGCCTCTTGTCAATTTAAGCTATCGCTCAAAGCTATGCTGCCCTTGAGTCCCAAATCAAACAATTATAAAATTTCAAATGGCCCTAATTTCTATACGGTACGTCCCTACACCTATCAAAGTTTGCCTCTTACAAATGCTTGTAACTTTTTACTGGAGGGTCATAAAACCTATAAATTTTGTAACAATAAAGTACTCGAGCCTCCTGTCAATTTAAGCCATCGCTCAAAGCTATGCTACCCTTGAATCCCAAATCAAACACTGCTAAAACTTCAAATGGCCCTAACTGCTATACTGTACGTCCTACACCTATCAAAGTTTGCAATATACAAATGCTTGTAAATTTTTACTGGAGCGTCATAAAACCTTGAAATTTTGTAACAATAAAGTACTCGAGCCTCTTGTCAATTTAAGCTATCGCTCAAAGCTATGCTACCCTTGAGTCCCAAATGAAACACTGATACAACTTCAAATGGCCCTAACTTTTATACGGTACGTCCTACACCTATCAAATTTTGCAACATACAAATGCTTGTAACTTTTTACTGGAGCGTCATAAAACCTTGAAATTTTTTAACAGTAAAGTACTCGAGCATCTTGTCAATTTAAGTTATCGCTCAAAGCTATGCTACCCTTGAGTCCCAAATCAAACACTTATAAAATTTCAAATGGCCCTAACTTCTATACGGTACGTCCTACACCTAACAAAGTTGCAACATACAAATGCTTGTAACTTTTTCCTGTTGCGTCATAAAACCTGGAAATTTTTTAACAGTAAAGTACTCGAGCATCTTGTCAATTTAAGTTATCGCTCAAAGCTATGCTACCCTTGAGTCCCCAAATCAAACACTGCTAAAACTTCAAATGGCCCTAACTGCTATACTGTACGTCCTACACCTAACAAAGTTTGCAATATACAAATGCTTGTAACTTTTTACTGGAGCGTCATAAAACCTTGAAATTTTGTAACAATAAAGTACTCGAGCCTCTTGTCAATTTAAGCTATCGCTCAAAGCTATGCTACCCTTGAGTCCCAAATCAAACACTGATAAAACTTCAAATGGTCCTAACTTCTATACGGTACGTCCTACACCTAACAAAGTTTGCAACATACAAATGCTTGTAACTTTTTACTGGAGCGTCATAAAACCTTGAAATTTTGTAACAAGAAAATACTTGAGCCTCTTGTCAATTTAAGCTATCGCTCAAAGCTATGCTGCCCTTGAGTCCCAAATCAAACAATTATAAAATTTCAAATGGCCCTAATTTCTATACGGTACGTCCTACACCTATCAAAGTTTGCCTCTTACAAATGCTTGTAACTTTTTACTGGAGCGTCATAAAACCTTGAAATTTTTTAACAGTAAAGTACTCGAGCATCTTGTCAATTTAAGTTATCGCTCAAAGCTATGCTACCCTTGAGTCCCAAATCAAACAATGATAAAACTTCAAATGGCCCTAACTTCTATACGGTACGTCCCTACACCTATCAAAAGTTTGCAACATACAAATGCTTGTAACTTTTTACTGGAGTGTCATAAAGCCTTCAAATTTTGTAACAATAAAGTACTCAAGCCTCTTGACAATTAAGTTATCGCTCAAAGCTATACTACTCTTGAGTCCCAACTCAAACACTGATAAAACTTCAAATGGCACTTACTTCTATACGGTACGTCCTACACCTATCAAAGTTTGCAACATACAAATGCTTGTAACTTTTTACTGGAGCGTCATAAGACCTTGAAATTTTGTAACAATAAAGTACTCGAGCCTCTTGTCAATTTAAGTTATCGCTCAAAGCTATGCTACCCTTGAGTCCCAAATCAAACACTGATAAAACTTCAAATGGCCCTTACTTCTATACGGTACGTCCCACACCTATCAAAGTTTGCAAAATACAAATGCTTGTAACTTTTTACTGGAGGGTCATAAAACCTAGAAATTTTGTAACAATAAAGTACTCGAGCCACTTGTCAATTTAAGCCATCGCTCAAAGCTATGCTACCCTTGAATCCCAAATCAAACACTGATAAAACTTCAAATGGCCCTAACTTCTATATAGGGTACGTCCTACACCTATCAAAGTTTGCAACATACAAATGCTTGTAACTTTTTACTGGAGCGTCATAAGACCTTGAAATTTTGTAACAATAAAGTACTCGAGCCTCTTGTCAATTTAAGCTATCGCTCAAATCTATGCTACCCTTGAGTCCCAAGTCAAACACTGATAAAACTTCAAATGGCCCTAACTTCTATATGCTACGTCCTACACCTATCAAAGTTTGCAACATACAAATGCTTGTAACTTTTTACTGGAGCGTCATAAAATCTTGAAATTTTGTAACAATAAAGTACTCGAGCCTCTTGTCAATTTAAGCTATCGCTCAAAGCTATGGCACCCTTGAGTCCCAAATCAAACACTGATAAAACTTCAAATGTCCCTAACTTTTATACGGTACGTCCTACACCTATCAAATTTTGCAACATACAAATGCTTGTAACTTTTTACTGGAGCGTCATAAAACCTTGAAATTTTTTAACAGTAAAGTACTCGAGCATCTTGTCAATTTAAGTTATCGCTCAAAGCTATGCTACCCTTGAGTCCCCAAATCAAACACTGCTAAAACTTCAAATGGCCCTAACTGCTATACTGTACCTACACCTACAAAGTTTGCAATATACAAATGCTTGTAACTTTTTACTGGATCGTCATAAAACCTTGAAATTTTGTAACAATAAAGTACTCGAGCCTCTTGTCAATTTAAGCTATCGCTCAAAGCTATGCTACTCTTGAGTCCCAAATCAAACACTGATAAAACTTCAAATGGCCCTAACATCTATACGTACGTCCTACACCTATAAAAGTTTGCAACATACAAATGCTTGTAACTTTTTACTGGAGCGTCATAAAACCTTGAAATTTTGTAACAATAAAGTACTCGAGCCTCTTGTCAATTTAAGCTATCGCTCAAAGCTATGCTACCCTTGAGTCCCAAATCAAACACTGATAAAACTTCAAATGGCCCTTACTTCTATACGGTACGTCCCACACCTATCAAAGTTTGCAACATACAAATGCTTGTAACTTTTTACTGGAGGGTCATAAAACCTAGAAATTTTGTAACAATAAAGTACTCGAGCCTCTTGTCAATTTAAGCCATCGCTCAAAGCTATGCTACCCTTGAATCCCAAATCAAACACTGATAAAACTTCAAATGGCCCTAACTTCTATATAGGGTACGTCCTACACCTATCAAAGTTTGCAACATACAAATGCTTGTAACTTTTTACTGGAGCGTCATAAGACCTTGAAATTTTGTAACAATAAAGTACTCGAGCCTCTTGTCAATTTAAGCTATCGCTCAAATCTATGCTACCCTTGAGTCCAAAATCAAACACTTATAAAATTTCAAATGGCCCTAATTTCTATACGGTACGTCCTACACCTATCAAAGTTTGCCTCTTACAAATGCTTGTAACTTTTTACTGGAGCGTCATAAAACCTTGAAATTTTTTAACAGTAAAGTACTCGAGCATCTTGTCAATTTAAGTTATCGCTCAATGCTATGCTACCCTTGAGTCCCCAAAGCAAACACTGCTAAAACTTCAAATGGCCCTAACTGCTATACTGTACGTCCTACACCTATCAAAGTTTGCAATATACAAATGCTTGTAACTTTTTACTGGAGCGTCATAAAACCTTGAAATTTTGTAACAATAAAGTACTCGAGCCTCTTGTCAATTTAAGCTATCGCTCAAAGCTATGCTACCCTTGAGTCCCAAATCAAACACTGATAAAACTTCAAATGGTCCTAACTTATATACGGTACGTCCTACACCTAACAAAGTTTGCAACATACAAATGCTTGTAACTTTTTACTGGAGCGTCATAAAACCTTGAAATTTTGTAACAAGAAAATACTTGAGCCTCTTGTCAATTTAAGCTATCGCTCAAAGCTATGCTGCCCTTGAGTCCCAAATCAAACAATTATAAAATTTCAAATGGCCCTAATTTCTATACGGTACGTCCTACACCTATCAAAGTTTGCCTCTTACAAATGCTTGTAACTTTTTACTGGAGCGTCATAAAACCTTGAAATTTTTTAACAGTAAAGTACTCGAGCATCTTGTCAATTTAAGTTATCGCTCAAAGCTATGCTACCCTTGAGTCCCAAATCAAACAATGATAAAACTTCAAATGGCCCTAACTTTTATACGGTACGTCCTACACCTATCAAATTTTGCAACATACAAATGCTTGTAACTTTTTACTGGAGCGTCATAAAACCTTGAAATTTTGTAACAAGAAAGTACTTGAGCCTCTTGTCAATTTAAGCTATCGCTCAAAGCTATGCTGCCCTTGAGTCCCAAATCAAACACTGATAAAACTTCAAATGGCCCTAACTTCTATATAGGGTACGTCCTACACCTATCAAAGTTTGCAACATACAAATGCTTGTAACTTTTTACTGGAGCGTCATAAGACCTTGAAATTTTTTAACAGTAAAGTACTCGAGCATCTTGTCAATTTAAGTTATCGCTCAAAGCTATGCTACCCTTGAGTCCCCAAATCAAACACTGCTAAAACTTCAAATGGCCCTAACTGCTATACTGTACGTCCTACACCTATCAAAGTTTGCAATATACAAATGCTTGTAACTTTTTACTGGAGCGTCATAAAACCTTGAAATTTTTTAACAGTAAAGTACTCGAGCATCTTGTCAATTTAAGTTATCGCTCAAAGCTATGCTACCCTTGAGTCCCCAAATCAAACACTGCTAAAACTTCAAATGGCCCTAACTGCTATACTGTACGTCCTACACCTATCAAAGTTTGCAATATACAAATGCTTGTAACTTTTTACTGGAGTGTCATAAAGCCTTCAAATTTTGTAACAATAAAGTACTCAAGCCTCTTGACAATTTAAGTTATCGCTCAAAGCTATACTACTCTTGAGTCCCAACTCAAACACTGATAAAACTTCAAATGGCACTTACTTCTATACGGTACGTCCTACACCTATCAAAGTTTGCAACATACAAATGCTTGTAACTTTTTACTGGAGCGTCATAAGACCTTGAAATTTTGTAACAATAAAGTACTCGAGCCTCTTGTCAATTTAAGTTATCGCTCAAAGCTATGCTACCCTTGAGTCCCAAATCAAACACTGATAAAACTTCAAATGGCCCTTACTTCTATACGGTACGTCCCACACCTATCAAAGTTTGCAAAATACAAATGCTTGTAACTTTTTACTGGAGGGTCATAAAACCTAGAAATTTTGTAACAATAAAGTACTCGAGCCACTTGTCAATTTAAGCCATCGCTCAAAGCTATGCTACCCTTGAATCCCAAATCAAACACTGATAAAACTTCAAATGGCCCTAACTTCTATATAGGGTACGTCCTACACCTATCAAAGTTTGCAACATACAAATGCTTGTAACTTTTTACTGGAGCGTCATAAGACCTTGAAATTTTGTAAAAATAAAGTACTCGAGCCTCTTGTCAATTTAAGCTATCGCTCAAATCTATGCTACCCTTGAGTCCCAAGTCAAACACTGATAAAACTTCAAATGGCCCTAATTTCTATACGGTACGTCCTACACCTATCAAAGTTTGCCTCTTACAAATGCTTGTAACTTTTTACTGGAGCGTCATAAAACCTTGAAATTTTTTAACAGTAAAGTACTCGAGCATCTTGTCAATTTAAGTTATCGCTCAAAGCTATGCTACCCTTGAGTCCCCAAATCAAACACTGCTAAAACTTCAAATGGCCCTAACTGCTATACTGTACGTCCTACACCTATCAAAGTTTGCAATATACAAATGCTTGTAACTTTTTACTGGAGCGTCATAAAACCTTGAAATTTTGTAACAATAAAGTACTCGAGCCTCTTGTCAATTTAAGCTATCGCTCAGAGCTATGCTACCCTTGAGTCCCAAATCAAACACTGATAAAACTTCAAATGGTCCTAACTTCTATACGGTACGTCCTACACCTAACAAAGTTTGCAACATACAAATGCTTGTAACTTTTTACTGGAGCGTCATAAAACCTTGAAATTTTGTAACAAGAAAATACTTGAGCCTCTTGTCAATTTAAGCTATCGCTCAAAGCTATGCTGCCCCTGAGTCCCAAATCAAACAATTATAAAATTTCAAATGGCCCTAATTTCTATACGGTACGTCCTACACCTATCAAAGTTTGCCTCTTACAAATGCTTGTAACTTTTTACTGGAGGGTCATAAAACCTATAAATTTTGTAACAATAAAGTACTCGAGCCTCCTGTCAATTTAAGCCATCGCTCAAAGCTATGCTACCCTTGAATCCCAAACCAAACACTGATAAAACTTCAAATGGCCCTAACTTCTATACGGTACGTCCTACACCTATCAAAATTTGCAACATACAAATGCTTGTAACTTTTTATTGGAGCATCATAAAACCTTCAAATTTTGTAACAATAAAGTACTCAAGCCTCTTGTCAATTTAAGTTATCGCTCAAAGCTATGCTACCCTTGAGTCCCAAATCAAACACTGATAAAACTTCAAATGGCCCTAACTTCTATATAGGGTACGTCCTACACCTATCAAAGTTTGCAACATACAAATGCTTGTAACTTTTTACTGGAGCGTCATAAGACCTTGAAATTTCGTAACAATAAAGTACTCGAGCCTCTTGTCAATTTAAGCTATCGCTCAAATCTATGCTACCCTTGAGTCCCAAATCAAACACTTATAAAATTTCAAATGGCCCTAATTTCTATACGGTACGTCCTACACCTATCAAAGTTTGCCTCTTACAAATGCTTGTAACTTTTTACTGGAGCGTCATAAAACCTGGAAATTTTTTAACAGTAAAGTACTCGAGCATCTTGTCAATTTAAGTTATCGCTCAAAGCTATGCTACCCTTGAGTCCCCAAATCAAACACTGCTAAAACTTCAAATGGCCCTAACTGCTATACTGTACGTCCTACACCTATCAAAGTTTGCAATATACAAATGCTTGTAACTTTTTACTGGAGCGTCATAAAACCTTGAAATTTTGTAACAATAAAGTACTCGAGCCTCTTGTCAATTTAAGCTATCGCTCAAAGCTATGCTACCCTTGAGTCCCAAATCAAACAATGATAAAACTTCAAATGGTCCTAACTTCTATACGGTACGTCCTACACCTAACAAAGTTTGCAACATACAAATGCTTGTAACTTTTTACTGGAGCGTCATAAAACCTTGAAATTTTGTAACAAGAAAATACTTGAGCCTCTTGTCAATTTAAGCTATCGCTCAAAGCTATGCTGCCCTTGAGTCCCAAATCAAACAATTATAAAATTTCAAATGGCCCTAATTTCTATACGGTACGTCCTACACCTATCAAAGTTTGCCTCTTACAAATGCTTGTAACTTTTTACTGGAGCGTCATAAAACCTTGAAATTTTTTAACAGTAAAGTACTCGAGCATCTTGTCAATTTAAGTTATCGCTCAAAGCTATGCTACCCTTGAGTCCCAAATCAAACAATGATAAAACTTCAAATGGCCCTAACTTCTATACGGTACGTCCTACACCTATCAAAAGTTTGCAACATACAAATGCTTGTAACTTTTTACTGGAGTGTCATAAAGCCTTCAAATTTTGTAACAATAAAGTACTCAAGCCTCTTGACAATTTAAGTTATCGCTCAAAGCTATACTACTCTTGAGTCCCAACTCAAACACTGATAAAACTTCAAATGGCACTTACTTCTATACGGTACGTCCTACACCTATCAAAGTTTGCAACATACAAATGCTTGTAACTTTTTACTGGAGCGTCATAAGACCTTGAAATTTTGTAACAATAAAGTACTCGAGCCTCTTGTCAATTTAAGTTATCGCTCAAAGCTATGCTACCCTTGAGTCCCAAATCAAACACTGAGAAAACTTCAAATGGCCCTTACTTCTATACGGTACGTCCCACACCTATCAAAGTTTGCAAAATACAAATGCTTGTAACTTTTTACTGGAGGGTCATAAAACCTAGAAATTTTGTAACAATAAAGTACTCGAGCCACTTGTCAATTTAAGCCATCGCTCAAAGCTATGCTACCCTTGAATCCCAAATCAAACACTGATAAAACTTCAAATGGCCCTAACTTCTATATAGGGTACGTCCTACACCTATCAAAGTTTGCAACATACAAATGCTTGTAACTTTTTACTGGAGCGTCATAAGACCTTGAAATTTTGTAACAATAAAGTACTCGAGCCTCTTGTCAATTTAAGCTATCGCTCAAATCTATGCTACCCTTGAGTCCCAAGTCAAACACTGATAAAACTTCAAATGGCCCTAATTTCTATACGGTACGTCCTACACCTATCAAAGTTTGCCTCTTACAAATGCTTGTAACTTTTTACTGGAGCGTCATAAAACCTTGAAATTTTTTAACAGTAAAGTACTCGAGCATCTTGTCAATTTAAGTTATCGCTCAAAGCTATGCTACCCTTGAGTCCCCAAATCAAACACTGCTAAAACTTCAAATGGCCCTAACTGCTATACTGTACGTCCTACACCTATCAAAGTTTGCAATATACAAATGCTTGTAACTTTTTACTGGAGCGTCATAAAACCTTGAAATTTTGTAACAATAAAGTACTCGAGCCTCTTGTCAATTTAAGCTATCGCTCAGAGCTATGCTACCCTTGAGTCCCAAATCAAACACTGATAAAACTTCAAATGATCCTAACTTCTATACGGTACGTCCTACACCTAACAAAGTTTGCAACATACAAATGCTTGTAACTTTTTACTGGAGCGTCATAAAACCTTGAAATTTTGTAACAAGAAAATACTTGAGCCTCTTGTCAATTTAAGCTATCGCTCAAAGCTATGCTGCCCCTGAGTCCCAAATCAAACAATTATAAAATTTCAAATGGCCCTAATTTCTATACGGTACGTCCTACACCTATCAAAGTTTGCCTCTTACAAATGCTTGTAACTTTTTACTGGAGGGTCATAAAACCTATAAATTTTGTAACAATAAAGTACTCGAGCCTCCTGTCAATTTAAGCCATCGCTCAAAGCTATGCTACCCTTGAATCCCAAACCAAACACTGATAAAACTTCAAATGGCCCTAACTTCTATACGGTACGTCCTACACCTATCAAAATTTGCAACATACAAATGCTTGTAACTTTTTATTGGAGCATCATAAAACCTTCAAATTTTGTAACAATAAAGTACTCAAGCCTCTTGTCAATTTAAGTTATCGCTCAAAGCTATGCTACCCTTGAGTCCCAAATCAAACACTGATAAAACTTCAAATGGCCCTTACTTCTACACGGTACGTCCCACACCTATCAAAGTTTGCAACATACAAATGCTTGTAACTTTTTACTGGAGGGTCATAAAACTTAGAAATTTTGTAACAATAAAGTACTCGAGCCTCTTGTCAATTTAAGCCATCGCTCAAAGCTATGCTACCCTTGAATCCCAAATCAAACACTGATAAAACTTCAAATGGCCCTAACTTCTATATAGGGTACGTCCTACACCTATCAAAGTTTGCAACATACAAATGCTTGTAACTTTTTACTGGAGCGTCATAAGACCTTGAAATTTCGTAACAATAAAGTACTCGAGCCTCTTGTCAATTTAAGCTATCGCTCAAATCTATGCTACCCTTGAGTCCCAAATCAAACACTTATAAAATTTCAAATGGCCCTAATTTCTATACGGTACGTCCTACACCTATCAAAGTTTGCCTCTTACAAATGCTTGTAACTTTTTACTGGAGCGTCATAAAACCTTGAAATTTTTTAACAGTAAAGTACTCGAGCATCTTGTCAATTTAAGTTATCGCTCAAAGCTATGCTACCCTTGAGTCCCCAAATCAAACACTGCTAAAACTTCAAATGGCCCTAACTGCTATACTGTACGTCCTACACCTATCAAAGTTTGCAATATACAAATGCTTGTAACTTTTTACTGGAGCGTCATAAAACCTTGAAATTTTGTAACAATAAAGTACTCGAGCCTCTTGTCAATTTAAGCTATCGCTCAAAGCTATGCTACCCTTGAGTCCCAAATCAAACACTGATAAAACTTCAAATGGTCCTAACTTCTATACGGTACGTCCTACACCTAACAAAGTTTGCAACATACAAATGCTTGTAACTTTTTACTGGAGCGTCATAAAACCTTGAAATTTTGTAACAAGAAAATACTTGAGCCTCTTGTCAATTTAAGCTATCGCTCAAAGCTATGCTGCCCTTGAGTCCCAAATCAAACAATTATAAAATTTCAAATGGCCCTAATTTCTATACGGTACGTCCTACACCTATCAAAGTTTGCCTCTTACAAATGCTTGTAACTTTTTACTGGAGCGTCATAAAACCTTGAAATTTTTTAACAGTAAAGTACTCGAGCATCTTGTCAATTTAAGCTATCGCTCAAAGCTATGCTACCCTTGAGTCCCAAATCAAACAATGATAAAACTTCAAATGGCCCTAACTTCTATACGGTACGTCCTACACCTATCAAAAGTTTGCAACATACAAATGCTTGTAACTTTTTACTGGAGTGTCATAAAGCCTTCAAATTTTGTAACAATAAAGTACTCAAGCCTCTTGACAATTTAAGTTATCGCTCAAAGCTATACTACTCTTGAGTCCCAACTCAAACACTGATAAAACTTCAAATGGCACTTACTTCTATACGGTACGTCCTACACCTATCAAAGTTTGCAACATACAAATGCTTGTAACTTTTTACTGGAGCGTCATAAGACCTTGAAATTTTGTAACAATAAAGTACTCGAGCCTCTTGTCAATTTAAGTTATCGCTCAAAGCTATGCTACCCTTGAGTCCCAAATCAAACACTGATAAAACTTCAAATGGCCCTTACTTCTATACGGTACGTCCCACACCTATCAAAGTTTGCAAAATACAAATGCTTGTAACTTTTTACTGGAGGGTCATAAAACCTAGAAATTTTGTAACAATAAAGTACTCGAGCCACTGGTCAATTTAAGCCATCGCTCAAAGCTATGCTACCCTTGAATCCCAAATCAAACACTGATAAAACTTCAAATGGCCCTAACTTCTATATAGGGTACGTCCTACACCTATCAAAGTTTGCAACATACAAATGCTTGTAACTTTTTACTGGAGCGTCATAAGACCTTGAAATTTTGTAACAATAAAGTACTCGAGCCTCTTGTCAATTTAAGCTATCGCTCAAATCTATGCTACCCTTGAGTCCCAAGTCAAACACTAATAAAACTTCAAATGGCCCTAACTTCTATATGCTACGTCCTACACCTATCAAAGTTTGCAACATACAAATGCTTGTAACTTTTTACTGGAGCGTCATAAAATCTTGAAATTTTGTAACAATAAAGTACTCGAGCCTCTTGTCAATTTAAGCTATCGCTCAAAGCTATGGCACCCTTGAGTCCCAAATCAAACACTGATAAAACTTCAAATGTCCCTAACTTTTATACGGTACGTCCTACACCTATCAAATTTTGCAACATACAAATGCTTGTAACTTTTTACTGGAGCGTCATAAAACCTTGAAATTTTTTAACAGTAAAGTACTCGAGCATCTTGTCAATTTAAGTTATCGCTCAAAGCTATGCTACCCTTGAGTCCCCAAATCAAACACTGCTAAAACTTCAAATGGCCCTAACTGCTATACTGTACCTACACCTACAAAGTTTGCAATATACAAATGCTTGTAACTTTTTACTGGATCGTCATAAAACCTTGAAATTTTGTAACAATAAAGTACTCGAGCCTCTTGTCAATTTAAGCTATCGCTCAAAGCTATGCTACTCTTGAGTCCCAAATCAAACACTGATAAAACTTCAAATGGCCCTAACATCTATACGTACGTCCTACACCTATAAAAGTTTGCAACATACAAATGCTTGTAACTTTTTACTGGAGCGTCATAAAACCTTGAAATTTTGTAACAATAAAGTACTCGAGCCTCTTGTCAATTTAAGCTGTCGCTCAAAGCTATGCTACCCTTGAGTCCCAAATCAAACACTGATAAAACTTCAAATGGCCCTTACTTCTATACGGTACGTCCACACCTATCAAAGTTTGCAACATACAAATGCTTGTAACTTTTTACTGGAGGGTCATAAAACCTAGAAATTTTGTAACAATAAAGTACTCGAGCCTCTTGTCAATTTAAGCCATCGCTCAAAGCTATGCTACCCTTGAATCCCAAATCAAACACTGATAAAACTTCAAATGGCCCTAACTTCTATATAGGGTACGTCCTACACCTATCAAAGTTTGCAACATACAAATGCTTGTAACTTTTTACTGGAGCGTCATAAGACCTTGAAATTTTGTAACAATAAAGTACTCGAGCCTCTTGTCAATTTAAGCTATCGCTCAAATCTATGCTACCCTTGAGTCCAAAATCAAACACTTATAAAATTTCAAATGGCCCTAATTTCTATACGGTACGTCCTACACCTATCAAAGTTTGCCTCTTACAAATGCTTGTAACTTTTTACTGGAGCGTCATAAAACCTTGAAATTTTTTAACAGTAAAGTACTCGAGCATCTTGCCAATTTAAGTTATCGCTCAATGCTATGCTACCCTTGAGTCCCCAAATCAAACACTGCTAAAACTTCAAATGGCCCTAACTGCTATACTGTACGTCCTACACCTATCAAAGTTTGCAATATACAAATGCTTGTAACTTTTTACTGGAGCGTCATAAAACCTTGAAATTTTGTAACAATAAAGTACTCGAGCCTCTTGTCAATTTAAGCTATCGCTCAAAGCTATGCTACCCTTGAGTCCCAAATCAAACACTGATAAAACTTCAAATGGTCCTAACTTATATACGGTACGTCCTACACCTAACAAAGTTTGCAACATACAAATGCTTGTAACTTTTTACTGGAGCGTCATAAAACCTTGAAATTTTGTAACAAGAAAATACTTGAGCCTCTTGTCAATTTAAGCTATCGCTCAAAGCTATGCTGCCCTTGAGTCCCAAATCAAACAATTATAAAATTTCAAATGGCCCTAATTTCTATACGGTACGTCCTACACCTATCAAAGTTTGCCTCTTACAAATGCTTGTAACTTTTTACTGGAGCGTCATAAAACCTTGAAATTTTTTAACAGTAAAGTACTCGAGCATCTTGTCAATTTAAGTTATCGCTCAAAGCTATGCTACCCTTGAGTCCCAAATCAAACAATGATAAAACTTCAAATGGCCCTAACTTTTATACGGTACGTCCTACACCTATCAAATTTTGCAACATACAAATGCTTGTAACTTTTTACTGGAGCGTCATAAAACCTTGAAATTTTGTAACAAGAAAGTACTTGAGCCTCTTGTCAATTTAAGCTATCGCTCAAAGCTATGCTGCCCTTGAGTCCCAAATCAAACACTTATAAAATTTCAAATGGCCCTAATTTCTATACGGTACGTCCTACACCTATCAAAGTTTGCCTCTTACAAATGCTTGTAACTTTTTACTGGAGCGTCATAAAACCTTGAAATTTTTTAACAGTAAAGTACTCGAGCATCTTGTCAATTTAAGTTATCGCTCAAAGCTATGCTACCCTTGAGTCCCCAAATCAAACACTGCTAAAACTTCAAATGGCCCTAACTGCTATACTGTACCTACACCTACAAAGTTTGCAATATACAAATGCTTGTAACTTTTTACTGGAGCGTCATAAAACCTTGAAATTTTGTAACAATAAAGTACTCGAGCCTCTTGTCAATTTAAGCTATCGCTCAAAGCTATGCTACTCTTGAGTCCCAAATCAAACACTGATAAAACTTCAAATGGCCCTAACATCTATACGTACGTCCTACACCTATAAAAGTTTGCAACATACAAATGCTTGTAACTTTTTACTGGAGCGTCATAAAACCTTGAAATTTTGTAACAATAAAGTACTCGAGCCTCTTGTCAATTTAAGCTATCGCTCAAAGCAATGCTACCCTTGAGTCCCAAATCAAACACTGATAAAACTTCAAATGGCCCTAACTTCTATACGGTACGTCCTACACCTAACAAAGCTTGCAACATACAAATGCTTGTAACTTTTTCCTGGAGCGTCATAAAACCTTGAACTGGAGCCTCTTGTCAATTTAAGCTATCGCTCAAAGCTATGCTACCCTTGAGTCCCAAATCAAACACTGATAAAACTTCAAATAGCCCTAACTTCTATACGGTACGTCCTACACCTATCAAAGTTTGCAACATACAAATGCTTGTAACTTTTTCCTGGAGCGTCATAAAACCTTGAAATTTTTTAACAATAAAGTACTCGAGCCTTTGGTCAATATAAGCTATCGCTCAAAGCAATGCTACCCTTGGATCCCAAATCAAACACTGATAAAACTTAAAATGGCCCTAACTTCTATACGGTACGTCCTACACCTAACAAAGTTTGCAACATACAAATGATTGTAACTTTTTCCTGGAGCGTCATAAAACCTTGAAATTTTTTAACAGTAAAGTACTCGAGCATCTTGTCAATTTAAGTTATCGCTCAAAGCTACCCTTGAGTCCCAAATCAAACAATGATAAAACTTCAAATGGCCCTAACTTCTATACGGTACGTCATACTCCTATCAAAGTTTGCAACATACAAATGCTTGTAACTTTTTACTGGAGCGTCATAAAGCCTTCAAATTTTAAACAATAAAGTACTCTAGCCTCTTGTCAATAATTTATCGCTCAAAGCTATGCTACCCTTGAGTCCCAGCTCAAACACTGATAAAACTTCAAATGGCACTTACTTCTATACGGTACGTCCTACACCTATCAAAGTTTGCACCATACAAATGCTTGTAACTTTTTACTGGAGCGTCATAAGACCTTCAAATTTTGTAACAATAAAGTACTCAAGCCTCTTGTCAATTTAAGTTATCGCTCAAAGCTATGCTACCCTTGAGTCCCAAATCAAACACTGATAAAACTTCAAATGGCCCTTACTTCTATACGGTACGTCCCACACCTATCAAAGTTTGCAACATACAAATGCTTGTAACTTTTTACTGGAGGGTCATAAAACCTAGAAATTTTGTAACAATAAAGTACTCGAGCCTCTTGTCAATTTAAGCCATCGCTCAAAGCTGTGCTACCCTTGAATCCCAAATCAAACACAGATAAAACTTCAAATGGCCCTAACTTCTATACGGTACGTCCTACACCTATCAAAGTTTGCAACGTACAAATGCTTGTAACTTTTTACTGGAGCGTCATAAGACCTTGAAATTTTGTAACAATAAAGTACTCGAGCCTCTTGTCATTTTAAGCTATCACTCAAAGCTATGCTATCCTTGAGTCCCAAATCAAACACTGATAAAACTTCAAATAGCCCTAACTTCTATACGGTACGTCCTACACCTATCAAAGTTTGCAACATACAAATGCTTGTAACTTTTTACTGGAGGGTCATAAAACCTAGAAATTTTGTAACAATAAAGTACTCGAGCCTCTTGTCAATTTAAGCCATCGCTCAAAGCTGTGCTACCCTTGAATCCCAAATCAAACACAGATAAAACTTCAAATGGCCCTAACTTCTATACGGTACGTCCTACACCTATCAAAGTTTGCAACATACAAATGCTTGTAACTTTTTACTGGAGCGTCATAAGACCTTGAAATTTTGTAACAATAAAGTACTCGAGCCTCTTGTCATTTTAAGCTATCACTCAAAGCTATGCTACCCTTGAGTCCCAAATCAAACACTGATAAAACTTCAAATAGCCCTAACTTCTATACGGTACGTCCTACACCTATCAAAGTTTGCAACATACAAATGCTTGTAACTTTTTACTGGAGCGTCATAAAACCTTGAAATTTTGTAAAAATAAAGTACTCGAGCCTCTTGTCAATTTAAGCTATCGCTCAAAGCAATGCTACCCTTGAGTCCCAAATCAAACACTGATAAAACTTCAAATGGTCCTAACTTCTATACGGTACGTCCTACATCTAACAAAGTTTGCAACATACAAATGCTTGTAACTTTTTCCTGGAGTGTCATAAAACCTTGAAATTTTTTAACAGTAAAGTACTCGAGCATCTTGTCAATTTAAGTTATCGCTCAAAGCTATGCTACCCTTGAGTCCCAAATCAAACAATGATAAAACTTCAAATGGCCCTAACTTCTATACGGTACGTCCTACACCTATCAAAGTTTGCAACATACAAATGCTTGTAACTTTTTACTGGAGCGTCATAAAGCCTTCAAATTTTGTAACAATAAAGTACTCAAGCCTATTGTCAATTTAAGTTATCGCTCAAAGCTATGCTACCCTTGACTCCCAACTCAAACACTGATAAAACTTCAAATGGCACTTACTTCTATACGGTACGTCCTATACCTATCAAAGTTTGCAACATACAAATGCTTGTAACTTTTTACTGGAGCGTCATAAGACCTTGAAATTTTGTAACAATAAAGTACTCGAGCCTCTTGTTAATTTAAGCTATCGCTCAAAGCTATGCTACCCTTGAGTCCCAAATCAAACACTGATAAAACTTCAAATGGCCCTAACTTCTATACGGTACGTCCTACACCTATCATAATTTGCAACATACAAATGCTTGTAACTTTTTATTGCAGCATCATAAAACCTTCAAATTTTGTAACAATAAAGTGCTCAAGCCTCTTGTCAATTTAAGTTATCGCTCAAAGCTATGCTACCCTTGAGTCCCAAATCAAACACTGATAAAACTTCAAATGGCCCTTACTTCTATACGGTACGTCCCACACCTATCAAAGTTTGCAACATACAAATGCTTGTAACTTTTTACTGGAGGGTCATAAAACCTAGAAATTTTGTAACAATAAAGTACTCGAGCCTCTTGTCAATTTAAGCCATCGCTCAAAGCTGTGATACCCTTGAATCCCAAATCAAACACAGATAAAACTTCAAATGGCCCTAACTTCTATACGGTACGTCCTACACCTATCAAAGTTTGCAACGTACAAATGCTTCTAACTTTTTACTGGAGCGTCATAAGACCTTGAAATTTTGTAACAATAAAGTACTCGAGCCTCTTGTCATTTTAAGCTATCGCTCAAAGCTATGCTACCCTTGAGTCCCAAATCAAACACTGATAAAACTTCAAATAGCCCTAACTTCTATACGTTACGTCCTACACCTATCAAATTTTGCAACATACAAATGCTTGTAACTTTTTACTGGAGCGTCATAAAACCTTGAAATTTTGTAACAATAAAGTACTCGAGCCTCTTGTCAATTTAAGCTATCGCTCAAAGCAATGCTACCCTTGAGTCCCAAATCAAACACTGATAAAACTTCAAATGGTCCTAACTTCTATACGGTACGTCCTACACCTAACAAAGTTTGCAACATACAAATGCTTGTAACTTTTTCCTGGAGCGTCATAAAACCTTGAAATTTTTTAACAGTAAAGTACTCGAGCATCTTGTCAATTTAAGTTATCGCTCAAAGCTATGCTACCCTTGAGTCCCAAATCAAACAATGATAAAACTTCAAATGGCCCTAACTTCTATACGGTACGTCCTACACCTATCAAAGTTTGCAACATACAAATGCTTGTAACTTTTTACTGGAGCGTCATAAAGCCTTCAAATTTTGTAACAATAAAGTACTCAAGCCTATTGTCAATTTAAGTTATCGCTCAAAGCTATGAACCCCTGGAATCCCAACTCAAACACTGATAAAACTTCAAATGGCACTTACTTCTATACGGTACGTCCTATACCTATCAAAGTTTGCAACATACAAATGCTTGTAACTTTTTACTGGAGCGTCATAAGACCTTGAAATTTTGTAACAATAAAGTACTCGAGCCTCTTGTTAATTTAAGCTATCGCTCAAAGCTATACTACCCTTGAGTCCCAAATCAAACACTGATAAAACTTCAAATGGCCCTAACTTCTATACGGTACGTCCTACACCTATCAAAATTTGCAACATACAAATGCTTGTAACTTTTTATTGCAGCATCATTAAACCTTCAAATTTTGTAACAATAAAGTGCTCAAGCCTCTTGTCAATTTAAGTTATCGCTCAAAGCTATGCTACCCTTGAGTCCCAAATCAAACACTGATAAAACTTCAAATGGCCCTTACTTCTATACGGTACGTCCCACAGCTATCAAAGTTTGCAACATACAAATGCTTGTAACTTTTTACTGGAGGGTCATAAAACCTAGAAATTTTGTAACAATAAAGTACTCGAGCCTCTTGTCAATTGAAGCCATCGCTCAAAGCTATGCTACCCTTGAATCCCAAATCAAACACAGATAAAACTTCAAATGGCCCTAACTTCTATACGGTACGTCCTACACCTATCAAAGTTTGCAACATACAAATGCTTGTAACTTTTTACTGGAGCGTCATAAGACCTTGAAATTTTGTAACAATAAAGTACTCGAGCCTCTTGTCAATTTAAGCTATCGCTCAAAGCTATGCTACCCTTGAGTCCCAAATCAAACACTGATAAAACTTCAAATGGCCCTAACTTCTATACGGTACGTCCTACACCTATCAAAGTTTGCAACATACAAATGCTTGTAACTTTTTACTGGAGCGTCATAAAACCTTGAAATTTTATAACAATAAAGTACTCGAGCCTCTTGTCAATTTAAGCTATCGCTCAAAGCTATGGCACACTTGAGTCCCAAATCAAACACTGATAAAACTTCAAATGGCCCTAACTTCTATACGGTACGTCCTACACCTATCAAATTTTGCAACATACAAATGCTTGTAACTTTTTACTGGAGCGTCATAAAACCTTGAAATTTTGTAACAATAAAGTACTTGAGCCTCTTGTCAATTTAAGCTATCGCTCAAAGCTATGCTACCCTTGAGTCCCAAATCAAACACTTATAAAACTTCAAATAGCCCTAATTTCTATACGGTACGTCCTACACCTATCAAAGTTCGCCTCATACAAATGCTTGTAACTTTTTACTGGAGCGTCATAATACCTTCAAATTTTGTAACAATAAAGTACTCGAGTATCTTGTCAATTTAAGTTATCGCTCAAAGCAATGCTACCCTTGAGTCCCAAATCAAACACTGATAAAACTTCAAATGGCCCTTACTTCTATACGGTACGTCCTACACCTATCAAAGTTTGCAACATACAAATGCTTGTAACTTTTTACTGGAGCGTCATAAAACCTTGAAATTTTGTAACAATAAACTACTCGAGCCTCTTGTCAATTTAAGCCATCGCTCAAAGCTATGCTACCCTTGAGTTCCAAATCAAACACTGATAACACTTCAAATGGCCCTAACATCTATGCGGTACGTCCTACACCTATCAAAGTTTGCAACATACAAATGCTTGTAACTTTTTACTAGAGCGCCATCTAACCTTCAAATTTTGTAACAATAAAGTACTCGAGTCACTTGTCAATTTAAGTTATCGCTCAAAGCAATGCTACCCTTGAGTCCCAAATCAAACACTGATAAAACTTCAAATGGCCCTTACTTCTATACGGTACGTCCTACACCTATCAAAATTTGCAACATACAAATGCTTGTAACTTTTTACTGGAGCGTCATAAAACCTTGAAATTGTTTAACAATAAAGTACTCGAGCCTCTTGTCAATTTAAGTTATCGCTCAAAGCTATGCTACCCTTGAGTCCCAAATCAAACACTGATGAAACTTCAAATGGCCCTAACTTCTATACGGTACATCCTACACCTATCAGAGTTTGCAACATACAAATGCTTGTAACTTTTTACTGGAGCGTCATAAAACCTTCAAATTTTGTTACAATAAAGTACTTGAGTCTCTTGTCAATTTAAGTTATCGCTCAAAGCAATGCTACCGTTGAGTCCCAAATCAAACACTGATAAAACTTCAAATGGCCCTTACTTCTATACGGTACGTCCTACACCTATCAAAATTTGCAACATAGAAATGCTTGTAACTTTTTATTGGAGCATCATAAAATCTTCAAATTTTGTAACAATAAAGTACTCAAGCCTCTTGTCAATTTAAGTTATCGCTCAAAGATATGCTACCCTTGAGTCCCAAATCAAACACTGATAAAACATCAAATGGCCCTAACTTCTATACGGTACGTCCCACACCTATCAAAGTTTGCAACATACAAATGGTTGTAACTTTTTACTGGAGGGTCATAAAACCTAGAAATTTTTTCACAATAAAGTACTCGAGCCTATTGTCATTTTAAGCTATCGCTCAAAGCTATGCTACCCTTGAGTCCCAAATCAAACACTGATAAAACTTCAAATAGCCCTAACTTCTATACGTTACGTCCTACACCTATCAAAGTTTGCAACATACAAATGCTTGTAACTTTTTACTGGAGCGTCATAAAACCTTGAAATTTTGTAACAATAAAGTACTCGAGCCTCTTGTCAATTTAAGTTATCGCTCAAAGCAATGCTACCCTTGAGTCCCAAATCAAACACTGATAAAACTTCAAATGGTCCTAACTTCTATACGGTACGTCCTACACCTAACAAAGTTTGCAACATACAAATGCTTGTAACTTTTTCCTGGAGCGTCATAAAACCTTGAAATTTTTTAACAGTAAAGTACTCGAGCATCTTGTCAATTTAAGTTATCGCTCAAAGCTATGCTACCCTTGAGTCCCAAATCAAACAATGATAAAACTTCAAATGGCCCTAACTTCTATACGGTACGTCCTACACCTATCAAAGTTTGCAACATACAAATGCTTGTAACTTTTTACTGGAGCGTCATAAAGCCTTCAAATTTTGTAACAATAAAGTACTCAAGCCTATTGTCAATTTAAGTTATCGCTCAAAGCTATGCTACCCTTGAGTCCCAACTCAAACACTGATAAAACTTCAAATGGCACTTACTTCTATACGGTACGTCCTATACCTATCAAAGTTTGCAACATACAAATGCTTGTAACTTTTTACTGGAGCGTCATAAGACCTTGAAATTTTGTAACAATAAAGTACTCGAGCCTCTTGTTAATTTAAGCTATCGCTCAAAGCTATACTACCCTTGAGTCCCAAATCAAACACTGATAAAACTTCAAATGGCCCTAACTTCTATACGGTACGTCCTACACCTATCAAAATTTGCAACATACAAATGCTTGTAACTTTTTATTGCAGCATCATAAAACCTTCAAATTTTGTAACAATAAAGTGCTCAAGCCTCTTGTCAATTTAAGTTATCGCTCAAAGCTATGCTACCCTTGAGTCCCAAATCAAACACTGATAAAACTTCAAATGGCCCTAACTTCTATACGGTACGTCCTACACCTATCAAAGTTTGCAACATACAAATGCTTGTAACTTTTTACTGGAGCGTCATAAAACCTTGAAATTTTATAACAATAAAGTACTCGAGCCTCTTGTCAATTTAAGCTATCGCTCAAAGCTATGGCACACTTGAGTCCCAAATCAAACACTGATAAAACTTCAAATGGCCCTAACTTCTATACGGTACGTCCTACACCTATCAAATTTTGCAACATACAAATGCTTGTAACTTTTTACTGGAGCGCCATAAAACCTTGAAATTTTGTAACAATAAAGTACTTGAGCCTCTTGTCAATTTAAGCTATCGCTCAAAGCTATGCTACCCTTGAGTCCCAAATCAAACACTTATAAAACTTCAAATAGCCCTAATTTCTATACGGTACGTCCTACACCTATCAAAGTTCGCCTCATACAAATGCTTGTAACTTTTTACTGGAGCGTCATAAAACCTTCAAATTTTGTAACAATAAAGTACTCGAGTATCTTGTCAATTTAAGTTATCGCTCAAAGCAATGCTACCCTTGAGTCCCAAATCAAACACTGATAAAACTTCAAATGGCCCTTACTTCTATACGGTACGTCCTACACCTATCAAAGTTTGCAACATACAAATGCTTGTAACTTTTTACTGGAGCGTCATAAAACCTTGAAATTTTGTAACAATAAAGTACTCGAGCCTCTTGTCAATTTAAGCCATCGCTCAAAGCTATGCTACCCTTGAGTTCCAAATCAAACACTGATAACACTTCAAATGGCCCTAACATCTATACGGTACGTCCTACACCTATCAAAGTTTGCAACATACAAATGCTTGTAACTTTTTACTAGAGCGCCATCTAACCTTCAAATTTTGTAACAATAAAGTACTCGAGTCACTTGTCAATTTAAGTTATCGCTCAAAGCAATGCTACCCTTGAGTCCCAAATCAAACACTGATAAAACTTCAAATGGCCCTTACTTCTATACGGTACGTCCTACACCTATCAAAATTTGCAACATACAAATGCTTGTAACTTTTTACTGGAGCGTCATAAAACCTTGAAATTGTTTAACAATAAAGTACTCGAGCCTCTTGTCAATTTAAGTTATCGCTCAAAGCTATGCTACCCTTGAGTCCCAAATCAAACACTGATGAAACTTCAAATGGCCCTAACTTCTATACGGTACATCCTACACCTATCAGAGTTTGCAACATACAAATGCTTGTAACTTTTTACTGGAGCGTCATAAAACTTTCAAATTTTGTTACAATAAAGTACTTGAGTCTCTTGTCAATTTAAGGTATCGCTCAAAGCAATGCTACCGTTGAGTCCCAAATCAAACACTGATAAAACTTCAAATGGCCCTTACTTCTATACGGTAGGTCCTACACCTATCAAAATTTGCAACATAGAAATGCTTGTAACTTTTTATTGGAGCATCATAAAATCTTCAAATTTTGTAACAATAAAGTACTCAAGCCTCTTGTCAATTTAAGTTATCGCTCAAAGATATGCTACCCTTGAGTCCCAAATCAAACACTGATAAAACATCAAATGGCCCTAACTTCTATACGGTACGTCCTACACCTATCAAAGTTTGCAACATACAAATGGTTGTAACTTTTTACTGGAGGGTCATAAAACCTAGAAATTTTGTCACAATAAAGTACTCGACCCTCTTGCCAATTTAAGCTATCGCTCAAAGCTATGCTACCCTTGAGTCCCAAATCAAACACTGATAAAACTTCAAATGGCCATAGCTTCTACACCTATCAAAGTTTGCAACATACAAATGCTTGTAACTTTTTACTGGAGCGTCATTAAACCTTGAAAATTTGTAACAATAAAGTACTCGAGCCTCTTGTCAATTTAAGCTATCGCTCAAAGCTATGCTACCCTTGAGTCCCAAATCAAACACTGAGAAAACTTCAAATGGCCCTAACTTCTATACGGTACGTCCTACACCTATCACAGTTTGCAACATACAAATGCTTGCAACTTTATACTGGAGCGTCATAAAACCTTGAAATTTTGTAACAATAAAGTACTCGAGCCTCTTGCCAATTTAAGCTATCGCTCAAAGCTATGGCACCCTTGAGTCCCAAATCAAACACTGATAAAACTTCAAATGGCCCTAACTTCTATACGGTACGTCCTACACCTATCAAAGTTTGCCTCTTACAAATGCTTGTAACTTTTTACTGGAGCGTCAGAAAACCTTGAAATTTTTTAACAGTAAAGTACTCGAGCATCTTGTCAATTTAAGTTATCGCTCAAAGCTATGCTACCCTTGAGTCCCAAATCAAACACTGCGAAAACTTCAAATGGCCCTAACTTCTACACCTATCAAAGTTTGCAACATACAAATGCTTGTAACTTTTTACTGGAGCGTCATAAAACCTTGAAATTTTGTAACAATAAAGTACTCGAGCCTCTTGTCAATTTAAGCTATCGCTCAAAGCTATGCTACCCTTGAGTCCCAAATCAAACACTGAGAAAACTTCAAATGGCCCTAACTTCTATACGGTACGTCCTACACCTATCAGAGTTTGCAACATACAAATGCTTGTAACTTTTTACTGGAGCATCATAAAACCTTCAAATTTTGTTACAATAAAGTACTTGAGTCTCTTGTCAATTTAAGTTATCGCTCAAAGCAATGCTACCGTTGAGTCCCAAATCAAACACTGATAAAACTTCAAATGGCCATAACTTCTACACCTATCAAAGTTTGCAACATACAAATGCTTGTAACTTTTTACTGGAGCGTCATAAAACCTTGAAATTTTGTAACAATAAAGTACTCGAGCCTCTTGTCAATTTAAGCTATCGCTCAAAGCAATGCTACCTTTGAGTCCCAAATCAAACACTGAGAAAACTTCAAATGGCCCTAACTTCTATACGGTACGTCCTACACCTATCACAGTTTGCAACATACAAATGCTTGTAACTTTATACTGGAGCGTCATAAAACCTTGAAATTTTGTAACAATAAAGTATTCGAGCCTCTTGCCAATTTAAGCTATCGCTCAAAGTTATGCTACCCTTGAGTCCCAAATCAAACACTGAGAAAACTTCAAATGGCCCTAACTTCTATACGGTACGTCCTACACCTATCACAGTTTGCAACATACAAATGCTTGTAACTTTATACTGGAGCGTCATAAAACCTTGAAATTTTGTAACAATAAAGTACTCGAGCCTCTTGCCAATTTAAGCTATAGCTCAAAGCTATGCTACCCTTCAGTCCCAAATCAAACACTGATAAAACTTCAAATGGCCCTAACTTCTATACGGTACGTCCTACACCTATCAAAATTTGCAACATACAAATGCTTGTAACTTTTTATTGCAGCATCATAAAACCTTCAAATTTTGTAACAATAAAGTGCTCAAGCCTCTTGTCAATTTAAGTTATCGCTCAAAGCTATGCTACCCTTGAGTCCCAAATCAAACACTGATAAAACTTCAAATGGCCCTAACTTCTATACGGTACGTCCTACACCTATCAAAGTTTGCAACATACAAATGCTTGTAACTTTTTACTGGAGCGTCATAAAACCTTGAAATTTTATAACAATAAAGTACTCGAGCCTCTTGTCAATTTAAGCTATCGCTCAAAGCTATGGCACACTTGAGTCCCAAATCAAACACTGATAAAACTTCAAATGGCCCTAACTTCTATACGGTACGTCCTACACCTATCAAATTTTGCAACATACAAATGCTTGTAACTTTTTACTGGAGCGCCATAAAACCTTGAAATTTTGTAACAATAAAGTACTTGAGCCTCTTGTCAATTTAAGCTATCGCTCAAAGCTATGCTACCCTTGAGTCCCAAATCAAACACTTATAAAACTTCAAATAGCCCTAATTTCTATACGGTACGTCCTACACCTATCAAAGTTCGCCTCATACAAATGCTTGAAACTTTTTACTGGAGCGTCATAAAACCTTCAAATTTTGTAACAATAAAGTACTCGAGTATCTTGTCAATTTAAGTTATCGCTCAAAGCAATGCTACCCTTGAGTCCCAAATCAAACACTGATAAAACTTCAAATGGCCCTTACTTCTATACGGTACGTCCTACACCTATCAAAGTTTGCAACATACAAATGCTTGTAACTTTTTACTGGAGCGTCATAAAACCTTGAAATTTTGTAACAATAAAGTACTCGAGCCTCTTGTCAATTTAAGCCATCGCTCAAAGCTATGCTACCCTTGAGTTCCAAATCAAACACTGATAACACTTCAAATGGCCCTAACATCTATACGGTACGTCCTACACCTATCAAAGTTTGCAACATACAAATGCTTGTAACTTTTTACTAGAGCGCCATCTAACCTTCAAATTTTGTAACAATTAAGTACTCGAGTCACTTGTCAATTTAAGTTATCGCTCAAAGCAATGCTACCCTTGAGTCCCAAATCAAACACTGATAAAACTTCAAATGGCCCTTACTTCTATACGGTACGTCCTACACCTATCAAAATTTGCAACATACAAATGCTTGTAACTTTTTACTGGAGCGTCATAAAACCTTGAAATTGTTTAACAATAAAGTACTCGAGCCTCTTGTCAATTTAAGTTATCGCTCAAAGCTATGCTACCCTTGAGTCCCAAATCAAACACTGATGAAACTTCAAATGGCCCTAACTTCTATACGGTACATCCTACACCTATCAGAGTTTGCAACATACAAATGCTTGTAACTTTTTACTGGAGCGTCATAAAACTTTCAAATTTTGTTACAATAAAGTACTTGAGTCTCTTGTCAATTTAAGTTATCGCTCAAAGCAATGCTACCGTTGAGTCCCAAATCAAACACTGATAAAACTTCAAATGGCCCTTACTTCTATACGGTAGGTCCTACACCTATCAAAATTTGCAACATAGAAATGCTTGTAACTTTTTATTGGAGCATCATAAAATCTTCAAATTTTGTAACAATAAAGTACTAAAGCCTCTTGTCAATTTAAGTTATCGCTCAAAGATATGCTACCCTTGAGTCCCAAATCAAACACTGATAAAACATCAAATGGCCCTAACTTCTATACGGTACGTGCTACACCTATCAAAGTTTGCAACATACAAATGGTTGTAACTTTTTACTGGAGGGTCATAAAACCTAGAAATTTTGTCACAATAAAGTACTCGACCCTCTTGCCAATTTAAGCTATCGCTCAAAGCTATGCTACCCTTGAGTCCCAAATCAAACACTGATAAAACTTCAAATGGCCATAGCTTCTACACCTATCAAAGTTTGCAACATACAAATGCTTGTAACTTTTTACTGGAGCGTCATTAAACCTTGAAATTTTGTAACAATAAAGTACTCGAGCCTCTTGTCAATTTAAGCTATCGCTCAAAGCTATGCTACCCTTGAGTCCCAAATCAAACACTGAGAAAACTTCAAATGGCCCTAACTTCTATACGGTACGTCCTACACCTATCACAGTTTGCAACATACAAATGCTTGCAACTTTATACTGGAGCGTCATAAAACCTTGAAATTTTGTAACAATAAAGTACTCGAGCCTCTTGCCAATTTAAGCTATCGCTCAAAGCTATGGCACCCTTGAGTCCCAAATCAAACACTGATAAAACTTCAAATGGCCCTAACTTCTATACGGTACGTCCTACACCTATCAAAGTTTGCCTCTTACAAATGCTTGTAACTTTTTACTGGAGCGTCAGAAAACCTTGAAATTTTTTAACAGTAAAGTACTCGAGCATCTTGTCAATTTAAGTTATCGCTCAAAGCTATGCTACCCTTGAGTCCCAAATCAAACACTGCGAAAACTTCAAATGGCCCTAACTTCTACACCTATCAAAGTTTGCAACATACAAATGCTTGTAACTTTTTACTGGAGCGTCATAAAACCTTGAAATTTTGTAACAATAAAGTACTCGAGCCTCTTGTCAATTTAAGCTATCGCTCAAAGCTATGCTACCCTTGAGTCCCAAATCAAACACTGAGAAAACTTCAAATGGCCCTAACTTCTATACGGTACGTCCTACACCTATCAGAGTTTGCAACATACAAATGCTTGTAACTTTTTACTGGAGCATCATAAAACCTTCAAATTTTGTTACAATAAAGTACTTGAGTCTCTTGTCAATTTAAGTTATCGCTCAAAGCAATGCTACCGTTGAGTCCCAAATCAAACACTGATAAAACTTCAAATGGCCATAACTTCTACACCTATCAAAGTTTGCAACATACAAATGCTTGTAACTTTTTACTGGAGCGTCATAAAACCTTGAAATTTTGTAACAATAAAGTACTCGAGCCTCTTGTCAATTTAAGCTATCGCTCAAAGCAATGCTACCTTTGAGTCCCAAATCAAACACTGAGAAAACTTCAAATGGCCCTAACTTCTATACGGTACGTCCTACACCTATCACAGTTTGCAACATACAAATGCTTGTAACTTTATACTGGAGCGTCATAAAACCTTGAAATTTTGTAACAATAAAGTACTCGAGCCTCTTGCCAATTTAAGCTATCGCTCAAAGTTATGCTACCCTTGAGTCCCAAATCAAACACTGAGAAAACTTCAAATGGCCCTAACTTCTATACGGTACGTCCTACACCTATCACAGTTTGCAACATACAAATGCTTGTAACTTTATACTGGAGCGTCATAAAACCTTGAAATTTTGTAACAATAAAGTACTCGAGCCTCTTGCC
This sequence comes from Clusia tigrina, assembly GCA_920105625.2. NCBI lineage: Eukaryota > Metazoa > Arthropoda > Insecta > Diptera > Clusiidae > Clusia > Clusia tigrina. Next base: position 984,035 of record CAKKTE020000546.1, on the reverse strand, counting down.
AATTTAAGCTATAGCTCAAAGCTATGCTACCCTTCAGTCCCAAATCAAACACTGATGAAACTTCAAATGGCCCTAACTTCTATACGGTACAACCTACACCTATCAGAGTTTGCAACATACAAATGCTTGTAACTTTTTACTGGAGCGTCATAAAACCTTCAAATTTTGTTACAATAAAGTACTTGAGTCTCTTGTCAATTTAAGTTATCGCTCAAAGCAATGCTACCGTTGAGTCCCAAATCAAACACTGATAAAACTTCAAATGGCCATAACTTCTACACCTATCAAAGTTTGCAACATACAAATGCTTGTAACTTTTTACTGGAGCGTTATAAAACCTTGAAATTTTGTAACAATAAAGTACTCGAGCCTCTTGTCAATTTAAGGTATCGCTCAAAGCTATGCTACCCTTGAGTCCCAAATCAAACACTGAGAAAACTTCAAATGGCCCTAACTTCTATACGGTACGTCCTACACCTATCAAAGTTTGCCTCTTACAAATGCTTGTAACTTTTTACTGGAGCGTCATAAAACCTTGAAATTTTTTAACAGTAAAGTACTCGAGCATCTTGTCAATTTAAGTTATCGCTCAAAGCTGTGCTACCCTTGAATCCCAAATCAAACACAGATAAAACTTCAAATGGCCCTAACTTCTATACGGTACGTCCTACACCTATCAAAGTTTGCAACGTACAAATGCTTGTAACTTTTTACTGGAGCGTCATAAGACCTTGAAATTTTGTAACAATAAAGTACTCGAGCCTCTTGTCATTTTAAGCTATCACTCAAAGCTATGCTACCCTTGAGTCCCAAATCAAACACTGATAAAACTTCAAATAGCCCTAACTTCTATACGGTACGTCCTACACCTATCAAAGTTTGCAACATACAAATGCTTGTAACTTTTTACTGGAGCGTCATAAAACCTTGAAATTTTGTAACAATAAAGTACTCGAGCCTCTTGTAAATTTAAGCTATCGCTCAAAGCAATGCTACCCTTGAGTCCCAAATCAAACACTGATAAAACTTCAAATGGTCCTAACTTCTATACGGTACGTCCTACACCTAACAAAGTTTGCAACATACAAATGCTTGTAACTTTTTCCTGGAGCGTCATAAAACCTTGAAATTTTTTAACAGTAAAGTACTCGAGCATCTTGTCAATTTAAGTTATTGCTCAAAGCTATACTACCCTTGAGTCCCAAATCAAACAATGATAAAACTTCAAATGGCCCTAACTTCTATACGGTACGTCCTACACCTATCAAAGTTTGCAACATACAAATGCTTGTAACTTTTTACTGGAGCGTCATAAAGCCTTCAAATTTTGTAACAATAAAGTACTCAAGCCTATTGTCAATTTAAGTTATCGCTCAAAGCTATGCTACCCTTGAGTCCCAACTCAAACACTGATAAAACTTCAAATGGCACTTACTTCTATACGGTACGTCCTACACCTATCAAAATTTGCAACATACAAATGCTTGTAACTTTTTATTGCAGCATCATAAAACCTTCAAATTTTGTAACAATAAAGTGCTCAAGCCTCTTGTCAATTTAAGTTATCGCTCAAAGCTATGCTACCCTTGAGTCCCAAATCAAACACTGATAAAACTTCAAATGGCCCTTACTTCTATACGGTACGTCCCACAGCTATCAAAGTTTGCAACATACAAATGCTTGTAACTTTTTACTGGAGGGTCATAAAACCTAGAAATTTTGTAACAATAAAGTACTCGAGCTTCTTGTCAATTAAAGCCTTGGCTCAAAGCTATGCTACCCTTGAATCCCAAATCAAACACAGATAAAACTTCAAATGGCCCTAACTTCTATACGGTACGTCCTACACCTATCAAAGTTTGCAACATACAAATGCTTGTAACTTTTTACTGGAGCGTCATAAGACCTTGAAATTTTGTAACAATAAAGTACTCGAGCCTCTTGTCAATTTAAGCTATCGCTCAAAGCTATGCTACCCTTGAGTCCCAAATCAAACACTGATAAAACTTCAAATGGCCCTAACTTCTATACGGTACGTCCTACACCTATCAAAGTTTGCAACATACAAATGCTTGTAACTTTTTACTGGAGCGTCATAAAACCTTGAAATTTTCTAACAATAAAGTACTCGAGCCTCTTGTCAATTTAAGCTATCGCTCAAAGCTATGGCACACTTGAGTCCCAAATCAAACACTGATAAAACTTCAAATGGCCCTAACTTCTATACGGTACGTCCTACACCTATCAAATTTTGCAACACACAAATGCTTGTAACTTTTTACTGGAGCGTCATAAAACCTTGAAATTTTGTAACAATAAAGTACTTGAGCCTCTTGTCAATTTAAGCTATCGCTCAAAGCTATGCTACCCTTGAGTCCCAAATCAAACACTTATAAAACTTCAAATAGCCCTAATTTCTATACGGTACGTCCTACACCTATCAAAGTTCGCCTCATACAAATGCTTGTAACTTTTTACTGGAGCGTCATAATACCTTCAAATTTTGTAACAATAAAGTACTCGTGTATCTTGTCAATTTAAGTTATCGCTCAAAGCAATGCTACCCTTGAGTCCCAAATCAAACACTGATAAAACTTCAAATGGCCCTTACTTCTATACGGTACGTCCTACACCTATCAAAATTTGCAACATACAAATGCTTGTAACTTTTTACTGGAGCGTCATAAAACCTTGAAATTTTGTAACAATAAACTACTCGAGCCTCTTGTCAATTTAAGTTATCGCTCAAAGCTATGCTACCCTTGAGTTCCAAATCAAACACTGATAACACTTCAAATGGCCCTAACATCTATACGGTACGTCCTACACCTATCAAAGTTTGCAACATACAAATGCTTGTAACTTTTTACTGGAGCGTCATAAAACCTTCAAATTTTGTTACAATAAAGTACTTGAGTCTCTTGTCAATTTAAGTTATCGCTCAAAGCAATGCTACCGTTGAGTCCCAAATCAAACACTGATAAAACTTCAAATGGCCCTTACTTCTATACGGTACGTCCTACACCTATCAAAATTTGCAACATAGAAATGCTTGTAACTTTTTATTGGAGCATCATAAAATCTTCAAATTTTGTAACAATAAAGTACTCAAGCCTCTTGTCAATTTAAGTTATCGCTCAAAGATATGCTACCCTTGAGTCCCAAATCAAGCACTGATAAAACATCAAATGGCCCTAACTTCTATACGGTACGTCCTACACCTATCAAAGTTTGCAACATACAAATGGTTGTAACTTTTTACTGGAGGGTCATAAAACCTAGAAATTTTGTCACAATAAAATACTCGACCCTATTGTCATTTTAAGCTATCGCTCAAAGCTATGCTACCCTTGAGTCCCAAATCAAACACTGATAAAACTTCAAATAGCCCTAACTTCTATACGTTACGTCCTACACCTATCAAAGTTTGCAACATACAAATGCTTGTAACTTTTTACTGGAGCGTCATAAAACCTTGAAATTTTGTAACAATAAAGTACTCGAGCCTCTTGTCAATTTAAGCTATCGCTCAAAGCAATGCTACCCTTGAGTCCCAAATCAAACACTGATAAAACTTCAAATGGTCCTAACTTCTATACGGTACGTCATACACCTAACAAAGTTTGCAACATACAAATGCTTGTAACTTTTTCCTGGAGCGTCATAAAACCTTGAAATTTTTTAACAGTAAAGTACTCGAGCATCTTGTCAATTTAAGTTATCGCTCAAAGCTATGCTACCCTTGAGTCCCAAATCAAACAATGATAAAACTTCAAATGGCCCTAACTTCTATACGGTACGTCCTACACCTATCAAAGTTTGCAACATACAAATGCTTGTAACTTTTTACTGGAGCGTCATAAAGCCTTCAAATTTTGTAACAATAAAGTACTCAAGCCTATTGTCAATTTAAGTTATCGCTCAAAGCTATGCTACCCTTGAGTCCCAACTCAAACACTGATAAAACTTCAAATGGCACTTACTTCTATACGGTACGTCCTATACCTATCAAAGTTTGCAACATACAAATGCTTGTAACTTTTTACTGGAGCGTCATAAGACCTTGAAATTTTGTAACAATAAAGTACTCGAGCCTCTTGTTAATTTAAGCTATCGCTCAAAGCTATACTACCCTTGAGTCCCAAATCAAACACTGATAAAACTTCAAATGGCCCTAACTTCTATACGGTACGTCCTACACCTATCAAAATTTGCAACATACAAATGCTTGTAACTTTTTATTGCAGCATCATAAAACCTTCAAATTTTGTAACAATAAAGTGCTCAAGCCTCTTGTCAATTTAAGTTATCGCTCAAAGCTATGCTACCCTTGAGTCCCAAATCAAACACTGATAAAACTTCAAATGGCCCTAACTTCTATACGGTACGTCCTACACCTATCAAAGTTTGCAACATACAAATGCTTGTAACTTTTTACTGGAGCGTCATAAAACCTTGAAATTTTATAACAATAAAGTACTCGAGCCTCTTGTCAATTTAAGCTATCGCTCAAAGCTATGGCACACTTGAGTCCCAAATCAAACACTGATAAAACTTCAAATGGCCCTAACTTCTATACGGTACGTCCTACACCTATCAAATTTTGCAACATACAAATGCTTGTAACTTTTTACTGGAGCGCCATAAAACCTTGAAATTTTGTAACAATAAAGTACTTGAGCCTCTTGTCAATTTAAGCTATTGCTCAAAGCTATGCTACCCTTGAGTCCCAAATCAAACACTTATAAAACTTCAAATAGCCCTAATTTCTATACGGTACGTCCTACACCTATCAAAGTTCGCCTCATACAAATGCTTGTAACTTTTTACTGGAGCGTCATAAAACCTTCAAATTTTGTAACAATAAAGTACTCGAGTATCTTGTCAATTTAAGTTATCGCTCAAAGCAATGCTACCCTTGAGTCCCAAATCAAACACTGATAAAACTTCAAATGGCCCTTACTTCTATACGGTACGTCCTACACCTAACAAAGTTTGCAACATACAAATGCTTGTAACTTTTTACTGGAGCGTCATAAAACCTTGAAATTTTGTAACAATAAAGTACTCGAGCCTCTTGTCAATTTAAGCCATCGCTCAAAGCTATGCTACCCTTGAGTTCCAAATCAAACACTGATAACACTTCAAATGGCCCTAACATCTATACGGTACGTCCTACACCTATCAAAGTTTGCAACATACAAATGCTTGTAACTTTTTACTAGAGCGCCATCTAACCTTCAAATTTTGTAACAATAAAGTACTCGAGTCACTTGTCAATTTAAGTTATCGCTCAAAGCAATGCTACCCTTGAGTCCCAAATCAAACACTGATAAAACTTCAAATGGCCCTTACTTCTATACGGTACGTCCTACACCTATCAAAGTTTGCAACATACAAATGCTTGTAACTTTTTACTGGAGCGTCATAAAACCTTGAAATTGTTTAACAATAAAGTACTCGAGCCTCTTGTCAATTTAAGTTATCGCTCAAAGCTATGCTACCCTTGAGTCCCAAATCAAACACTGATGAAACTTCAAATGGCCCTAACTTCTATACGGTACATCCTACACCTATCAGAGTTTGCAACATACAAATGCTTGTAACTTTTTACTGGAGCGTCATAAAACCTTCAAATTTTGTTACAATAAAGTACTTGAGTCTCCTGTCAATTTAAGTTATCGCTCAAAGCAATGCTACCGTTGAGTCCCAAATCAAACACTGATAAAACTTCAAATGGCCCTTACTTCTATACGGTACGTCCTACACCTATCAAAATTTGCAACATAGAAATGCTTGTAACTTTTTATTGGAGCATCATAAAATCTTCAAATTTTGTAACAATAAAGTACTCAAGCCTCTTGTCAATTTAAGTTATCGCTCAAAGATATGCTACCCTTGAGTCCCAAATCAAACACTGATAAAACATCAAATGGCCCTAACTTCTATACGGTACGTCCTACACCTATCAAAGTTTGCAACATACAAATGGTTGTAACTTTTTACTGGAGGGTCATAAAACCTAGAAATTTTTTCACAATAAAGTACTCGAGCCTCTTGTCAATTTAAGCTATCGCTCAAAGCTATGCTACCCTTGAGTCCCAAATCAAACACTGATAAAACTTCAAATGGCCATAACTTCTACACCTATCAAAGTTTGCAACATACAAATGCTTGTAACTTTTTACTGGAGCGTCATTAAACCTTGAAATTTTGTAACAATAAAGTACTCGAGCCTCTTGTCAATTTAAGCTATCGCTCAAAGCTATGCTACCCTTGAGTCCCAAATCAAACACTGAGAAAACTTCAAATGGCCCTAACTTCTATACGGTACGTCCTACACCTATCACAGTTTGCAACATACAAATGCTTGCAACTTTATACTGGAGCGTCATAAAACCTTGAAATTTTGTAACAATAAAGTACTCGAGCCTCTTGCCAATTTAAGCTATCGCTCAAAGCTATGGCACCCTTGAGTCCCAAATCAAACACTGATAAAACTTCAAATGGCCCTAACTTCTATACGGTACGTCCTACACCTATCAAAGTTTGCCTCTTACAAATGCTTGTAACTTTTTACTGGAGCGTCAGAAAACCTTGAAATTTTTTAACAGTAAAGTACTCGAGCATCTTGTCAATTTAAGTTATCGCTCAAAGCTATGCTACCCTTGAGTCCCAAATCAAACACTGCGAAAACTTCAAATGGCCCTAACTTCTACACCTATCAAAGTTTGCAACATACAAATGCTTGTAACTTTTTACTGGAGCGTCATAAAACCTTGAAATTTTGTAACAATAAAGTACTCGAGCCTCTTGTCAATTTAAGCTATCGCTCAAAGCTATGCTACCCTTGAGTCCCAAATCAAACACTGAGAAAACTTCAAATGGCCCTAACTTCTATACGGTACGTCCTACACCTATCAGAGTTTGCAACATACAAATGCTTGTAACTTTTTACTGGAGCATCATAAAACCTTCAAATTTTGTTACAATAAAGTACTTGAGTCTCTTGTCAATTTAAGTTATCGCTCAAAGCAATGCTACCGTTGAGTCCCAAATCAAACACTGATAAAACTTCAAATGGCCATAACTTCTACACCTATCAAAGTTTGCAACATACAAATGCTTGTAACTTTTTACTGGAGCGTCATAAAACCTTGAAATTTTGTAACAATAAAGTACTCGAGCCTCTTGTCAATTTAAGCTATCGCTCAAAGCAATGCTACCTTTGAGTCCCAAATCAAACACTGAGAAAACTTCAAATGGCCCTAACTTCTATACGGTACGTCCTACACCTATCACAGTTTGCAACATACAAATGCTTGTAACTTTATACTGGAGCGTCATAAAACCTTGAAATTTTGTAACAATAAAGTACTCGAGCCTCTTGCCAATTTAAGCTATCGCTCAAAGTTATGCTACCCTTGAGTCCCAAATCAAACACTGAGAAAACTTCAAATGGCCCTAACTTCTATACGGTACGTCCTACACCTATCACAGTTTGCAACATACAAATGCTTGTAACTTTTTACTGGAGCGTCATAAAACCTTCAAATTTTGTTACAATAAAGTACTTGAGTCTCTTGTCAATTTAAGTTATCGCTCAAAGCAATGCTACCGTTGAGTCCCAAATCAAACACTGATAAAACTTCAAATGGCCATAACTTCTACACCTATCAAAGTTTGCAACATACAAATGCTTGTAACTTTTTACTGGAGCGTTATAAAACCTTGAAATTTTGTAACAATAAAGTACTCGAGCCTCTTGTCAATTTAAGCTATCGCTCAAAGCTATGCTACCCTTGAGTCCCAAATCAAACACTGAGAAAACTTCAAATGGCCCTAACTTCTATACGGTACGTCCTACACCTATCAAAGTTTGCCTCTTACAAATGCTTGTAACTTTTTACTGGAGCGTCATAAAACCTTGAAATTTTTTAACAGTAAAGTACTCGAGCATCTTGTCAATTTAAGTTATCGCTCAAAGCTATGCTACCCTTGAGTCCTCAAATCAAACACTGCTAAACCTTCAAATGGCCCTAACTTCTATACGGTACGTCCTACACCTATCAAAGTTTGCAATATACAAATGCTTGTAACTTTTTACTGGAGCGTCATAAAACCTTGAAATTTTGTAACAATAAAGTACTCGAGCCTCTTGTCAATTTAAGCCATCGCTCAAAGCTATGCTACCCTTGAGTCCCAAATCAAACACTGATAAAACTTCAAATGGCCCTAACTTCTATACTGTACGTCCTACACCTATCAAAGTTTGCCTCATACAAATGCTTGTAACTTTTTACTGGAGCGTCATAAAACCTTCAAATTGTGTAACAATAAAGTACTCGAGTCTCTTGTCAATTTAAGTTATCGCTCAAAGCAATGCTACCCTTGAGTCCCAAATCAAACACTGATAAACCTTCAAATGGCCCTTACTTCTATACGGTACGTCCTACACCTATCAAAGTTTGCAACATACAAATGCTTGTAACTTTTTACTGGAGCGTCATAAAACCTTGAAATTTTGTAACAATAAAGTACTCGAGCCTCTTGTCAATTTAAGCCATCGCTCAAAGCTATGCTACCCTTGAGTCCCAAATCAAACACTGATAAAACTTCAAATGGCCCTAACTTCTATACGGTACGTCCTACACCTATCAAAGTTTGCAAATACAAATGCTTGTAACTTTTTACTGGAGCGTCATAAAACCTTGAAATTTTTTAACAGTAAAGTACTCGAGCATCTTGTCAATTTAAGTTATCTCCTAAAAGCTATGCTACCCTTGAGTCCCAAATCAAACACTGATAAAACTTCAAATGGCCCTAACTTCTATACGGTACGTCCTACACCTATCAAACTTTGCAACATACAAATGCTTGGAACTTTTTACTGGAGCGTCATAAAACCTTCAAATTTTGTAACAATAAAGTACTCAAGCCTCTTGTCAATTTAAGTTATCGCTCAAACCTATGCTACCCTTGAGTCCCAACTCAAACACTGATAAAACTTCAAATGGCACTTACTTCTATACAGTACGTCCTACACCTATCAAAGTTTGCAACATACAAATGCTTGTAACTTTTTACTGGAGCGTTATAAAACCTTGAAATTTTGTAACAATAAAGTACTCGAGCCGCTTGTCAATTTAAGCCATCGCTCAAAGCTATGCTACCCTTGAGTCCCAAATCAAACACTGATAAAACTTCAAATGGCCCTAACTTCTATACGGTACGTCCTACACCTATCAAAGTTTGCCTCATACAAATGCTTGTAACTTTTTACTGGAGCGTCATAAAACCTTGAAATTTTTTTACAAGTAAAGTTCTCGAGCATCTTGTCAATTTAAGTTATCGCTCAAAGCTATGCTACCCTTGAGTCCCAAATCAAACACTTTTAAGACTTTAAATGGCCCTTACTTCTATACGGTCCTACACCTATCAAAGTTTGCAACTTTTTACTGGAGCGTCATAAAACCTTCAAATTTTGCAACAATAAAGTACTTGAGTCTCTTGTCAATTTAAGTTATCGCTCAAAGCAATTCTACCTTTGAGTCCCAAATCAAACACTGAGAAAACTTCAAATGGCCCTAACTTCTATACGGTACGTCCTACACCTATCACAGTTTGCAACATACAAATGCTTGTAACTTTATACTGGAGCGTCATAAGACCTTGAAATTATGTAACAATAAAGTACTCGAGCCTCTTGTCAATTTAAGCTATCGCTCAAAGCTATGGCACCCTTGAGTCCCAAATCAAACACTGATAAAACTTCAAATGGCCCTAACTTCTATACGGTACGTCCTACACCTATCAAATTTTGCAACATACAAATGCTTGTAACTTTTTACTGGAGCGTCATAAAACCTTGAAATTTTGTAACAATAAAGTACTTGAGCCTCTTGTCAATTTAAGCTATCGCTCAAAGCTATGCTACCCTTGAGTCCCAAATCAAACACTTATAAAACTTCAATTGGCCCTAACTTTTATACGGTACTTGAGCCTCTTGTCAATTTAAGCTATCCCTCAAAGCTATGCTACCCTTGAGTCCCAAATCAAACACTTATAAAACTTCAATTGGCCCTAACTTTTATACGGTACGTCCTTGAGTCCCAAATCAAACACTGATAAAACTTCAAATGGCCCTAACTTCTATACGGTACGTCCTACACCTATCAAATTTTCCAACATACAAATGCTTGTAACTTTTTACTGGAGCGTCATAAAACCTTGAAATTTTGTAACAATAAAGTACTGGAGCCTCTTGTCAATTTAAGCTATCGCACAAAGCTATGCTACCCTTGAGTCCCAAATCAAACACTTATAAAACTTCAATTGGCCCTAACTTTTATACGGTACGTCCTACACCTATCAAAGTTTGCCTCTTACAAATGCTTGTAACTTTTTACTGGAGCGTCATAAAACCTTGAAATTTTGTAACAATAAAGTACTCGAGCCTCTTCTAAATTTAAGCTATCGCTCAAAGCTATGCTACCCTTGAGTCCCAAATCAAACACTGATAAAACTTCAAATGGCCCTAACATCTATACGGTACGTCCTACACCTATCAAAGTTTGCAACATACAAATGCTTGTAACTTTTTACTGGAGCGTCATAAGACCTTGAAATTTTGTAACAATAAAGTACTCGAGCCTCTTGTCAATTTAAGCTATCGCTCAAAGCAATGCTACCCTTGAGTCCAAAATCAAACACTGATAAAACTTCAAATGGCCCTAACTTCTATACAGTACGTCCTACACCTATCAAAGTTTGCAAATACAAATGATTGTAACTTTTTACTGGAGCGTCATAAAACCTTGAAATTTTTTAACAGTAAAGTACTCGAGCATCTTGTCAATTTAAGTTATCTCCTCAAAGCTATGCTACCCTTGAGTCCCAAATCAAACACTGATAAAACTTCAAATGGCCCTAACTTCTATACGGTACGTCCTACACCTATAAAACTTTGCAACAAACAAATGCTTGTAACTTTTTACTGGAGCGTCATAAAACCTTCAAATTTTGTAACAATAAAGTACTCAAGCCTCTTGTCAATTTAAGTTATCGCTCAAAGCTATGCTACCCTTGAGTCCCAACTCAAACACTGATAAAACTTCAAATGGCACTTACTTCTATACAGTACGTCCTACACCTACCAAAGTTTGCAACATACAAATGCTTGTAACTTTTTACTGGAGCGTCATAAAACCTTGAAATTTTGTAACAATAAAGTACTCGAGCTGCTTGTCAATTTAAGCCATCGCTCAAAGCTATGCTACCCTTGAGTCCCAAATCAAAGACTGATAAAACTTCAAATGGCCCTAACTTCTATACGGTACGTCCTACACCTATCAAAGTTTGCAACATACAAATGCTTGTAACTTTTTACTGGAGCGTCATAAAACCTTGAAATTTTGTAACAATAAAGTACTCGAGCCGCTTGTCAATTTAAGCCATCGCTCAAAGCTATGCTATCCTTGAGTCCCAACTCAAACACTGATAAAACTTCAAATGGCACTTACTTCTATACAGTACGTCCTACACCTATCAAAGTTTGCAACATACAAATGCTTGTAACTTTTTACTGGAGCGTCATAAAACCTTAAAATTTTTTAACAATAAAGTACTCGAGCCTCTTGACAATTTAAGTTATCGCTCAAAGCAATGCTACCCTTGAGTCCCAAATCAAACACTGATAAAACTTCAAATTTCCCTAACTTCTATACGGTATGTCCTACATCTATCAAAGTTTGCAGCATACAAATGCTTGTAACTTTTTACTGGAGCGTCGTATAACCTTCAAATTTTGTAACAATAAAGTACTCGAGCTTCTTGTCAATTTAAGCTATCGCTCAAAGCAATGCTACCCTTGAGTCCCAAATCAAACACTGATAAAACTTCAAATGGCCCTAACTTCTATACGGTACGTCCTACACCTATCAAAGTTTGCAAATACAAATGCTTGTAACTTTTTACTGGAGCGTCATAGAACCTTGAAATTTTTTAACAGTAAAGTACTCGAGCATCTTGTCAATTTAAGTTATCTCCTAAAAGCTATGCTACCCTTGAGTCCCAAATCAAACACTGATAAAACTTCAAATGGCCCTAACTTCTATACGGTACGTCCTACACCTATCAAAGTTTGCCTCATACAAATGCTTGTAACTTTTTACTGGAGCGTCATAAAACCTTGAAATTTTTTAACAGTAAAGTTCTCGAGCATCTTGTCAATTTAAGTTATCGCTCAAAGCTATGCTACCCTTGAATCCCAAATCAAACACTTTTAAGACTTTATATGGCCGTTACTTCTATACGGTCCTACACCTATCAAAGTTTGCAACATACAAATGTTTGTAACTTTTTACTGGAGCGTCATAAAACCTTCAAATTTTGCAACAATAAAGTACTTGAGTCTCTTGTCAATTTAAGTTATCGCTCAAAGCAATTCTACCGTTGAGTCCCAAATCAAACACTGAGAAAACTTCAAATGGCCCTAACTTCTATACGGTACGTCCTACACCTATCACAGTTTGCAACATACAAATGCTTGTAACTTTATACTGGAGCGTCATAAAACCTTGAAATTTTGTAACAATAAAGTACTCGAGCCTCTTGTCAATTTAAGCTATCGCTCAAAGCTATGGCACCCTTGAGTCCCAAATCAAACACTGATAAAACTTCAAATGGCCCTAACTTCTATACGGTACGTCCTACACCTATCAAATTTTGCAACATACAAATGCTTGTAACTTTTTACTGGAGCGTCATAAAACCTTGAAACTTTGTAACAATAAAGTACTTGAGCCTTTTGTCAATTTAAGCTAGCCAAATCAAACACTGCGAAAACTTCAAATGGCCCTAACTTCTATACGGTACGTCCTACACCTATCACAGTTTGCAACATACAAATGCTTGTAACTTTATACTGGAGCGTCATAAAACCTTGAAATTTTGTAACAATAAAGTACTCGAGCCTCTTGTCAATTTAAGCTATCGCTCAAAGCTATGGCACCCTTGAGTCCCAAATCAAACACTGATAAAACTTCAAATGGCCCTAACTTCTATACGGTACGTCCTACACCTATCAAATTTTGCAACATACAAATGCTTGTAACTTTTTACTGGAGCGTCATAAAACCTTGAAATTTTGTAACAATAAAGTACTTGAGCCTCTTGTCAATTTAAGCTATCGCTCAAAGCTATGCTACCCTTGAGTCCAAAATCAAACACTTATAAAACTTCAATTGGCCCTAACTTTTATACGGTACTTGAGCCTCTTGTCAATTTAAGCTATCCCTCAAAGCTATGCTACCCTTGAGTCCCAAATCAAACACTTATAAAACTTCAATTGGCCCTAACTTTTATACGGTACGTCCTTGAGTCCCAAATCAAACACTGATAAAACTTCAAATGGCCCTAACTTCTATACGGTACGTCCTACACCTATCAAATTTTCCAACATACAAATGCTTGTAACTTTTTACTGGAGCGTCATAAAACCTTGCAATTTTGTAACAATAAAGTACTTGAGCCTCTTGTCAATTTAAGCTATCGCACAAAGCTATGCTACCCTTGAGTCCCAAATCAAACACTTATAAAACTTCAATTGGCCCTAACTTTTATACGGTACGTCCTACACCTATCAAAGTTTGCCTCTTACAAATGCTTGTAACTTTTTACTGGAGCGTCATAAAACCTTGAAATTTTGTAACAATAAAGTACTCGAGCCTCTTCTAAATTTAAGCTATCGCTCAAAGCTATGCTACCCTTGAGTCCCAAATCAAACACTGATAAAACTTCTAATGGCCCTAACATCTATACGGTACGTCCTACACCTATCAAAGTTTGCAACATACAAATGCTTGTAACTTTTTACTGGAGCGTCATAAGACCTTGAAATTTTGTAACAATAAAGTACTCGAGCCTCTTGTCAATTTAAGCTATCGCTCAAAGCAATGCTACCCTTGAGTCCAAAATCAAACACTGATAAAACTTCAAATGGCCCTAACTTCTATACAGTACGTCCTACACCTATCAAAGTTTGCAAATACAAATGCTTGTAACTTTTTACTGGAGCGTCATAAAACCTTGAAATTTTGTAACAATAAAGTACTCGAGCTGCTTGTCAATTTAAGCCATCGCTCAACGCTATGCTACCCTTGAGTCCCAAATCAAACACTGATAAAACTTTAAATGGCCCTAACTTCTATACGGTACGTCCTACACCTATAAAACTTTGCAACATACAAATGCTTGTAACTTTTTACTGGAGCGTCATAAAACCTTCAAATTTTGTAACAATAAAGTACTCAAGCCTCTTGTCAATTTAAGCCATCGCTCAAAGCTATGCTATCCTTGAGTCCCAACTCAAACACTGATAAAACTTCAAATGGCACTTACTTCTATACAGTACGTTCTACACCTATCAAAGTTTGCAACATACAAATGCTTGTAACTTTTTACTGGAGCGTCATAAAACCTTAAAATTTTTTAACAATAAAGTACTCGAGCCTCTTGGCAATTTAAGTTATCGCTCAAAGCAATGCTACCCTTGAGTCCCAAATCAAACACTGATAAAACTTCAAATTTCCCTATCTTCTATACGGTATGTCCTACATCTATCAAAGTTTGCAACATACAAATGCTTGTAACTTTTTACTGGAGCGTCGTATAACCTTCAAATTTTGTAACAATAAAGTACTCGAGTCACTTATCAATTTAAGTTATCGCTCAAAGCAATGCTACCCTTGAGTCCCAAATCAAACACTGATAAAACTTCAAATTTCCCTAACTTCTATACGGTATTTCCTACACCTTTCAAAGTTTGCAACATACAAATGCTTGTAACTTTTTACTGGAGCGTCATATAACCTTCAAATTTTGTAACAATAAAGTACTCGAGTCACTTGTCAATTTAAGTTATCGCTCAAAGCAATGGTACCCTTGAGTCCCAAATCATACACTGATAAAACTTCAAATGGCCCTTACTTCTATACGGTACGTCCTACACCTATCAAAGTTTGCAACATACAAATACTTGTAACTTTTTACTGGAGCGTCATAAAACCTTCAAATTTTGTAACAATAAAGTACTTGAGTCTCTTGTCAATTTAAGTTATCGCTCAAAGCAATGCTACCGTTGAGTCCCAAATCAAACACTGAGAAAACTTCAAATGGCCCTAACTTCTATACGGTACGTCCTACACCTATCATAGTTTGCAACATACAAATGCTTGTAACTTTATACTGGAGCGTCATAAAACCTTGAAATTTTGTAACAATAAAGTACTCGAGCCTCTTGTCAATTTAAGCTATCTCTCAAAGCTATGGCACCCTTGAGTCCCAAATCAAACACTGATAAAACTTCAAATGGCCCAAACTTCTATACGGTACGACCTACACCTATCAAATTTTGCAACATACAAATGCTTGTAACTTTTTACTGGAGCGTCATAAAACCTTGAAATTTTGTAACAATAAAGTACATGAGCCTCTTATCAATTTAAGCTATCGCTCAAAGCTATGCTACCCTTGAGTCCCAAATCAAACACTTATAAAACTTCAAATGGCCCTAACTTCTATACGGTACGTCCTACACCTATCAAAGTTTGCCTCTTACAAATGCTTGTAACTTTTTACTGGAGCGTCATAAAACCTTGAAATTTTTTAACAGTAAAGTACTCGAGCATCTTGTCAATTTAAGTTATCGCTCAAAGATGCTACCCTTGAGTCCCAAATCAAACACTGATGAAACTTCACATGGCCCTAACTTTTATACGGTACGTCCTACACCTATCAAAGTTTGCAATATACAAATGCTTGTACCTTTTTACTGGAGCGTCATAAAACCTTGAAATTTTGTAACAATAAAGTACTCGAGCCTCTTGTAAATTTAAGCTATCGCTCAAAGCTATGCTACCCTTGAGTCCCAAATCAAACACTGATAAAACTTCAAATGGCCCTAACATCTATACGGTACTTCCTACACCTATCAAAGTTTACAACATACAAATGCTTGTAACTTTTTACTGGAGCAGCATAAAACCTAAAAATTTTGTAACAATAAAGTACTCGAGCCTCTTGTCAATTTAAGCTATCGCTCAAAGCAATGCTACCCTTGAGTCCCAAATCAAACACTGATAAAACTTCAAATGGCCCTAACTTCTATACAGTACGTCCTACACCTATCAAAGTTTGCCTCATACAAATGCTTGTAACTTTTTATTGGAGCGTTATAAAACCTTGAAATTTTTTAACAGTAAAGTTCTCGAGCATCTTGTCAATTTAAGTTATCGCTCAAAGCTATGCTACCCTTGAGTCCCAAATCAAACACTGATAAGACTTTAAATGACCCTTACTTCTGTACGGTCCTACACCTATCAAAGTTTGCAACATACAAATGTTTGTAACTTTTAACTGGAGCGTCATAAAACCTTCAAATTTTGCAACAATAAAGTACTTGAGTCTCTTGTCAATTTAAGTTATCGCTCAAAGCAATTCTACCGTTGAGTCCCAAATGAAACACTGAGAAAACTTCAAATGGCCCTAACTTCTATACGGTACGTCCTACACCTATCACAGTTTGCAATATACAAATGCTTGTAACTTTATACTGGAGCGTCATAAAACCTTGAAATTTTGTAACAATAAAGTACTCGAGCCTCTTGTCAATTTAAGCTATCGCTCAAAGCTATGGCACCCTTGAGTCCCAAATCAAACACTGATAAAACTTCAAATGGCCCTAACTTCTATACGGTACGTCCTACACCTATCAAATTTTGCAACATACAAATGCTTGTAACTTTTTACTGGAGCGTCATAAAACCTTGAAACTGTGTAACAATAAAGTACTTGAGCCTCTTGTCAATTTAAGCTAGCCAAATCAAACACTGAGAACACTTCAAATGGCCCTAACTTCTATACGGTACGTCCTACACCTATCACAGTTTGCAACATACAAATGCTTGTAACTTTATACTGGAGCGTCATAAAACCTTGAAATTTTGTAACAATAAAGTACTCGAAATCAATTTAAGCTATCGCTCAAAGCTATGGCACCCTTGAGTCCCAAATCAACCACTGATAAAACTTCAAATGGCCCTAACTTCTATACGGTACGTCCTACACCTATCAAAGTTTGCAACATACAAATGCTTGTAACTTTTTACTGGAGCGTCATAAAACCTTGAAATTTTGTAACAATAAAGTACTCGAGCCGCTTGTCAATTTAAGCCATCGCTCAAAGCTATGCTATCCTTGAGTCCCAACTCAAACACTGATAATACTTCAAATGGCACTTACTTCTATACAGTACGTTCTACACCTATCAAAGTTTGCAACATACAAAGCTTGTAACTTTTTACTGGAGCGTCATAAAACCTTAAAATTTTTTAACAATAAAGTACTCGAGCCTCTTGACAATTTAAGTTATCGCTCAAAGCAATGCTACCCTTGAGTCCCAAATCAAACACTGATAAAACTTCAAATTTCCCTAACTTCTATACGGTATGTCCTACATCTATCAAAGTTTGCAACATACAAATGCTTGTAACTTTATACTGGAGCGTCATAAAACCTTGAAATTTTGTAACAATAAAGTACTCGAAATCAATTTAAGCTATCGCTCAAAGCTATGGCACCCTTGAGTCCCAAATCAAACACTGATAAAACTTCAAATTTCCCTAACTTCTATACGGTATTTCCTACACCTATCAAAGTTTGCAACATACAACTGCTTGTAACTTTTTACTGGAGCGTCATATAACCTTCAAATTTTGTAACAATAAAGTACTCGAGTCACTTGTCAATTTAAGTTATCGCTCAAAGCAATGGTACCCATGAGTCCCAAATCATACACTGATAAAACTTCAAATGGCCCTTACTTCTATACGGTACGTCCTACACCTATCAAAGTTTGCAACATACAAATGCTTGTAAATTTTTACTGGAGCGTCATAAAACCTTCAAATTTTGTAACAATAAAGTACTTGAGTCTCTTGTCAATTTAAGTTATCGCTCAAAGCAATGCTACCGTTGAGTCCCAAATCAAACACTGAGAAAACTTCAAATGGCCCTAACTTCTATACGGTACGTCCTACACCTATCATAGTTTGCAACATACAAATGCTTGTAACTTTATACTGGAGCGTCATAAAACCTTGAAATTTTGTAACAATAAAGTACTCGAGCCTCTTGTCAATTTAAGCTATCTCTCAAAGCTATGGCACCCTTGAGTCCCAAATAAAACACTGATAAAACTTCAAATGGCCCAAACTTCTATACGGTACGACCTACACCTATCAAATTTTGCAACATACAAATGCTTGTAACTTTTTACTGGAGCGTCATAAAACCTTGAAATTTTGTAACAATAAAGTACTTGAGCCTCTTGTCAATTTAAGCTATCGCTCAAAGCTATGCTACCCTTGAGTCCCAAATCAAACACTTATAAAACTTCAAATGGCCCTAACTTCTATACGGTACGTACTACACCTATCAAAGTTTGCCTCTTACAAATGCTTGTAACTTTTTACTGGAGCGTCATAAAACCTTGAAATTTTTTAACAGTAAAATACTCGAGCATCTTGGCAATTTAAGTTATCGCTCAAAGCAATGCTACCCTTGAGTCCCAATTCAAACACTGATAAAACTTCAAATTTCCCTATCTTCTATACGGTATGTCCTACATCTATCAAAGTTTGCAACATACAAATGCTTGTAACTTTTTACTGGAGCGTCGTATAACCTTCAAATTTTGTAACAATAAAGTACTCGAGTCACTTATCAATTTAAGTTATCGCTCAAAGCAATGCTACCCTTGAGTCCCAAATCAAACACTGATAAAACTTCAAATTTCCCTAACTTCTATACGGTATTTCCTACACCTTTCAAAGTTTGCAACATACAAATGCTTGTAACTTTTTACTGGAGCGTCATATAACCTTCAAATTTTGTAACAATAAAGTACTCGAGTCACTTGTCAATTTAAGTTATCGCTCAAAGCAATGGTACCCTTGAGTCCCAAATCATACACTGATAAAACTTCAAATGGCCCTTACTTCTATACGGTACGTCCTACACCTATCAAAGTTTGCAACATACAAATACTTGTAACTTTTTACTGGAGCGTCATAAAACCTTCAAATTTTGTAACAATAAAGTACTTGAGTCTCTTGTCAATTTAAGTTATCGCTCAAAGCAATGCTACCGTTGAGTCCCAAATCAAACACTGAGAAAACTTCAAATGGCCCTAACTTCTATACGGTACGTCCTACACCTATCATAGTTTGCAACATACAAATGCTTGTAACTTTATACTGGAGCGTCATAAAACCTTGAAATTTTGTAACAATAAAGTACTCGAGCCTCTTGTCAATTTAAGCTATCTCTCAAAGCTATGGCACCCTTGAGTCCCAAATCAAACACTGATAAAACTTCAAATGGCCCTAACTTCTATACGGTACGACCTACACCTATCAAATTTTGCAACATACAAATGCTTGTAACTTTTTACTGGAGCGTCATAAAACCTTGAAATTTTGTAACAATAAAGTACATGAGCCTCTTATCAATTTAAGCTATCGCTCAAAGCTATGCTACCCTTGAGTCCCAAATCAAACACTTATAAAACTTCAAATGGCCCTAACTTCTATACGGTACGTCCTACACCTATCAAAGTTTGCCTCTTACAAATGCTTGTAACTTTTTACTGGAGCGTCATAAAACCTTGAAATTTTTTAACAGTAAAGTACTCGAGCATCTTGTCAATTTAAGTTATCGCTCAAAGATGCTACCCTTGAGCCCCAAATCAAACACTGATGAAACTTCACATGGCCCTAACTTTTATACGGTACGTCCTACACCTATCAAAGTTTGCAATATACAAATGCTTGTACCTTTTTACTGGAGCGTCATAAAACCTTGAAATTTTGTAACAATAAAGTACTCGAGCCTCTTGTAAATTTAAGCTATCGCTCAAAGCTATGCTACCCTTGAGTCCCAAATCAAACACTGATAAAACTTCAAATGGCCCTAACATCTATACGGTACGTCCTACACCTATCAAAGTTTACAACATACAAATGCTTGTAACTTTTTACTGGAGCAGCATAAAACCTAGAAATTTTGTAACAATAAAGTACTCGAGCCTCTTGTCAATTTAAGCTATCGCTCAAAGCAATGCTACCCTTGAGTCCCAAATCAAACACTGATAAAACTTCAAATGGCCCTAACTTCTATACAGTACGTCCTACACCTATCAAAGTTTGCCTCATACAAATGCTTGTAACTTTTTACTGGAGCGTTATAAAACCTTGAAATTTTTTAACAGTAAAGTTCTCGAGCATCTTGTCAATTTAAGTTATCGCTCAAAGCTATGCTACCCTTGAGTCCCAAATCAAACACTGATAAGACTTTAAATGACCCTTACTACGGTCCTACACCTATCAAAGTTTGCAACATACAAATGTTTGTAACTTTTTACTGGAGCGTCATAAAACCTTCAAATTTTGCAACAATAAAGTACTTGAGTCTCTTGTCAATTTAAGTTATCGCTCAAAGCAATTCTACCGTTGAGTCCCAAATGAAACACTGAGAAAACTTCAAATGGCCCTAACTTCTATACGGTACGTCCTACACCTATCACAGTTTGCAATATACAAATGCTTGTAACTTTATACTGGAGCGTCATAAAACCTTGAAATTTTGTAACAATAAAGTACTCGAGCCTCTTGTCAATTTAAGCTATCGCTCAAAGCTATGGCACCCTTGAGTCCCAAATCAAACACTGATAAAACTTCAAATGGCCCTAACTTCTATACGGTACGTCCTACACCTATCAAATTTTGCAACATACAAATGCTTGTAACTTTTTACTGGAGCGTCATAAAACCTTGAAACTGTGTAACAATAAAGTACTTGAGCCTCTTGTCAATTTAAGCTAGCCAAATCAAACACTGAGAACACTTCAAATGGCCCTAACTTCTATACGGTACGTCCTACACCTATCACAGTTTGCAACATACAAATGCTTGTAACTTTATACTGGAGCGTCATAAAACCTTGAAATTTTGTAACAATAAAGTACTCGAAATCAATTTAAGCTATCGCTCAAAGCTATGGCACCCTTGAGTCCCAAATCAACCACTGATAAAACTTCAAATGGCCCTAACTTCTATACGGTACGTCCTACACCTATCAAAGTTTGCAACATACAAATGCTTGTAACTTTTTACTGGAGCGTCATAAAACCTTGAAATTTTGTAACAATAAAGTACTCGAGCCGCTTGTCAATTTAAGCCATCGCTCAAAGCTATGCTATCCTTGAGTCCCAACTCAAACACTGATAATACTTCAAATGGCACTTACTTCTATACAGTACGTTCTACACCTATCAAAGTTTGCAACATACAAATGTTTGTAACTTTTTACTGGAGCGTCATAAAACCTTAAAATTTTTTAACAATAAAGTACTCGAGCCTCTTGACAATTTAAGTTATCGCTCAAAGCAATGCTACCCTTGAGTCCCAAATCAAACACTGATAAAACTTCAAATTTCCCTAACTTCTATACGGTATGTCCTACATCTATCAAAGTTTGCAACATACAAATGCTTGTAACTTTTTACTGGAGCGTCGTATAACCTTCAAATTTTGTAACAATAAAGTACTCGAGTCACTTATCAATTTAAGTTATCGCTCAAAGCAATGCTACCCTTGAGTCCCAAATCAAACACTGATAAAACTTCAAATTTCCCTAACTTCTATACGGTATTTCCTACACCTATCAAAGTTTGCAACATACAACTGCTTGTAACTTTTTACTGGAGCGTCATATAACCTTCAAATTTTGTAACAATAAAGTACTCGAGTCACTTGTCAATTTAAGTTATCGCTCAAAGCAATGGTACCCATGAGTCCCAAATCAAACACTGAGAAAACTTCAAATGGCCCTAACTTCTATACGGTACGTCCTACACCTATCATAGTTTGCAACATACAAATGCTTGTAACTTTATACTGGAGCGTCATAAAACCTTGAAATTTTGTAACAATAAAGTACTCGAGCCTCTTGTCAATTTAAGCTATCTCTCAAAGCTATGGCACCCTTGAGTCCCAAATAAAACACTGATAAAACTTCAAATGGCCCAAACTTATATACGGTACGACCTACACCTATCAAATTTTGCAACATACAAATGCTTGTAACTTTTTACTGGAGCGTCATAAAACCTTGAAATTTTGTAACAATAAAGTACTTGAGCCTCTTGTCAATTTAAGCTATCGCTCAAAGCTATGCTACCCTTGAGTCCCAAATCAAACACTTATAAAACTTCAAATGGCCCTAACTTCTATACGGTACGTACTACACCTATCAAAGTTTGCCTCTTACAAATGCTTGTAACTTTTTACTGGAGCGTCATAAAACCTTGAAATTTTTTAACAGTAAAATACTCGAGCATCTTGTCAATTTAAGTTATCGCTCAAAGATGCTACCCTTGAGTCCCAAATCAAACACTGATGAAACTTCACATGGCCCTAACTTTTATACGGTACGTCCTACACCTATCAAAGTTTGCAATATACAAATGCTTGTACCTTTTTACTGCAGCGTCATAAAACCTTGAAATTTTGTAACAATAAAGTACTCGAGCCTCTTGTAAATTTAAGCTATCGCTCAAAGCTATGCTACCCTTGAGTCCCAAATCAAACACTGATAAAACTTCAAATGGCCCTAACATCTATACGGTACGTCCTACACCTATCAAAGTTTACAACATACAAATGCTTGTAACTTTTTACTGGAGCAGCATAAAACCTAGAAATTTTGTAACAATAAAGTACTCGAGCCTCTGGTCAATTTAAGCTATCGCTCAAAGTAATGCTACCCTTGAGTCCCAAATCAAACACTGATAAAACTTCAAATGGCCCTAACTTCTATACAGTACGTCCTACACCTATCAAAGTTTGCCTCATACAAATGCTTGTAACTTTTTACTGGAGCGTCATAAAACCTTGAAGTTTTTTAACAGTAAAGTTCTCGAGCATCTTGTCAATTTAAGTTATCGCTCAAAGCTATGCTACCCTTGAGTCCCAAATCAAACACTGATAAGACTTTAAATGGCCCTTACTTCTATACGGTCCTACACCTATCAAAGTTTGCAACATACAAATGTTTGTAACTTTTTACTGGAGCGTCATAAAACCTTCAAATTTTGCAACAATACAGTACTTGAGTCTCTTGTCAATTTAAGTTATCGCTCAAAGCAATTCTACCGTTGAGTCCCAAATCAAACACTGAGAAAACTTCAAATGGCCCTAACTTCTATACGGTACGTCCTACACCTATCAAATTTTGCAACATACAAATGCTTGTAACTTTTTACTGGAGCGTCATAAAACCTTGAAACTTTGTAACAATAAAGTACTTGAGCCTCTTGTCAATTTAAGCTACCCAAATCAAACACTGAGAAAACTTCAAATGGCCCTAACTTCTATACGGTACGTCCTACACCTATCACAGTTTGCAACATACAAATGCTTGTAACTTTATACTGGAGCGTCATAAAACCTTGAAATTTTGTAACAATAAAGTACTCGAAATCAATTTTAGCTATCGCTCAAAGCTATGGCACCCTTGAGTCCCAAATCAACCACTGATAAAACTTCAAATGGCCCTAACTTCTATACGGTACGTCCTTGAAATTTTGTAACAATAAAGTACTCGAGCCTCTTCTAAATTTAAGCTATGGCTCAAAGCTATGCTAACCTTGGCCCTAACTTCTATACAGTACGTCCTACACCTATAAAACTTTGCAACATACAAATGCTTGTAACTTTATACTGGAGCGTCATAAAACCTTGAAATTTTGTAACAATAAAGTACTCGAGCCTCTTGTCAATTTAAGCTATCTCTCAAAGCTATGGCACCCTTGAGTCCCAAATCAAACACTGATAAAACTTCAAATGGCCCAAACTTCTATACGGTACGACCTACACCTATCAAATTTTGCAACATACAAATGCTTGTAACTTTTTACTGGAGCGTCATAAAACCTTGAAATTTTGTAACAATAAAGTACTCGAGCCTCTTGTCAATTTAAGCTATCTCTCAAAGCTATGGCACCCTTGAGTCCCAAATCAAACACTGATAAAACTTCAAATGGCCCAAACTTCTATACGGTACGACCTACACCTATCAAATTTTGCAACATACAAATGCTTGTAACTTTTTACTGGAGCGTCATAAAACCTTGAAATTTTGTAACAATAAAGTACTTGAGCATCTTGTCAATTTAAGTTATCGCTCAAAGATGCTACCCTTGAGTCCCAAATCAAACACTGATGAAACTTCACATGGCCCTAACTTTTATACGGTACGTCCTACACCTATCAAAGTTTGCAATATACAAATGCTTGTACCTTTTTACTGCAGCGTCATAAAACCTTGAAATTTTGTAACAATAAAGTACTCGAGCCTCTTGTAAATTTAAGCTATCGCTCAAAGCTATGCTACCCTTGAGTTCCAAATCAAACACTGATAAAACTTCAAATGGCCCTAACATCTATACGGTACGTCCTACACCTATCAAAGTTTACAACATACAAATGCTTGTAACTTTTTACTGGAGCAGCATAAAACCTAGAAATTTTGTAACAATAAAGTACTCGAGCCTCTTGTCAATTTAAGTTATCGCTCAAAGCTATGCTACCCTTGAGTCCCAAATCAAACACTGATAAGACTTTAAATGGCCCTTACTTCTATACGGTCCTACACCTATCAAAGTTTGCAACATACAAATGTTTGTAACTTTTTACTGGAGCGTCATAAAACCTTCAAATTTTGCAACAATAAAGTACTTGAGTCTCTTGTCAATTTAAGTTATCGCTCAAAGCAATTCTACCGTTGAGTCCCAAATCAAACACTGAGAAAACTTCAAATGGCCCTAACTTCTATACGGTACGTCCTACACCTATCACAGTTTGCAATATACAAATGCTTGTAACTTTATACTGGAGCGTCATAAAACCTTGAAATTTTGTAACAATAAAGTACTCGAGCCTCTTGTCAATTTAAGCTATCGCTCAAAGCTATGGCACCCTTGAGTCCCAAATCAAACACTGATAAAACTTCAAATGGCCCTAACTTCTATACGGTACGTCCTACACCTATCAAATTTTGCAACATACAAATGCTTGTAACTTTTTACTGGAGCGTCATAAAACCTTGAAACTTTGTAACAATAAAGTACTTGAGCCTCTTGTCAATTTAAGCTAGCCAAATCAAACACTGAGAAAACTTCAAATGGCCCTAACTTCTATACGGTACGTCCTACACCTATCACAGTTTGCAACATACAAATGCTTGTAACTTTATACTGGAGCGTCATAAAACCTTGAAATTTTGTAACAATAAAGTACTCGAAATCAATTTTAGCTATCGCTCAAAGCTATGGCACCCTTGAGTCCCAAATCAACCACTGATAAAACTTCAAATGGCCCTAACTTCTATACGGTACGTCCTTGAAATTTTGTAACAATAAAGTACTCGAGCCTCTTCTAAATTTAAGCTATGGCTCAAAGCTATGCTAACCTTGGCCCTAACTTCTATACAGTACGTCCTACACCTATAAAACTTTGCAACATACAAATGCTTGTAACTTTATACTGGAGCGTCATAAAACCTTGAAATTTTGTAACAATAAAGTACTCGAGCCTCTTGTCAATTTAAGCTATCTCTCAAAGCTATGGCACCCTTGAGTCCCAAATCAAACACTGATAAAACTTCAAATGGCCCAAACTTCTATACGGTACGACCTACACCTATCAAATTTTGCAACATACAAATGCTTGTAACTTTTCACTGGAGCGTCATAAAACCTTGAAATTTTGTAACAATAAAGTACTTGAGCATCTTGTCAATTTAAGTTATCGCTCAAAGATGCTACCCTTGAGTCCCAAATCAAACACTGATGAAACTTCACATGGCCCTAACTTTTATACGGTACGTCCTACACCTATCAAAGTTTGCAATATACAAATGCTTGTACCTTTTTACTGCAGCGTCATAAAACCTTGAAATTTTGTAACAATAAAGTACTCGAGCCTCTGGTCAATTTAAGCTATCGCTCAAAGTAATGCTACCCTTGAGTCCCAAATCAAACACTGATAAAACTTCAAATGGCCCTAACTTCTATACAGTACGTCCTACACCTATCAAAGTTTGCCTCATACAAATGCTTGTAACTTTTTACTGGAGCGTCATAAAACCTTGAAGTTTTTTAACAGTAAAGTTCTCGAGCATCTTGTCAATTTAAGTTATCGCTCAAAGCTATGCTACCCTTGAGTCCCAAATCAAACACTGATAAGACTTTAAATGGCCCTTACTTCTATACGGTCCTACACCTATCAAAGTTTGCAACATACAAATGTTTGTAACTTTTTACTGGAGCGTCATAAAACCTTCAAATTTTGCAACAATACAGTACTTGAGTCTCTTGTCAATTTAAGTTATCGCTCAAAGCAATTCTACCGTTGAGTCCCAAATCAAACACTGAGAAAACTTCAAATGGCCCTAACTTCTATACGGTACGTCCTACACCTATCAAATTTTGCAACATACAAATGCTTGTAACTTTTTACTGGAGCGTCATAAAACCTTGAAACTTTGTAACAATAAAGTACTTGAGCCTCTTGTCAATTTAAGCTACCCAAATCAAACACTGAGAAAACTTCAAATGGCCCTAACTTCTATACGGTACGTCCTACACCTATCACAGTTTGCAACATACAAATGCTTGTAACTTTATACTGGAGCGTCATAAAACCTTGAAATTTTGTAACAATAAAGTACTCGAAATCAATTTTAGCTATCGCTCAAAGCTATGGCACCCTTGAGTCCCAAATCAACCACTGATAAAACTTCAAATGGCCCTAACTTCTATACGGTACGTCCTTGAAATTTTGTAACAATAAAGTACTCGAGCCTCTTCTAAATTTAAGCTATGGCTCAAAGCTATGCTAACCTTGGCCCTAACTTCTATACAGTACGTCCTACACCTATAAAACTTTGCAACATACAAATGCTTGTAACTTTATACTGGAGCGTCATAAAACCTTGAAATTTTGTAACAATAAAGTACTCGAGCCTCTTGTCAATTTAAGCTATCTCTCAAAGCTATGGCACCCTTGAGTCCCAAATCAAACACTGATAAAACTTCAAATGGCCCAAACTTCTATACGGTACGACCTACACCTATCAAATTTTGCAACATACAAATGCTTGTAACTTTTTACTGGAGCGTCATAAAACCTTGAAATTTTGTAACAATAAAGTACTCGAGCCTCTTGTCAATTTAAGCTATCTCTCAAAGCTATGGCACCCTTGAGTCCCAAATCAAACACTGATAAAACTTCAAATGGCCCAAACTTCTATACGGTACGACCTACACCTATCAAATTTTGCAACATACAAATGCTTGTAACTTTTTACTGGAGCGTCATAAAACCTTGAAATTTTGTAACAATAAAGTACTTGAGCATCTTGTCAATTTAAGTTATCGCTCAAAGATGCTACCCTTGAGTCCCAAATCAAACACTGATGAAACTTCACATGGCCCTAACTTTTATACGGTACGTCCTACACCTATCAAAGTTTGCAATATACAAATGCTTGTACCTTTTTACTGCAGCGTCATAAAACCTTGAAATTTTGTAACAATAAAGTACTCGAGCCTCTTGTAAATTTAAGCTATCGCTCAAAGCTATGCTACCCTTGAGTTCCAAATCAAACACTGATAAAACTTCAAATGGCCCTAACATCTATACGGTACGTCCTACACCTATCAAAGTTTACAACATACAAATGCTTGTAACTTTTTACTGGAGCAGCATAAAACCTAGAAATTTTGTAACAATAAAGTACTCGAGCCTCTTGTCAATTTAAGTTATCGCTCAAAGCTATGCTACCCTTGAGTCCCAAATCAAACACTGATAAGACTTTAAATGGCCCTTACTTCTATACGGTCCTACACCTATCAAAGTTTGCAACATACAAATGTTTGTAACTTTTTACTGGAGCGTCATAAAACCTTCAAATTTTGCAACAATAAAGTACTTGAGTCTCTTGTCAATTTAAGTTATCGCTCAAAGCAATTCTACCGTTGAGTCCCAAATCAAACACTGAGAAAACTTCAAATGGCCCTAACTTCTATACGGTACGTCCTACACCTATCACAGTTTGCAACATACAAATGCTTGTAACTTTTTACTGGAGCGTCATAAAACCTTGAAATTTTGTAACAATAAAGTACTCGAGCCTCTTGTCAATTTAAGCTATCGCTCAAAGCTATGGCACCCTTGAGTCCCAAATCAAACACTGATAAAACTTCAAATGGCCCTAACTTCTATACGGTACGTCCTACACCTATCAAATTTTGCAACATACAAATGCTTGTAACTTTTTACTGGAGCGTCATAAAACCTTGAAACTTTGTAACAATAAAGTACTTGAGCCTCTTGTCAATTTAAGCTAGCCAAATCAAACACTGAGAAAACTTCAAATGGCCCTAACTTCTATACGGTACGTCCTACACCTATCACAGTTTGCAACATACAAATGCTTGTAACTTTATACTGGAGCGTCATAAAACCTTGAAATTTTGTAACAATAAAGTACTCGAAATCAATTTTAGCTATCGCTCAAAGCTATGGCACCCTTGAGTCCCAAATCAACCACTGATAAAACTTCAAATGGCCCTAACTTCTATACGGTACGTCCTTGAAATTTTGTAACAATAAAGTACTCGAGCCTCTTCTAAATTTAAGCTATGGCTCAAAGCTATGCTAACCTTGGCCCTAACTTCTATACGGTACGTCCTACACCTATAAAACTTTGCAACATACAAATGCTTGTAACTTTATACTGGAGCGTCATAAAACCTTGAAATTTTGTAACAATAAAGTACTCGAGCCTCTTGTCAATTTAAGCTATCTCTCAAAGCTATGGCACCCTTGAGTCCCAAATCAAACACTGATAAAACTTCAAATGGCCCAAACTTCTATACGGTACGACCTACACCTATCAAATTTTGCAACATACAAATGCTTGTAACTTTTCACTGGAGCGTCATAAAACCTTGAAATTTTGTAACAATAAAGTACTTGAGCATCTTGTCAATTTAAGTTATCGCTCAAAGATGCTACCCTTGAGTCCCAAATCAAACACTGATGAAACTTCACATGGCCCTAACTTTTATACGGTACGTCCTACACCTATCAAAGTTTGCAATATACAAATGCTTGTACCTTTTTACTGCAGCGTCATAAAACCTTGAAATTTTGTAACAATAAAGTACTCGAGCCTCTTGTAAATTTAAGCTATCGCTCAAAGCTATGCTACCCTTGAGTTCCAAATCAAACACTGATAAAACTTCAAATGGCCCTAACATCTATACGGTACGTCCTACACCTATCAAAGTTTACAACATACAAATGCTTGTAACTTTTTACTGGAGCAGCATAAAACCTAGAAATTTTGTAACAATAAAGTACTCGAGCCTCTTGTCAATTTAAGTTATCGCTCAAAGCTATGCTACCCTTGAGTCCCAAATCAAACACTGATAAGACTTTAAATGGCCCTTACTTCTATACGGTCCTACACCTATCAAAGTTTGCAACATACAAATGTTTGTAACTTTTTACTGGAGCGTCATAAAACCTTCAAATTTTGCAACAATAAAGTACTTGAGTCTCTTGTCAATTTAAGTTATCGCTCAAAGCAATTCTACCGTTGAGTCCCAAATCAAACACTGAGAAAACTTCAAATGGCCCTAACTTCTATACGGTACGTCCTACACCTATCACAGTTTGCAATATACAAATGCTTGTAACTTTATACTGGAGCGTCATAAAACCTTGAAATTTTGTAACAATAAAGTACTCGAGCCTCTTGTCAATTTAAGCTATCGCTCAAAGCTATGGCACCCTTGAGTCCCAAATCAAACACTGATAAAACTTCAAATGGCCCTAACTTCTATACGGTACGTCCTACACCTATCAAATTTTGCAACATACAAATGCTTGTAACTTTTTACTGGAGCGTCATAAAACCTTGAAACTTTGTAACAATAAAGTACTTGAGCCTCTTGTCAATTTAAGCTAGCCAAATCAAACACTGAGAAAACTTCAAATGGCCCTAACTTCTATACGGTACGTCCTACACCTATCACAGTTTGCAACATACAAATGCTTGTAACTTTATACTGGAGCGTCATAAAACCTTGAAATTTTGTAACAATAAAGTACTCGAAATCAATTTTAGCTATCGCTCAAAGCTATGGCACCCTTGAGTCCCAAATCAACCACTGATAAAACTTCAAATGGCCCTAACTTCTATACGGTACGTCCTTGAAATTTTGTAACAATAAAGTACTCGAGCCTCTTCTAAATTTAAGCTATGGCTCAAAGCTATGCTAACCTTGGCCCTAACTTCTATACAGTACGTCCTACACCTATAAAACTTTGCAACATACAAATGCTTGTAACTTTTTACTGGAGCGTCATAAAACCTTGAAATTTTGTAACAATAAAGTACTCGAGCCTCTTGTCAATTTAAGCTATCTCTCAAAGCTATGGCACCCTTGAGTCCCAAATCAAACACTGATAAAACTTCAAATGGCCCAAACTTCTATACGGTACGACCTACACCTATCAAATTTTGCAACATACAAATGCTTGTAACTTTTTACTGGAGCGTCATAAAACCTTGAAATTTTGTAACAATAAAGTACTCGAGCCTCTTGTCAATTTAAGCTATCTCTCAAAGCTATGGCACCCTTGAGTCCCAAATCAAACACTGATAAAACTTCAAATGGCCCAAACTTCTATACGGTACGACCTACACCTATCAAATTTTGCAACATACAAATGCTTGTAACTTTTTACTGGAGCGTCATAAAACCTTGAAATTTTGTAACAATAAAGTACTTGAGCATCTTGTCAATTTAAGTTATCGCTCAAAGATGCTACCCTTGAGTCCCAAATCAAACACTGATGAAACTTCACATGGCCCTAACTTTTATACGGTACGTCCTACACCTATCAAAGTTTGCAATATACAAATGCTTGTACCTTTTTACTGCAGCGTCATAAAACCTTGAAATTTTGTAACAATAAAGTACTCGAGCCTCTTGTAAATTTAAGCTATCGCTCAAAGCTATGCTACCCTTGAGTTCCAAATCAAACACTGATAAAACTTCAAATGGCCCTAACATCTATACGGTACGTCCTACACCTATCAAAGTTTACAACATACAAATGCTTGTAACTTTTTACTGGAGCAGCATAAAACCTAGAAATTTTGTAACAATAAAGTACTCGAGCCTCTTGTCAATTTAAGCTATCGCTCAAAGTAATGCTACCCTTGAGTCCCAAATCAAACAGTGATAAAACTTCAAATGGCCCTAACTTCTATACAGTACGTCCTACACCTATCAAAGTTTGCCTCATACAAATGCTTGTAACTTTTTACTGGAGCGTCATAAAACCTTGAAATTTTTTAACAGTAAAGTTCTCGAGCATCTTGTCAATTTAAGTTATCGCTCAAAGCTATGCTACAATTGAGTCCCAAATCAAACACTGATAAGACTTTAAATGGCCCTTACTTCTATACGGTCCTACACCTATCAAAGTTTGCAACATACAAATGTTTGTAACTTTTTACTGGAGCGTCATAAAACCTTCAAATTTTGCAACAATAAAGTACTTGAGTCTCTTGTCAATTTAAGTTATCGCTCAAAGCAATTCTACCGTTGAGTCCCAAATCAAACACTGAGAAAACTTCAAATGGCCTTAACTTCTATACGGTACGTCCTACACCTATCACAGTTTGCAATATACAAATGCTTGTAACTTTATACTGGAGCGTCATAAAACCTTGAAATTTTGTAACAATAAAGTACTCGAGCCTCTTGTCAATTTAAGCTATCGCTCAAAGCTATGCTACCCTTGAGTCCCAAATCAAACACTGATAAGACTTTAAATGGCCCTTACTTCTATACGGTCCTACACCTATCAAAGTTTGCAACATACAAATGTTTGTAACTTTTTACTGGAGCGTCATAAAACCTTCAAATTTTGCAACAATAAAGTACTTGAGTCTCTTGTCAATTTAAGTAATCGCTCAAAGCAATTCTACCGTTGAGTCCCAAATCAAACACTGAGAAAACTTCAAATGGCCTTAACTTCTATACGGTACGTCCTACACCTATCAAAGTTTGCCTCATACAAATGCTTGTAACTTTTTACTGGAGCGTCATAAAACCTTGAAATTTTTTAACAGAAAAGTTCTCGAGCATCTTGTCAATTTAAGTTATCGCTCAAAGCTATGCTACCCTTGAGTCCCAAATCAAACACTGATAAGACTTTAAATGGCCCTTACTTCTATACGGTCCTACACCTATCAAAGTTTGCAACATACAAATGTTTGTAACTTTTTACTGGAGCGTCATAAAACCTTCAAATTTTGCAACAATAAAGTACTTGAGTCTCTTGTCAATTTAAGTTATCGCTCAAAGCAATTCTACCGTTGAGTCCCAAATCAAACACTGATAAAACTTCAAATGGCCCTAACTTCTATACGGTACGTCCTACACCTATCAAATTTTGCAACATACAAATGCTTGTAACTTTTTACTGGAGCGTCATAAAACCTTGAAACTTTGTAACAATAAAGTACTTGAGCCTCTTGTCAATTTAAGCTAGCTAAATCAAACACTGAGAAAACTTCAAATGGCCCTAACTTCTATACGGTACGTCCTACACCTATCACAGTTTGCAACATACAAATGCTTGTAACTTTATACTGGAGCGTCATAAAACCTTGAAATTTTGTAACAATAAAGTACTCGAAATCAATTTAAGCTATCGCTCAAAGCTATGGCACCCTTGAGTCCCAAATCAACCACTGATAAAACTTCAAATGGCCCTAACTTCTATACGGTACGTCCTTGAAATTTTGTAACAATAAAGTACTCGAGCCTCTTCTAAATTTAAGCTATCGCTCAAAGCTATGCTAACCTTGGCCCTAACTTCTATACAGTACGTCCTACACCTAACAAACTTTGCAACATACAAATGCTTGTAACTTTTTGCTGGAGCGTCATAAAACCTTCAAATTTTGTAACAATAAAGTACTCAAGCCTCTTGTCAATTTAAGTTATCGCTCAAAGCTATGCTACCTTTGAGTCCCAACTCAAACACTGATAAAACTTCAAATGGCACTTACTTCTATACTGTACGTCCTACACCTATCAAAGTTTGCAACATACAAATGTTTGTAACTTTATACTGGAGCGTCATAAAACCTTGAAATTTTGTAACAATAAAGTACTCGAGCCTCTTGTCAATTTAAGCTATCTCTCAAAGCTATGGCACCCTTGAGTCCCAAATCAAACACTGATAAAACTTCAAATGGCCCAAACTTCTATACGGTACGACCTACACCTATCAAATTTTGCAACATACAAATGCTTGTAACTTTTTACTGGAGCGTCATAAAACCTTGAAATTTTGTAACAATAAAGTACTTGAGCCTCTTGTCAATTTAAGCTATCGCTCAAAGCTATGCTACCCTTGAGTCCCAAATCAAACACTTATAAAACTTCAAATGGCCCTAACTTCTATACGGTACGTCCTACACCTATCAAAGTTTGCCTCTTACAAATGCTTGTAACTTTTTACTGGAGCGTCATAAAACCTTGAAATTTTTTAACAGTAAAGTACTCGAGCATCTTGTCAATTTAAGTTATCTCCTCAAAGCTATGCTACCCTTGAGTCCCAAATCAAACACTGATAAAACTTCAAATGGCCCTAACTTCTATACGGTACGTCCTACACCTATAAAACTTTGCAACATACAAATGCTTGTAACTTTTTGCTGGAGCGTCATAAAACCTTCAAATTTTGTAACAATAAAGTACTCAAGCCTCTTGTCAATTTAAGTTATCGCTCAAAGCAATGCTACCGTTGAGTCCCAAATCAAACACTGAGAAAACTTCAAATGGCCCTAACTTCTATACGGTACGTCCTACACCTATCATAGTTTGCAACATACAAATGCTTGTAACTTTATACTGGAGCGTCATAAAACCTTGAAATTTTGTAACAATAAGGTACTCGAGCCTCTTGTCAATTTAAGCTATCTCTCAAAGCTATGGCACCCTTGAGTCCCAAATCAAACACTGATAAAACTTCAAATGGCCCAAACTTCTATACGGTACGACCTACACCTATCAAATTTTGCAACATACAAATGCTTGTAACTTTTTACTGGAGCGTCATAAATCCTTTAAACTTTGTAACAATAAAGTACTTGAGCCTCTTGTCAATTTAAGCTAGCCAAATCAAACACTGAGAAAACTTCAAATGGCCCTAACTTCTATACGGTACGTCCTAAACCTATCAAATTTTGCAACATACAAATGCTTGTAACTTTTTACTGGAGCGTCATAAAGACTTTAAACTTTGTAACAATAAAGTACTTGAGCCTCTTGTCAATTTAAGCTAGCCAAATCAAACACTGAGAAAACTTCAAATGGCCCTAACTTCTATACGGTACGTCCTACACCTATCACAGTTTGCAACATACAAATGCTTGTAACTTTATACTGGAGCGTCATAAAACCTTGAAATTTTGTAACAATAAAGTACTCGAAATCAATTTAAGCTATCGCTCAAAGCTATGGCACCCTTGAGTCCCAAATCAAACACTGATAAAACTTCAAATGGCTCAAACTTCTATACGGTACGACCTACACCTATCAAATTTTGCAACATACAAATGCTTGTAACTTTTTACTGGAGCGTCATAAAACCTTGAAATTTTTTAACAGTAAAGTACTCGAGCATCTTGTCAATTTAAGTTATCTCCTCAAAGCTATGCTACCCTTGAGTCCCAAATCAAACACTGATAAAACTTCAAATGGCCCTAACTTCTATACGGTACGTCCTACACCTATAAAACTTTGCAACATACAAATGCTTGTAACTCTTTGCTGGAGCGTCATAAAACCTTCAAATTTTGTAACAATAAAGTACTCAAGCCTCTTGTCAATTTAAGTTATCGCTCAAAGCTATGCTACCTTTGAGTCCCAACTCAAACACTGATAAAACTTCAAATGGCACTTACTTCTATACTGTACGTCCTACACCTATCAAAGTTTGCAACATACAAATGCTTGTAACTTTATACTGGAGCGTCATAAAACCTTGAAATTTTGTAACAATAAAGTACTCGAGCCTCTTGTAAATTTAAGCTATCTCTCAAAGCTATGGCACCCTTGAGTCCCAAATCAAACACTGATAAAACTTCAAATGGCCCAAACTTCTATACGGTACGACCTACACCTATCAAATTTTGCAACATACAAATGCTTGTAACTTTTTACTGGAGCGTCATAAAACCTTGAAATTTTGTAACAATAAAGTACTTGAGCCTCTTGTCAATTTAAGCTATCGCTCAAAGCTATGCTACCCTTGAGTCCCAAATCAAACACTTATAAAACTTCAAATGGCCCTAACTTCTATACGGTACGTCCTACACCTATCAAAGTTTGCCTCTTACAAATGCTTGTAACTTTTTACTGGAGCGTCATAAAACCTTGAAATTTTTTAACAGTAAAGTACTCGAGCATCTTGTCAATTTAAGTTATCTCCTCAAAGCTATGCTACCCTTGAGTCCCAAATCAAACACTGATAAAACTTCAAATGGCCCTAACTTCTATACGGTACGTCCTACACCTATAAAACTTTGCAACATACAAATGCTTGTAACTTTTTGCTGGAGCGTCATAAAACCTTGAAATTTTTTAACAGTAAAGTTCTCGAGCATCTTGTCAATTTAAGTTATCGCTCAAAGCTATGCTACCCTTGAGTCCCAAATCAAACACTGATAAGACTTTAAATGGCCCTTACTTCTATACGGTCCTACACCTATCAAAGTTTGCAACATACAAATGTTTGTAACTTTTTACTGGAGCGTCATAAAACCTTCAAATTTTGTAACAATAAAGTACTCGAGCCTCTTGTCAATTTAAGCTATCTCTAAAAGCTATGGCACCCTTGAGTCCCAACTCAAACACTGATAAAACTTCAAATGGCATAAACTTCTATACGGTACGACCTACACCTATCAAATTTTGCAACATACAAATGCTTGTAACTTTTTACTGGAGCGTCATAAAACCTTGAAATTTTGTAACAATAAAGTACTCGAAATCAATTTAAGCTATCGCTCAAAGCTATGGCACCCTTGAGTCCCAAATCAACCACTGATAAAACTTCAAATGGCCCTAACTTCTATACGGTACGTCCTTGAAATTTTGTACCAATAAAGTACTCGAGCCTCTTCTAAATTTAAGCTATCGCTCAAAGCTATGCTAACCTTGGCCCTAACTTCTATACAGTACGTCCTACACCTATCAAAGTTTGCAAATACAAATGCTTGTAACTTTTTACTGGAGCGTCATAAAACCTTGAAATTTTTTAACAGTAAAGTACTCGAGCATCTTGTCAATTTAAGTTATCTCCTCAAAGCTATGCTACCCTTGAGTCCCAAATCAAACACTGATAAAACTTCAAATGGCCCTAACTTCTATACGGTACGTCCTACACCTATAAAACTTTGCAACATACAAATGCTTGTAACTCTTTGCTGGAGCGTCATAAAACCTTCAAATTTTGTAACAATAAAGTACTCAAGCCTCTTGTCAATTTAAGTTATCGCTCAAAGCTATGCTACCTTTGAGTCCCAACTCAAACACTGATAAAACTTCAAATGGCACTTACTTCTATACTGTACGTCCTACACCTATCAAAGTTTACAACATACAAATGCTTGTAACTTTTTACTGGAGCAGCATAAAACCTAGAAATTTTGTAACAATAAAGTACTCGAGCCTCTTGTCAATTTAAGCTATCGCTCAAAGCAATGCTACCCTTGAGTCCCAAATCAAACACTGATAAAACTTCAAATGGCCCTAACTTCTATACAGTACGTCCTACACCTATCAAAGTTTGCCTCATACAAATGCTTGTAACTTTTTACTGGAGCGTCATAAAACCTTGAAATTTTTTAACAGTAAAGTTCTCGAGCATCTTGTCAATTTAAGTTATCGCTCAAAGCTATGCAACCCTTGAGTCCCAAATCAAACACTGATAAGACTTTAAATGGCCCTTACTTCTATACGGTCCTACACCTATCAAAGTTTGCAACATACAAATGTTTGTAACTTTTTACTGGAGCGTCATAAAACCTTCAAATTTTGTAACAATAAAGTACTCGAGCCTCTTGTCAATTTAAGCTATCTCTAAAAGCTATGGCACCCTTGAGTCCCAAATCAAACACTGATAAAACTTCAAATGGCCCAAACTTCTATACGGTACGACCTACACCTATCAAATTTTGCAACATACAAATGCTTGTAACTTTTTACTGGAGCGTCATAAAACCTTGAAATTTTGTAACAATAAACTACTTGAGCCTCTTGTCAATTTAAGCTATCGCTCAAAGCTATGGCACCCTTGAGTCCCAAATCAAACACTGATAAAACTTCAAATGGCCCTAACTTCTATACGGTACGTCCTACACCTATCAAATTTTGCAACATACAAATGCTTGTAACTTTTTACTGGAGCGTCATAAAACCTTGAAACTTTGTAACAATAAAGTACTTGAGCCTCTTGTCAATTTGAGCTAGCCAAATCAAACACTGAGAAAACTTCAAATGGCCCTAACTTCTATACGGTACGTCCTACACCTATCACAGTTTGCAACATACAAATGCTTGTAACTTTATACTGGAGCGTCATAAAACCTTGAAATTTTGTAACAATAAAGTACTCGAGCCTCTTGTCAATTTAAGCTATCTCTCAAAGCTATGGCACCAAGTCCCAAATCAAACACTGATAAAACTTCAAATGGCCCAAACTTCTATACGGTACGACCTACACCTATCAAATTTTACAACATACAAATGCTTGTAACTTTTTACTGGAGCGTCATAAAACCTTGAAATTTTGTAACAATAAAGTACTCGAAATCAATTTAAGCTATCGCTCAAAGCTATGGCACCCTTGAGTCCCAAATCAACCACTGATAAAACTTCAAATGGCCCTAACTTCTATACGGTACGTCCTTGAAATTTTGTAACAATAAAGTACTCGAGCCTCTTCTAAATTTAAGCTATCGCTCAAAGCTATGCTAACCTTGGCCCTAACTTCTATACAGTACGTCCTACACCTATCAAAGTTTGCAAATACAAATGCTTGTAACTTTTTACTGGAGCGTCATAAAACCTTGAAATTTTTTAACAGTAAAGTACTCGAGCATCTTGTCAATTTAAGTTATCTCCTCAAAGCTATGCTACCCTTGAGTCCCAAATCAAACACTGATAAAACTTCAAATGGCCCTAACTTCTATACGGTACGTCCTACACCTATAAAACTTTGCAACATACAAATGCTTGTAACTCTTTGCTGGAGCGTCATAAAACCTTCAAATTTTGTAACAATAAAGTACTCAAGCCTCTT
Source organism: Clusia tigrina (assembly GCA_920105625.2). Taxonomy (NCBI): domain Eukaryota; kingdom Metazoa; phylum Arthropoda; class Insecta; order Diptera; family Clusiidae; genus Clusia; species Clusia tigrina. Next base: position 945,450 of record CAKKTE020000546.1, on the reverse strand, counting down.
GTCAATTTAAGTTATCGCTCAAAGCTATGCTACCTTTGAGTCCCAACTCAAACACTGATAAAACTTCAAATGGCACTTACTTCTATACTGTACGTCCTACACCTATCAAAGTTTGCAACATACAAATGCTTGTAACTTTATACTGGAGCGTCATAAAACCTTGAAATTTTGTAACAATAAAGTACTCGAGCCTCTTGTCAATTTAAGCTATCTCTCAAAGCTATGGCACCCTTGAGTCCCAAATCAAACACTGATAAAACTTCAAATGGCCCAAACTTCTATACGGTACGACCTACACCTATCAAATTTTGCAACATACAAATGCTTGTAACTTTTTACTGGAGCGTCATAAAACCTTGAAATTTTGTAACAATAAAGTACTTGAGCCTCTTGTCAATTTAAGCTATCGCTCAAAGCTATGCTACCCTTGAGTCCCAAATCAAACACTTATAAAACTTTAAATGGCCCTAACTTCTATACGGTACGTCCTACACCTATCAAAGTTTGCCTCTTACAAATGCTTGTAACTTTTTACTGGAGCGTCATAAAACCTTGAAATTTTTTAACAGTAAAGTACTCGAGCAACTTGTCAATTTAAGTTATCTCCTCAAAGCTATGCTACCCTTGAGTCCCAAATCAAACACTGATAAAACTTCAAATGGCCCTAACTTCTATACGGTACGTCCTACACCTATAAAACTTTGCAACATACAAATGCTTGTAACTTTTTGCTGGAGCGTCATAAAACCTTCAAATTTTGTAACAATAAAGTACTCAAGCCTCTTGTCAATTTAAGTTGTCGCTCAAAGCAATGCTACCGTTGAGTCCCAAATCAAACACTGAGAAAACTTCAAATGGCCCTAACTTCTATACGGTACGTCCTACACCTATCATAGTTTGCAACATACAAATGCTTGTAACTTTATACTGGAGCGTCATAAAACCTTCAAATTTTGTAACAATAAAGTACTCGAGCCTCTTGTCAATTTAAGCTATCTCTAAAAGCTATGGCACCCTTGAGTCCCAAATCAAACACTGATAAAACTTCAAATGGCCCAAACTTCTATACGGTACGACCTACACCTATCAAATTTTGCAACATACAAATGCTTGTAACTTTTTACTGGAGCGTCATAAAACCTTGAAATTTTGTAACAATAAACTACTTGAGCCTCTTGTCAATTTAAGCTATCGCTCAAAGCTATGCTACCCTTGAGTCCCAAATAAAACACTTATAAAACTTCAAATGGCCCTAACTTCTATACGGTACGTCCTACACCTATAAAACTTTGCAACATACAAATGCTTGTAACTTTTTGCTGGAGCGTCATAAAACCTTCAAATTTTGTAACAATAAAGTACTCAAGCCTCTTGTCAATTTAAGTTATCGCTCAAAGCAATGCTACCGTTGAGTCCCAAATCAAACACTGAGAAAACTTCAAATGGCCCTAACTTCTATACGGTACGTCCTACACCTATCATAGTTTGCAACATACAAATGCTTGTACCTTTTTACTGGAGCGTCATAAAACCTTGAAATTTTGTAACAATAAAGTACTCGAGCCTCTTGTAAATTTAAGCTATCGCTCAAAGCTATGCTACCCTTGAGTCCCAAATCAAACACTGATAAAACTTCAAATGGCCCTAACATCTATACGGTACGTCCTACACCTATCAAAGTTTACAACATACAAATGCTTGTAACTTTTTACTGGAGCAGCATAAAACCTAGAAATTTTGTAACAATAAAGTACTCGAGCCTCTTGTCAATTTAAGCTATCGCTCAAAGCAATGCTACCCTTGAGTCCCAAATCAAACACTGATAAAACTTCAAATGGCCCTAACTTCTATACAGTACGTCCTACACCTATCAAAGTTTGCCTCATACAAATGCTTGTAACTTTTTACTGGAGCGTCATAAAACCTTGAAATTTTTTAACAGTAAAGTTCTCGAGCATCTTGTCAATTTAAGTTATCGCTCAAAGCTATGCTACCCTTGAGTCCCAAATCAAACACTGATAAGACTTTAAATGGCCCTTACTTCTATACGGTCCTACACCTATCAAAGTTTGCAACATACAAATGTTTGTAACTTTTTACTGGAGCGTCATAAAACCTTCAAATTTTGTAACAATAAAGTACTCGAGCCTCTTGTCAATTTAAGCTATCTCTAAAAGCTATGGCACCCTTGAGTCCCAAATCAAACACTGATAAAACTTCAAATGGCCCAAACTTCTATACGGTACGACCTACACCTATCAAATTTTGCAACATACAAATGCTTGTAACTTTTTACTGGAGCGTCATAAAACCTTGAAACTTTGTAACAATAAAGTACTTGAGCCTCTTGTCAATTTGAGCTAGCCAAATCAAACACTGAGAAAACTTCAACTGGCCCTAACTTCTATACGGTACGTCCTACACCTATCACAGTTTGCAACATACAAATGCTTGTAACTTTATACTGGAGCGTCATAAAACCTTGAAATTTTGTAACAATAAAGTACTCGAGCCTCTTGTCAATTTAAGCTATCTCTCAAAGCTATGGCACCCTTGAGTCCCAAATCAAACACTGATAAAACTTCAAATGGCATAAACTTCTATACGGTACGACCTACACCTATCAAATTTTGCAACATACAAATGCTTGTAACTTTTTACTGGAGCGTCATAAAACCTTGAAATTTTGTAACAATAAAGTACTCGAAATCAATTTAAGCTATCGCTCAAAGCTATGGCACCCTTGAGTCCCAAATCAACCACTGATAAAACTTCAAATGGCCCTAACTTCTATACGGTACGTCCTTGAAATTTTGTACCAATAAAGTACTCGAGCCTCTTCTAAATTTAAGCTATCGCTCAAAGCTATGCTAACCTTGGCCCTAACTTCTATACAGTACGTCCTACACCTATCAAAGTTTGCAAATACAAATGCTTGTAACTTTTTACTGGAGCGTCATAAAACCTTGAAATTTTTTAACAGTAAAGTACTCGAGCATCTTGTCAATTTAAGTTATCTCCTCAAAGCTATGCTACCCTTGAGTCCCAAATCAAACACTGATAAAACTTCAAATGGCCCTAACTTCTATACGGTACGTCCTACACCTATAAAACTTTGCAACATACAAATGCTTGTAACTCTTTGCTGGAGCGTCATAAAACCTTCAAATTTTGTAACAATAAAGTACTCAAGCCTCTTGTCAATTTAAGTTATCGCTCAAAGCTATGCTACCTTTGAGTCCCAACTCAAACACTGATAAAACTTCAAATGGCACTTACTTCTATACTGTACGTCCTACACCTATCAAAGTTTACAACATACAAATGCTTGTAACTTTTTACTGGAGCAGCATAAAACCTAGAAATTTTGTAACAATAAAGTACTCGAGCCTCTTGTCAATTTAAGCTATCGCTCAAAGCAATGCTACCCTTGAGTCCCAAATCAAACACTGATAAAACTTCAAATGGCCCTAACTTCTATACAGTACGTCCTACACCTATCAAAGTTTGCCTCATACAAATGCTTGTAACTTTTTACTGGAGCGTCATAAAACCTTGAAATTTTTTAACAGTAAAGTTCTCGAGCATCTTGTCAATTTAAGTTATCGCTCAAAGCTATGCTACCCTTGAGTCCCAAATCAAACACTGATAAGACTTTAAATGGCCCTTACTTCTATACGGTCCTACACCTATCAAAGTTTGCAACATACAAATGTTTGTAACTTTTTACTGGAGCGTCATAAAACCTTCAAATTTTGTAACAATAAAGTACTCGAGCCTCTTGTCAATTTAAGCTATCTCTAAAAGCTATGGCACCCTTGAGTCCCAAATCAAACACTGATAAAACTTCAAATGGCCCAAACTTCTATACGGTACGACCTACACCTATCAAATTTTGCAACATACAAATGCTTGTAACTTTTTACTGGAGCGTCATAAAACCTTGAAATTTTGTAACAATAAACTACTTGAGCCTCTTGTCAATTTAAGCTATCGCTCAAAGCTATGGCACCCTTGAGTCCCAAATCAAACACTGATAAAACTTCAAATGGCCCTAACTTCTATACGGTACGTCCTACACCTATCAAATTTTGCAACATACAAATGCTTGTAACTTTTTACTGGAGCGTCATAAAACCTTGAAACTTTGTAACAATAAAGTACTTGAGCCTCTTGTCAATTTGAGCTAGCCAAATCAAACACTGAGAAAACTTCAAATGGCCCTAACTTCTATACGGTACGTCCTACACCTATCACAGTTTGCAACATACAAATGCTTGTAACTTTATACTGGAGCGTCATAAAACCTTGAAATTTTGTAACAATAAAGTACTCGAGCCTCTTGTCAATTTAAGCTATCTCTCAAAGCTATGGCACCAAGTCCCAAATCAAACACTGATAAAACTTCAAATGGCCCAAACTTCTATACGGTACGACCTACACCTATCAAATTTTACAACATACAAATGCTTGTAACTTTTTACTGGAGCGTCATAAAACCTTGAAATTTTGTAACAATAAAGTACTCGAAATCAATTTAAGCTATCGCTCAAAGCTATGGCACCCTTGAGTCCCAAATCAACCACTGATAAAACTTCAAATGGCCCTAACTTCTATACGGTACGTCCTTGAAATTTTGTAACAATAAAGTACTCGAGCCTCTTCTAAATTTAAGCTATCGCTCAAAGCTATGCTAACCTTGGCCCTAACTTCTATACAGTACGTCCTACACCTATCAAAGTTTGCAAATACAAATGCTTGTAACTTTTTACTGGAGCGTCATAAAACCTTGAAATTTTTTAACAATAAAGTACTCGAGCATCTTGTCAATTTAAGTTATCTCCTCAAAGCTATGCTACCCTTGAGTCCCAAATCAAACACTGATAAAACTTCAAATGGCCCTAACTTCTATACGGTACGTCCTACACCTATAAAACTTTGCAACATACAAATGCTTGTAACTCTTTGCTGGAGCGTCATAAAACCTTCAAATTTTGTAACAATAAAGTACTCAAGCCTCTTGTCAATTTAAGTTATCGCTCAAAGCTATGCTACCTTTGAGTCCCAACTCAAACACTGATAAAACTTCAAATGGCACTTACTTCTATACTGTACGTCCTACACCTATCAAAGTTTGCAACATACAAATGCTTGTAACTTTTTACTGGAGCGTCATAAAACCTTCAAATTTTGTAACAATAAAGTACTCGAGCCTCTTGTCAATTTAAGCTATCTCTCAAAGCTATGGCACCCTTGAGTCCCAAATCAAACACTGATAAAACTTCAAATGGCCCAAACTTCTATACGGTACGACCTACACCTATCAAATTTTGCAACATACAAATGCTTGTAACTTTTTACTGGAGCGTCATAAAACCTTGAAATTTTGTAACAATAAAGTACTTGAGCCTCTTGTCAATTTAAGCTATCGCTCAAAGCTATGCTACCCTTGAGTCCCAAATCAAACACTTATAAAACTTTAAATGGCCCTAACTTCTATACGGTACGTCCTACACCTATCAAAGTTTGCCTCTTACAAATGCTTGTAACTTTTTACTGGAGCGTCATAAAACCTTGAAATTTTTTAACAGTAAAGTACTCGAGCAACTTGTCAATTTAAGTTATCTCCTCAAAGCTATGCTACCCTTGAGTCCCAAATCAAACACTGATAAAACTTCAAATGGCCCTAATTTCTATACGGTACGTCCTACACCTATAAAACTTTGCAACATACAAATGCTTGTAACTTTTTGCTGGAGCGTCATAAAACCTTCAAATTTTGTAACAATAAAGTACTCAAGCCTCTTGTCAATTTAAGTTGTCGCTCAAAGCAATGCTACCGTTGAGTCCCAAATCAAACACTGAGAAAACTTCAAATGGCCCTAACTTCTATACGGTACGTCCTACACCTATCATAGTTTGCAACATACAAATGCTTGTAACTTTATACTGGAGCGTCATAAAACCTTCAAATTTTGTAACAATAAAGTACTCGAGCCTCTTGTCAATTTAAGCTATCTCTAAAAGCTATGGCACCCTTGAGTCCCAAATCAAACACTGATAAAACTTCAAATGGCCCAAACTTCTATACGGTACGACCTACACCTATCAAATTTTGCAACATACAAATGCTTGTAACTTTTTACTGCAGCGTCATAAAACCTTGAAATTTTGTAACAATAAACTACTTGAGCCTCTTGTCAATTTAAGCTATCGCTCAAAGCTATGCTACCCTTGAGTCCCAAATAAAACACTTATAAAACTTCAAATGGCCCTAACTTCTATACGGTAGTCCTACACCTATCAAAGTTTGCCTCTTACAAATGCTTGTAACTTTTTACTGGAGCGTCATAAAACCTTGAAATTTTTTAACAGTAAAGTACTCGAGCATCTTGTCAATTTAAGTTATCGCTCAAAGATGCTACCCTTGAGTCCCAAATCAAACACTGATGAAACTTCACATGGCCCTAACTTTTATACGGTACGTCCTACACCTATCAAAGTTTGCAATATACAAATGCTTGTACCTTTTTACTGGAGCGTCATAAAACCTTGAAATTTTGTAACAATAAAGTACTCGAGCCTCTTGTAAATTTAAGCTATCGCTCAAAGCTATGCTACCCTTGAGTCCCAAATCAAACACTGATAAAACTTCAAATGGCCCTAACATCTATACGGTACGTCCTACACCTATCAAAGTTTACAACATACAAATGCTTGTAACTTTTTACTGGAGCAGCATAAAACCTAGAAATTTTGTAACAATAAAGTACTCGAGCCTCTTGTCAATTTAAGCTATCGCTCAAAGCAATGCTACCCTTGAGTCCCAAATCAAACACTTATAAAACTTCAAATGGCCCTAACTTCTATACGGTAGTCCTACACCTATCAAAGTTTGCCTCTTACAAATGCTTGTAACTTTTTACTGGAGCGTCATAAAACCTTGAAATTTTTTAACAGTAAAGTACTCGAGCATCTTGTCAATTTAAGTTATCGCTCAAAGATGCTACCCTTGAGTCCCAAAACAAACACTGATGAAACTTCACATGGCCCTAACTTTTATACGGTACGTCCTACACCTATCAAAGTTTGCAATATACAAATGCTTGTACCTTTTTACTGGAGCGTCATAAAACCTTGAAATTTTGTAACAATAAAGAACTCGAGCCTCTTGTAAATTTAAGCTATCGCTCAAAGCTATGCTACCCTTGAGTCCCAAATCAAACACTGATAAAACTTCAAATGGCCCTAACATCTATACGGTACGTCCTACACCTATCAAAGTTTACAACATACAAATGCTTGTAACTTTTTACTGGAGCAGCATAAAACCTAGAAATTTTGTAACAATAAAGTACTCGAGCCTCTTGTCAATTTAAGCTATCGCTCAAAGCAATGCTACCCTTGAGTCCCAAATCAAACACTGATAAAACTTCAAATGGCCCTAACTTCTATACAGTACGTCCTACACCTATCAAAGTTTGCCTCATACAAATGCTTGTAACTTTTTACTGGAGCGTCATAAAACCTTGAAATTTTTTAACAGTAAAGTTCTCGAGCATCTTGTCAATTTAAGTTATCGCTCAAAGCTATGCTACCCTTGAGTCCCAAATCAAACACTGATAAGACTTTAAATGGCCCTTACTTCTATACGGTCCTACACCTATCAAAGTTTGCAACATACAAATGTTTGTAACTTTTTACTGGAGCGTCATAAAACCTTCAAATTTTGCAACAATAAAGTACTTGAGTCTCTTGTCAATTTAAGTTATCGCTCAAAGCAATTCTACCGTTGAGTCCCAAATCAAACACTGAGAAAACTTCAAATGGCCCTAACTTCTATACGGTACGTCCTACACCTATCACAGTTTGCAATATACAAATGCTTGTAACTTTATACTGGAGCGTCATAAAACCTTGAAATTTTGTAACAATAAAGTACTCGAGCCTCTTGTCAATTTAACCTATCGCTCAAAGCTATAGCACCCTTGAGTCCCAAATCAAACACTGATAAAACTTCAAATGGCCCTAACTTCTATACGGTACGTCCTACACCTATCAAATTTTGCAACATACAAATGCTTGTAACTTTTTACTGGAGCGTCATAAAACCTTGAAACTTTGTAACAATAAAGTACTTGAGCCTCTTGTCAATTTGAGCTAGCCAAATCAAACACTGAGAAAACTTCAAATGGCCCTAACTTCTATACGGTACGTCCTACACCTATCACAGTTTGCAACATACAAATGCTTGTAACTTTATACTGGAGCGTCATAAAACCTTGAAATTTTGTAACAATAAAGTACTCGAAATCAATTTAAGCTATCGCTCAAAGCTATGGCACCCTTGAGTCCCAAATCAACCACTGATAAAACTTCAAATGGCCCTAACTTCTATACGGTACGCCCTTGAAATTTTGTAACAATAAAGTACTCGAGCCTCTTCTAAATTTAAGCTATCGCTCAAAGCTATGCTAACCTTGGCCCTAACTTCTATACAGTACGTCCTACACCTATCAAAGTTTGCAAATACAAATGCTTGTAACTTTTTACTGGAGCGTCATAAAACCTTGAAATTTTTTAACAGTAAAGTACTCGAGCATCTTGTCAATTTAAGTTATCTCCTCAAAGCTATGCTACCATTGAGTCCCAAATCAAACACTGATAAAACTTCAAATGGCCCTAACTTCTATACGGTACGTCCTACACCTATAAAACTTTGCAACATACAAATGCTTGTAACTTTTTGCTGGAGCGTCATAAAACCTTCAAATTTTGTAACAATAAAGTACTCAAGCCTCTTGTCAATTTAAGTTATCGCTCAAAGCTATGCTACCTTTGAGTCCCAACTCAAACACTGATAAAACTTCAAATGGCACTTACTTCTATACTGTACGTCCTACACCAATCAAAGTTTGCAACATACAAATGCTTGTAACTTTTTACTGGAGCGTCATAAAACCTTGAAATTTTGTAACAATAAAGTACTCGAGCCGCTTGTCAATTTAAGCCATCGCTCAAAGCTATGCTACCCTTGAGTCCCAAATCAAACACTGATAAAACTTCAAATGGCCCTAACTTCTATACGGTACGTCCTACACCTATCAAAGTTTGCAACATACAAATGCTTGTAACTTTTTACTGGAGCGTCATAAAACCTTGAAATTTTGTAACAATAAAGTACTCGAGCCGCTTGTCAATTTAAGCCATCGCTCAAAGCTATGCTATCCTTGAGTCCCAACTCAAACACTGATAAAACTTCAAATGGCACTTACTTCTATACAGTACGTCCTACACCTATCAAAGTTTGCAACATACAAATGCTTGCAACTTTTTACTGGAGCGTCATAAAACCTTAAAATTTTTTAACAATAAAGTACTTGAGCCCCTTGACAATTTAAGTTATCGCTCAAAGCAATGCTACCCTTGAGTCCCAAATCAAACACTGATAAAACTTCAAATTGCCCTAACTTCTATACGGTATGTCCTACATCTATCAAAGTTTGCAACATACAAATGCTTGTAACTTTTTACTGGAGCGTCTTATAACCTTCAAATTTTGTAACAATAAAGTACTCGAGTCACTTATCAATTTAAGTTATCGCTCAAAGCAATGCTACCCTTGAGTCCCAAATCAAACACTGATAAAACTTCAAATTTCCCTAACTTCTATACGGTATTTCCTACACCTATCAAAGTTTGCAACATACAAATGCTTGTAACTTTTTACTGGAGCGTCATATAACCTTCAAATTTTGTAACAATAAAGTACTCGAGTCACTTGTCAATTTAAGTTATCGCTCAAAGCAATGGTACCCTTGAGTCCCAAATCATACACTGATAAAACTTCAAATGGCCCTTACTTCTATACGGTACGTCCTACACCTATCAAAGTTTGCAACATACAAATGCTTGTAACTTTTTACTGGAGCGTCATAAAACCTTCAAATTTTGTAACAATAAAGTACTTGAATCTCTTGTCAATTTAAGTTATCGCTCAAAGCAATGCTACCGTTGAGTCCCAAATCAAACACTGAGAAAACTTCAAATGGCCCTAACTTCTATACGGTACGTCCTACACCTATCATAGTTTGCAACATACAAATGCTTGTAACTTTATACTGGAGCGTCATAAAACCTTGAAATTTTGTAACAATAAAGTACTCGAGCCTCTTGCCAATTTAAGCTATCTCTCAAAGCTATGGCACCCTTGAGTCCCAAATCAAACTCTGATAAAACTTCAAATGGCCCAAAATTCTATACGGTACGACCTACACCTATCAAATTTTGCAACATACAAATGCTTGTAACTTTTTACTGGAGCGTCTTAAAACCTTGAAATTTTGTAACAATAAAGTACTTGAGCCTCTTGTCAATTTAAGCTATCGCTCAAAGCTATGCTACCCTTGAGTCCCAAATCAAACACTTATAAAACTTCAAATGGCCCTAACTTCTATACAGTACGTCCTACACCTATCAAAGTTTGCAAATACAAATGCTTGTAACTTTTTACTGGAGCGTCATAAAACCTTCACATTTTTTAAGAGTAAAGTACTCGAGCATCTTGTCAATTTAAGTTATCTCCTCAAAGCTATGCTACCCTTGAGTCCCAAATCAAACACTGATAAAACTTCAAATGGCCCTAACTTCTATACGGTACGTCCTACACCTATCAAAGTTTGCTTCATACAAATGCATGTAACTTTTACTGGAGCGTCATAAAACCTTGAAATTTTTTAACAGTAAAGTACTCGAGCATCTTGTCAATTTAAGTTATCGCTCAAAGCTATGCTACCCTTGAGTCCCAAATCAAACACTGATAAAACTTGAAATGGCCCTAACTTCTATACAGTACGTCCTACACCTATCAAAGTTTGCAAATACAAATGCTTGTAACTTTTTACTGGAGCGTCATAAAACCTTGAAATTTTTAAACAGTAAAGTTGTCGAGCATCTTGCCAATTTAAGTTATCGCTCAAAGCTATGCTACCCTTGAGTTCAAAATCAAACACTGATAAAACTTCAAAGGGCCCTAACTTCTATACGGTACGTCCTACACCTATCAAAGTTTGCATTATACAAATGCTTGTAACTTTTAACTGGAGCGTCATAAAACCTTCAAATTTTGTAACAATAAAGTACTCGAGTCTCTTGTCAATTTAAGTTATCACTCAAAACAATGCTACCCTTGAGTCCCAAATCAAACATTGATAAAACTTCAAATGGCCCTTACTTCTATACGGTACGTCCTACACCTATCAAAGTTTGCAACATACAAATGGACTTTTAACTTTTTACTGGAGCGTCATAAAACCTTAAAATTTTTTAACAATAAAGTACTCGAGCCTCTTGTCAATTTAAGTTATCGCTCAAAGCTATGCTACCCTTGAGTCCCAAATCAAACACTGATTAAACTTCAAATTTCCCTAACTTCTATACGGTATGTCCTACACCTATCAAAGTTTTGCAACATACAAATGCTTGTAAATTTTTACTGGAGCGTCATATAACCTTCAAATTTTGTAACAATAAAGTACTCGAGTCACTTGTCAATTTAAGTTATCGCTCAAAGCAATGCTACCCTTGAGTCCCAAATCAAACACTGATAAGACTTCAAATTGCCCTTACTTATATACGGTCCTACACCTATCAAAGTTTGCAACATACAAATGATTGTAACTTTTTACTGGAGCGTCATAAAACCTTCAAATTTAGCAACAATAAAGTACTTGAGTCTCTTGTCAATTTAAGTTATCGCTCAAAGCAATTCTACCGTTGAGTCTCAAATCAAAAACTGAGAAAACTTCAAATGGCCCTAACTTCTATACGGTACGTCCTACACCTATCACAGTTTGCAATATACAAATGCTTGTACCTTTTTACTGGAGCGTCATAAAACCTTGAAATTTTTTAACAATAAAGTACTCGAGCCTCTTGTAAATTTAAGCTATCGCTCAAAGCTATGCTACCCTTGAGTCCCAAATCAACCACTGATAAAACTTCAAATGGCCCTAACATCTATACGGTACGTCCTACACCTATCAAAGTTTGCAACATACAAATGCTAGTAACTTTTTACTGGAGCGGCATAAAACCTTGAAATTTTGTAACAATAAAGTACTCGAGCCTCTTGTCAATTTAAGCTATCGCTCAAAGCAATGCTACCCTTGAGTCCCAAATCAAACACTGATAAAACTTCAAATGGCCCTAACTTCTATACAGTACGTCCTACACCTATCAAAGTTTGCAAATACAAATGCTTGTAACTTTTTACTGGAGCGTCATAAAACCTTCAAATTTTTTAACAGTAAAGTACTCGAGCATCTTGTCAATTTAAGTTATCTCCTCAAAGCTATGCTACCCTTGAGTCCCAAATCAAACACTGATAAAACTTCAAATGGCCCTAACTTCTATACGGTACGTCCTACACCTACAAAATTTGCCTCATACAAATGCATGTAACTTTTACTGGAGCGTCATAAAACCTTGACATTTTTTAACAGTAAAGTACTCGAGCATCTTGTCAATTTAAGTTATCGCTCAAAGCTATGCTACCCTTGAGTCCCAAATCAAACACTGATAAAACTTTAAATGGCCCTAACTTCTATACAGTCCTACACCTATCAAAGTTTGCAAATACAAATGCTTGTAACTTTTTACTGGAGCGTCATAAAACCTTGAAATTTTTTAACAGTAAAGTTCTCGAGCATCTTGTCAATTTAAATTATCGCTCAAAGCTATGCTACCCTTGAGTCCAAAGTCAAACACTGATAAAACTTCAAAGGGCCCTAACTTCTATACGCTACGTCCTACACCTATCAAAGTTTGCATTATACAAATGCTTGTAACTTTTTACTGGAGCGTCATAAAACCTTCAAATTTTGTAACAATAAAGTACTCGAGTCTCTTGTCAATTTAAGTTATCGCTCAAAACAATGCTACCCTTGAGTCCCAAATCAAACATTGATAAAACTTCAAATGGCCCTTACTTCTATACGGTACGTCCTACACCTATCAAAGTTTGCAACATACAAATGGTTGTAACTTTTAACTGGAGCGTCATAAAACCTTGATATTTTGTAACAATAAAGTACTCGAGCCTCTTGTCAATTTAAGCCATCGCTTAAAGCTATGCTACCCTTGAGTCCCAAGTCAAACACTGATAAAACTTCAAATGGCCCTAACATATATACGGTACGTCCTACATCTATCAAAGTTTGCAACATACAAATGCTTGTAACCTTTTACTGGAGCGTCATAAAACCTTAAAATTTTTTAACAATAAAATACTCGAGCCTCTTGTCAATTTAAGTTATCGCTCAAAGCTATGCTACCCTTGAGTCCCAAATCAAACACTGATAAAACTTCAAATTTCCCTAACTGCTATACGGTATGTCCTACACCTATCAAAGTTTGCAACATACAAATGCTTGTAAATTTTTACTGGAGCGTCATATAACCATCAAATTTTGTAACAATAAAGTACTCGAGTCACTTGTCAATTTAAGTTATCGCTCAAAGCAATGCTACCCTTGAGTCCCAAATCAAACACTGATAAGACTTCAAATGGCCCTTACTTCTATACGGTCCTACACCTATCAAAGTTTGCAACATACAAATGTTTGTAACTTTTTACTGGAGCGTCATAAAACCTTCAAATTTTGCAACAATAAAGTACTTGAGTCTCTTGTCAATTTAAGTTATCGCTCAAAGCAATTCTACCGTTGAGTCCCAAATCAAACACTGAGAAAACTTCAAATGGCCCTAACTTCTATACGGTACGTCCTACACCTATCACAGTTTGCAACATACAAATGCTTGTAACTTTATACTGGAGCGTCATAAAACCTTGAAATTTTGTAACAATAAAGTACTCGAGCCTCTTGTCAATTTAAGCTATCGCTCAAAGCTATGGCACCCTTGAGTCCCAAATCAAACACTGCTAAAACTTCAAATGGCCCTAACTTCTAGACGGTACGTTCTACACCTATCAAATTTTGCAACATACAAATGCTTGTAACTTTTTGCTGGAGCGTCATAAAACCTTGAAATTTTGTAACAATAAAGTACTTGAGCCTCTTGTCAATTTAAGCTATCGCTCAAAGCTATGCTACCCTTGAGTCCCAAATCAAACACTTATAAAACTTCAATTGGCCCTAACTTTTATACGGTACGTCCTACTCTTATCAAAGTTTGCCTCTTACAAATGCTTGTAACTTTTTACTGGAGCGTCATAAAACCTTGAAATTTTGTAACAATAAAGTACTCGAGCCTCTTGTCAATTTAAGCTATCGCTCAAAGCAATGCTACACTTGAGTCCAAAATCAAACACTGATAAAACTTCAAATGGCCCTAACTTCTATACAGTACGTCCTACACCTATCAAAGTGTGCAACATACAAATGCTTGTAACTTTTTACTGGAGCGTCATAAAACCTTGAAATTTTTTAACAGTAAAGTACTCGAGCATCTTGTCAATTTAAGTTATCTCCTCAAAGCTATGCTACCCTTGAGTCCCAACTCAAACACTGATAAAACTTCAAATGGCACTTACTTCTATACAGTACGTCCTGCACCTATCAAAGTTTGCAACATACAAATGCTTGTAACTTTTTACTGGAGCGTCATAAAACCTTCAAATTTTGTAACAATAAAGTACTCAAGCCTCTTGTCAATTTAAGTTATCGCTCAAAGCTATGCTACCCTTGAGTCCCAACTCAAACACTGATAAAACTTCAAACGGCACTTACTTCTATACAGTACGTCCTGCACCTATCAAAGTGTGCAACATACAAATGCTTGTAACTTTTTACTGGAGCGTCATAAAACCTTGAAATTTTGTAACAATAAAGTACTCGAGCCTCTTGTCAATTTAAGCCATCGCTCAAAGCTATGCTACCCTTGAGTCCCAAATCAAACACTGATAAAACTTCAAATGGCCCTAACTTCTATACGGTACGTCCTACACCTATCAAAGTTTGCCTCATACAAATGCTTGTAAATTTTTACTGGAGCGTCATATAACCTTCAAATTTTGTAACAATAAAGTACTCGAGTAACTTGTCAATTTAAGTTATCGCTCAAAGCAATGCTACCCTTGAGTCCCAAATCAAACACTGATAAGACTTCAAATGGCCCTTACTTCTATACGGTCCTACACCTATCAAAGTTTGCAACATACAAATGTTTGTAACTTTTTACTGGAGCGTCATAAAACCTTCAAATTTTGCAACAATAAAGTACTTGAGTCTCTTGTCAATTTAAGTTATCGCTCAAAGCAATTCTACCGTTGAGTCCCAAATCAAACACTGAGAAAACTTGAAATGGCCCTAACTTCTATACGGTACGTCCTACACCTATCACAGTTTGCAACATACAAATGCTTGTAACTTTATACTGGAGCGTCATAAAACCTTGAAATTTTGTAACAATAAAGTACGTGAGCCTCTTGTCAATTTAAGCTATCGCTCAAAGATATGCTACCCTTGAGTCCCAAATCAAACACTGATAAAACTTCAATTGGCCCTAACTTTTATACGGTACGTCCTACACTTATCAAAGTTTGCCTCTTACAAATGCTTGTAACTTTTTACTGGAGCGTCATAAAACCTTGAAATTTTGTAACAATAAAGTACTCGAGCCTCTTCTAAATTTAAGCTATCGCTCAAAGCTATGCTACCCTTGAGTCCCAAATCAAACACTGATAAAACTTCAAATGGCCCTAACTTCTATACAGTACGTCCTACACCTATCAAACTTTGCAACATACAAATGCTTGTAACTTTTTACTGGAGCGTCATAAAACCTTGAAATTTTTTAACAGTAAAGTACTCGAGCATCTTGTCAATTTAAGTTATCTCCTCAAAGCTATGCTACCCTTGAGTCCCTAATCAAACACTGATAAAACTTCAAATGGCCCTAACTTCTATACGGTACGTCCTACACCTATCAAACTTTGCAACATACAAATGCTTGTAACTTTTTACTGGAGCGTCATAAAACCTTCAAATTTTGTAACAATAAAGTACTCAAGCCTCTTGTCAATTTAAGTTATCGCTCAAAGCTATGCTACCCTTGAGTCCCAACTCAAACACTGATAAAACTTCAAATGGCACTTACTTCTATACAGTACGTCCTACACCTATCAAAGTTTGCAACATACAAATGCTTGTAACTTTTTACTGGAGCGTCATAAAACCTTGAAATTTTGTAACAATAAAGTACTCGAGCCTCTTGTCAATTTAAGCCATCGCTCAAAGCTATGCTACCCTTGAGTCCCAAATCAAACACTGATAAAACTTCAAATTTCCCTAACTTCTATACGGTATTTCCTACACCTATCAAAGTTTGCAACATACAAATGCTTGTAACTTTTTACTGGAGCGTCATATAACCTTCAAATTTTGTAACAATAAAGTACTCGAGACACTTGTCAATTTAAGTTATCGCTAAAAGCAATGCTACCCTTGAGTCCCAAATCATGCACTGATAAAGCTTCAAATAACCCTTACTTCTATACAGTACGTCCTACACCTATCAAAGTTTGCAACATACAAATGCTTATAACTTTTTACTGGAGCGTCATAAAACCTTCAAATTTTGTAACAATAAAGTACTTGAGTCTCTTGTCAATTTAAGTTATCGCTCAAAGCAATGCTACCGTTGAGTCCCAAATCAAACACTGAGAAAACTTCAAATGGCCCTAACTTCTATACGGTACGTCCTACACCTATCATAGTTTGCAACATACAAATGCTTGTAACTTTATACTGGAGCGTCATAAAACCTTGAAATCTTGTAACAATAAAGTACTCGAGCCTCTTGTCAATTTAAGCTATCTCTCAAAGCTATGGCACCCTTGAGTCCCAAATCAAACACTGATAAAACTTCAAATGGCCCAAACTTCTATACGGTACGACCTACACCTATCAAATTTTGCAACATACAAATGCTTGTAACTTTTTACTGGAGCGTCATAAAACCTTGAAATTTTGTAACAATAAAGTACTTGAGCCTCTTGTCAATTTAAGCTATCGCTCAAAGCTATGCTACCCTTGAGTCCCAAATCAAACACTTATAAAACTTCAAATGGCCCTAACTTCTATACGGTACGTCCTACACCTATCAAAGTTTGCAATATACAAATGCTTGTACCTTTTTACTGGAGCGTCATAAAACCTTGAAATTTTGTAACAATAAAGTACTCGAGCCTCTTGTAAATTTAAGCTATCGCTCAAAGCTATGCTACCCTTGTGTCCCAAATCAAACACTGATAAAATTTCAAATGGCCCTAACTTCTATACGGTACGTCCTACACCTATCAAAGTTTGCCTCATACAAATGCATGTAACTTTTACTGGAGCGTCATAAAACCTTGAAATTTTTTAACAGTAAAGTACTCGAGCATCTTGTCAATTTAAGTTATCGTTCAAAGCTATGCTACCCTTGAGTCCCAAATCAAACACTGATAAAACTTGAAATGGCCCTAACTTCTATACAGTACGTCCTACACCTATCAAAGTTTGCAAATACAAATGCTTGTAACTTTTTACTGGAGCGTCATAAAATCTTGAAATTGTTTAACAGTAAAGTACTCGAGCATCTTGTCAATTTAAGTTATCTCCTCAAAGCTATGCTACCCTTGAGTCCCAAATCAAACACTGATAAAACTTCAAATGGCCCTAACTTCTATACGGTACGTCCTACACCTATCAAACTTTGCAACATACAAATGCTTGTAACTTTTTACTGGAGCGTCATAAAACCTTCAAATTTTGTAACAATAAAGTACTCAAGCCTCTTGTCAATTTAAGTTATCGCTGAAAGCTATGCTACCCGTGATTCCCAACTCAAACACTGATAAAACTTCAAATGGCTCTTACTTCTATACAGTACGTCCTACACCTAGTTTGCAACATACAAATGCTTGTAACTTTTTACTGGAGCGTCATAATACCTTGAAATTTTGTAACAATAAAGTACTCGAGCCTCTTGTATATTTAAGCCATCGCTTAAAGCTATGCTACCGTTGAGTTCCAAGTCAAACACTGATAAAACTTCAAATGGCCCTAACATATATACGGTACGTCCTACACCTATCAAAGTTTGCAACATACAAATGCTTGTAATTTTTTACTGGAGCGTCATAAAACATTAAAATTTTTTAACAATAAAGTACTCGAGCCTCTTGTCAATTTAAGTTATCGCTCAAAGCTATGGTACCCTTGAGTCCCAAATCAAACACTGATAAAACTACAAATTTCCCTAACTTCTATACCTATCAAAGTTTGCAACATACAAATGCTTGTAAAATTTTACTGGAGCGTCATATAACCTTCAAATTTTTAACAATAAAGTACTCGAGTCACTTGTCAATTTAAGTTATCGCTCAAAGCAATTCTACCGTTCAGTCCCAAATCAAACACTGAGAAAACTTCAAATGGCCCTAACTACTATACGGTACGTCCTACACCTATCACAGTTTGCAACATACAAAAGCTTGTAACTTTATACTGGAGCGTCATAAAACCTTGAAATTTTGTAACAATAAAGTACTCGAGCCTCTTGTCAATTTAAGCTATCGCTCAAAGCTATGGCACCCTTGAGTCCCAAATCAAACACTGATAAAACTTCAAATGGCCCTAACTTCTATACGGTACGTCCTACACCTATCAAATTTTGCAACATACAAATGCTTGTAACTTTTTACTGGAGCGTCATAAAACCTTGAAATTTTGTAACAATAAAGTACTTGAGCGTCTTGTCAATTTAAGCTATCGCTTAAAGCTATGCTACCCTTGAGTCCCAAATCAAACACTTATAAAACTTCAATTGGCCCTAACTTTTATACGGTACGTCCTACACCTATCAAAGTTTGCCTCTTACAAATGCTTGTAACTTTTTACTGGAGCGTCATAAAACCTTGAAATTTTGTAACAATAAAGTACTCGAGCCTCTTCTAAATTTAAGCTATCGCTCAAATCTATGCTACCCTTGAGTCCCAAATCAAACACTGATAAAACTTCTAATGGCCCTAACATCTATACGGTACGTCCTACACCTATCAAAGTTTGCAACATACAAATGCTTGTAACTTTTTACTGGAGCGTCATAAAACCTTGAAATTTTGTAACAATAAAATACTCGAGCCTCTTGTCAATTTAAGCTATCGCTCAAAGCAATGCTACCCTGAGTCCAAATCAAACACTGATAAAACTTCAAATGAGTCTAACTTCTATACAATACGTCCTACACCTATCAAATTTTGCAAATACAAATGCTTGTAACTTTTTACTGGAGCGTCATAAAACCTTGAAATTTTTTAACAATAAAGTACTCGAGCCTCTTGTCAATTTAAGCCATCGCTCAAAGCTATGCCACCCTTGAGTCCCAAATCAAACACTGATAAAACTTCAAATAGCCCTAACATCTATGCGGTACGTCCTACACCTATCAAAGTTTGCAACATACAAATGCTTGTAACTTTTTACTGGAGCGTCATAAAACCTTGAAATTTTGTAACAATAAAGTACTCGAGCCTCTTGTCAATTTAAGCCATCGCTCAAAGCTATGCTACCCTTGAGTCCCAAATCAAACATTGATAAAACTTCAAATTTCCCTAACTTCTATACGGTATTTCCTACACCTATCAAAGTTTGCAACATACAAATGCTTGTAACTTTTTACTGGAGCGTCATATAACCTTCAAATTTTGTAACAATAAAGTACTCGAGACACTTGTCAATTTAAGTTATCGCTAAAAGCAATGCTACCCTTGAGTCCCAAATCATGCACTGATAAAACTTCAAATAGCCCTTACTTCTATACGGTACGTCCTACACCTATCAAAGTTTGCAACATACAAATGCTTGTAACTTTTTACTGGAGCGTCATAAAACCTTCAAATTTTGTAACAATAAAGTACTTGAGTCTCTTGTCAATTTAAGTTATCGCTCAAAGCTATGCTACCCTTGAGTCCCAAATCAAACACTGATAAAACTTCAAATTTCCCTAACTTCTATACGGTATTTCCTACACCTATCAAACTTTGCAACATACAAATGCTTGTAACTTTTTACTGGAGTGTCATATAACCTTCAAATTTTGTAACAATAAAGTACTCGAGACACTTGTCAATTTAAGTTATCGCTAAAAGCAATGCTACCCTTGAGTCCCAAATCATGCACTGATAAAACTTCAAATAGCCCTTACTTCTATACGGTACGTCCTACACCTATCAAAGTTTGCAACATACAAATGCGTGTAACTTTTTACTGGAGCGTCATAAAACCTTCAAATTTTGTAACAATAAAGTACTTGAGTCTCTTGTCAATTTAAGTTATCTCTCAAAGCAATGCTACCGTTGAGTCCCAAATCAAACACTGAGAAAACTTCAAATGGCCCTAACTTCTATACGGTACGTCCTACACCTATCATAGTTTGCAACATACAATTGCTTGTAACTTTATACTGGAGCGTCATAAAACCTTGAAATTTTGTAACAATAAAGTACTCGAGCCTCTTGTCAATTTAAGCTATCTCTCAAAGCTATGGCACCCTTGAGTCCCAAATCAAACACAGATAAAACTTCAAATGGCCCAAACTTCTATACGGTACGACCTACACCTATCAAATTTTGCAACATACAAATGCTTGTAACTTTTTACTGGAGCGTCATAAAACCTTGAAATTTTGTAACAATAAAGTACTTGAGCCTCTTGTCAATTTAAGCTATCGCTCAAAGCTATGCTACCCTTGAGTCCCAAATCAAACACTTATAAAACTTCAAATGGCCGTAACTTCTATACGGTACGTCCTACACCTATCAAAGTTTGCCTCTTACAAATGCTTGTAACCTTTTACTGGAGCGTCATAAAACCTTGAAATTTTTTAACAGTAAAGTACTCGAGCATCTTGTCAATTTAAGTTATCGCTCAAAGATGCTACCCTTGAGTCCCAACTCAAACACTGATGAAACTTCACATGGCCCTAACTTCTATACGGTACGTCCTACACCTATCAAAGTTTGCAATATACAAATGCTTGTACCTTTTTACTGGAGCGTCATAAAACCTTGAAATTTTGTAACAATAAAGTACTCGAGCCTCTTGTAAATTTAAGCTATCGCTCAAAGCAATGATACCCTTGAGTCCCAAATCAAACACTGATAAAACTTCAAATACCCCTTACTTCTATACAGTACGTCCAACACCAATCAAAGTTTGCAAATACAAATGCTTGTAACTTTTTACTGGAGCGTCATAAAACCTTCAAATTTTTTAACAGTAAAGTACTCGAGCATCTTGTCAATTTAAGTTATCTCCTCAAAGCTATGCTATCCTTGAGTCCCAAATCAAACACTGATAAAACTTCAAATGGCCCTAACTTCTATACGGTACGTCCTACACCTATCAAAGTTTGCCTCATACAAATGCATGTAACTTTTACTGGAGCGTCATAAAACCTTGAAATTTTTTAACAGTAAAGTACTCGAGCATCTTGTCAATTTAAGTTATCGTTCAAAGCTATGCAACCCTTGAGTCCCAAATCAAACACTGATAAAACTTGAAATGGCCCTAACTTCTATACAGTACGTCCTACACCTATCAAAGTTTGCAAATACAAATGCTTGTAACTTTTTACTGGAGCGTCATAAAACCTTGAAATTGTTTAACAGTAAAGTACTCGAGCATCTTGTCAATTTAAGTTATCTCCTCAAAGCTATGCTACCCTTGAGTCCCAAATCAAACACTGATAAAACTTCAAATGGCCCTAACTTCTATACGGTACGTCCTACACCTATCAAACTTTGCAACATACAAATGCTTGTAACTTTTTACTGGAGCGTCATAAAACCTTCAAATTTTGTAACAATAAAGTACTCAAGCCTCTTTTCAAATTAAGTTATCGCTGAAAGCTATGCTACCCTTGATTCCCATCTCAAACACTGATAAAACTTCAAATGGCTCTTACTTCTCTACAGTACGTCCTACACCTAGTTTGCAACATACAAATGCTTGTAACTTTTTACTGGAGCGTCTTAATACCTTGAAATTTTGTAACAATAAAGTACTCGAGCCTCTTGTCAATTTAAGCCATCGCTTAAAGCTATGCTACCGTTGAGTTCCAAGTCAAACACTGATAAAACTTCAAATGGCCCTAACATATATACGGTACGTCCTACACCTATCAAAGTTTGCAACATACAAATGCTTGTAACTTTTTACTGGAGCGTCATAAAACATTAAAATTTTTTAACAATAAAGTACTCGAGCCTCTTGTCAATTTAAGTTATCGCTCAAAGCTATGCTACCCTTGAGTCCCAAATCAAACACTGACAAAACTTCAATTGGCCCTAACTTTTATACGGTACGTCCTACACCTATCAAAGTTTGCCTCTTACAAATGCTTGTAACTTTTTACTGGAGCGTCATAAAACCTTGAAATTTTGTAACAATAAAGTACTCGAGCCTCTTCTAAATTTAAGCTATCGCTCAAAGCTATGCTACCCTTGAGTCCCAAATCAAACACTTATAAAACTTCAATTGGCCCTAACTTCTATACGGTACGTCCTACACCTATCAAAGTTTGCAAATACAAATGCTTGTAACTTTTTACTGGAGCGTCATATAACCTTCAAATTTTTTAACAATAAAGTACTCGAGTCACTTGTCAATTTAAGTTATCGCTCAAAGCAATTCTACCGTTGAGTCCCAAATCAAACACTGAAAAAACTTCAAATGGCCCTAACTTCTATACGGTACGTCCTACACCTATCACAGTTTGCAACATACAAAAGCTTGTAACTTTATACTGGAGCGTCATAAAACCTTGAAATTTTGTAACAATAAAGTACTCGAGCCTCTTGTCAATTTAAGCTATCGCTCAAAGCTATGGCACCCTCGAGTCCCAAATCAAACACTGATAAAACTGCAAATGGCCCTAACTTCTATACGGTACGTCCTACATCTATCAAATTTTGCAACATACAAATGCTTGTAACTTTTTACTGGAGCGTCATAAAACCTTGAAATTTTGTAACAATAAAGTACTTGAGCCTCTTGTCAATTTAAGCTATCGCTCAAAGCTATGCTACCCTTGAGTCCCAAATCAAACACTTATAAAACTTCAATTGGCCCTAACTTTTATACGGTACGTCCTACACCTATCAAAGTTTGCCTCTTACAAATGCTTGTAACTTTTTACTGGAGCGTCATAAAACCTTGAAATTTTGTAACAATAAAGTACTCGAGCCTCTTCTAAATTTAAGCTATCGCTCAAAGCTATGCTATCCTTGAGTCCCAAATCAAACACTTATAAAACTTCAATTGGCCCTAACTTCTATACGGTACGTCCTACACCTATCAAAGTTTGCAACATACAAATGCTTGTAACTTTTTACTGGAGCGTCATAAAACCTTGAAATTTTGTAACAATAAAGTACTCGAGCCTCTTGTCAATTTAAGCTATCGCTCAAAGCAATGCTACCCTTGAGTCCAAAATCAAACACTGATAAAACTTCAAATGGCTCTAACTTATATACAGTACGTCCTACACCTATCAAATTTTGCAACATACAAATGCTTGTAACTTTTTACTGGAGCGTCATAAAACCTTCAAATTTTGTAACAATAAAGTATTTGAGTCTCTTGTCAATTTAAGTTATCGCTCAAAGCAATGCTACCGTTGAGTCCCAAATCAAACACTGAGAAAACTTTAAATGGCCCTAACTTCTATACGGTACGTCCTACACCTATCATAGTTTGCAACATACAAATGCTTGTAACTTTATACTGGAGCGTCATAAAACCTTGAAATTTTGTAACAATAAAGTACTCGAGCCTCTTGTCAATTTAAGCTATCTCTCAAAGCTATGGCACCCTTGAGTCCCAAATCAAACACTGATAAAACTTCAAATGACCCAAACTTCTATACGGTACGACCTACACCTATCAAATTTTGCAACATACAAATGCTTGTAACTTTTTACTGGAGCGTCATAAAACCTTGAAATTTTGTAACAATAAAGTACTTGAGCCTCTTGTCAATTTAAGCTATCGCTCAAAGCTATGCTACCCTTGAGTCCCAAATCAAACACTTATAAAACTTCAAATGGCCCTAACTTCTATACGGTACGTCCTACACCTATCAAAGTTTGCCTCTTACAAATGCTTGTAACCTTTTACTGGAGCGTCATAAAACCTTGTAATTTTTTAACAGTAAAGTACTCGAGCATCTTGTCAATTTAAGTTATCGCTCAAAGATGCTACCCTTGAGTCCCAAATCAAACACTGATAAAACTTGAAATGGCCCTAACTTCTATACAGTACGTCCTACACCTATCAAAGTTTGCAAATACAAATGCTTGTAACTTTTTACTGGAGCGTCATAAAACCTTGAAATTGTTTAACAGTAAAGTACTCGAGCATCTTGTCAATTTAAGTTATCTCCTCAAAGCTATGCTACCCTTGAGTCCCAACTCAAACACTGATAAAACTTCAAATGGCTCTTACTTCTATACAGTACGTCCTACACCTAGTTTGCAACATACAAATGCTTGTAACTTTTTACTGGAGCGTCATAAAACATTAAAATTTTTTAACAATAAAGTACTCGAGCCTCTTGTCAATTTAAGTTATCGCTCAAAGCTATGCTACCCTTGAGTCCCAAATCAAACACTGATAAAACTTCAAATTTCCCTAACTTCTATACGGTAGGTCCTACACCTATCAAAGTTTGCAACATACAAATGCTTGTAAAATTTTACTGGAGCGTCATATAACCTTCAAATTTTTTAACAATAAAGTACTCGAGTCACTTGTCAATTTAAGTTATCGCTCAAAGCAATTCTACCGTTGAGTCCCAAATCAAACACTGAAAAAACTTCAAATGGCCCTAACTTCTATACGGTACGTCCTACACCTATCACAGTTTGCAACATACAAAAGCTTGTAACTTTATACTGGAGCGTCATAAAACCTTGAAATTTTGTAACAATAAAGTACTCGAGCCTCTTGTCAATTTAAGCTATCGCTCAAAGCTATGGCACCCTTGAGTCCCAAATCAAACACTGATAAAACTGCAAATGGCCCTAACTTCTATACGGTACGTCCTACACCTATCAAATTTTGCAACATACAAATGCTTGTAACTTTTTACTGGAGCGTCATAAAACCTTGAAATTTTGTAAAAATAAAGTACTTGAGCCTCTTGTCAATTTAAGCTATCGCTCAAAGCTATGCTACCCTTGAGTCCCAAATCAAACACTTATAAAACTTCAATTGGCCCTAACTTTTATACGGTACGTCCTACACCTATCAAAGTTTGCCTCTTACAAATGCTTGTAACTTTTTACTGGAGCGTCATAACACCTTGAAATTTTGTAACAATAAAGTACTCGAGCCTCTTCTAAATTTAAGCTATCGCTCAAAGCTATGCTACCCTTGAGTCCCAAATCAAACACTTATAAAACTTCAATTGGCCCTAACATCTATACGGTACGTCCTACACCTATCAAAGTTTGCAACATACAAATGCTTGTAACTTTTTACTGGAGCGTCATAAAACCTTGAAATTTTGTAACAATAAAGTACTCGAGCCTCTTGTCAATTTAAGCTATCGCTCAAAGCAATGCTACCCTTGAGTCCAAAATCAAACACTGATAAAACTTCAAATGGCTCTAACTTCTATACAGTACGTCCTACACCTATCAAAGTTTGCAAATACAAATGCTTGTAACTTTTTACTGGAGCGCCATAAAACCTTGAAATTTTTTAACAATAAAGTACTCGAGCCTCTTGTCAATTTAAGCCATCGCTCAAAGCTATGCCACCATTGAGTCCCAAATCAAACACTGATAAAACTTCAAATGGCCCTAACATCTATGCGGTACGTCCTACACCTATCAAAGTTTGCAACATACAAATGCTTGTAACTTTTTACTGGAGCGTCATAAAACCTTGAAATTTTGTAACAATAAAGTACTCGAGCCTCTTGTCAATTTAAGCCATCGCTCAAAGCTATGCTACCCTTGAGTCCCAAATCAAACACTGATAAAATTTCAAATGGCCCTAACATCTATACGGTACGTTCTACACCTATCAAAGTTTGCAACATACAAATGCTTGTAACTTTTTACTGGAGCGGCATAAAACCTGGAAATTTTTTAACAATAAAGTACTCGAGCCTCTTGTCAATTTAAGCCATCGCTCAAAGCTATGCCACCATTGAGTCCCAAATCAAACACTGATAAAACTTCAAATGGCCCTAACATCTATGCGGTACGTCCTACACCTATCAAAGTTTGCAACATACAAATGCTTGTAACTTTTTACTGGAGCGTCATAAAACCTTGAAATTTTGTAACAATAAAGTACTCGAGCCTCTTGTCAATTTAAGCCATCGCTCAAAGCTATGCTACCCTTGAGTCCCAAATCAAACACTGATAAAACTTCAAATTTCCCTAACTTCTATACGGTATTTCCTACACCTATCAAAGTTTGCAACATACAAATGCTTGTAACTTTTTACTGGAGCGTCATATAACCTTCAAATTTTGTAACAATAAAGTACTCGAGCCTCTTGTAAATTTAAGCTATCGCTCAAAGCAATGATACCCTTGAGTCCCAAATCAAACACTGATAAAACTTCAAATACCCCTTACTTCTATACAGTACGTCCAACACCAATCAAAGTTTGCAAATACAAATGCTTGTAACTTTTTACTGGAGCGTCATAAAACCTTCAAATTTTTTAACAGTAAAGTACTCGAGCATCTTGTCAATTTAAGTTATCTCCTCAAAGCTATGCTATCCTTGAGTCCCAAATCAAACACTGATAAAACTTCAAATGGCCCTAACTTCTATACGGTACGTCCTACACCTATCAAAGTTTGCCTCATACAAATGCATGTAACTTTTACTGGAGCGTCATAAAACCTTGAAATTTTTTAACAGTAAAGTACTCGAGCATCTTGTCAATTTAAGTTATCGTTCAAAGCTATGCAACCCTTGAGTCCCAAATCAAACACTGATAAAACTTGAAATGGCCCTAACTTCTATACAGTACGTCCTACACCTATCAAAGTTTGCAAATACAAATGCTTGTAACTTTTTACTGGAGCGTCATAAAACCTTGAAATTGTTTAACAGTAAAGTACTCGAGCATCTTGTCAATTTAAGTTATCTCCTCAAAGCTATGCTACCCTTGAGTCCCAAATCAAACACTGATAAAACTTCAAATGGCCCTAACTTCTATACGGTACGTCCTACACCTATCAAACTTTGCAACATACAAATGCTTGTAACTTTTTACTGGAGCGTCATAAAACCTTCAAATTTTGTAACAATAAAGTACTCAAGCCTCTTTTCAAATTAAGTTATCGCTGAAAGCTATGCTACCCTTGATTCCCATCTCAAACACTGATAAAACTTCAAATGGCTCTTACTTCTCTACAGTACGTCCTACACCTAGTTTGCAACATACAAATGCTTGTAACTTTTTACTGGAGCGTCTTAATACCTTGAAATTTTGTAACAATAAAGTACTCGAGCCTCTTGTCAATTTAAGCCATCGCTTAAAGCTATGCTACCGTTGAGTTCCAAGTCAAACACTGATAAAACTTCAAATGGCCCTAACATATATACGGTACGTCCTACACCTATCAAAGTTTGCAACATACAAATGCTTGTAACTTTTTACTGGAGCGTCATAAAACATTAAAATTTTTTAACAATAAAGTACTCGAGCCTCTTGTCAATTTAAGTTATCGCTCAAAGCTATGCTACCCTTGAGTCCCAAATCAAACACTGACAAAACTTCAATTGGCCCTAACTTTGATACGGTACGTCCTACACCTATCAAAGTTTGCCTCTTACAAATGCTTGTAACTTTTTACTGGAGCGTCATAAAACCTTGAAATTTTGTAACAATAAAGTACTCGAGCCTCTTCTAAATTTAAGCTATCGCTCAAAGCTATGCTACCCTTGAGTCCCAAATCAAACACTTATAAAACTTCAATTGGCCCTAACTTCTATACGGTACGTCCTACACCTATCAAAGTTTGCAAATACAAATGCTTGTAACTTTTTACTGGAGCGTCATATAACCTTCAAATTTTTTAACAATAAAGTACTCGAGTCACTTGTCAATTTAAGTTATCGCTCAAAGCAATTCTACCGTTGAGTCCCAAATCAAACACTGAAAAAACTTCAAATGGCCCTAACTTCTATACGGTACGTCCTACACCTATCACAGTTTGCAACATACAAAAGCTTGTAACTTTATACTGGAGCGTCATAAAACCTTGAAATTTTGTAACAATAAAGTACTCGAGCCTCTTGTCAATTTAAGCTATCGCTCAAAGCTATGGCACCCTCGAGTCCCAAATCAAACACTGATAAAACTGCAAATGGCCCTAACTTCTATACGGTACGTCCTACATCTATCAAATTTTGCAACATACAAATGCTTGTAACTTTTTACTGGAGCGTCATAAAACCTTGAAATTTTGTAACAATAAAGTACTTGAGCCTCTTGTCAATTTAAGCTATCGCTCAAAGCTATGCTACCCTTGAGTCCCAAATCAAACACTTATAAAACTTCAATTGGCCCTAACTTTTATACGGTACGTCCTACACCTATCAAAGTTTGCCTCTTACAAATGCTTGTAACTTTTTACTGGAGCGTCATAAAACCTTGAAATTTTGTAACAATAAAGTACTCGAGCCTCTTCTAAATTTAAGCTATCGCTCAAAGCTATGCTATCCTTGAGTCCCAAATCAAACACTTATAAAACTTCAATTGGCCCTAACTTCTATACGGTACGTCCTACACCTATCAAAGTTTGCAACATACAAATGCTTGTAACTTTTTACTGGAGCGTCATAAAACCTTGAAATTTTGTAACAATAAAGTACTCGAGCCTCTTGTCAATTTAAGCTATCGCTCAAAGCAATGCTACCCTTGAGTCCAAAATCAAACACTGATAAAACTTCAAATGGCTCTAACTTATATACAGTACGTCCTACACCTATCAAATTTTGCAACATACAAATGCTTGTAACTTTTTACTGGAGCGTCATAAAACCTTCAAATTTTGTAACAATAAAGTATTTGAGTCTCTTGTCAATTTAAGTTATCGCTCAAAGCAATGCTACCGTTGAGTCCCAAATCAAACACTGAGAAAACTTTAAATGGCCCTAACTTCTATACGGTACGTCCTACACCTATCATAGTTTGCAACATACAAATGCTTGTAACTTTATACTGGAGCGTCATAAAACCTTGAAATTTTGTAACAATAAAGTACTCGAGCCTCTTGTCAATTTAAGCTATCTCTCAAAGCTATGGCACCCTTGAGTCCCAAATCAAACACTGATAAAACTTCAAATGACCCAAACTTCTATACGGTACGACCTACACCTATCAAATTTTGCAACATACAAATGCTTGTAACTTTTTACTGGAGCGTCATAAAACCTTGAAATTTTGTAACAATAAAGTACTTGAGCCTCTTGTCAATTTAAGCTATCGCTCAAAGCTATGCTACCCTTGAGTCCCAAATCAAACACTTATAAAACTTCAAATGGCCCTAACTTCTATACGGTACGTCCTACACCTATCAAAGTTTGCCTCTTACAAATGCTTGTAACCTTTTACTGGAGCGTCATAAAACCTTGTAATTTTTTAACAGTAAAGTACTCGAGCATCTTGTCAATTTAAGTTATCGCTCAAAGATGCTACCCTTGAGTCCCAAATCAAACACTGATAAAACTTGAAATGGCCCTAACTTCTATACAGTACGTCCTACACCTATCAAAGTTTGCAAATACAAATGCTTGTAACTTTTTACTGGAGCGTCATAAAACCTTGAAATTGTTTAACAGTAAAGTACTCGAGCATCTTGTCAATTTAAGTTATCTCCTCAAAGCTATGCTACCCTTGAGTCCCAACTCAAACACTGATAAAACTTCAAATGGCTCTTACTTCTATACAGTACGTCCTACACCTAGTTTGCAACATACAAATGCTTGTAACTTTTTACTGGAGCGTCATAAAACATTAAAATTTTTTAACAATAAAGTACTCGAGCCTCTTGTCAATTTAAGTTATCGCTCAAAGCTATGCTACCCTTGAGTCCCAAATCAAACACTGATAAAACTTCAAATTTCCCTAACTTCTATACGGTAGGTCCTACACCTATCAAAGTTTGCAACATACAAATGCTTGTAAAATTTTACTGGAGCGTCATATAACCTTCAAATTTTTTAACAATAAAGTACTCGAGTCACTTGTCAATTTAAGTTATCGCTCAAAGCAATTCTACCGTTGAGTCCCAAATCAAACACTGAAAAAACTTCAAATGGCCCTAACTTCTATACGGTACGTCCTACACCTATCACAGTTTGCAACATACAAAAGCTTGTAACTTTATACTGGAGCGTCATAAAACCTTGAAATTTTGTAACAATAAAGTACTCGAGCCTCTTGTCAATTTAAGCTATCGCTCAAAGCTATGGCACCCTTGAGTCCCAAATCAAACACTGATAAAACTGCAAATGGCCCTAACTTCTATACGGTACGTCCTACACCTATCAAATTTTGCAACATACAAATGCTTGTAACTTTTTACTGGAGCGTCATAAAACCTTGAAATTTTGTAAAAATAAAGTACTTGAGCCTCTTGTCAATTTAAGCTATCGCTCAAAGCTATGCTACCCTTGAGTCCCAAATCAAACACTTATAAAACTTCAATTGGCCCTAACTTTTATACGGTACGTCCTACACCTATCAAAGTTTGCCTCTTACAAATGCTTGTAACTTTTTACTGGAGCGTCATAACACCTTGAAATTTTGTAACAATAAAGTACTCGAGCCTCTTCTAAATTTAAGCTATCGCTCAAAGCTATGCTACCCTTGAGTCCCAAATCAAACACTTATAAAACTTCAATTGGCCCTAACATCTATACGGTACGTCCTACACCTATCAAAGTTTGCAACATACAAATGCTTGTAACTTTTTACTGGAGCGTCATAAAACCTTGAAATTTTGTAACAATAAAGTACTCGAGCCTCTTGTCAATTTAAGCTATCGCTCAAAGCAATGCTACCCTTGAGTCCAAAATCAAACACTGATAAAACTTCAAATGGCTCTAACTTCTATACAGTACGTCCTACACTTATCAAAGTTTGCAAATACAAATGCTTGTAACTTTTTACTGGAGCGCCATAAAACCTTGAAATTTTTTAACAATAAAGTACTCGAGCCTCTTGTCAATTTAAGCCATCGCTCAAAGCTATGCCACCATTGAGTCCCAAATCAAACACTGATAAAACTTCAAATGGCCCTAACATCTATGCGGTACGTCCTACACCTATCAAAGTTTGCAACATACAAATGCTTGTAACTTTTTACTGGAGCGTCATAAAACCTTGAAATTTTGTAACAATAAAGTACTCGAGCCTCTTGTCAATTTAAGCCATCGCTCAAAGCTATGCTACCCTTGAGTCCCAAATCAAACACTGATAAAATTTCAAATGGCCCTAACATCTATACGGTACGTTCTACACCTATCAAAGTTTGCAACATACAAATGCTTGTAACTTTTTACTGGAGCGGCATAAAACCTGGAAATTTTTTAACAATAAAGTACTCGAGCCTCTTGTCAATTTAAGCCATCGCTCAAAGCTATGCCACCATTGAGTCCCAAATCAAACACTGATAAAACTTCAAATGGCCCTAACATCTATGCGGTACGTCCTACACCTATCAAAGTTTGCAACATACAAATGCTTGTAACTTTTTACTGGAGCGTCATAAAACCTTGAAATTTTGTAACAATAAAGTACTCGAGCCTCTTGTCAATTTAAGCCATCGCTCAAAGCTATGCTACCCTTGAGTCCCAAATCAAACACTGATAAAACTTCAAATTTCCCTAACTTCTATACGGTATTTCCTACACCTATCAAAGTTTGCAACATACAAATGCTTGTAACTTTTTACTGGAGCGTCATATAACCTTCAAATTTTGTAACAATAAAGTACTCGAGCCTCTTGTAAATTTAAGCTATCGCTCAAAGCTATGCTACCCTTGAGTCCCAAATCAAACACTGATAAAATTTCAAATGGCCCTAACATCTATACGGTACGTTCTACACCTATCAAAGTTTGCAACATACAAATGCTTGTAACTTTTTACTGGAGCGGCATAAAACCTGGAAATTTTGTAACAATAAAGTACTCGAGCCTCTTGGCAATTTAAGCTATCGCGCAAAGCAATGCTACCCTTGAGTCCCAAATCAAACACTGATAAAACTTCAAATAGCCCTAACTTCTATACAGTACGTCCTACACCGATCAAAGTTTGCAAATACAAATGCTTGTAACTTTTTACTGGAGCGTCATAAAACCTTCAAATTTTTTAACAGTAAAGTACTCGAGCATCTTGTCAATTTAAGTTATCTCCTCAAAGCTATGCTACCCTTGAGTCCCAAATCAAACACTGATAAAACTTCAAATGGCCCTAACTTCTATACGGTACGTCCTACACCTATCAAAGTTTGCCTCATACAAATGCATGTAACTTTTACTGGAGCGTCATAAAACCTTGAAATTTTTTAACAGTAAAGTACTCGAGCATCTTGTCAATTTAAGTTATCGTTCAAAGCTATGCTACCCTTGAGTCCCAAATCAAACACTGATAAAACTTGAAATGGCCCTAACTTCTATACAGTACGTCCTACACCTATCAAACTTTGCAAATACAAATGCTTGTAACTTTTTACTGGAGCGTCATAAAACCTTGAAATTGTTTAACAGTAAAGTACTCGAGCATCTTGTCAATTTAAGTTATCTCCTCAAAGCTATGCTACCCTTGAGTCCCAACTCAAACACTGATAAAACTTCAAATGGCTCTTACTTCTATACAGTACGTCCTACACCTAGTTTGCAACATACAAATGCTTGTAACTTTTTACTGGAGCGTCTTAATACCTTGAAATTTTGTAACAATAAAGTACTCGAGCCTCTTGTCAATTTAAGCCATCGCTTAAAGCTATGCTACCGTTGAGTTCCAAGTCAAACACTGATAAAACTTCAAATGGCCCTAACATATATACGGTACGTCCTACACCTATCAAAGTTTGCAACATACAAATGCTTGTAACTTTTTACTGCAGCGTCATAAAACATTAAAATTTTTTAACAATAAAGTACTCGAGCCTCTTGTCAATTTAAGTTATCGCTCAAAGCTATGCTACCCTTGAGTCCCAAATCAAACACTGATAAAACTTCAAATTTCGCTAACTTCTATACGGTATGTCCTACACCTATCAAAGTTTGCAACATACAAATGCTTGTAAAATTTTACTGGAGCGTCATATAACCTTCAAATTTTGTACCAATAAAGTACTCGAGCCTCTTGTCAATTTAAGCTATCGCTCAAAGCAATGCTACCCTTGAGTCCAAAATCAAACACTGATAAAACTTCAAATGGCCCTAACTTCTATACGGTACGTCCTACACCTATCAAACTTTGCAACATACAAATGCTTGTAACTTTTTACTGGAGCGTCATAAACCTTCAAATTTTGTAACAATAAAGTACTCGAGTCACTTGTCAATTTCAGCTATCGCTCAAAGCTATGCTACCCTTGAGTCCCAAATCAAACTACTTATAAAACTTCAAATGGCCCTAACTATACGGTACGTCCTACACCTATCAAAGTTTGCCTCTTACAAATGCTTGTACCTTTTTACTGGAGCGTCATAAAACCTTGAAATTTTGTAACAATAAAGTACTCGAGCCTCTTGTCAATTTAAGTTATCGCTCAAAGCAATGCTACCCTTGAGTCCCAAATCAAACACTGATAAAACTTCAAATGGCCCTTACTTCTATATGGTACGTCCTACACCTATCAAAGTTTACAACATACAAATGCTTCTAACTTTTTACTGGAGCGTCATAAAACCTTGAAATTTTGTAACAATAAAGTACTCGAGCCTCTTGTCAATTTAAGCCATCGCTCAAAGCTATGCCACCCTTGAGTCCCAAATCAAACACTGATAAAACTTCAAATGGCCCTAACATCTATGCGGTACGTCCGACACCTATCAAAGTTTGCAACATACAAATGCTTGTAACTTTTTACTGGAGCGTCATAAAACCTTAAAATTTTTTAACAATAAAGTACTCGAGCCTCTTGTCAATTTAAGTTATCGCTCAAAGCAATGCAACCCTTGAGTCCCAAATCAAACACTGATAAAACTTCAAATTTCCCTAATTTCTATACGGTATGTCCTACACCTATCAAAGTTTGCAACATACAAATGCTTGTAACTTTTTACTGGAGCGTCATATAACCTTCAAATTTTGTAACAATAAAGTACTCGAGTCACTTGTCAATTTAAGTTATCGCTCAAAGCAATGCTACCCTTGAGTCCCAAATCAAACACTGATAAAACTTCAAATTTCCCTAACTTCTATACGGTATTTCCTACACCTATCAAAGTTTTCAACATACAAATGCTTGTAACTTTTTACTGGAGTGTCATATAACCTTCAAATTTTGTAACAATAAAGTACTCGAGTCACTTGTCAATTTAAGTTATCGCTCAAAGCAATGCTACCCTTGAGTCCCAAATCATACACTGATAAAACTTCAAATGGCCCTTACTTCAAATGGCCTTTACGGTACGTCCTACACCTATCAAAGTTTGCAACATACAAATGCTTGTAACTTTTTACTGGAGCGTCATAAACCTTCAAATTTTGTAACAATAAAGTACTTGAGCCTCTTGTCAATTTAAGCTATCGCTCAAAGCTATGCTACCCTTGAGTCCCAAATCAAACACTTATAAAACTTCAAATGGCCCTAACTTCTATACGGTTCGTCCTACACCTATCAAAGTTTGCCTCTTACAAATGCTTGTAACTTTTTACTGGAGCGTCATAAAACCTTGAAATTTTTTAACAGTAAAATACTCGAGCATCTTGTCAATTTAAGTTATCGCTCAAAGATGCTACCCTTGAGTCCCAAATCAAACACTGATGAAACTTCACATGGCCCTAACTTCTATACGGTACGTCCTACACCTATCAAAGTTTGCAATATACAAATCCTTGTACCTTTTTACTGGAGCGTCATAAAACCTTGAAATTTTGTAACAATAAAGTACTCGAGACTCTTGTAAATTTAAGCTATCGCTCAAAGCTATGCTACCCTTGAGTCCCAAATCAAACACTGATAAAACTTCAAATACCCCTAACATCTATACGGTACGTCCTACACCTATCAAAGTTTGCAACATCCAAATGCTTGTAACTTTTTACTGGAGCGGCATAAAACCTTGAAATTTTGAAAAAATAAAGTACTCGAGCATCTTGTCAATTTAATTTATCGCTCAAAGCTATGCTACCCTTGAGTCCCAAATCAAACACTGATAAAACTTCAAATGGCCCTAGCTTCTATACAGTACGTCCTACACCTATCAAAGTTTGCAAATACAAATGCTTGTAACTTTTTACTGGAGCGTCATAAAACCTTGAAATTTTTTAACAGTAAAGTACTCGAGCATCTTGTCAATTTAAGTTATCTCCTCAAAGCTATGCTACCCTTGAGTCCCAACTCAAACACTGATAAAATTTCAAATGGTACTTACTTCTATACAGTACATCCTACACCTATCAAAGTTTGCAACATTTAGATGCTTGTAACTTTTTACTGGAGCGTCATAAAACCTTGAAATTTTGTAACAATAAAGTACTCGAGCCGCTTGTCAATTTAAGCCATCGCTCAAAGCTATGCTACCCTTGAATCCCAAATCAAACACTGTAAAAACTTCAAATGGCCCTAACTTCTATACAGTACGTCCTACACCTATCAAAGTTTGCCTCATACAAATGCATGTAACTTTTTACTGGAGCGTCATAAAACCTTGAAATTTTTTAACAGTAAAGTACTCGAGCATCTTGTCAATTTAAGTTATCTCTCAAAGCTATGCTACCCTTGAGTCCCAAATCAAACACTGATAAAACTTCAAAGGGCCCTAACTTCTATACGGTACGTCCTACACCTATCAAAGTTTGCAACATACAAATGCTTGTAACTTTTAACTGGAGCGTCATATAACCTTCAAATTTTGTAACAATAAAGTACTCGAGTCACTTGTCAATTTAAGTTATCGCTCAAAGCAATGCTACCCTTGAGTCCCAAATCAAACACTGATAAAACTTCAAATGGCCCTTACTTCTATACGGTACGTCCTACACCTATCAAAGTTTGCAACATACAAATGCTTGTAACTTTTTACTGGAGCGTCATAAAACCTTCAAATTTTGTAACAATAAAGTACTTGAGTCTCTTGTCAATTTAAGTTATCGCTCAAAGCAATGCTACCGTTGAGTCCCAAATCAAATACTGAGAAAAGTTGAAATGGTCCTAACTTCTATACGGTACGTCCTACACCTATCATAGTTTGCAACATACAAATGCTTGTAACTTTATACTGGAGCGTCATAAAACCTTGAAATTTTGTAACAATAAAGTACTCGAGCCTCTAGTCAATTTAAGCTATCGCTCAAAGCTATGGCACCCTTGAGTCCCAAATCAAACACTGATAAAACTTCAAATGGCCCTAACTTCTATACGGTACGTCCTACACCTATCAAATTTTGCAACATACAAATGCTTGTAACTTTTTACTGGAGCGTCATAAAACCTTGAAATTTTTTTACAATAAAGTACTCGAGCATCTTGTCAATTTAAGTTATCTCCTCAAAGCTATGCTACCCTTGAGTCCCAAATCAAACACTGATAAAACTTCAAATGGCCCTAACTTCTATACGGTACGTCCTACACCTATCAAACTTTGCAACATACAAATGCTTGTAACTTTTTACTGGAGCGTCATAAAATCTTCAAATTTTGTAACAATAAAGTACTCAAGCCTCTTGTCAATTTAAGTTATCGCTCAAAGCGATGCTACCCTTGTGTCCCATCTCAAACACTGATAAAACTTCAAATGGCACTTACTTCTATACAGTACGTCCTACACCTATCAAAGTTTGCAACATACAAATGCTTGTAACTTTTTACTGGAGCGTCATAAAACCTTGAAATTTTGTACCAATAAAGTACTCGAGCCGCTTGTAAATTTAAGCCATCGCTCAAAGCTATGCCAACCTGGAGTCCCAAATCAAACACTGATAAAACTTCAAATGGCCCTAACTTCTATACGGTACGTCCTACACCTATCAACGTTTGCCTCATACAAATGCTTGTAACTTTTTACTGGAGCATCATAAAACCTTCAAATTTTGTAACAATAAAGTACTCAAGCCTCTTGTCAATTTAAGTTATCGGTCAAAGCTATGCTACCCTTGAGTCCCAACTCAAACACTGATAAAACTTCAAATGGCACTTACTTCTATACAGTACGTCCTACACCTATCAAAGTTTGCAACATACAAATGCTTGTAACTTTTTACTGGAGCGTCATAAAACCTTCAAATTTTGTAACAATAAAGTACTCGAGTCTCTTGTCAATTTAAGTTATCGCTCAAAGCAATGCTACCCTTGAGTCCCAAATCAAACACTGATAAAACTTCAAATGGCCCTTACTTCTATACGGTACGTCCTACACCTATCAAAGTTTGCAACATACAAATGCTTGTAACTTTTTACTGGAGCGTCATAAAACCTTGAAATTTTGTAACAATAAAGTACTCGAGCCTCTTGTCAATTTAAGCCATCGCTCAAAGCTATGCTACCCTTGAGTCACAAATCAAATACTGATAGAACTTCAAATGGCCCTAACATCTATACGGTACGTCCCACACCTATCAAATTTTGCAACATACAAATGCTTGTAACTTTTTACTGGAGCGTCATAAAACCTTCAAATTTTGTAACAATAAAGTACTTGAGTCTCTTGTAAATTTAAGTTATCGCTCAAAGCAATGCTACCGTTGAGTCCCAAATCAAACACTGATAAAACTTCAAATGGCCCTTACTTCTATGCGGTACGTCCTACACCTATCAAAGTTTGGCACATACAAATGCTTTACTGGAGCGTCATAAAACCTTGAAATTTTGTAACAATAAAGTACTCGAGCCTCTTGTCAATTTAAGCCATCGCTCAAAGCTATGCTACCCTTGAGTCCCAAATCAAACACTGATAAAACTACAAATGGCCCTAACTTCTATACGGTACGTCCTACATCTATCAAAGTTTGCAACATATAAATGATTGTAACTTTTTACTGGAGCGTCATAAAACCTTGAAATTTTGTAACAATAAAGTACTCGAGCCTCTTGTCAATTTAAGCGATCGCTCAAAGCTATGCTACCCTTGAGTCCCAAATCAAACACTGATAAAACTTCAAATGGCCCTTACTTCTATACAGTACGTCCTACACCTATCAAAGTTTGCAACATACAAATGCTTGTAACTTTTTACTGGAGCGTCATAAAACCTTGAAATTTTTTAACAGTAAAGTACTCGAGCATCTTGTCAATTTACGCCATCGCTCAAAGATATGCTACCCTTGAGTCCCAAATCAAACACTGATAAAACTACAAATGGCCCTAACTTCTATACGGTACGTCCTACACCTATCAAAGTTTGCAACATACAAATGATTGTAACTTTTTACTGGAGCGTCATAAAACCTTGAAATTTTGTAACAATAAAGTACTCGAGCCTCTTGTCAATTTAAGCTATCGCTCAAAGCTATGCTACCCTTGAGTCCCAAATCAAACACTGATAAAACTTCAAATGGCCCTTACTTCTATACGGTACGTCCTACACCTATCAAAGTTTGCAACATACAAATGCTTGTAACTTTTTACTGGAGCGTCATAAAACCTTCAAATTTTGTAACAATAAAGTACTCAAGCCTCTTGTCAATTTAAGTTATCGCTCAAAGCTATGCTACCCTTGAGTCCCAACTCAAACACTGATAAAACTTCAAATGGCACTTACTTCTATACAGTACGTCCTACACCTATCAAAGTTTGCAACATACAAATGCTTGTAACTTTTTACTGGAGCGTCATAAAACCTTGATATTTTGTAACAATAAGGTACTCGAGCCGCTTGTCAATTTAAGCCATCGCTCAAAGCTATGCTACCCTTGAGTCCCAAATCAAACACTGATAAAACTTCAAATGGCCCTAACTTCTATACGGTACGTCCTACACCTATCAAAGTTTGCCTCATACAAATGCTTGTAACTTTTTACTGGAGCGTCATAAAACCTTCAAATTTTGTAACAATAAAGTACTCGAGTCTCTTGTCAATTTAAGTTATCGCTCAAAGCAATGCTACCTTTGAGTCCCAAATCAAACACTGATAAAACTTCAAATGGCCCTTACTTCTATACGGTACGTCCTACACCTATCAAAGTTTGCCACATACAAATGCTTTACTGGAGCCTCATAAAACCTTGAAATTTTATAACAATAAAGTACTCGAGCCTCTTGTCAATTTAAGCCATCGCTCAAAGCTATGCTACCCTTGAGTCCCAAATCAAACACTGATAAAACTACAAAAGGCCCTAACTTCTATACGGTACGTCCTACATCTATCAAAGTTTGCAACATACAAATGATTGTAACTTTTTACTGGAGCGTCATAAAACCTTGAAATTTTGTAACAATAAAGTACTCGAGCCTCTTGTCAATTTAGCGATCGCTCAAAGCTATGCTACCCTTGAGTCCCAAATCAAACACTGATAAAACATCAAATGGCCCTTACTTCTATACAGTACGTCCTACACCTATCAAAGTTTGCAACATACAAATGCTTGTAACTTTTTACTGGAGCGTCATAAAACCTTGAAATTTTTTAACAGTAAAGTACTCGAGCATCTTGTCAATTTAAGTTATCGCTCAAAGCAATGCTACCGTTGAGTCCCAAATCAAACACTGATAAAACTTCAAATGGCCCTTACATCAATACGGTACGTCCTACACCTATCAAAGTTTCCAACATACAAATGATTTACTGGAGCGTCATAAAACCTTGAAATTTTGTAACAATAAAGTACTCGAGCCTCTTGTCAATTTAAGCCATCGCTCAAAGATATGCTACCCTTGAGTCCCAAATCAAACACTGATAAAACTACAAATGGCCCTAACTTCTATATGGTACGTCCTACACCTATCAAAGTTTGCAACATACAAATGATTGTAACTTTTTACTGGAGCGTCATAAAACCTTGAAATTTTGTAACAATAAAGTACTCGAGCCTCTTGTCAATTTAAGCTATCGCTCAAAGCTATGCTACCCTTGAGTCCCAAATCAAACACTGATAAAACTTCAAATGGCCCTTACTTCTATACGGTACGTCCTACACCTATCAAAGTTTGCAACATACAAATGCTTGTAACTTTTTACTGGAGCGTCATAAAACCTTGAAATTTTGTAACAATAAAGTACTCGAGTCACTTGTCAATTTAAGTTATCGCTCAAAGCAATGCTACACTTGAGTCCCAAATCAAACACTGATAAAACTTCAAATAGCCCTAACTTCTATACGGTACGTCCTACACCTATCAAACTTTGCAACATACAAATGCTTGTAACTTTTTACTGGAGCGTCATAAAACCTTCAAATTTTGTAACAATAAAGTACTCAAGCCGCTTGTCAATTTAAGCCATCGCTCAAAGCTATGCTACCCTTGAGTCCCAAATCAAACACTGATAAAACTTCAAATGGACCTAACTTCTATACGGTACGTCCTACACCTATCAAAGTTTGCCTCATACAAATGCTTGTAACTTTTTACTGGAGCGTCATAAAACCTTCAAATTTTGTAACAATAAAGTACTCAAGCCTCTTGTCAATTTAAGTTATCGCTCAAAGCTATGCTACCCTTGAGTCCCAACTCAAATACTGATAAAACTTCAAATGGCACTTACTTCTATACAGTACGTCCTACACCTATCAAAGTTTGCAACATACAAATGCTTGTAACTTTTTACTGGAGCGTCATAAAACCTTCAAATTTTGTAACAATAAAGTACTCGAGTCTCTTGTCAATTTAAGTTATCGCTCAAAGCAATGCTACCCTTGAGTCCCAAATCAAACACTGATAAAACTTCAAATGGCCCTTACTTCTATACGGTACGTTATACACACCTCAAAATTTGCAACATACAAATGCTTGTAACTTTTTACTTGAGCGTCATAAAACCTTGAAATTTTGTAACAATAAAGTACTCGAGCCTCTTGTCAATTTAAGCCATCGCTCAAAGCTATGATTGAGTCACAAATCAAACACTGATAGAACTTCAAATGGCCCTAACATCTATACGGTACGTCCAACACCTATCAAAGTTTGCAGCATACAAATGCTTGTAACTTTTTACTGGAGCGTCATAAAACCTTCAAATTTTGTAACAACAAAGTACTTGAGTCTCTTGTCAATTTAAGTTATCGCTCAAAGCAATGCTACCGTTGAGTCCCAAATCAAACACTGAAAAAACTTCAAATGGCCCTTACTTCTATACGGTACGTCCTACACCTATCAAAGTTTGCAACATACAAATGCTTGTAAATATTTACTGGAGCGTCATAAAACCTTGAAATTTTGTAACAATAAAGTACTCGA
The DNA here is from genome assembly GCA_920105625.2 of Clusia tigrina. Lineage (NCBI taxonomy): Eukaryota > Metazoa > Arthropoda > Insecta > Diptera > Clusiidae > Clusia > Clusia tigrina. Next base: position 903,834 of record CAKKTE020000546.1, on the reverse strand, counting down.
GCCTCTTGTCAATTTAAGCCATCGCTCAAAGCTATGCTACCCTTGAGTCCCAAACCAAACACTGATAAAACTACAAATGGCCCTAACTTCTATACGGTATGTCCTACACCTATCAAAGTTTTCAACATACAAATGCTTTACTGGAGCGTCATAAAACCTTGAAATTTTGTAACAATAAAGTACTCGAGCCTCTTGTCAATTTAAGCCATCGCTCAAAGATATGCTACCCTTGAGTCCCAAATCAAACACTGATAAAACTACAAATGGCCCTAACTTCTATACGGTACGTCCTACACCTATCAAAGTTTGCAACATACAAATGATTGTAACTTTTTACTGGAGCGTCATAAAACCTTGAAATTTTGTAACAGTAAAGTACTTGAGCATCTTGTCAATTTAAGTTATCTGCTCAAAGCTATGCTACCCTTGAGTCCCAAATGAAACACTGATAAAACTTCAAATAGCCCTAACTTCTATACGGTACGTCCTACACCTATCAAACTTTGCAACATACAAATGCTTGTAACTTTTTACTGGAGCGTCATAAAACCTTCAAATTTTGTAACAATAAAGTACTCAAGCCTCTTGTCAATTTAAGTTATCGCTCAAAGCTATGCTACCCTTGAGTCCCAAATCAAACACTGATAAAACTTCAAATGGCCCTAACTTCTATACGGTACGTCCTACACCAATCAAAGTTTGCCTCATACAAATGCTTGTAACTTTTTACTGGAGCGTCATAAAACCTTCAAATTTTGTAACAATAAAGTACTCGAGTCTCTTGTCAAATTAAGTTATCGCTCAAAGCAATGCTACCCTTGAGTCCCAAATCAAACACTGATAAAACTTCAAATGGCCCTTACTTCTATACGGTACGTCCTACACCTATCAAAGTTTGCAACATACAAATGCTTGTAACTTTTTACTGGAGCGTCATAAAACCTTGAAATTTTGTAACAATAAAGTACTCGAGCCTCTTGTCAATTTAAGCCATCGCTCAAAGCTATGCTACCCTTGAGTCACAAATCAAACACTGATAGAACTTCAAATGGCCCTAACATCTATACGGTACGTCCAACACCTATCAAAGTTTGCAGCATACAAATGCTTGTAACTTTTGACTGGAGCGTCATAAAACCTTCAAATTTTGTAACAACAAAGTACTTGAGTCTCTTGTCCATTTAAGTTATCGCTCAAAGCAATGCTACTGTTGAGTCCCAAATCAAACACTGAAAAAACTTCAAATGGCCCTTACTTCTATACGGTACATCCTACACCTATCAAAGTTTGCAACATACAAATGCTTGTAAATATTTACTGGAGCGTCATAAAACCTTGAAATTTTGTAACAATAAAGTACTCGAGCCTCTTGTCAATTTAAGCCATCGCTCAAAGCTATGCTACCCTTGAGTCCCAAACCAAATACTGATAAAACTACAAATGGCCCTAACTTCTATACGGTACGTCCTACACCTATCAAAGTTTGCAACATACAAATGCTTTACTGGAGCGTCATAAAACCTTGAAATTTTGTAACAATAAAGTACTCGAGCCTCTTGTCAATTTAAGCCATCGCTCAAAGATATGCTACCCTTGAGTCCCAAACCAAACACTGATAAAACTACAAATGGCCCTAACTTTTATACGGTACGTCCTACACCTATCAAAGTTTGCAACATACAAATGCTTTACTGGAGCGTCATAAAACCTTGAAATTTTGTAACAATAAAGTACTCGAGCCTCTTGTCAATTTAAGCCATCGCTCAAAGATATGCTACCCTTGAGTCCCAAATCAAACACTGATAAAACTACAAATGGCCCTAACTTCTATACGGTACGTCCTACACCTATCAAAGTTTGCAACATACAAATGATTGTAACTTTTTACTGGAGCGTCATAAAAACTTGAAATTTTGTAACAATAAAGTACTCGAGTCACTTGTCAATTTAAGTTATCGCTCAAAGCAATGCTACCCTTGAGTCCCAAATCAAACACTGATAAAACTTCAAATGGCCCTTACTTCTATATGGTACGTCCTACACCTATCAAAGTTTGCAACATACAAATGCTTGTAACTTTTTACTGGAGCGTCATAAAACATTGAAATTTTTTAACAGTAAAGTACTCGAGCATCTTGTCAATTTAAGTTATCTCCTCAAAGCTATGCTACCCTTGAGTCCCAAATGAAACACTGATAAAACTTCAAATAGCCCTAACTTCTATACGGTACGTCCTACACCTATCAAACTTTGCAACATACAAATGCTTGTAACTTTTTACTGGAGCGTCATAAAACCTTCAAATTTTGTAACAATAAAGTACTCAAGCCTCTTGTCAATTTAAGTTATCGCTCAAAGCTATGCTACCCTTGAGTCCCAACTCAAACACTGATAAAACTTCAAATGGCACTTATTTCTATACAGTACGTCCTACACCTATCAAAGTTTGCAACATACAAATGCTTGTAACTTTTTACTGGAGCGTCATAAAACCTTGAAATTTTGTAACAATAAGGTACTCGAGCCGCTTGTCAATTTAAGCCATCGCTCAAAGCTATGCTACCCTTGAGTCCCAAATCAAACACTGATAAAACTTCAAATGGCCCTAACTTCTATACGGTACGTCCTACACCTATCAAAGTTTGCCTCATACAAATGCTTGTAACTTTTTACTGGAGCGTCATAAAACCTTCAAATTTTGTAACAATAAAGTACCCAAGCCTCTTGTCAATTTAAGTTATCGGTCAAAGCTATTCTACCCTTGAGTCCCAACTCAAACACTGATAAAACTTCAAATGGCACTTACTTCTGTACAGTACGTCCTACACCTATCAAAGTTTGCAACATACAAATGCTTGTAACTTTTTACGGGAGCGTCATAAAACCTTCAAATTTTGTAACAATAAAGTACTCGAGTCTCTTGTCAATTTAAGTTATCGCTCAAATTAATGCTACCCTTGAGTCCCAAATCAAACACTGATAAAACTAAAAATGGCCCTTACTTCTATACGGTACGTCCTTTACTTATCAAAGTTTGCAACATACAAATGCTTATAACTTTTTACTGGAGCGTCATAAAACCTTGAAATTTTGTAACATTAAAGTACTCGAGTCACTTGTCAATTTAAGTTATCGCTCAAAGCAATGCTACCCTTGAGTCGCAAATCAAACACTGATAAAACTTCAAATGGCCCTTACTTCTATACGGTACGTCCTACACCTATCAAAGTTTGCAACATACAAATGCTTGTAACTTTTTACTGGAGCGTCATAAAACCTTGAAATTTTTTAACAATAAAGTACGCAAGCCTCTTGTCAATTTAAGTTATCGCTAAAAGCTATGCTACCCTTGAGTCCCAAATCAAACACTGATAAAACTTCAAATGGCCCTTACTTCTATACGGTACGTCCTACACCTATCAAAGTTTGCAACATACAAATGCTTGTAACTATTTACTGGAGCGTCATAAAACCTTGAAATTTTGTAACAATAAAGTACTCGAGCCTCTTGTCAATTTAAGCCATCGCTCAAAGCTATGCTACCCTTGAGTCACAAATCAAACACTGATAGAAATTCAAATGGCCCTAACATCTATTCGGTACATCCAACACCTATCAAAGTTTGCAGCATACAAATGCTTGTAACTTTTTACTGGAGCGTCATAAAACCTTCAAATTTTGTAACAATAAAGTACTTGAGTCTCTTGTCAATTTAAGTTATCGCTCAAAGCAATGCTACCGTTGAGTCCCAAATCAAACACTGATAAAACTTCAAATGGCCCTTACTTCTATACGGTACGTCCTACACCTATCAAAGTTTGCAACATATAAATGCTTTACTGGAGCGTCATAAAACCTTGAAATTTTGTAACAATAAAGTACTCGAGCCTCTTGTCAATTTAAGCCATCGCTCAAAGCTATGCTACCCTTGAGTCCCAAATCAAACACTGATAAAACTACAAATGGCCCTAACTTCTATACGGTACGTCCTACACCTATCAAAGTTTGCAACATACAAATGATTGTAACTTTTTACTGGAGCGTCATAAAACCTTGACATTTTGTAACAATAAAGTACTCGAGCCTCTTGTCAATTTAAGCGATCGCTCAAAGCTATGCTACCCTTGAGTCCCAAATCAAACACTGATAAAACTTCAAATGGCCCTTACTTCTGTACAGTACGTCCTACACCTATCAAAGTTTGCAACATACAAATGCTTGTAACTTTTTACTGGAGCGTCATAAAACCTTGAAATTTTGTAACAATAAAGTACTCGAGTCACTTGTCAATTTAAGTTATCGCTCAAAGCAATGCTACCCTTGAGTCCCAAATCAAACACTGATAAAACTTCAAATGGCCCTTACTTCTATACGGTACCTCCTACACCTATCAAAGTTTGCAACATACAAATGCTTGTAACTTTTTACTGGAGAGTCATAAAACCTTGAAATTTTTTAACAATAAAGTACGCGAGCCTCTTGTCAATTTAAGTTATCGCTCAAAGCTATGCTACCCTTGAGTCCCAAATCAAACACTGATAAAACTTCAAATGGCCCTTACTTCTATACGGTACGTCCTACACCTATCAAAGTTTGCAACATACAAATGCTTGTAACTTTTTACTGGAGCGTCATAAAACCTTGAAATTTTGTAACAATAAGGTACTCGAGCCGCTTGTCAATTTAAGCCATCGCTCAAAGCTATGCTACCCTTGAGTCCCACATCAAACACTGATAAAACTTCAAATGGCCCTAACTTCTATACGGTACGTCCTACACCTATCAAAGTTTGCCTCATACAAATGCTTGTAACTTTTTACTGGAGCGTCATAAAACCTTGAAATTTTGTAACAATAAAGTACTCGAGCCTCTTGTCAATTTAAGCCATCGCTCAAAGCTATGCTACCCTTGAGTCACAAATCAAACACTGATAGAACTTCAAATGGCCCTAACATCTATACGGTACGTCCAACACCTATCAAAGTTTGCAGCATACAAATGCTTGTAACTTTTGACTGGAGCGTCATAAAACCTTCAAATTTTGTAACAACAAAGTACTTGAGTCTCTTGTCAATTTAAGTTATCGCTCAAAGCAATGCTACCGTTGAGTCCCAAATCAAACACTGAAAAAACTTCAAATGGCCCTTACTTCTATACGGTACATCCTACACCTATCAAAGTTTGCAACATACAAATGCTTGTAAATATTTACTGGAGCGTCATAAAACCTTGAAATTTTGTAACAATAAAGTACTCGAGCCTCTTGTCAATTTAAGCCATCGCTCAAAGCTATGCTACCCTTGAGTCCCAAACCAAATACTGATAAAACTACAAATGGCCCTAACTTCTATACGGTACGTCCTACACCTATCAAAGTTTGCAACATACAAATGCTTTACTGGAGCGTCATAAAACCTTGAAATTTTGTAACAATAAAGTACTCGAGCCTCTTGTCAATTTAAGCCATCGCTCAAAGATATGCTACCCTTGAGTCCCAAACCAAACACTGATAAAACTACAAATGGCCCTAACTTCTATACGGTACGTCCTACACCTATCAAAGTTTGCAACATACAAATGCTTTACTGGAGCGTCATAAAACCTTGAAATTTTGTAACAATAAAGTACTCGAGCCTCTTGTCAATTTAAGCCATCGCTCAAAGATATGCTACCCTTGAGTCCCAAATCAAACACTGATAAAACTACAAATGGCCCTAACTTCTATAAGGTACGTCCTACACCTATCAAAGTTTGCAACATACAAATGATTGTAACTTTTTACTGGAGCGTCATAAAAACTTGAAATTTTGTAACAATAAAGTACTCGAGTCACTTGTCAATTTAAGTTATCGCTCAAAGCAATGCTACCCTTGAGTCCCAAATCAAACACTGATAAAACTTCAAATGGCCCTTACTTCTATATGGTACGTCCTACACCTATCAAAGTTTGCAACATACAAATGCTTTACTGGAGCGTCATAAAACCTTGAAATTTTGTAACAATAAAGTACTCGAGCCTCTTGTCAATTTAAGCCATCGCTCAAAGATATGCTACCCTTGAGTCCCAAATCAAACACTGATAAAACTACAAATGGCCCTAACTTCTATACGGTACGTCCTACACCTATCAAAGTTTGCAACATACAAATGATTGTAACTTTTTACTGGAGCGTCATAAAAACTTGAAATTTTGTAACAATAAAGTACTCGAGTCACTTGTCAATTTAAGTTATCGCTCAAAGCAATGCTACCCTTGAGTCCCAAATCAAACACTGATAAAACTTCAAATGGCCCTTACTTCTATATGGTACGTCCTACACCTATCAAAGTTTGCAACATACAAATGCTTGTAACTTTTTACTGGAGCGTCATAAAACATTGAAATTTTTTAACAGTAAAGTACTCGAGCATCTTGTCAATTTAAGTTATCTCCTCAAAGCTATGCTACCCTTGAGTCCCAAATGAAACACTGATAAAACTTCAAATAGCCCTAACTTCTATACGGTACGTCCTACAGCTATCAAACTTTGCAACATACAAATGCTTGTAACTTTTTACTGGAGCGTCATAAAACCTTCAAATTTTGTAACAATAAAGTACTCAAGCCTCTTGTCAATTTAAGTTATCGCTCAAAGCTATGCTACCCTTGAGTCCCAACTCAAACACTGATAAAACTTCAAATGGCACTTACTTCTATACAGTACGTCCTACACCTATCAAAGCTTGCAACATACAAATGCTTGTAACTTTTTACTGGAGCGTCATAAAACCTTGAAATTTTGTAACAATAAGGTACTCGAGCCGCTTGTCAATTTAAGCCATCGCTCAAAGCTATGCTACCCTTGAGTCCCAAATCAAACACTGATAAAACTTCAAATGGCCCTAACTTCTATACGGTACGTCCTACACCTATCAAAGTTTGCCTCATACAAATGCTTGTAACTTTTTACTGGAGCGTCATAAAACCTTCAAATTTTGTAACAATAAAGTACCCAAGCCTCTTGTCAATTTAAGTTATCGGTCAAAGCTATTCTACCCTTGAGTCCCAACTCAAACACTGATAAAACTTCAAATGGCACTTACTTCTGTACAGTACGTCCTACACCTATCAAAGTTTGCAACATACAAATGCTTGTAACTTTTTACTGGAGCGTCATAAAACCTTCAAATTTTGTAACAATAAAGTACTCGAGTCTCTTGTCAATTTAAGTTATCGCTCAAATTAATGCTACCCTTGAGTCCCAAATCAAACACTGATAAAACTTCAAATGGCCCTTACTTCTATACGGTACGTCCTTTACTTATCAAAGTTTGCAACATACAAATGCTTATAACTTTTTACTGGAGCGTCATAAAACCTTGAAATTTTGTAACATTAAAGTACTCGAGTCACTTGTCAATTTAAGTTATCGCTCAAAGCAATGCTACCCTTGAGTCGCAAATCAAACACTGATAAAACTTCAAATGGCCCTTACTTCTATACGGTACGTCCTACACCTATCAAAGTTTGCAACATACAAATGCTTGTAACTTTTTACTGGAGCGTCATAAAACCTTGAAATTTTTTAACAATAAAGTACGCAAGCCTCTTGTCAATTTAAGTTATCGCTAAAAGCTATGCTACCCTTGAGTCCCAAATCAAACACTGATAAAACTTCAAATGGCCCTTACTTCTATACGGTACGTCCTACACCTATCAAAGTTTGCAACATACAAATGCTTGTAACTATTTACTGGAGCGTCATAAAACCTTGAAATTTTGTAACAATAAAGTACTCGAGCCTCTTGTCAATTTAAGCCATCGCTCAAAGCTATGCTACCCTTGAGTCACAAATCAAACACTGATAGAAATTCAAATGGCCCTAACATCTATACGGTACATCCAACACCTATCAAAGTTTGCAGCATACAAATGCTTGTAACTTTTTACTGGAGCGTCATAAAACCTTCAAATTTTGTAACAATAAAGTACTTGAGTCTCTTGTCAATTTAAGTTATCGCTCAAAGCAATGCTACCGTTGAGTCCCAAATCAAACACTGATAAAACTTCAAATGGCCCTTACTTCTATACGGTACGTCCTACACCTATCAAAGTTTGCAACATACAAATGCTTTACTGGAGCGTCATAAAACCTTGAAATTTTGTAACAATAAAGTACTCGAGCCTCTTGTCAATTTAAGCCATCGCTCAAAGCTATGCTACCCTTGAGTCCCAAATCAAACACTGATAAAACTACAAATGGCCCTAACTTCTATACGGTACGTCCTACACCTATCAAAGTTTGCAACATACAAATGATTGTAACTTTTTACTGGAGCGTCATAAAACCTTGAAATTTTGTAACAATAAAGTACTCGAGCCTCTTGTCAATTTAAGCGATCGCTCAAAGCTATGCTACCCTTGAGTCCCAAATCAAACACTGATAAAACTTCAAATGGCCCTTACTTCTGTACAGTACGTCCTACACCTATCAAAGTTTGCAACATACAAATGCTTGTAACTTTTTACTGGAGCGTCATAAAACCTTGAAATTTTGTAACAATAAAGTACTCGAGTCACTTGTCAATTTAAGTTATCGCTCAAAGCAATGCTACCCTTGAGTCCCAAATCAAACACTGATAAAACTTCAAATGGCCCTTACTTCTATACGGTACCTCCTACACCTATCAAAGTTTGCAACATACAAATGCTTGTAACTTTTTACTGGAGAGTCATAAAACCTTGAAATTTTTTAACAATAAAGTACGCGAGCCTCTTGTCAATTTAAGTTATCGCTCAAAGCTATGCTACCCTTGAGTCCCAAATCAAACACTGATAAAACTTCAAATGGCCCTTACTTCTATACGGTACGTCCTACACCTATCAAAGTTTGCAACATACAAATGCTTGTAACTATTTACTGGAGCGTCATAAAACCTTGAAATTTTGTAACAATAAAGTACTCAAGCCTCTTGTCAATTTAAGCCATCGCTCAAAGCTATGCTACCCTTGAGTCACAAATCAAACACTGATAGAACTTCAAATGGCCCTATACGGTACATCCAACACATATCAAAGTTTGCAACACACAAATGCTTGTAACTTTTTACTGGAGCGTCATAAAACCTTCAAATTTTGTAACAATAAAGTACCTGAGTCTCTTGTCAATTTAAGTTATCGCTCAAAGCAATGCTACCGTTGAGTCCCAAATCAAACACTGATAAAACTTCAAATGGCCCTTACTTCTATACGGTACGTCCTACACCTATCAAAGTTTGCAACATACAAATGCTTTACTGGAGCGTCATAAAACCTTGAAACTTTGTAACAATAAAGTACTCGAGCCTCTTGTCAATTTAAGCCATCGCTCAAAGCTATGCTACCCTTGAGTCCCAAATCAAACACTGATAAAACTACAAATGGCCCTAACTTCTATACGGTACGTCCTACACCTATCAAAGTTTGCAACATACAAATGATTGTAACTTTTTACTGGAGCGTCATAAAACCTTGAAATTTTGTAACAATAAAGTACTCGAGCCTCTTCTCAATTTAAGCGATCGCTCAAAGCTATGCTACCCTTGAGTCCCAAATCAAACACTGATAAAACTTCAAATGGGCCTTACTTCTATACGGTACGTACTACACCTATCAAACTTTGCAACATACAAATGCTTGTAACTTTTTACTGGAGCGTCATAAAACCTTCAAATTTTGTTACAATAAAGTACTCAAGCCTCTTGTCAATTTAAGTTATCGCTCAAAGCGATGCTACCCTTGAGTCCCATCTCAAACACTGATAAAACTTCAAATGGCACTTACTTCTATACAGTACGTCCTACACGTATCAAAGTTTCCAACATACAAATGCTTGTATCTTTTTTCTGGAGCGTCATAAAACCTTGAAATTTTGTAACAATAAAGTACTCGAGCCGCTTGTCAATTTAAGCCATCGCTCAAAGCTATGCTACCCTTGAGTCCCAAATGAAACACTGATAAAACTTCCAATAGCCCTAACTTCTATACGGTACGTCCTACACCTATCAAACTTTGCAACATACAAATGCTTGTAACTTTTTACTGGAGCGTCATAAAACCTTCAAATTTTGTAACAATAAAGTACTCAAGCCTCTTGTCAATTTAAGTTATCGCTCAATGCTATGCTACCCTTGAGTCCCAACTCAAACACTGATATAACTTCAAATGGCACTTACTTCTATACAGTACGTCCTACACCTATCAAAGTTTGCAACATACAAATGCTTGTAACTTTTTACTGGAGCGTCATAAAACCTTGAAATTTTGTAACAATAAGGTACTCGAGCCGCTTGTCAAGTTAAGCCATCGCTCAAATCTATGCTACCCTTGAGTCCCAAATCAAACACTGATAAAACTTCAAATGGCCCTAACTTCTATACGGTACGTCCTACACCTATCAAAGTTTGCCTCATACAAATGCTTGTAACTTTTTACTGGAGCGTCATAAAACCTTCAAATTTTGTAAAAATAAAGTACTCGAGTCTCTTGTCAATTTAAGTTATCGCTCAAAGCAATGCTACCCTTGAGTCCCAAATCAAACACTGATAAAACTTCAAATGGCCCTAACTTCTATACGGTACGTCCTACACCTATCAAAGTTTGCAACATACAAATGCTTGTAACTTTTTACTGGAGCGTCATAAAACCTTGAAATTTTGTAACAATAAAGTACTCGAGCCTCTTGTCAATTTAAACCATCGCTCAAAGCTATGCTACCCTTGAGTCACAAATCAAACACTGATAGAACTTCAAATGGCGCTAACATCTATACGGTATGTCCAACACCTATCAAAGTTTGCAGCATACAAATGCTTGTAACTTTTTACTGGAGCGTCCTAAAACCTTCAAATTTTGTAACAACAAAGTACTTGAGTCTCTTGTCAATTTAAGTTATCGCTCAAAGCAATGCTACCGTTGAGTCCCAAATCAAACACTGAAAAAACTTCAAATGGCCCTTACTTCTATACGGTACGTCCTACACCTATCAAAGTTTGCAACATACAAATGCTTGTAAATATTTACTGGAGCGTCATAAAACCTTGAAATTTTGTAACAATAAAGTACTCGAGCCTCTTGTCAATTTAAGCCATCGCTCAAAGCTATGCTACCCTTGAGTCCCAAACCAAACACTGATAAAACTACAAATGGCCCTAACTTCTATACGGTACGTCCTACACCTATCAAAGTTTGCAACATACAAATGCTAATAACTTTTTACTGGAGCGTCATAAAACCTTGAAATTTTGTAACAATAAAGTACTCGAGTCACTTGTCAATTTAAGTTATCGCTCAAAGCAATGCTACCCTTGAGTCCCAAATGAAACACTGATAAAACTTCAAATGGCCCTTACTTCTATATGGTACGTCCTACACCTATCAGAGTTTGCAACATACAAATGCTTGTAACTTTTTACTGGAGCGTCATAAAACCTTGAAATTTTTCAACAGTAAAGTACTCGAGCATCTTGTCAATTTAAGTTATCTCCTCAAAGCTATGCTACCCTTGAGTCCCAACTCAAACACTGATAAAACTTCAAATGGCACTTACTTCTATATAGTACGTCCTACACCTATCAAAGTTTGCAACATACAAATGCTTGTAACTTCTTACTGGAGCGTCATAAAACCTTGAAATTTTGTAACAATAAGGTACTCGAGCCGCTTGTCAATTTAAGCCATCGCTCAAAGCTATGCTACCCTTGAGTCCCAAATCAAACACTGATAAAACTTCAAATGGCACTTACTTCTGTACAGTACGTCCTACACCAATCAAAGTTTGCAACATACAAATGCTTGTAACTTTTTACTGGAGCGTCATAAAACCTTCAAATTTTGTAACAACAAAGTACTTGAGTCTCTTGTCAATTTAAGTTATCGCTCAAAGCAATGCTACCGTTGAGTCGCAAATCAAACACTGATAAAACTTCAAATGGCCCTTACTTCTATACGGTACTACCTACACCTATCAAAGTTTGCAACATACAAATGCTTGTAAATATTTACTGGAGCGTCATAAAACCTTGAAATTTTGTAACAATAAAGTACTCGAGCCTCTTGTCAATTTAAGCCATCGCTCAAAGCTATGCTACCTTTGAGTCCCAAACCAAACACTGATAAAACTACAAATGGCCCTAACTTCTATACGGTACGTCCTACACCTATCAAAGTTTGCAACATACAAATGATTGTAACTTTTTACTGGAGCGTCATAAAACCTTGAAATTTTGTAACAATAAAGTACTCGAGCCTCTTGTCAATTTAAGCTATCGCTCAAAGCTATGCTACCCTTGAGTCCCAAATCAAACACTGATAAAACTTCAAATGGCCCTTACTTCTATACGGTACGTCCTTTACCTATCAAAGTTTGCAACATACAAATGCTTATAACTTTTTACTGGAGCGTCATAAAACTTTGAAATTTTGTAACAATAAAGTACTCGAGTCACTTGTCAATTTAAGTTATCGCTCAAAGCAATGCTACCCTTGAGTCCCAAATCAAACACTGATAAAACTTCAAATGGCCCTTACTTCTATACGGTACGTCCTACACCTATCAAAGTTTGCAACATACAAATGCTGGTAACTTTTTACTGGAGCGTCATAAAACCTTGAAATTTTTTAACAATAAAGTACGCGAGCCTCTTGTCAATTTAAGTTATCGCTCAAAGCTATGCTACCCTTGAGACCCAAATCAAACACTGATAAAACTTCAAATATCCCTTACTTCTATACGGTACGTCCTACAACTATCAAAGTTTGCAACATACAAATGCTTGTAACTATTTACTGGAGCGTCATAAAACCTTGAAATTTTGTAACAATAAAGTACTCGAGCCTCTTGTCAATTTAAGCCATCGCTCAAAGCTATGCTACCCTTGAGTCACAAATCAAACACTGATAGAACTTCAAATGGCCCTAACATCTATACGGTACATCCAACACCTATCAAAGTTTGCAACATACAAATGCTTGTAACTTTTTACTGGAGCGTCATAAAACCTTCAAATTTTGTAACAATAAAGTACTTGAGTCTCTTGTCAATTTAAGTTATCGCTCAAAGCAATGCTACCGTTGAGTCCCAAATCAAACACTGATAAAACTTCAAATGGCCCTTAATTCTATACGGTACGTCCTACACCTATCAAAGTTTGCAACATATAAATGCTTTACTGGAGCGTCATAAAAACCTTGAAATTTTGTAACAATAAAGTACTCGAGCTTCTTGTCAATTTAAGCCATCGCTCAAAGCTATGCTACCCTTGAGTCCCAAATCAAACACTGATAAAACTACAAATGGCCCTAACTTCTATACGGTACGTCCTACACCTATCAAAGTTTGCAACATACAAATGATTGTAACTTTTTACTGGAGCGTCATAAAACCTTGAAATTTTGTAACAATAAAGTACTCGAGCCTCTTGTCAATTTAAGCGATCGCTCAAAGCTATGCTACCCTTGAGTCCCAAATCAAACACTGATAAAACTTCAAATGGCCCCTACTTCTATACGGTACGTCCTACACCTATCAAAGTTTGCAACATACAAATGCTTGTAACTTTTTACTGGAGCGTCATAAAACCTTGAAATTTTGTAACAATAAAGTACTCGAGTCACTTGTCAATTTAAGTTATCGCTCAAAGCAATGCTACCCTTGAGTCCCAAATCAAACACTGATAAAACTTCAAATGGCCCTTACTTCTATACGGTACGTCCTACACCTATCAAAGTTTGCAACATACAAATGCTTGTAACTTTTTACTGTAGCGTCATAAAACCTTCAAATTTTTTAACAGTAAAGTACTCGAGCATCTTGTCAATTTAAGTTATCTCCTCAAAGCTATGCTACCCTTGAGTCCCAAATCAAACACTGATAAAACTTCAAATGGCCCTAACTTCTATACGGTACGTACTACACCTATCAAACTTTGCAACATACAAATGCTTGTAACTTTTTACTGGAGCGTCATAAAACCTTCAAATTTTGTAACAATAAAGTACTCAAGCCTCTTGTCAATTTAAGTTATCGCTCAAAGCGATGCTACCCTTGAGTCCCATCTCAAACACTGATAAAACTTCAAATGGCACTTACTTCTATACAGTACGTCCTCCACGTATCAAAGTTTGCAACATACACATGCTTGTAACTTTTTACTGGAGCGTCATAAAACCTTGAAATTTTGTAACAATAAAGTACTCGAGCCGCTTGTCAATTTAAGCCATCGCTCAAAGCTATGCTACCCTTGAGTCCCAAATCAAACACTGATAAAACTTCAAATGGCCCTAACTTCTATACGGTACGTCCTACACCTATCAAAGTTTGCCTCATACAAATGCTTGTAACTTTTTACTGGAGCGTCATAAAACCTTCAAATTTTGTAACAATAAAGTACTCAAGCCTCTTGTCAATTTAAGTTGTCGCTCAAAGCTATGCTACCCTTGAGTCCTAACTAAAACACTGATAAAACTTCAAATGGCACTTACTTCTATACAGTACCCCCTACACCTATCAAAGTTTGCAACATACAAATGCTTGTAACTTTTTACTGGAGCGTCATAAAACCTTCGAATTTTGTAACAATAAAGTACTCGAGTCTCTTGTCAATTTAAGTTATCGCTCAAAGCTATGCTACCCTTGAGTCCCAAATCAAACACTGATAAAACTTCAAATGGCCCTTACTTCTATACAGTACGTCCTACACCTATCAAAGTTTGCAACATACAAATGCTTGTAACTTTTTACTGGAGCGTCATAAAACCTTGAAATTTTTTAACAGTAAAGTACTCGAGCATCTTGTCAATATAAGTTATCGCTCAAAGCAATGCTACCGTTGAGTCCCAAATCAAACACTGATAAAACTTCAAATGGCCCTTACTTCTATACGGTACGTCCTACACCTATCAAAGTTTGCAACATACAAATGCTTTACTGGAGCGTCATAAAACCTTGAAATTTTGTAACAATAAAGTACTCGAGCCTCTTGTCAATTTAAGCTATCGCTCAAAGCTATGCTACCCTTGAGTCCCAAATCAAACACTGATAAAACTTCAAATGGCCCTTACTTCTATACGGCACGTCCTACACCTATCAAAGTTTGCAACATACAAATGCTTGTAACTTTTTACTGGAGCGTCATAAAACCTTGAAATTTTGTAACAATAAAGTAATCGAGACACTTGTCAATTTAATTTATCGCTCAAAGCAATGCTACCCTTGAGTCCCTAATCAAACACTGATAAAACTACAAATGGCCCTAACTTCTATACGGTACGTCCTACACCTATCAAAGTTTGCAACATACAAATGATTGTAACTTTTTACTGGAGCGTCATAAAACCTTGAAATTTTGTAACAATAAAGTACTCGAGCCTCTTGTCAATTTAAGCTATCGCTCAAAGCTATGCTACCCTTGAGTCCCAAATCAAACACTGATAAAACTTCAAATGGCCCTTACTTCTATACGGTACGTCCTACACCTATCAAAGTTTGCAACATACAAATGCTTGTAACTTTTTACTGGAGCGTCATAAAACCTTGAAATTTTTTAACAGTAAAGTACTCGAGCATCTTGTCAATTTAAGTTATCTCTTCAAAGCTATGCTACCTTTGAGTCCCAAATGAAACACTGATAAAACTTCAAATAGCCCTAACTTCTATACGTTACGTCCTACACCTATCAAACTTTGCAACATACAAATGCTTGTAACTTTTTACTGGAGCGTCATAAAACCTTCAAATTTTGTAACAATAAAGTACTCAAGCCTCTTGTCAATTTAAGTTATCGCTCAAAGCTATGCTACCCTTGAGTCCCAAATCAAACACTGATAAAACTTCAAATGGCCCATACTTCTATATGGTACGTCCTACACCTATCAAAGTTTGCAACATACAAATGCTTGTAACTTTTTACTGGAGCGTCATAAAACCTTGAAATTTTTTAACAATAGAGTACTCGAGCCTCTTGTCAATTTAAGCCATCGCTCAAAGCTATGCTACCCTTGAGTCCCAAATCAAACACTGATAAAACTACAAATGGCCCTAACTTCTATACGGTACGTCCTACACCTATCAAAGTTTGCAACATACAAATGATTGTAACTTTTTACTGGAGCGTCATAAAACCTTGAAATTTTGTAACAATAAAGTACTCGAGCCTCTTGTCAATTTAAGTTATCGCTCAGAGCTATGCTACCCTTGAGTCCCAAATCAAACACTGATAAAACTTCAAATGGCCCTTACTTCTATACGGTACGTCTTACACCTATCAAAGTTTGCAACATACAAATGCTTGTAACTATTTACTGGAGCGTCATAAAACCTTGAAATTTTGTAACAATAAAGTACTCGAGCCTCTTGTCAATTTAAGTTATCGCTCAAAGCTATGCTACCCTTGAGTCCCTAATCAAACACTGATAAAACTACAAATGGCCCTAACTTCTATACGGTACGTCCTACACCTATCAAAGTTTGCAACATACAAATGATTGTAACTTTTTACTGGAGCGTCATAAAACCTTGAAATTTTGTAACAATAAAGTACTCGAGCCTCTTGTCAATTTAAGCTATCGCTCAAAGCTATGCTACCCTTGAGTCCCAAATCAAACACTGATAAAACTTCAAATGGCCCTTACTTCTATACGGTACGTCCTACACCTATCAAAGTTTGCAACATACAAATGCTTGTAACTTTTTACTGGAGCGTCATAAAACCTTGAAATTTTGTAACAATAAAGTACTCGAGCCTCTTGTCAATTTAAGCCATTGCTCAAAGCTATGCTACTATTGAGTCCCAAATCAAACACTGATAAAACTTAAAATGGCCCTAACATCTATATGGTACGTCCTACACCTATCAAAGTTTGCAACATACAAATGCTTGTAACTTTTTACTGGAGCGTCATAAAACCTTGAAATTTTTTAACAATAGAGTACTCGAGCCTCTTGTCAATTTAAGAAATCGCTCAAAGCTATGCTACCCTTGAGTCCCAAATCAAACACTGATAAAACTACAAATGGCCCTAACTTCTATACGGTACGTCCTACACCTATCAAAGTTTGCAACATACAAATGATTGTAACTTTTTACTGGAGCGTCATAAAACCTTGAAATTTTGTAACAATAAAGTACTCGAGCCTCTTGTCAATTTAAGCTGTCGCTCAAAGCTATGCTACCCTTGAGTCCCAAATCAAACACTGATAAAACTTCAAATGGCCCTTACTTCTATACGGTACGTCCTACACCTATCAAAGTTTGCAACATACAAATGCTTGTAACTTTTTACTGGAGCGTCATAAAACCTTGAAATTTTGTAACAATAAAGTACTCGAGCCTCTTGTCAATTTAAGCCATTGCTCAAAGCTATGCTACTATTGAGTCCCAAATCAAACACTGATAAAACTTCAAATGGCCCTAACATCTATACGGTACGTCCTACACCTATCAAAGTTTGCAACATACAAATGCTTGTAACTTTTTACTGGAGCGTCATAAAACCTTAAAATTTTTTAAAAATAAAGTACTCGAGCCTCTTGTCAATTTAAGTTATCGCTCAAAGCTATGCTACCCTTGAGTCCCAAATCAAACACTGATAAAACTTCAAATTTCCCTAACTTCTATACGGTATGTCCTACACCTATCAAAGTTTGCAACATACAAATGCTTGTAACTTTTTACTGGAGCGTCATATAACCTTCAAATTTTGTAAGAATAAAGTACTCGAGTCACTTGTCAATTTAAGTTATCGCTCAAAGCAATGCTACCCTTGAGTCCCAAATCAAACACTGATAAAACTTCAAATGGCCCTTACTTCTATACGGTACGTCCTACACCTATCAAAGTTTGCAACATACAAATGCTTGTAACTTTTTACTGGAGCGTCATAAAACCTTGAAATTTTGTAACAATAAAGTACTCGAGCCTCTTGTCAATTTAAGCCATTGCTCAAAGCTATGCTACTATTGAGTCCCAAATCAAACACTGATAAAACTTCAAATGGCCCTAACATCTATATGGTACGTCCTACACCTATCAAAGTTTGCAACATACAAATGCTTGTAACTTTTTACTGGAGCGTCATAAAACCTTAAAATTTTTTAACAATAAAGTACTCGAGCCTCTTGTCAATTTAAGTTATCGCTCAAAGCTATGCTACCCTTGAGTCCCAAATCAAACACTGATAAAACTTCAAATTTCCCTAACTTCTATACGGTATGTCCTACACCTATCAAAGTTTGCAACATACAAATGCTTGTAACTTTTTCCTGGAGCGTCATATAACCTTCAAATTTTGTAAGAATAAAGTACTCGAGTCACTTGTCAATTTAAGTTATCGCTCAAAGCAATGCTACCCTTGAGTCCCAAATCAAACACTGATAAAACTTCAAATGGCCCTTACTTCTATACGGTACGTCCTACACCTATCAAAGTTTGCAACATACAAATGCTTGTAACTTTTTACTGGAGCGTCATAAAACCTAGACATTTTTTAACAATAAAGTACTCGAGCCTCTTGTCAATTTAAGTTATCGCTCAAAGGTATGCTACCCTTGAGTCCCAAATCAAACACTGATGAAACTTCAAATGGCCCTAACTTCTATACGGTACGTCCTACAACTATCAAAGTTTGCAACATACAAATGCTTGTAACTATTTACTGGAGCGTCATATAACCTTCAAATTTTGTAACAATAAAGTACTCAAGCCTCTTGTCAATTTAAGTTATCGCTCAAAGCTATGCTACCCTTGAGTCCCAACTCAAACACTGATAAAACTTCAAATGGCACTTACTTCTATACAGTACCCCCTACACCTATCAAAGTTTGCAACATACAAATGATTGTAACTTTTTACTGGAGCGTCATAAAACCTTGAAATTTTGTAACAATAAAGTACTCGAGTCTCTTGTCAATTTAAGTTATCGCTCAAAGCAATGCTACCCTTGAGTCCCAAATCAAACACTGATAAAACTTCAAATGGCCCTTACTTCTATACGGTACGTCCTACACCTATCAAAGTTTGCGACATACAAATGCTTGTAACTTTTTACTGGAGCGTCATAAAACCTTGAAATTTTGTAACAATAAAGTACTCGAGCCTCTTGTCAATTTAAGCTATCGCTCAAAGCTATGCTGCCCTTGAGTCACAAATCAAACACTGATAGAACTTCAAATGGCCCTAACATCTATACGGTACGTCCAACACCTATCAAAGTTTGCAACATACAAATGCTTGTAACTTTTTACTGGAGCGTCATAAAACCTTGAAATTTTTTAACAGTAAAGTACTCGAGCATCTTGTCAATATAAGTTATCGCTCAAAGCAATGCTACCGCTGAGTCCCAAATCAAACACTGATAAAACTTCAAATGGCCCTTACTTCTATACGGTACGTCCTACACCTATCAAAGTTTGCAACATACAAATGCTTTACTGGAGCGTCATAAAACCTTGAAATTTTGTAACAATAAAGAACTCGAGCCTCTTGTCAATTTAAGCCATCGCTCAAAGATATGCTACCCTTGAGTCCGAAATCAAACACTGAGAAAACTACAAATGGCCCTAACTTCTATGCGGTACGTCCTACACCTATCAAAGTTTGCAACATACAAATGATTGTAACTTTTTACTGGATCGTCATAAAACCTTGAAATTTTGTAACAATAAAGTACTCGAGCCTCTTGTCAATTTAAGCTATCGCTCAAAGCTATGCTACCCTTGAGTCCCAAATCAAACACTGATAAAACTTCAAATGGCCCTTACTTCTATACGGCACACCCTACACCTATCAAAGTTTGCAACATACAAATGCTTGTAACTTTTTACTGGAGCGTCATAAAACCTTGAAATTTTGTAACAATAAAGTACTCGAGACACTTGTCAATTTAAGTTATCGCTCAAAGCAATGCTACCCTTGAGTCCCAAATCAAACACTGATAAAACTTCAAATTGCCCTTACTTCTATACGGTACGTCCTACACCTATCAAAGTTTGCAACATACAAATGCTTGTAACTTTTTACTGGAGCGTCATAAAACCTTGAAATTTTTTAACAGTAAAGTACTCGAGCATCTTGTCAATTTAAGTTATCTCTTCAAAGCTATGCTACCCTTGAGTCCCAAATGAAACACTGATAAAACTTCAAATAGCCCTAACTTCTATACGTTACGTCCTACACCTATCAAACTTTGCAACATACAAATGCTTGTAACTTTTTACTGGAGCGTCATAAAACCTTCAAATTTTGTAACAATAAAGTACTCAAGCCTCTTGTCAATTTAAGTTATCGCTCAAAGCTATGCTACCCTTGAGTCCCAACTCAAACACTGATCAAACTTCCAATGGCACTTACTTCTATACAGTACGTCCTACACCTATCAAAGTTTGCAACATACAAATGCTTGTAACTTTTTACTGGAGCGTCATAAAACCTTGAAATTTTGTAACAATAAAGTACTCAAGCCTCTTGTCAATTTAAGTTATCGGTCAAAGCTATGCTACCCTTGAGTCCCAACTCAAACACTGATAAAACTTCAAATGGCACTTACTTCTGTACTGTACGTCCTACACCTATCAAAGTTTGCAACATACAAATGCTTGTAAATTTTTACCGGAGCGTCATAAAACCTTCAAATTTTGTAACAATAAAGTACTCGAGTCTCTTGTCAATTTAAGTTATCGCTCAAAGCAATGCTACCCTTGAGTCCCAAATCAAACACTGATAAAACTTCAAATGGCCCTTACTTCTATACGGTACGTCCTACACCTATCAAAGTTTGCAACATACAAATGCTTGTAACTTTTTACTGGAGCGTCATAAAACCTTGAAATTTTGTAAGAATAAAGTACTCGAGCCTCTTGTCAATTTAAGCCATCGCTCAAAGCTATGCTACCCTTGAGTCACAAATCAAACACTGATAGAACTTCAAATGGCCCTTACATCTATACGGTACGTCCAACACCTATCAAAGTTTGCAGCATACAAATGCATGTAACTTTTTACTGGAGCGTCATAAAACTTTGAAATTTTGTAACAATAAAGTACTCGAGCCTCTTGTCAATTTAAGCCATCGCTCAAAGCTATGCTACCCTTGAGTCCCAAATCAAACACTGATAAAACTTCAAATGGCCCTTACTTCTATACGGTACGTCCTACACCTATCAAAGTTTGCAACATACAAATGCTTGTAAATTTTTACTGGAGCGTCATAAAACCTAGAAATTTTTTAACAATAAAGTACTCGAGCCTCTTGTCAATTTAAGTTATCGCTCAAAGGTATGCTACCCTTGAGTCCCAAATCAAACACTGATGAAACTTCAAATGGCCCTAACTTCTATACGGTACGTCCTACAACTATCAAAGTTTGCAACATACAAATGCTTGTAACTATTTACTGAAGCGTCATATAACCTTCAAATTTTGTAACTATAAAGTACTCAAGCCTCTTGTCAATTTAAGTTATCGCTCAAAGCTATGCTACCCTTGAGTCCCAACACAAACACTGATAAAACTTCAAATGGCACTTACTTCTATACAGTACGTCCTACACCTATCAAAGTTTGCAACATACAAATGCTTGTAACTTTTTACTGGAGCGTCATAAAACCTTCAAATTTTGTAACAATAAAGTACTTGAGTCCCTTGTCAATTTAAGTTATCGCTCAAAGCAATGCTACCGTTGAGTCCCAAATCAAACACTGATAAAACTTCAAATGGCCCTTACTTCTATACGGTACGTCCTACACCTATCAAAGTTTGCAACATACAAATGCTTTACTGGAGCGTCATAAAACCTTGAAATTTTGTAACAATAAAGTACTCGAGCTTCTTGTCAATTTAAGCCATCGCTCAAAGCTATGCTACCCTTGAGTCCCAAATCAAACACTGATAAAACTACAAATGGCCCTAACTTCTATACGGTACGTCCTACACCTATCAAAGTTTGCAACATACAAATGATTGTAACTTTTTACTGGAGCGTCATAAAACCTTGAAATTTTGTAACAATAAAGTACTCGAGCCTCTTGTCAATTTAAGCGATCGCTCAAAGCTATGCTACCCTTGAGTCCCAAATCAAACACTGATAAAACTTCAAATGGCCCTTACTTCTATACGGTACGTCCTACACCTATCAAAGTTTGCAACATACAAATGATTGTAACTTTTTACTGGAGCGTCATAAAACCTTGAAATTTTTTAACAATAAAGTACTCGAGCCTCTTCTCAATTTAAGTTATCGCTCAAAGGTATGCTACCCTTGAGTCCCAAATCAAACACTGATGAAACTTCAAATGGCCCTAACTTCTATACGGTACGTCCTACAACTATCAAAGTTTGCAACATACAAATGCTTGTAACTATTTACTGAAGCGTCATATAACCTTCAAATTTTGTAACTATAAAGTACTCAAGCCTCTTGTCAATTTAAGTTATCGCTCAAAGCTATGCTACCCTTGAGTCCCAACTCAAACACTGATAAAACTTCAAATGGCACTTACTTCTATACAGTACGTCCACCACCTATCAAAGTTTGCAACATACAAATGCTTGTAACTTTTTACTGGAGCGTCATAAAACCTTCAAATTTTGTAACAATAAAGTACTTGAGTCCCTTGTCAATTTAAGTTATCGCTCAAAGCAATGCTACCGTTGAGTCCCAAATCAAACACTGATAAAACTTCAAATGGCCCTTACGGTACGTCCTACACCTATCAAAGTTTGCAACATACAAATGCTTTACTGGAGCGTCATAAAACCTTGAAATTTTGTAACAATAAAGTACTCGAGCTTCTTGTCAATTTAAGCCATCGCTCAAAGCTATGCTACCCTTGAGTCCCAAATCAAACACTGATAAAACTACAAATGGCCCTAACTTCTATACGGTACGTCCTACACCTATCAAAGTTTGCAACATACAAATGATTGTAACTTTTTACTGGAGCGTCATAAAACCTTGAAATTTTGTAACAATAAAGTACTCGAGCCTCTTGTCAATTTAAGCGATCGCTCAAAGCTATGCTACCCTTGAGTCCCAAATCAAACACTGATAAAACTTCAAATGGCCCTTACTTCTATACGGTACGTCCTACACCTATCAAAGTTTGCAACATACAAATGCTTGTAACTTTTTACTGGAGCGTCATAAAACCTTGACATTTTGTAACAATAAAGTACTCGAGTCACTTGTCAATTTAAGTTATCGCTCAAAGCAATGCTACCCTTGAGTCCCAAATCAAACACTGATAAAACTTCAAATGGCCCTAACTTCTATACGGTACGTACTACACCTATCAAACTTTGCAACATACAAATGCTTGTAACTTTTTACTGGAGCGTCATAAAACCTTCAAATTTTGTAACAATAAAGTACTCAAGCCTCTTGTCAATTTAAGTTATCGCTCAAAGCGATGCTACCCTTGAGTCCCATCTCAAACACTGATAAAACTTCAAATGGCACTTACTTCTATACAGTACGTCCTACACGTATCAAAGTTTGCAACATACAAATGCTTGTAACTTTTTACTGGAGCGTCATAAAACCTTGAAATTTTGTAACAATAAAGTACTCGAGCCGCTTGTCAATTTAAGCCATAGCTCAAAGCTATGCTACCCTTGAGTCCCAAATCAAACACTGATAAAACTTCAAATGGCCCTAACTTCTATACGGTACGTCCTACACCTATCAAAGTTTGCCTCATACAAATGCTTGTAACTTTTTACTGGAGCGTCATAAAACCTTCAAATTTTGTAACAATAAAGTACTCAAGCCTCTCGTCAATTTAAGTTGTCGCTCAAAGCTATGCTACCCTTGAGTCCTAACTCAAACACTGATAAAACTTCAAATGGCACTTACTTCTATACAGTACCCCCTACACCTATCAAAGTTTGCAACATAGAAATGCTTGTAACTTTTTACTGGAGCGTCATAAAACCTTCAAATTTTGTAACAATAAAGTACTCGAGTCTCTTGTCAATTTAAGTTATCGCTCAAAGCAATGCTACCCTTGAGTCCCAAATCAAACACTGATAAAACTTCAAATGGCCCTTACTTCTATACGGTACGTCCTACACCTATCAAAGTTTGCAACATACAAATGCTTGTAACTTTTTACTGGAGCGTCATAAAACCTTGAAATTTTGTAACAATAAAGTACTCGAGCCTCTTGTCAATTTAAGCTATCGCTCAAAGCTATGCTGCCCTTGAGTCACAAATCAAACACTGATAGAACTTCAAATGGCCCTAACATCTATACGGTACGTCCAACACCTATCAAAGTTTGCAACATACAAATGCTTGTAACTTTTTACTGGAGCGTCATAAAACCTTGAAATTTTTTAACAGTAAAGTACTCGAGCATCTTGTCAATATAAGTTATCGCTCAAAGCAATGCTACCGTTGAGTCCCAAATCAAACACTGATAAAACTTCAAATGGCCCTTACTTCTATACGGTACGTCCTACACCTATCAAAGTTTGCAACATACAAATGCTTTACTGGAGCGTCATAAAACCTTGAAATTTTGTAACAATAAAGTACTCGAGCCTCTTGTCAATTTAAGCCATCGCTCAAAGATATGCTACCCTTGAGTCCGAAATCAAACACTGATAAAACTACAAATGGCCCTAACTTCTATACGGTACGTCCTACACCTATCAAAGTTTGCAACATACAAATGATTGTAACTTTTTACTGGATCGTCATAAAACCTTGAAATTTTGTAACAATAAAGTACTCGAGCCTCTTGTCAATTTAAGCTATCGCTCAAAGCTATGCTACCCTTGAGTCCCAAATCAAACACTGATAAAACTTCAAATGGCCCTTACTTCTATACGGCACATCCTACACCTATCAAACTTTGCAACATACAAATGCTTGTAACTTTTTACTGGAGCGTCATAAAACCTTGAAATTTTGTAACAATAAAGTACTCGAGACACTTGTCAATTTAAGTTATCGCTCAAAGCAATGCTACCCTTGAGTCCCAAATCAAACACTGATAAAACTTCAAATTGCCCTTACTTCTATACGGTACGTCCTACACCTATCAAAGTTTGCAACATACAAATGCTTGTAACTTTTTACTGGAGCGTCATAAAACCTTGAAATTTTTTAACAGTAAAGTACTCGAGCATCTTGTCAATTTAAGTTATCTCTTCAAAGCTATGCTACCCTTGAGTCCCAAATGAAACACTGATAAAACTTCAAATAGCCCTAACTTCTATACGTTACGTCCTACACCTATCAAACTTTGCAACATACAAATGCTTGTAACTTTTTACTGGAGCGTCATAAAACCTTCAAATTTTGTAACAATAAAGTACTCAAGCCTCTTGTCAATTTAAGTTATCGCTCAAAGCTATGCTACCCTTGAGTCCCAACTCAAACACTGATAAAACTTCCAATGGCACTTACTTCTATACAGTACGTCCTACACCTATCAAAGTTTGCAACATACAAATGCTTGTAACTTTTTACTGGAGCGTCATAAAACCTTGAAATTTTGTAACAATAAAGTACTCAAGCCTCTTGTCAATTTAAGTTATCGGTCAAAGCTATGCTACCCTTGAGTCCCAACTCAAACACTGATAAAACTTCAAATGGCACTTACTTCTGTACAGTACGTCCTACACCTATCAAAGTTTGCAACATACAAATGCTTGTAAATTTTTACCGGAGCGTCATAAAACCTTCAAATTTTGTAACAATAAAGTACTCGAGTCTCTTGTCAATTTAAGTTATCGCTCAAAGCAATGCTACCCTTGAGTCCCAAATCAAACACTGATAAAACTTCAAATGGCCCTTACTTCTATACGGTACGTCCTACACCTATCAAAGTTTGCAACATACAAATGCTTGTAACTTTTTACTGGAGCGTCATAAAACCTTGAAATTTTGTAAGAATAAAGTACTCGAGCCCTTGTCAATTTAAGCCATCGCTCAAAGCTATGCTACCCTTGAGTCACAAATCAAACACTGATAGAACTTCAAATGGCCCTAACATCTATACGGTACGTCCAACACCTATCAAAGTTTGCAGCATACAAATGCTTGTAACTTTTTACTGGAGCGTCATAAAACCTTGAAATTTTGTAAGAATAAAGTACTCGAGCCTCTTGTCAATTTAAGCCATCGCTCAAAGCTATGCTACCCTTGAGTCACAAATCAAACACTGATAGAACTTCAAATGGCCCTAACATCTATACGGTACGTCCAACACCTATCAAAGTTTGCAGCATACAAATGCTTGTAACTTTTTACTGGAGCGTCATAAAACCTTGAAATTTTGTAACAATAAAGTACTCGAGCCTCTTGTCAATTTAAGCCATCGCTCAAAGCTATGCTACCCTTGAGTCCCAAATCAAACACTGATAAAACTTCAAGTGGCCCTTACTTCTATACGGTACGTCCTACACTTATCAAAGTTTGCAACATACAAATGCTTGTAACTTTTTACTGGAGCGTCATAAAACCTTGAAATTTTGTAACAATAAAGTATTCGAGTCACTTGTCAATTTAAGTTATCGCTCAAAGCAATGCTACCCTTGAGTCCCAAATCAAACACTGATAAAACTTCAAATGGCCCTTACTTCTATACGGTATGTCCTACACCTATCAAAGTTTGCAACATACAAATGCTTGTAACTTTTTACTGGTGCGTCATAAAACCTTGAAATTTTTTAACAGTAAAGTACTCGAGCATCTTGTCAATTTAAGTTATCTCCTCAAAGCTATGCTACCCTTGATTCCCAAATCAAACACTGATAAAACTTCAAATGGCGCTAACTTCTATACGGTACGTCCTACACCTATCAAAGTTTGCAACATACAAATGCTTGTAACTTTTTACTGGAGCGTCATAAAACCTTCAAATTTTGTAACAATAAAGTACTCGAGTCTCTTGTCAATTTAAGTTATCGCTCAAAGCAATGCTACCCTTGAGTCCCAAATCAAACACTGATAAAACTTCAAATGGCCCTTACTTCTATACGGTACGTCCTACACCTATCAAAGTTTGCAACATACAAATGCTTGTAACTTTTTACTGGAGCGTCATAAAACCTTGAAATTTTGTAACAATAAAGTACTCGAGTCACTTGTCAATTTAAGTTATCGCTCAAAGCAATGCTACCCTTGAGTCCCAAATCAAACACTGATAAAACTTCAAATGGCCCTTACTTCTATACGGTACGTCCTACACCTATCAAAGTTTGCAACATACAAATGCTTGTAACTTTTTATTGGAGCGTCATAAAACCTTGAAATTTTGTAACAATAAAGTACTCGAGCCTCTTGTCAATTTAAGCTTTCGCTCAAAGCTATGCTACCCTTGAGTCCCAAATCAAACACTGATAAAACTTCAAATGGCCCTTACTTCTATACGGTACGTCCTACTCCTATCAAGTTTGCAACATACAAATGCTTGTAACTTTTTACTGGAGCGTCATAAAACCTTGATATTTTGTAACAATAAAGTACTCGAGTCACTTGTCAATTTAAGTTATCGCTCAAAGCAATGCTACCTTTGAGTCCCAAATCAAACACTGATAAAACTTCAAATGGCCCTTACTTCTATATGGTACGTCCTACACCTATCAAAGTTTGCAACATACAAATGCTTGTAACTTTTTACTGGAGCGTCATAAAACCTTGAAATTTTTTAACAATAGAGTACTCGAGCCTCTTGTCAATTTAAGCCATCGCTCAAAGCTATGCTACCCTTGAGTCCCAAATCAAACACTGATAAAACTACAAATGGCCCTAACTTCTATACGGTACGTCCTACACCTATCAAAGTTTGCAACATACAAATGATTGTAACTTTTTACTGGAGCGTCATAAAACCTTGAAATTTTGTAACAATAAAGTACTCGAGCCTCTTGTCAATTTAAGTTATCGCTCAAAGCTATGCTACCCTTGAGTCCCAAATCAAACACTGATAAAACTTCAAATGGCCCTTACTTCTAAACGGTACGTCCAACACCTATCAAAGTTTGCAACATACAAACGCTTGTAAATTTTTACTGGAGCGTCATAAAACCTTCAAATTTTGTAACAATAAAGTACTTGAGTCTCTTGTCAATTTAAGTTATCGCTCAAAGCAATGCTACCGTTGAGTCCCAAATCAATCACTGATAAAACTTCAAATGGCCCTTACTTCTATACGGGACGTCCTACACCTATCAAAGTTTGCAACATACAAATGCTTGTAACTATTTACTGTAGCGTCATAAAACCTTGAAATTTTGTAACAATAAAGTACTCCAGCCTCTTGTTAATTTAAGCCATCGCTCAAAGCTATGCTACCCTTGAGTCCCAAATCAAACACTGATAAAACTACAAATGGCCCTAACTTCTATACGGTACGTCCTACACCTATCAAACTTTGCAACATACAAATGATTGTAACTTTTTACTGGAGCGTCATAAAACCTTGAAATTTTGTAACAATAAAGTACTCGAGCCTCTTGTCAATTTAAGCTATCGCTCAAAGCTATGCTACCCTTGAGTCCCAAATCAAACACTGATAAAACTTCAAATGGCCCTTACTTCTATACAGTACGTCCTACACCTATCAAAGTTTGCAACATACAAATGCTTGTAACTTTTTACTGGAGCGTCATAAAACGTTGAAATTTTGTAACAATAAAGTACTCGAGCCTCTTGTCAATTTAAGCCATTGCTCAAAGCTATTCTACTATTGAGTCCCAAATCAAACACTGATAAAACTTCAAATGGCCCTAACATCTATACGGTACGTCCTACACCTATCAAAGTTTGCAACATACAAATGCTTGTAACTTTTTACTGGAGCGTCATAAAACCTTAAATTTTTTTAACAATAAAGTACTCGAGCCTCTTGTCAATTTAAGCTATAGCTCAAAGCTATGCTACCCTTGAGTCCCAAATCAAACACTGATAAAACTTCAAATTTCCCTAACTTCTATACGGTATGTCCTACACCTATCAAAGTTTGCAACATACAAATGCTTGTAACTTTTTACTGGAGCGTCATATAACCTTCAAATTTTGTAAGAATAAAGTACTCGAGTCACTTGTCAATTTAAGTTATCGCTCAAAGCAATGCTACCCTTGAGTCCCAAATCAAACACTGATAAAACTTCAAATGGCCCTTACTTCTATACGGTACGTCCTACACCTATCAAAGTTTGCAACATACAAATGCTTGTAACTTTTTACTGGAGCGTCATAAAACCTAGAAATTTTTTAACAATAAAGTACTCGAGCCTTTTGTCAATTTAAGTTATCGCTCAAAGGTATGCTACCCTTGAGTCCCAAATCAAACACTGATGAAAGTTCAAATGGCCCTAACTTCTATACGGTACGTCCTGCAACTATCAAAGTTTGCAACATACAAATGCTTGTAACTATTTACTGGAGCGTCATATAACCTTCAAATTTTGTAACAATAAAGTACTCAAGCCTCTTGTCAATTTAAGATATCGCTCAAAGCTTTGCTACCCTTGAGTCCCAACTCAAACACTGATAAAACTTCAAATGGCACTTACTTCTATACAGTCCGTCCTACACCTATCAAAGTTTGCAACATACAAATGCTTGTAACTTTTTACTGGAGCGTCATAAAACGTTCAAATTTTGTAACAATAAAGTACTCGAGTCTCTTGTCAATTTAAGTTATAGCTCAAAGAAATGCTACCCTTGAGTCCCAAATCAAACACTGATAAAACTTCAAATGGCCCTTACTTCTATACGGTACGTCCTACACCTATCAAAGTTTGCAACATACAAATGCTTGTAACTTTTTACTGGAGCGTCATAAAACCTAGAAATTTTTTAACAATAAAGTACTCGAGCCTCTTGTCAATTTAAGTTATCGCTCAAAGCTGTGGTACCTTTGAGTCCCAAATCAAACACTGATAAAACTTCAAATGGCCCTTACTTCTATACGGTACGTCCTACACCTATCAAAGTTTGCAACATACAAATGCTTGTAACTTTTTACTGGAGCGTCAGAAAACCTTGAAATTTTGTAACAATAAAGTACTCGAACCTCTTGTCAATTTAAGCTATCGCTCAAAGCTGTGGTACCTTTGAGTCCCAAATCAAACACTGATAAAACTTCAAATGGCACTTACTTCTATACAGTACGTCCTACACCTATCAAAGTTTGCAACATACAAATGCTTGTAACTTTTTACTGGAGCGTCATATAACCTTCAAATTTTGTAACAATAAAGTACTCAAGCCTCTTGTCAATTTAAGTTATAGCTCAAAGAAATGCTACCCTTGAGTCCCAAATCAAACACTGATAAAACTTCAAATGGCCCTTACTTCTATACGGTACGTCCTACACCTATCAAAGTTTGCAACATACAAATGCTTGTAACTTTTTACTGGAGCGTCATAAAACCTAAAATTTTTTAACAATAAAGTACTCGAGCCTCTTGTCAATTTAAGTCATCGCTCAAAGCTATGCTACCCTTGAGTCCCAAATCAAACACTGATAAAACTTCAAATTTCCCTAACTTCTATACGGTATGTCCTACACCTATCAAAGTTTGCAACATACAAATGCTTGTAACTTTTTACTGGAGCGTCATATAACCTTCAAATTTTGTAACAATAAAGTACTCGAGTCACTTGTCAATTTAAGTTATCGCTCAAAGCAATGCTACCCTTGAGTCCCAAATCAAACACTGATAAAACTTCAAATGGCCCTTACTTCTATACGGTACGTCCTACACCTATCAAAGTTTGCAACATACAAATGCTTGTAACTTTTTACTGGAGCGTCATAAAACCTAGAAATTTTTTAACAATAAAGTACTCGAACCTCTTGTCAATTTAAGTTATCGCTCAAAGGTATGCTACCCTTGAGTCCCAAATCAAACACTGATGAAACTTCAAATTGCCCTAACTTCTATACGGTACGTCCTACAACTATCAAAGTTTGCAACATACAAATGCTTGTAACTTTTTACTGGAGCGTCATATAACCTTCAAATTTTGTAACAATAAAGTACTCAAGCCTCTTGTCAATTTAAGTTATCGCTCAAAGCTATGCTACCCTTGAGTCCCAACTCAAACACTGATAAAACTTCAAATGGCACTTACTTCTATACAGTACGTCCTACACCTATCAAAGTTTGCAACATACAAATGCTTGTAACTTTTTACTGGAGCGTCATAAAACCTTCAAATTTTGTAACAATAAAGTACTCGAGTCTCTTGTCAATTTAAGTTATAGCTCAAAGAAATGCTACCCTTGAGTCCCAAATCAAACACTGATAAAACTTCAAATGGCCCTTACTTCTATACGGTACGTCCTACACCTAGCAAAGTTTGCAACATACAAATGCTTGTAACTTTTTACTGGAGCGTCATAAAACCTTGAAATTTTGTAACAATAAAGTACTCGAACCTCTTGTCAATTTAAGCTATCGCTCAAAGCTGTGGTACCTTTGAGTCCCAAATCAAACACTGATAAAACTTCAAATGGCCCTAACTTCTATACGGTACGTCCTACACCTATCAAATTTTGCAACATACAAATGCTTGTAACTTTTTACTGGAGCGTCATAAAACCTTGAAATTTTTTAACAGTAAAGTACTCGAGCATCTTGTTAATTTAAGTTATCGCTCAAAGCTATGCTACCCTTGAGTCCCAAATCAAACAATGATAAAACTTCAAAGGGCCCTAACTTCTTTATGGTACGTCTTACACCTATCAAAGTTTGCAACATACAAATGCTTGTAACTTTTTACTGGAGCGTCATAAAACCTTCAAATTTGGAACAATAACGTACTCGAGTCTCTTGTCAACTTAAGTTATCGCTCAAAGCAATGCTAGCCTTGAGTCCCAAATCAAACACTGATAAAACTTCAAATGGCACTTACTTCTATACAGTACGTCCTACACCTATCAAAGTTTGCAACATACAAATGCTTGTAACTTTTTACTGGAGCGTCATAAAACGTTCAAATTTTGTAACAATAAAGTACTCGAGTCTCTTGTCAATTTAAGTTATAGCTCAAAGAAATGCTACCCTTGAGTCCCAAATCAAACACTGATAAAACTTCAAATGGCCCTTACTTCTATACGGTACGTCCTACACCTATCAAAGTTTGCAACATACAAATGCTTGTAACTTTTTACTGGAGCGTCATAAAACCTAGAAATTTTTTAACAATAAAGTACTCGAGCCTCTTGTCAATTTAAGTTATCGCTCAAAGGTATGCTACCCTTGAGTCCCAAATCAAACACTGATGAAACTTCAAATGGCCCTAACTTCTATACGGTACGTCCTACAACTATCAAAGTTTGCAACATACAAATGCTTGTAACTTTTTACTGGAGCGTCATATAACCTTCAAATTTTGTAACAATAAAGTACTCAAGCCTCTTGTCAATTTAAGTTATCGCTCAAAGCTATGCTACCCTTGAGTCCCAACTCAAACACTGATAAAATTTCAAATGGCACTTACTTCTATACAGTACGTCCTACACCTATCAAAGTTTGCAACATACAAATGCTTGTAACTTTTTACTGGAGCGTCATAAAACCTTCAAATTTTGTAACAATAAAGTACTCGAGTCTCTTGTCAATTTAAGTTATAGCTCAAAGAAATGCTACCCTTGAGTCCCAAATCAAACACTGATAAAACTTCAAATGGCCCTTACTTCTATACGGTACGTCCTACACCTATCAAAGTTTGCAACATACAAATGCTTGTAACTTTTTACTGGAGCGTCATAAAACCTTGAAATTTTGTAACAATAAAGTACTCGAACCTCTTGTCAATTTAAGCTATCGCTCAAAGCTGTGGTACCTTTGAGTCCCAAATCAAACACTGATAAAACTTCAAATGGCACTTACTTCTATACAGTACGTCCTACACCTATCAAAGTTTGCAACACACAAATGCTTGTAACTTTTTACTGGAGCGTCATATAACCTTCAAATTTTGTAACAATAAAGTACTCAAGCCTCTTGTCAATTTAAGTTATAGCTCAAAGAAATGCTACCCTTGAGTCCCAAATCAAACACTGATAAAACTTCAAATGGCCCTTACTTCTATACGGTACGTCCTACACCTATCAAAGTTTGCAACATACAAATGCTTGTAACTTTTTACTGGAGCGTCATAAAACCTAAAATTTTTTAACAATAAAGTACTCGAGCCTCTTGTCAATTTAAGTCATCGCTCAAAGCTATGCTACCCTTGAGTCCCAAATCAAACACTGATAAAACTTCAAATTTCCCTAACTTCTATACGGTATGTCCTACACCTATCAAAGTTTGCAACATACAAATGCTTGTAACTTTTTACTGGAGCGTCATATAACCTTCAAATTTTGTAACAATAAAGTACTCGAGTCACTTGTCAATTTAAGTTATCGCTCAAAGCAATGCTACCCTTGAGTCCCAAATCAAACACTGATAAAACTTCAAATGGCCCTTACTTCTATACGGTACGTCCTACACCTATCAAAGTTTGCAACATACAAATGCTTGTAACTTTTTACTGGAGCGTCATAAAACCTAGAAATTTTTTAACAATAAAGTACTCGAACCTCTTGTCAATTTAAGTTATCGCTCAAAGGTATGCTACCCTTGAGTCCCAAATCAAACACTGATGAAACTTCAAATTGCCCTAACTTCTATACGGTACGTCCTACAACTATCAAAGTTTGCAACATACAAATGCTTGTAACTTTTTACTGGAGCGTCATATAACCTTCAAATTTTGTAACAATAAAGTACTCAAGCCTCTTGTCAATTTAAGTTATCGCTCAAAGCTATGCTACCCTTGAGTCCCAACTCAAACACTGATAAAACTTCAAATGGCACTTACTTCTATACAGTACGTCCTACACCTATCAAAGTTTGCAACATACAAATGCTTGTAACTTTTTACTGGAGCGTCATAAAACCTTCAAATTTTGTAACAATAAAGTACTCGAGTCTCTTGTCAATTTAAGTTATAGCTCAAAGAAATGCTACCCTTGAGTCCCAAATCAAACACTGATAAAACTTCAAATGGCCCTTACTTCTATACGGTACGTCCTACACCTATCAAAGTTTGCAACATACAAATGCTTGTAACTTTTTACTGGAGCGTCATAAAACCTTGAAATTTTGTAACAATAAAGTACTCGAACCTCTTGTCAATTTAAGCTATCGCTCAAAGCTGTGGTACCTTTGAGTCCCAAATCAAACACTGATAAAACTTCAAATGGCCCTAACTTCTATACGGTACGTCCTACACCTATCAAAGTTTGCAACATACAAATGCTTGTAACTTTTTACTGGAGCGTCATAAAACCTTGAAATTTTTTAACAGTAAAGTACTCGAGCATCTTGTTAATTTAAGTTATCGCTCAAAGCTATGCTACCCTTGAGTCCCAAATCAAACACTGATAAAACTTCAAAGGGCCCTAACTTCTTTATGGTACGTCTTACACCTATCAAAGTTTGCAACATACAAATGCTTGTAACTTTTTACTGGAGCGTCATAAAACCTTCAAATTTGGAACAATAACGTACTCGAGTCTCTTGTCAACTTAAGTTATCGCTCAAAGCAATGCTAGCCTTGAGTCCCAAATCAAACACTGATAAAACTTCAAATGGCCCTTACTTCTATACGGTACGTCCTACACCTATCAAAGTTTGCAACATACAAATGCTTGTAACTTTTTACTGCAGCGTCATAAAACCTTGAAATTTTGTAACAATAAAGTACTCGAGCCTCTTGTCAATTTAAGCCATTGCTCAAAGCTATGCTACTATTGAGTCCCAAATCAAACACTGATAAAACTTCAAATTTCCCTAACTTCTATACGGTATGTCCTACACCTATCAAAGTTTGCAACATACAAATGCTTGTAACTTTTTACTGGAGTGTCATATAACCTTCAAATTTTGTAACAATAAAGTACTCGAGTCACTTGTCAATTTAAGTTATCGCTCAAAGCAATGCTACCCTTGAGTCCCAAATCAAACACTGATAAAACTTCAAATGGCCCTTACTTCTATACGGTACGTCCTACACCTATCAAAGTTTGCAACATACAAATGCTTGTAACTTTTTACTGGAGCGTCATAAAACCTAGACATTTTTTAACAATAAAGTACTCGAGCCTCTTGTCAATTTAAGTTATTGCTCAAAGCTATGCTACCCTTGAGTCCCAACTCAAACACTGATAAAATTTCAAATGGCACTTACTTCTATACAGTACGTCCCACACCTATCAAAGTTTGCAACATACAAATGCTTGTAACTTTTTACTGGAGCGTCATAAAACCTTGAAATTTTGTAACAATAAAGTACTCGAGCCTCTTGTCAATTTAAGCTATCGCTCAAAGCTGTGGTACCTTTGAGTCCAAATCAAGCACTGATAAAACTTCAAATGGCCCTAACTTCTATACGGTACGTCCTACACCTATCAAATTTTGCAACATACAAATGCTTGCAACTTTTTATTGTAGCGTCATAAAACCTTGAAATTTTGTAACAATAAAGTACTTGAGCCCCTTGTCAATTTAAGCTATCCCTCAAAGCTATGCTACCCTTGAGTCCCAAAACAAACACTGATAAAATTTCAAATGGCCCTAACTTCTATACGGTACGTCCTACACCTATCAAAGTTTGCAACATACAAATGCTTGTAACTTTTTAATGAAGCGTCATAAAACCTTGAAATTTTTTAACAGTAAAGTACTCGAGCCTCTTGTCAATTTAAGTTATGGCTCAAAGCTATGCTACCCTTGAGTCCCAAATCAAACACTGATAAAACTTCAAATGGCCCTTACTTCTATACGGTACGTCCTACACCTATCAAAGTTTGCAACATACAAATGTTTGTAACTATTTACTGGAGCGTCATAAAACCTTGAAATTTTGTAACAATAAAGTACTCGAGCCTCTTGTCAATTTAAGCTATCGCTCAAAGCTGTGGTACCTTTGAGTCCCAAATCAAACACTGATAAAACTTCAAATGGCCCTAACTTCTATACGGTACGTCCTACACCTATCAAATTTTGCAACATACAAATGCTTGCAACTTTTTATTGTAGCGTCATAAAACCTTGAAATTTTGTAACAATAAAGTACTTGAGCCCCTTGTCAATTTAAGCTATCCCTCAAAGCTATGCTACCCTTGAGTCCCAAAACAAACACTGATAAAATTTCAAATGGCCCTAACTTCTATACGGTACGTCCTACACCTATCAAAGTTTGCAACATACAAATGCTTGTAACTTTTTAATGAAGCGTCATAAAACCTTGAAATTTTTTAACAGTAAAGTACTCGAGCCTCTTGTCAATTTAAGTTATCGCTCAAAGCTATGCTACCCTTGAGTCCCAAATCAAACACAGATGAAACTTCAAATGGCCCTAACTTCTATACGGTACGTCCTACACCTATCAAAGTTTGCAACATACAAATGCTTGTAATTTTTTACTGGAGCGTCATAAAACCTTCAAATTTTGTAACAATAAAGTACTTGAGTCTCTTGTCAATTTAAGTTATCGCTCAAAGCAATGCTACCGTTGAGTCCCAAATCAAACACTGATTAAAC
Organism: Clusia tigrina; assembly: GCA_920105625.2. Taxonomy (NCBI): domain Eukaryota; kingdom Metazoa; phylum Arthropoda; class Insecta; order Diptera; family Clusiidae; genus Clusia; species Clusia tigrina. The sequence continues at coordinate 867,258 of CAKKTE020000546.1, read as the reverse complement.
TCCAAATGGCCCTTACTTCTATAGGGTACGTCCTACACCTATCAAAGTTTGCAACATACAAATGCTTGTAACTATTTACAGGAGCGTCATAAAACCTTGAAATTTTGTAACAATAAAGTACTTGAGCCCCTTGTCAATTTAAGCTATCCCTCAAAGCTATGCTACCCTTGAGTCCCAAAACAAACACTGATAAAATTTCAAATGGCCCTAACTTCTATACGGTACGTCCTACACCTATCAAAGTTTGCAACATACAAATGCTTGTAACTTTTTAATGAAGCGTCATAAAACCTTGAAATTTTTTAACAGTAAAGTACTCGAGCCTCTTGTCAATTTAAGTTATCGCTCAAAGCTATGCTACCCTTGAGTCCCAAATCAAACACTGATAAAACTTCAAATGGCCCTTACTTCTATACGGTACGTCCTACACCTATCAAAGTTTGCAACATACAAATGTTTGTAACTATTTACTGGAGCGTCATAAAACCTTGAAATTTTGTAACAATAAAGTACTCGAGCCTCTTGTCAATTTAAGCTATCGCTCAAAGCTGTGGTACCTTTGAGTCCCAAATCAAACACTGATAAAACTTCAAATGGCCCTAACTTCTATACGGTACGTCCTACACCTATCAAATTTTGCAACATACAAATGCTTGCAACTTTTTATTGTAGCGTCATAAAACCTTGAAATTTTGTAACAATAAAGTACTTGAGCCCCTTGTCAATTTAAGCTATCCCTCAAAGCTATGCTACTTTTGAGTCCCAAAACAAACACTGATAAAATTTCAAATGGCCCTAACTTCTATACGGTACGTCCTACACCTATCAAAGTTTGCAACATACAAATGCTTGTAACTTTTTAATGAAGCGTCATAAAACCTTCAAATTTTGTAACAATAAAGTACTTGAGTCTCTTGTCAATTTAAGTTATCGCTCAAAGCAATGCTACCGTTGAGTCCCAAATCAAACACTGATTAAACTCCAAATGGCCCTTACTTCTATAGGGTACGTCCTACACCTATCAAAGTTTGCAACATACAAATGCTTGTAACTATTTACAGGAGCGTCATAAAACCTTGAAATTTTGTAACAATAAAGTACTCGAGCCTCTTGTCAATTTAAGCCATCGCTCAAAGCTATGCTACCCTTGAGTCCCAAATCAAACACTGATAAAACTACAAATGGCCCTAACTTCTATACGGTACGTCCTACACCTCTCAAAGTTTGCAACATACAAATGATTGTAACTTTTTACTGCAGCGTCATAAAACCTTGAAATTTCGTAACAATAAAGTACTCGAGCCTCTTGTCAATTTAAGCTATCGCTCAAAGAAATGCTACCCTTGAGTCCCAAATCAAACACTGATAAAACTTCAAATGGCCCTTACTTCTATACGGTACGTCCTACACCTATCAAAGTTTGCAACATACAAATGCTTGTAACTTTTTACTGGAGCGTCATAAAACCTTGAAATTTTGTAACAATAAAGTACTCGAACCTCTTGTCAATTTAAGCTATCGCTCAAAGCTGTGGTACCTTTGAGTCCCAAATCAAACACTGATAAAACTTCAAATGGCACTTACTTCTATACAGTACGTCCTACACCTATCAAAGTTTGCAACACACAAATGCTTGTAACTTTTTACTGGAGCGTCATATAACCTTCAAATTTTGTAACAATAAAGTACTCAAGCCTCTTGTCAATTTAAGTTATAGCTCAAAGAAATGCTACCCTTGAGTCCCAAATCAAACACTGATAAAACTTCAAATGGCCCTTACTTCTATACGGTACGTCCTACACCTATCAAAGTTTGCAACATACAAATGCTTGTAACTTTTTACTGGAGCGTCATAAAACCTAAAATTTTTTAACAATAAAGTACTTGAGCCTCTTGTCAATTTAAGCCATCGCTCAAAGCTATGCTACCCTTGAGTCCCAAATCAAACACTGATAAAACTTCAAATTTCCCTAACTTCTATACGGTATGTCCTACACCTATCAAAGTTTGCAACATACAAATGCTTGTAACTTTTTACTGGAGCGTCATATAACCTTCAAATTTTGTAACAATAAAGTACTCGAGTCACTTGTCAATTTAAGTTATCGCTCAAAGCAATGCTACCCTTGAGTCCCAAATCAAACACTGATAAAACTTCAAATGGCCCTAACTTCTATACGGTACGTCCTACACCTATCAAAGTTTGCAACATACAAATGCTTGTAACTTTTTACTGGAGCGTCATAAAACCTAGAAATTTTTTAACAATAAAGTACTCGAACCTCTTGTCAATTTAAGTTATCGCTCAAAGGTATGCTACCCTTGAGTCCCAAATCAAACACTGATGAAACTTCAAATTGCCCTAACTTCTATACGGTACGTCCTACAACTATCAAAGTTTGCAACATACAAATGCTTGTAACTTTTTACTGGAGCGTCATATAACCTTCAAATTTTGTAACAATAAAGTACTCAAGCCTCTTGTCAATTTAAGTTATCGCTCAAAGCTATGCTACCCTTGAGTCCCAACTCAAACACTGATAAAACTTCAAATGGCACTTACTTCTATACAGTACGTCCTACACCTATCAAAGTTTGCAACATACAAATGCTTGTAACTTTTTACTGGAGCGTCATAAAACCTTCAAATTTTGTAACAATAAAGTACTCGAGTCTCTTGTCAATTTAAGTTATAGCTCAAAGAAATGCTACCCTTGAGTCCCAAATCAAACACTGATAAAACTTCAAATGGCCCTTACTTCTATACGGTACGTCCTACACCTATCAAAGTTTGCAACATACAAATGCTTGTAACTTTTTACTGGAGCGTCATAAAACCTTGAAATTTTGTAACAATAAAGTACTCGAACCTCTTGTCAATTTAAGCTATCGCTCAAAGCTGTGGTACCTTTGAGTCCCAAATCAAACACTGATAAAACTTCAAATGGCCCTAACTTCTATACGGTACGTCCTACACCTATCAAAGTTTGCAACATACAAATGCTTGTAACTTTTTACTGGAGCGTCATAAAACCTTGAAATTTTTTAACAGTAAAGTACTCGAGCATCTTGTTAATTTAAGTTATCGCTCAAAGCTATGCTACCCTTGAGTCCCAAATCAAACACTGATAAAACTTCAAAGGGCCCTAACTTCTTTATGGTACGTCTTACACCTATCAAAGTTTGCAACATACAAATGCTTGTAACTTTTTACTGGAGCGTCATAAAACCTTCAAATTTGGAACAATAACGTACTCGAGTCTCTTGTCAACTTAAGTTATCGCTCAAAGCAATGCTAGCCTTGAGTCCCAAATCAAACACTGATAAAACTTCAAATGGCCCTTACTTCTATACGGTACGTCCTACACCTATCAAAGTTTGCAACATACAAATGCTTGTAACTTTTTACTGCAGCGTCATAAAACCTTGAAATTTTGTAACAATAAAGTACTCGAGCCTCTTGTCAATTTAAGCCATTGCTCAAAGCTATGCTACTATTGAGTCCCAAATCAAACACTGATAAAACTTCAAATTTCCCTAACTTCTATACGGTATGTCCTACACCTATCAAAGTTTGCAACATACAAATGCTTGTAACTTTTTACTGGAGTGTCATATAACCTTCAAATTTTGTAACAATAAAGTACTCGAGTCACTTGTCAATTTAAGTTATCGCTCAAAGCAATGCTACCCTTGAGTCCCAAATCAAACACTGATAAAACTTCAAATGGCCCTTACTTCTATACGGTACGTCCTACACCTATCAAAGTTTGCAACATACAAATGCTTGTAACTTTTTACTGGAGCGTCATAAAACCTAGACATTTTTTAACAATAAAGTACTCGAGCCTCTTGTCAATTTAAGTTATTGCTCAAAGCTATGCTACCCTTGAGTCCCAACTCAAACACTGATAAAATTTCAAATGGCACTTACTTCTATACAGTACGTCCCACACCTATCAAAGTTTGCAACATACAAATGCTTGTAACTTTTTACTGGAGCGTCATAAAACCTTGAAATTTTGTAACAATAAAGTACTCGAGCCTCTTGTCAATTTAAGCTATCGCTCAAAGCTGTGGTACCTTTGAGTCCAAATCAAGCACTGATAAAACTTCAAATGGCCCTAACTTCTATACGGTACGTCCTACACCTATCAAATTTTGCAACATACAAATGCTTGCAACTTTTTATTGTAGCGTCATAAAACCTTGAAATTTTGTAACAATAAAGTACTTGAGCCCCTTGTCAATTTAAGCTATCCCTCAAAGCTATGCTACCCTTGAGTCCCAAAACAAACACTGATAAAATTTCAAATGGCCCTAACTTCTATACGGTACGTCCTACACCTATCAAAGTTTGCAACATACAAATGCTTGTAACTTTTTAATGAAGCGTCATAAAACCTTGAAATTTTTTAACAGTAAAGTACTCGAGCCTCTTGTCAATTTAAGTTATGGCTCAAAGCTATGCTACCCTTGAGTCCCAAATCAAACACTGATAAAACTTCAAATGGCCCTTACTTCTATACGGTACGTCCTACACCTATCAAAGTTTGCAACATACAAATGTTTGTAACTATTTACTGGAGCGTCATAAAACCTTGAAATTTTGTAACAATAAAGTACTCGAGCCTCTTGTCAATTTAAGCTATCGCTCAAAGCTGTGGTACCTTTGAGTCCCAAATCAAACACTGATAAAACTTCAAATGGCCCTAACTTCTATACGGTACGTCCTACACCTATCAAATTTTGCAACATACAAATGCTTGCAACTTTTTATTGTAGCGTCATAAAACCTTGAAATTTTGTAACAATAAAGTACTTGAGCCCCTTGTCAATTTAAGCTATCCCTCAAAGCTATGCTACCCTTGAGTCCCAAAACAAACACTGATAAAATTTCAAATGGCCCTAACTTCTATACGGTACGTCCTACACCTATCAAAGTTTGCAACATACAAATGCTTGTAACTTTTTAATGAAGCGTCATAAAACCTTGAAATTTTTTAACAGTAAAGTACTCGAGCCTCTTGTCAATTTAAGTTATCGCTCAAAGCTATGCTACCCTTGAGTCCCAAATCAAACACAGATGAAACTTCAAATGGCCCTAACTTCTATACGGTACGTCCTACACCTATCAAAGTTTGCAACATACAAATGCTTGTAATTTTTTACTGGAGCGTCATAAAACCTTCAAATTTTGTAACAATAAAGTACTTGAGTCTCTTGTCAATTTAAGTTATCGCTCAAAGCAATGCTACCGTTGAGTCCCAAATCAAACACTGATTAAACTCCAAATGGCCCTTACTTCTATAGGGTACGTCCTACACCTATCAAAGTTTGCAACATACAAATGCTTGTAACTATTTACAGGAGCGTCATAAAACCTTGAAATTTTGTAACAATAAAGTACTTGAGCCCCTTGTCAATTTAAGCTATCCCTCAAAGCTATGCTACCCTTGAGTCCCAAAACAAACACTGATAAAATTTCAAATGGCCCTAACTTCTATACGGTACGTCCTACACCTATCAAAGTTTGCAACATACAAATGCTTGTAACTTTTTAATGAAGCGTCATAAAACCTTGAAATTTTTTAACAGTAAAGTACTCGAGCCTCTTGTCAATTTAAGTTATCGCTCAAAGCTATGCTACCCTTGAGTCCCAAATCAAACACTGATAAAACTTCAAATGGCCCTTACTTCTATACGGTACGTCCTACACCTATCAAAGTTTGCAACATACAAATGTTTGTAACTATTTACTGGAGCGTCATAAAACCTTGAAATTTTGTAACAATAAAGTACTCGAGCCTCTTGTCAATTTAAGCTATCGCTCAAAGCTGTGGTACCTTTGAGTCCCAAATCAAACACTGATAAAACTTCAAATGGCCCTAACTTCTATACGGTACGTCCTACACCTATCAAATTTTGCAACATACAAATGCTTGCAACTTTTTATTGTAGCGTCATAAAACCTTGAAATTTTGTAACAATAAAGTACTTGAGCCCCTTGTCAATTTAAGCTATCCCTCAAAGCTATGCTACTTTTGAGTCCCAAAACAAACACTGATAAAATTTCAAATGGCCCTAACTTCTATACGGTACGTCCTACACCTATCAAAGTTTGCAACATACAAATGCTTGTAACTTTTTAATGAAGCGTCATAAAACCTTCAAATTTTGTAACAATAAAGTACTTGAGTCTCTTGTCAATTTAAGTTATCGCTCAAAGCAATGCTACCGTTGAGTCCCAAATCAAACACTGATTAAACTCCAAATGGCCCTTACTTCTATAGGGTACGTCCTACACCTATCAAAGTTTGCAACATACAAATGCTTGTAACTATTTACAGGAGCGTCATAAAACCTTGAAATTTTGTAACAATAAAGTACTCGAGCCTCTTGTCAATTTAAGCCATCGCTCAAAGCTATGCTACCCTTGAGTCCCAAATCAAACACTGATAAAACTACAAATGGCCCTTACTTCTATACGGTACGTCCTACACCTCTCAAAGTTTGCAACATACAAATGATTGTAACTTTTTACTGCAGCGTCATAAAACCTTGAAATTTCGTAACAATAAAGTACTCGAGCCTCTTGTCAATTTAAGCTATCGCTCAAAGCTATGCTACCCTTGAGTCCCAAATCAAACACTGATAAAACTTCAAATGGCCCTTACTTCTATACGGTACGTCCTACACCTATCAAATTTTGCAACATACAAATGCTTGCAACTTTTTATTGTAGCGTCATAAAACCTTGAAATTTTGTAACAATAAAGTACTTGAGCCACTTGTCAATTTAAGCTATCCCTCAAAGCTATGCTACCCTTGAGTCCCAAAACAAACACTGATAAAATTTCAAATGGCCCTAACTTCTATACGGTACGTCCTACACCTATCAAAGTTTGCAACATACAAATGCTTGTAACTTTTTAATAAAGCGTCATAAAACCTTGAAATTTTTTAACAGTAAAGTACTCGAGCCTCTTGTCAATTTAAGTTATCGCTCAAAGCTATGCTACCCTTGAGTCCCAAATCAAACACTGATGAAACTTCAAATGGCCCTAACTTCTATACGGTACGTCCTACACCTATCAAAGTTTGCAACATACAAATGCTTGTAACTTTTTACTGGAGCGTCATAAAACCTTCAAATTTTGTAACAATAAAGTACTTGAGTCTCTTGTCAATTTAAGTTATCGCTCAAAGCAATGCTACCGTTGAGCCCCAAATCAAACACTGATTAAACTCCAAATGGCCCTTACTTCTATACGGTACGTCCTACACCTATCAAAGTTTGCAACATACAAATGCTTGTAACTATTTACAGGAGCGTCATAAAACCTTGAAATTTTGTAACAATAAAGTACTCGAGCCTCTTGTCAATTTAAGCCATCGCTCAAAGCTATGCTACCCTTGAGTCCCAAATCAAACACTGATAAAACTACAAATGGCCCTAACTTCTATACGGTACGTCCTACACCTCTCAAAGTTTGCAACATACAAATGATTGTAACTTTTGACTGGAGCGTCATAAAACCTTGAAATTTTGTAACAATAAAGTACTCGAGCCTCTTGTCAATTTAAGCTATCGCTCAAAGCTGTGGTACATTTGAGTCCAAATCAAACACTGATAAAACTTCAAATGGCCCTAACTTCTATACGGTACGTCCTACACCTATCAAATTTTGCAACATACAAATGCTTGCAACTTTTTATTGTAGCGTCATAAAACCTTGAAATTTTGTAACAATAAAGTACTTGAGCCCCTTGTCAATTTAAGCTATCCCTCAAAGCTATGCTACCCTTGAGTCCCAAAAACAAACACTGATAAAATTTCAAATGGCCCTAACTTCTATACGGTACGTCCTACACCTATCAAAGTTTGCAACATACAAATGCTTGTAACTTTTTAATGAAGCGTCATAAAACCTTGAAATTTTTTAACAGTAAAGTACTCGAGCCTCTTGTCAATTTAAGTTATCGCTCAAAGCTATGCTACCCTTGAGTCCCAAATCAAACACTGATAAAACTTCAAATGGCCCTTACTTCTATACGGTACGTCCTACACCTATCAAAGTTTGCAACATACAAATGTTTGTAACTATTTACTGGAGCGTCATAAAACCTCGAAATTTTGTAACAATAAAGTACTCGAGCCTCTTGTCAATTTAAGCTATCGCTCAAAGCTGTGGTACCTTTGAGTCCCAAATCAAACACTGATAAAACTTCAAATGGCCCTAACTTCTATACGGTACGTCCTACACCTATCAAATTTTGCAACATACAAATGCTTGCAACTTTTTATTGTAGCGTCATAAAACCTTGAAATTTTGTAACAATAAAGTACTTGAGCCCCTTGTCAATTTAAGCTATCCCTCAAAGCTATGCTACCCTTGAGTCCCAAAACAAACACTGATAAAATTTCAAATGGCCCTAACTTCTATACGGTACGTCCTACACCTATCAAAGTTTGCAACATATAAATGCTTGTAACTTTTTAATGAAGCGTCATAAAACCTTGAAATTTTTTAACAGTAAAGTACTCGAGCCTCTTGTCAATTTAAGTTATCGCTCAAAGCTATGCTACCCTTGAGTCTCAAATCAAACACTGATGAAACTTCAAATGGCCCTAACTTCTATACGGTACGTCCTACACCTATCAAACTTTGCAACATACAAATGCTTGTAACTTTTTACTGGAGCGTCATAAAACCTTCAAATTTTGTAACAATAAAGTACTTGAGTCTCTTGTCAATTTAAGTTATCGCTCAAAGCAATGCTACCGTTGAGTCCCAAATCAAACACTGATTAAACTCCAAATGGCCCTTACTTCTATACGGTACGTCCTACACCTATCAAAGTTTGCAACATACAAATGCTTGTAACTATTTACAGGAGCGTCATAAAACCTTGAAATTTTGTAACAATAAAGTACTCGAGCCTCTTGTCAATTTAAGCCATCGCTCAAAGCTATGCTACCCTTGAGTCCCAAATCAAACACTAATAAAACTACAAATGGCCCTAACTTCTATACGGTACGTCCTACACCTCTCAAAGTTTGCAACATACAAATGATTGTAACTTTTTACTGGAGCGTCATAAAACCTTGAAATTTTGTAACAATAAAGTACTCGAGCCTCTTGTCAATTTAAGCTATCGCTCAAAGCTATGCTACCCTTGAGTCCCAAATCAAACACTGATAAAACTTCAAATGGCCCTAACTTCTATACGGTACGTCCTACACCTATCAAATTTTGCAACATACAAATGCTTGCAACTTTTTATTGTAGCGTCATAAAACCTTGAAATTTTGTAACAATAAAGTACTTGAGCCACTTGTCAATTTAAGCTATCCCTCAAAGCTATGCTACCCTTGAGTCCCAAAACAAACACTGATAAAATTTCAAATGGCCGTAACTTCTATACGGTACGTCCTACACCTCTCAAAGTTTGCAACATACAAATGATTGTAACTTTTTACTGGAGCGTCATAAAACCTTGAAATTTTGTAACAATAAAGTACTCGAGCCTCTTGTCAATTTAAGCTATCGCTCAAAGCTATGCTACCCTTGAGTCCCAAATCAAACACTGATAAAACTGCAAATGGCCCTTACTTCTATACGGTACGTCCTACACCTATCAAAGTTTGCAACATACAAATGTTTGTAACTATTTACTGGAGCGTCATAAAACCTTGAAATTTTGTAACAATAAAGTACTCGAGCCTCTTGTCAATTTAAGCTATCGCTCAAAGCTGTGGTACCTTTGAGTCCCAAATCAAACACTGATAAAACTTCAAATGGCCCTAACTTCTATACGGTACGTCCTACACCTATCAAATTTTGCAACATACAAATGCTTGTAACTTTTTAATGAAGCGTCATAAAACCTTGAAATTTTTTAACAATAAAGTACTTGAGTCTCTTGTCAAATTAAGTTATCGCTCAAAGCAATGCTACCGTTGAGTCCCAAATCAAACACTGACTAAACTCCAAATGGCCCTTACTTCTATACGGTACGTCCTACACCTATCAAAGTTTGCAACATACAAATGCTTGTAACTATTTACAGGAGCGTCATAAAACCTTGAAATTTTGTAACAATAAAGTACTCGAGCCTCTTGTCAATTTAAGCCATCGCTCAAAGCTATGCTACCCTTGAGTCTCAAATCAAACACTGATAAAACTACAAATGGCCCTAACTTCTATACGGTACGTCCTACACCTCTCAAAGTTTGCAACATACAAATGATTGTAACTTTTTACTGGAGCGTCATAAAACCTTGAAATTTTGTAACAATAAAGTACTCGAGCCTCTTGTCAATTTAAGCTATCGCTCAAAGCTATGCTACCCTTGAGTCCCAAATCAAACACTGATAAAACTTCAAATGGCCCTTACTTCTATACGGTACGTCCTACACCTATCAAAGTTTGCAACATACAAATGTTTGCAACTATTTACTGGAGCGTCATAAAACCTTGAAATTTTGTAACAATAAAGTACTCGAGCCTCTTGTCAATTTAAGCTATCGCTCAAAGCTGTGGTACCTTTGAGTCCCAAATCAAACACTGATAAAACTTCAAATGGCCCTAACTTCTATACGGTACGTCCTACACCTATCAAATTTTGCAACATACAAATGCTTGTAACTTTTTACTGGAGCGTCATAAAACCTTGAAATTTTTTAACAGTAAAGTACTCGAGCATCTTGTCAATTTAAGTTATCGCTCAAAGCTATGCTACCCTTGAGTCCCAAATCAAACACTGATAAAACTTCAAAGGGCCCTAATTTCTATACGGTACGTCCTACACCTATCAAAGTTTGCAACATACAAATGCTTGTAACTTTTTATTGGAGCGTCATAAAACCTTCAAATTTTGTAACAATAAAGTACTCGAGTCTCTTGTCAATTTAAGTTATCGCTCAAAGCAATGCTACCCTTGAGTCCCAAAACAAACACTTAAAAAACTTCAAATGGCCCTTACTTCTATACGGTACGTCCTACACCTATCAAAGTTTGCAACATACAAATGCTTGTAACTTTTTACTGGAGCGTCATAAAACCTTGAAATTTTGTAACAATAAAGTACTCGAGCCTCTTGTCAATTTAAGCCCTCGCTCAAAGCTATGCTACTATTGAGTCCCAAATCAAACACTGATAAGACTTCAAATGGCCCTAACTTCTATACGGTACGTCCTACACCTCTCAAATTTTGCAACATACAAATGCTTGCAACTTTTTATTGTAGCGTCATAAAACCTTGAAATTTTGTAACAATAAAGTACTTGAGCCTCTTGTCAATTTAAGCTATCCCTCAAAGCTATGCTACCCTTGACTCCCAAAACAAACACTGATAAAATTTCAAATGGCCCTAACTTCTATACGGTACGTCCTACACCTATCAAAGTTTGCAACATACAAATGCTTGTAACTTTTTACTGGAGCGTCATAAAACCTTGAAATTTTTTAACAATAAAGTACTCGAGCCTCTTGTCAATTTAAGTTATCGCTCAAAGCTATGCTACCCTTGAGTCCCAAATCAAACACTGATGAAACTTCAAATGGCCCTAACTTCTATACGGTACGTCCTACACCTATCAAAGTTTGCAACATACAAATGCTTGTAACTTTTTAGTGGAGCGTCATAAAACCTTCAAATTTTGTAACAATAAAGTACTTGAGTCTCTTGTCAATTTAAGTTATCGCTCGAAGCAATGCTACCGTTGAGTCCCAAATCAAACACTGATAAAACTTCAAATGGCCCTTACTTCTATACGGTACGTCCTACACCTATCAAAGTTTGCAACATACAAATGCTTGTAACTATTTACTGGAGCGTCATAAAACCTTGAAATTTGTAACAATAAAGTACTCGAGCCTCTTGTCAATTTAAGCTATCGCTCAAAGCTATGCTACCCTTGAGTCCCAAATCAAACACTGATAAAATTTCAAATGGCCCTAACTTCTATACAGTACGTCCTACACCTATCAAAGTTTGTAACATACAAATGCTTGTAACTTTTTAATGAAGCGTCATAAAACCTTGAAATTTTGTCACAATAAAGTACTCAAGCCTCTTGTCAATTTAAGCCATCGCTCAAAGCTATGCTACTATTGAGTCCCAAATCAAACACTGATAAAACTTCAAATGGCCCTAACTTCTATACGGTACGTCCTACACCTCTCAAATTTTGCAACATACAAATGCTTGCAACTTTTTATTGTAGCGTCATAAAACCTTGAAATTTTGTAAGAATAAAGTACTTGGGCCTCTTGTCAATTTAAGCTATCCCTCAAAGCTATGCTACCCTTGACTCCCAAAACAAACACTGATAAAATTTCAAATGGCCCTAACTTCTATATGGAACGTCCTACACCTATCAAAGTTTGCAACATACAAATTATTGTAACTTTTTACTGGAGCGTCATAAAACCTTGAAATTTTGTAACAATAAAGTACTCGAGCCTCTTGTCAATTTAAGCTATCGCTCAAAGCTATGCTACCCTTGAGTCCCAAATCAAACACTGATAAAACTTCAAGTGGCCCTTACTTCTATACGGTACGTCCTACACCTATCAAAGTTTCCAACATACAAATGCTTGTAACTTTTTACTGGAGCGTCATAAAACCTTGAAATTTTGTAACAATAAAGTACTCGAGCCTCTTGTCAATTTAAGCTATCGCTCAAAGCTGTGGTACCTTTGAGTCCCAAATCAAACACTGATAAAACTTCAAATGGCCCTAACTTCTATACGGTACGTCCTACACCTATCAAATTTTGCAACATACAAATGCTTGAAACTTTTTACTGGAGCTTCATAAAACCTTGAAATTTTTTAACAGTAAAGTACTCGAGCATCTTGTCAATTTAAGTTATCGCTCAAAGCTATGCTACCCTTGAGTCCCAAATCAAACACTGATAAAACTTCAAAGGGCCCTAACTTCTATACGGTACGTCCTACACCTATCAAAGTTGGCAACATACAAATGCTTGTAACTATTTACAGGAGCGTCATAAAACCTTGAAATTTTGTAACAATAAAGTGCTCGAGCCTCTTGTCAATTTAAGCCATCGCTCAAAGCTATGCTACCCTTGAGTCCCAAATCAAACACTGATAAAACTACAAATGGCCCTAACTTCTATACGGTACGTCCTACACCTCTCAAAGTTTGCAACATACAAATGATTGTAACTTTTTACTGGAGCGTCATAAAACCTTGAAATTTTGTAACAATAAAGTACTCGAGCCTCTTGTCAATTTCAGCTATCGCTCAAAGCTATGCTACCCTTGAGTCCCAAATCAAACACTGATAAAACTTCAAATGGCCCTTACTTCCATACGGTACGTCCTACACCTATCAAAGTTTGCAACATACAAATGTTTGTAACTATTTACTGGCGCGTCATAAAACCTTGAAATTTTGTAACAATAAAGTACTCGAGCCTCTTGTCAATTTAAGCTATCACTCAAAGCTGTGGTACCTTTGAGTCCCAAAGGAAACACTGATAAAACTTCAAATGGCCCTAACTTCTATACGGTACGTCCTACACCTATCAAATTTTGCAACATACAAATGCTTGCAACTTTTTATTGTAGCGTCATAAAACCTTGAAATTTTGTAACAATAAAGTACTTGAGCCACTTGTCAATTTAAGCTATCCCTCAAAGCTATGCTACCCTTGAGTCCCAGAACAAACACTGATAAAATTTCAAATGGCTTTAACTTCTATACGGTACGTCCTACACCTATCAAAGTTTGCAACATACAAATGCTTGTAACTTTTTAATGAAGCGTCATAAAACCTTGAAATTTTTTAACAGTAAAGTCCTCGAGCCTCTTGTCAATTTAAGTTATCGCTCAAAGCTATGCTACCCTTGAGTCCCAAATCAAACACTGATGAAACTTCAAATGGCCCTAACTTCTATACGGTACGTCCTACACCTATCAAAGTTTGCAACATACAAATGCTTGTAACTTTTTACTGGAGCGTCATAAAACCTTAAAATTTTGTAACAATAAAGTACTTGAGTCTCTTGTCAATTTAAGTTATCGCTCAAAGCAATGAAACCGTTGAGTCCCAAATCAAACACTGATTAAACTCCAAATGGCCCTTACTTCTATACGGTACGTCCTACACCTATCAAAGTTTGCAACATACAAATGCTTGTAACTAATTACAGGAGCGTCATAAAACCTTGAAATTTTGTAACAATAAAGTACTCGAGCCTCTTGTCAATTTAAGCCATCGCTCAAAGCTATGCTACCCTTGAGTCCCAAATCAAACACTGATAAAACTACAAATGGCCCTAACTTCTATACGGTACGTCCTACACCTCTCAAAGTTTGCAACATACAAATGATTGTAACTTTTTACTGGAGCGTCATAAAACCTTGAAATTTTGTAACAATAAAGTACTCGAGCCTCTTGTCAATTTAAGCTATCGCTCAAAGCTATGCTACCCTTGAGTCCCAAATCAAACACTGATAAAACTTCAAATGGCCCTTACTTCTATACGGTACGTCCTACACCTATCAAAGTTTGCAACATACAAATGTTTGTAACTATTTACTGGAGCGTCATAAAACCTTGAAATTTTGTAACAATAAAGTACTCGAGCCTCTTGTCAATTTAAGCTATCGCTCAAAGCTGTGGTACCTTTGAGTCCCAAATCAAACACTGATAAAACTTCAAATGGCCCTAACTTCTATACGGTACGTCCTACGCCTATCAAATTTTGCAACATACAAATGCTTGTAACTTTTTACTGGAGCGTCATAAAACCTTGAAATTTTTTAACAGTAAAGTACTCGAGCATCTTGTCAATTTAAGTTATCGCTCAAAGCTATGCTACCCTTGAGTCCCAAATCAAACACTGATAAAACTTCAAATGGCCCTTACTTCCATACGGTACGTCCTACACCTATCAAAGTTTGCAACATACAAATGTTTGTAACTATTTACTGGAGCGTCATAAAACCTTGAAATTTTGTAACAATAAAGTACTCGAGCCTCTTGTCAATTTAAGCTATCGCTCAAAGCTGTGGTACCTTTGAATCCCAAATCAAACACTGATAAAACTTCAAATGGCCCTAACTTCTATACGGTACGTCCTACACCTATCAAATTTTGCAACATACAAATGCTTGCAACTTTTTATTGTAGCGTCATAAAACCTTGAAATTTTGTAACAATAAAGTACTTGAGCCACTTGTCAATTTAAGCTATCCCTCAAAGCTATGCTACCCTTGAGTCCCAGAACAAACACTGATAAAATTTCAAATGGCTTTAACTTCTATACGGTACGTCCTACACCTATCAAAGTTTGCAACATACAAATGCTTGTAACTTTTTAATGAAGCGTCATAAAACCTTGAAATTTTTTAACAGTAAAGTACTCGAGCCTCTTGTCAATTTAAGCTATCCCTCAAAGCTATGCTACCCTTGACTCCCAAAACAAACACTGATAAAATTTCAAATGGCCCTAACTTCTATATGGAACGTCCTACACCTATCAAAGTTTGCAACATACAAATGATTGTAACTTTTTACTGGAGCGTCATAAAACCTTGAAATTTTGTAACAATAAAGTACTCGAGCCTCTTGTCAATTTAAGCTATCGCTCAAAGCTATGCTACCCTTGAGTCCCAAATCAAACACTGATAAAACTTCAAGTGGCCCTTACTTCTATACGGTACGTCCTACACCTATCAAAGTTTCCAACATACAAATGCTTGTAACTTTTTACTGGAGCGTCATAAAACCTTGAAATTTTGTAACAATAAAGTACTCGAGCCTCTTGTCAATTTAAGCTATCGCTCAAAGCTGTGGTACCTTTGAGTCCTAAATCAAACACTGATAAAACTTCAAATGGCCCTAACTTCTATACGGTACGTCCTACACCTATCAAATTTTGCAACATACAAATGCTTGTAACTATTTACAGGAGCGTCATAAAACCTTGAAATTTTGTAACAATAAAGTGCTCGAGCCTCTTGTCAATTTAAGCCATCGTTCAAAGCTATGCTACCCTTGAGTCCCAAATCAAACACTGATAAAACTACAAATGGCCCTAACTTCTATACGGTACGTCCTACACCTCTCAAAGTTTGCAACATACAAATGATTGTAACTTTTTACTGGAGCGTCATAAAACCTTGAAATTTTGTAACAATAAAGTACTCGAGCCTCTTGTCAATTTAAGCTATCGCTCAAAGCTATGCTACCCTTGAGTCCCAAATCAAACACTGATAAAACTTCAAATGGCCCTTACTTCCATACGGTACGTCCTACACCTATCAAAGTTTGCAACATACAAATGTTTGTAACTATTTACTGGAGCGTCATAAAACCTTGAAATTTTGTAACAATAAAGTACTCGAGCCTCTTGTCAATTTAAGCTAACACTCAAAGCTGTGGTACCATTGAGTCCCAAATGAAACACTGATAAAACTTCAAATGGCCCTAACTTCTATACGGTACGTCCTACACCTATCAAATTTTGCAACATACAAATGCTTGCAACTTTTTATTGTAGCGTCATAAAACCTTGAAATTTTGTAACAATAAAGTACTTGAGCCACTTGTCAATTTAAGCTATCCCTCAAAGCTATGCTACCCTTGAGTCCCAGAACAAACACTGATAAAATTTCAAATGGCTTTAACTTCTATACGGTACGTCCTACACCTATCAAAGTTTGCAACATACAAATGCTTGTAACTTTTTAATGAAGCGTCATAAAACCTTGAAATTTTTTAACAGTAAAGTACTCGAGCCTCTTGTCAATTTAAGTTATCGCTCAAAGCTATGCTACCCTTGAGTCCCAAATCAAACACTGATGAAACTTCAAATGGCCCTAACTTCTATACGGTACGTCCTACACCTATCAAAGTTTGCAACATACAAATGCTTGTAACTTTTTACTGGAGCGTCATAAAACCTTAAAATTTTGTAACAATAAAGTACTTGAGTCTCTTGTCAATTTAAGTTATCGCTCAAAGCAATGAAACCGTTGAGTCCCAAATCAAACACTGATTAAACTCCAAATGGCCCTTACTTCTATACGGTACGTCCTACACCTATCAAAGTTTGCAACATACAAATGCTTGTAACTAATTACAGGAGCGTCATAAAACCTTGAAATTTTGTAACAATAAAGTACTCGAGCCTCTTGTCAATTTAAGCCATCGCTCAAAGCTATGCTACCCTTGAGTCCCAAATCAAACACTGATAAAACTACAAATGGCCCTAACTTCTATACGGTACGTCCTACACCTCTCAAAGTTTGCAACATACAAATGATTGTAACTTTTTACTGGAGCGTCATAAAACCTTGAAATTTTGTAACAATAAAGTACTCGAGCCTCTTGTCAATTTAAGCTATCGCTCAAAGCTATGCTACCCTTGAGTCCCAAATCAAACACTGATAAAACTTCAAATGGCCCTTACTTCTATACGGTACGTCCTACACCTATCAAAGTTTGCAACATACAAATGTTTGTAACTATTTACTGGAGCGTCATAAAACCTTGAAATTTTGTAACAATAAAGTACTCGAGCCTCTTGTCAATTTAAGCTATCGCTCAAAGCTGTGGTACCTTTGAGTCCCAAATCAAACACTGATAAAACTTCAAATGGCCCTAACTTCTATACGGTACGTCCTACGCCTATCAAATTTTGCAACATACAAATGCTTGTAACTTTTTACTGGAGCGTCATAAAACCTTGAAATTTTTTAACAGTAAAGTACTCGAGCATCTTGTCAATTTAAGTTATCGCTCAAAGCTATGCTACCCTTGAGTCCCAAATCAAACACTGATAAAACTTCAAATGGCCCTTACTTCCATACGGTACGTCCTACACCTATCAAAGTTTGCAACATACAAATGTTTGTAACTATTTACTGGAGCGTCATAAAACCTTGAAATTTTGTAACAATAAAGTACTCGAGCCTCTTGTCAATTTAAGCTATCGCTCAAAGCTGTGGTACCTTTGAATCCCAAATCAAACACTGATAAAACTTCAAATGGCCCTAACTTCTATACGGTACGTCCTACACCTATCAAATTTTGCAACATACAAATGCTTGCAACTTTTTATTGTAGCGTCATAAAACCTTGAAATTTTGTAACAATAAAGTACTTGAGCCACTTGTCAATTTAAGCTATCCCTCAAAGCTATGCTACCCTTGAGTCCCAGAACAAACACTGATAAAATTTCAAATGGCTTTAACTTCTATACGGTACGTCCTACACCTATCAAAGTTTGCAACATACAAATGCTTGTAACTTTTTAATGAAGCGTCATAAAACCTTGAAATTTTTTAACAGTAAAGTACTCGAGCCTCTTGTCAATTTAAGTTATCGCTCAAAGCTATGCTACCCTTGAGTCCCAAATCAAACACTGATGAAACTTCAAATGCCCCTAACTTCTATACGGTACGTCCTACACCTATCAAAGTTTGCAACATACAAATGCTTGTAACTTTTTACTGGAGCGTCATAAAACCTTAAAATTTTGTAACAATAAAGTACTTGAGTCTCTTGTCAATTTAAGTTATCGCTCAAAGCAATGCTACCGTTGAGTCCCAAATCAAACACTGATTAAACTCCAAATGGCCCTTACTTCTATACGGTACGTCCTACACCTATCAAAGTTTGCAACATACAAATGCTTGTAACTATTTACAGGAGCGTCATAAAACCTTGAAATTTTGTAACAATAAAGTACTCGAGCCTCTTGTCAATTTAAGCCATCGCTCAAAGCTATGCTACCCTTGAGTCCCAAATCAAACACTGATAAAACTACAAATGGCCCTAACTTCTATACGGTACGTCCTACACCTCTCAAAGTTTGCAACATACAAATGATTGTAACTTTTTACTGGAGCGTCATAAAACCTTGAAATTTTGGAACAATAAAGTACTCGAGCCTCTTGTCAATTTAAGCTATCGCTCAAAGCTATGCTACCCTTGAGTCCCAAATCAAACACTGATAAAACTTCAAATGGCCCTTACTTCTATACGGTACGTCCTACACCTATCAAAGTTTGCAACATACAAATGTTTGTAACTATTTACTGGAGCGTCATAAAACCTTGAAATTTTGTAACAATAAAGTACTCGAGCCTCTTGTCAATTTAAGCTATCGCTCAAAGCTGTGGTACCTTTGAGTCCCAAATCAAACACTGATAAAACTTCAAATGGCCCTAACTTCTATACGGTACGTCCTACGCCTATCAAATTTTGCAACATACAAATGCTTGTAACTTTTTACTGGAGCGTCATAAAACCTTGAAATTTTTTAACAGTAAAGTACTCGAGCATCTTGTCAATTTAAGTTATCGCTCAAAGCTATGCTACCCTTGAGTCCCGAATCAAACACTGATAAAACTTCAAAGGGCCCTAATTTCTATACGGTACGTCCTACACCTATCAAAGTTTGCAACATACAAATGCTTGTAACTTTTTACTGGAACGTCATAAAACCTTCAAATTTTGTAACAATAAAGTACTCGAGTCTCTTGTCAATTTAAGTTATCGCTCAAAGCAATGCTACCCTTGAGTCCCAAATCAAACACTGATAAAACTTCAAATGGCCCTTACTTCTATACGGTACGTCCTACACCTATCAAAGTTTGCAACATACAAATGCTTGTAACTTTTTACTGGAGCGTCATAAAACCTTGAAATTTTGTAACAATAAAGTACTCGAGCCTCTTGTCAATTTAAGCCATCGCTCAAAGCTATGCTACTATTGAGTCCCAAATCAAACACTGATAAAACTTCAAATGGCCCTAACTTCTATACGGTACGTCCTACACTTCTCAAATTTTGCAACATACAAATGCTTGCAACTTTTTATTGTAGCGTCATAAAACCTTGAAATTTTGTAACAATAAAGTACTTGAGCCTCTTGTCAATTTAAGCTATCCCTCAAAGCTATGCTACCCTTGACTCCCAAAACAAACACTGATAAAATTTCAAATGGCCCTAACTTCTATACGGTACGTCCTACACCTATCAAAGTTTGCAACATACAAATGCTTGTAACTTTTTGCTGGAGCGTCATAAAACCTTGAAATTTTTTAACAATAAAGTACTCGAGCCTCTTGTCAATTTAAGTTATCGCTCAAAGCTATGCTACCCTTGAGTCCCAAATCAAACACTGATGAAACTTCAAATGGCCCTAACTTCTATACGGTACGTCCTACACCTATCAAAGTTTGCAACATACAAATGCTTGTAACTTTTTACTGGAGCGTCATAAAACCTTCAAATTTTGTAACAATAAAGTACTTGAGTCTCTTGTCAATTTAAGTTATCGCTCAAAGCAATGCTACCGTTGAGTCCCAAATCAAACACTGATAAAATTTCAAATGGCCCTAACTTCTATACAGTACGACCTACACCTATCAAAGTTTGCAACATACAAATGCTTGTAACTTTTTAATGAAGCGTCATAAAACCTTGAAATTTTTTAACAATAAAGTACTCGAGCCTCTTGTCAATTTAAGTTATCGCTCAAAGCTATGCTACCCTTGAGTCCCAAATCAAACACTGATGAAACTTCAAATGGCCCTAACTTCTATACGGTACGTCCTACACCTATCAAAGTTTGCAACATACAAATGCTTGTAACTTTTTACTGGAGCGTCATAAAACCTTCAAATTTTGTAACAATAAAGTACTCGAGTCTCTTGTCAATTTTAGTTATCGCTCAAAGCAATGCTACCCTTGAGTCCCAAATCAAACACTGATAAAACTTCAAATGGCCCTTACTTCTATACGGTACGTCCTACACCTATCAAAGTTTGCAACATACAAATGCTTGTAACTTTTTACTGGAGCGTCATAAAACCTTGAAATTTTGTAACAATAAAGTACTCGAGCCTCTTGTCAATTTAAGCCATCGCTCAAAGCTATGCTACTATTGAGTCCCAAATCAAACACTGATAAAACTTCAAATGGCCCTAACTTCTATACGGTACGTCCTACACTTCTCAAATTTTGCAACATACAAATGCTTGCAACTTTTTATTGTAGCGTCATAAAACCTTGAAATTTTGTAACAATAAAGTACTTGAGCCTCTTGTCAATTTAAGCTATCCCTCAAAGCTATGCTACCCTTGACTCCCAAAACAAACACTGATAAAATTTCAAATGGCCCTAACTTCTATACGGTACGTCCTACACCTATCAAAGTTTGCAACATACAAATGCTTGTAACTTTTTGCTGGAGCGTCATAAAACCTTGAAATCTTTTAACAATAAAGTACTCGAGCCTCTTGTCAATTTAAGTTATCGCTCAAAGCTATGCTACCCTTGAGTCCCAAATCAAACACTGATGAAACTTCAAATGGCCCTAACTTCTATACGGTACGTCCTACACCTATCAAAGTTTGCAACATACAAATGCTTGTAACTTTTTACTGGAGCGTCATAAAACCTTCAAATTTTGTAACAATAAAGTACTTGAGTCTCTTGTCAATTTAAGTTATCGCTCAAAGCAATGCTACCGTTGAGTCCCAAATCAAACACTGATAAAACTTCAAATGGCCCTTACTTCTATACGGTACGTCCTACACCTATCAAAGTTTGCAACATACAAATGCTTGTAACTATTTACTGGAGCGTCATAAAACCTTGAAATTTTGTAACAATAAAGTACTCGAGCCTCTTGTCAATTTAAGCCATCGCTCAAAGCTATGCTACCCTTGAGTCCCAAATCAAACACTGATAAAACTACAAATGGCCCTAACTTCTATACGGTACGTCCTACACCTCTCAAAGTTTGCAACATACAAATGCTTGTAACTTTTTACTGGAGCGTCAGAAAACCTTCAAATTTTGTAACAAGAAAGTACTTGAGTCTCTTGTCAATTTAAGTTATCGCTCAAAGCAATACTACCGTTGAGTCCCAAATCAAACACTGATAAAACTTCAAATGGCCCTTACTTCTATACGGTACGTCCTACACCTATCAAAGTTTGCAACATACAAATGCTTGTAACTATTTACTGGAGCGTCATAAAACCTTGAAATTTTGTAACAATAATGTACTCGAGCCTCTTATCAATTTAAGCCATCGCTCAAAGCTATGCTACCCTTGAGTCCCAAATCAAACACTGATAAAACTACAAATGGCCCTAACTTCTATACGGTACGTCCTACACCCATCAAAGTTTGCAACATACAAATGATTGTAACTTTTTACTGGAGCGTCATAAAACCTTGAAATTTTGTAACAATAAAGTACTCGAGCCTCTTGTCAATTTAAGCTATCGCTCAAAGCTATGCTACCCTTGAGTCCCAAATCAAACACTGATAAAACTTCAAGTGGCCCTTACTTCTATACGGTACGTCCTACACCTATCAAAGTTTCCAACATACAAATGCTTGTAACTTTTTACTGGAGCGTCATAAAACCTTGAAATTTTGTAACAATAAAGTACTCGAGCCTCTTGTCAATTTAAGCTATCGCTCAAAGCTGTGGTACCTTTGAGTCCCAAATCAAACACTGATAAAACTTCAAATGGCCCTAACTTCTATACGGTACGTCCTACACCTATCAAATTTTGCAACATACAAATGCTTGAAACTTTTTACTGGAGCTTCATAAAACCTTGAAATTTTTTAACAGTAAAGTACTCGAGCATCTTGTCAATTTAAGTTATCGCTCAAAGCTATACTAACCTTGAGTCCCAAATCAAACACTGATAAAACTTCAAAGGGCCCTAACTTCTATACGGTACGTCCTACACCTGTCAAAGTTTGCAACATACAAATTCTTGTAACTTTTTACTGGAGCGTCATAAAACCTTCAAATTTTGTAACAATAAAGTACTCGAGTCTCTTGTCAATTTAAGCTATCGCTCAAAGCAATGCTACCCTTGAGTCCCAAATCAAACACTGATAAAACTTCAAATGGCCCTTACTTCTATACGGTACGTCCTACACCTATCAAAGTTTGCAACATACAAATGCTTGTAACTTTTTACTGGAGCGTCATAAAACCTTGAAATTTTGTAACAATAAAGTACTCGAGCCTCTTGTCAATTTAAGCCATCGCTCAAAGCTATGCTACTATTGAGTCCCAAATCAAATACTGATAAAACTTCAAATGGCCTATACGGTCTATACGGTACGTCCTACACCTATCAAAGTTTCCAACATACAAATGCTTGTAACTTTTTACTGGAGCGTCATAAAACCTTGAAATTTTGTAACAATAAAGTACTTGAGCCTCTTGTCAATTTAAGCTATCCCTCAAATATATGCTACCCTTGAGTCCCAAAACAAACACTGATGAAATTTGAAATGGCCATAACTTCTATACGGTACGTCCTACACCTGTCAAAGTTTGCAACATACAAATTCTTGTAACTTTTTACTGGAGCGTCATAAAACCTTCAAATTTTGTAACAATAAAGTACTCGAGTCTCTTGTCAATTTAAGCTATCGCTCAAAGCAATGCTACCCTTGAGTCCCAAATCAAACACTGATAAAACTTCAAATGGGCCTTACTTCTATACGGTACGTCCTACACCTATCAAAGTTTGCAACATACAAATGCTTGTAACTTTTTACTGGAGCGTCATAAAACCTTGAAATTTTGTAACAATAAAGTACTTGAGCCTCTTGTCAATTTAAGCTATCCCTCAAAGATATGCTACCCTTGAGTCCCAAAACAAACACTGATAAAATTTGAAATGGCCATAACTTCTATACGGTACGTCCTACACCTATCAAAGTTTGCAACATTCAAATGCTTGAAACTTTTTACTGGAGCTTCATAAAACCTTGAAATTTTTTAACAGTAAAGTACTCGAGCATCTTGTCAATTTAAGTTATCGCTCAAAGCTATACTACCCTTGAGTCCCAAATCAAACACTGATAAAACTTCGAAGGGCCCTAACTTCTATACGGTACGTCCTACACCTATCAAAGTTTGCAACATACAAATTCTTGTAACTTTTTACTGGAGCGTCATAAAACCTTCAAATTTTGTAACAATAAAGTACTCGAGTCTCTTGTCAATTTAAGTTATCGCTCAAAGCAATGCTTGAGTCCCAAATCAAACACTGATAAAACTTCAAATGGCCCTTACTTCTATACGGTACGTCCTACACCTATCAAAGTTTGCAACATACAAATGCTTGTAACTTTTTACTGGAGCGTCATAAAACCTTGAAATTTTGTAACAATAAAGTACTCGAGCCTCTTGTCAATTTAAGCCATCGCTCAAAGCTATGCTACCCGTGAGTCCCAAATCAAACACTGATAAAACTACAAATGTCCCTAACTTCTATACAGTACGTCCTAAACCTATCAAAGTTTGCAACATACAAATGATTGTAACTTTTTACTGGAGCGTCATAAAACCTTGAAATTTTGTAACAATAAAGTACTCGAGCCTCTTGTCAATTTAAGCTATCGCTCAAAGCTATGCTACCCTTGATTTCCAAATCAAACACTGATAAAACTTCAAATGGCCCTAACTTCTATACGGTACGTCCTACACCTATCAAAGTTTGCAACATACAAATGCTTGTAACTTTTTACTGGAGCGTCATAAAACCTTTAAATTTTGTAACAATAAAGTACTCGAGCCTCTTGTCAATTTAAGCTATCGCTCAAAGCTGTGGTATCTTTGAGTCCCAAATCAAACACTGATAAAACTTCAAATGGCCTTAACTTCTATACGGTACGTCCTACACCTATCAAATTTTGCAACATACAAATGCTTGCAACTTTTTATTGTAGCGTCATAAAATCTTGAAATTTTGTAACAATAAAGTACTTGAGCCTCTTGTCAATTTAAGCTATCCCTCAAAGCTATGCTACCCTTGAGTCCCAAAACAAACACTGATAAAATTTGAAATGGCCCTAACTTATATACGGTACGTCCTACACCTATCAAAGTTTGCAACATACAAATGCTTGTAACTTTTTACTGGAGCGTCATAAAATCTTGAAATTTTTTAACAATAAAGTAGTCGAGCCTCTTGTCAATTTAAGTTATCGCTCAAAGCTATGCTACCCTTGAGTCCCAAATCAAACACTGATGAAACTTCAAATGGCCCTAATTTCTTTACGGTACGTCCTACACCTATCAAAGTTTGCAACATACAAATGCTTGTAACTTTTTACTGGAGCGTCATAAAACCTTCAAATTTTGTAACAATAAAGTAGTTGAGTCTCTTGTCAATTTAAGTTATCGCTCAAAGCTATGCTACCCTTGAGTCCCAAATCAAACGCTGATAAAACTACAAATGGCCCTAACTTCTATACGGTACGTCCTACACCTATCAAAGTTTGCAACATACAAATGCTTGTAACTTTTTACTGGAGCGTCATAAAACCTTGAAATTTTGTAACAATAAAGTACTCGAGCCTCTTGTCAATTTAAGCTATTACTCAAAGCTGTGGTACCTTTGAGTCCCAAATCAAACACTGTTAAAACTTCAAATGGCATTAAAAATCTATACGGTACGTCCTACACCTATCAAATTTTGCAACATACAAATGCTTGTAACTTTTTACTGGAGCGGCATAAAACCTTGAAATTTTTTAACAGTAAAGTACTCGAGCATCTTGTCAATTTAAGTTATCGCTCAAAGCTATGCTACCCTTGAGTCCCAAATCGAACGCTGATAAAACTTCAAAGGGCCCTAACTTCTATACGGTACGTCCTACACCTATCAAAGTTTGCAACATACAAATGCTTGTAACTTTTTACTGGAGCGTCATAAAACCTTCAAATTTTGTAACAATAAAGTACTCGAGCATCTTGTCAATTTAAGTTATCGCTCAAAGCTATACTAACCTTGAGTCCCAAATCAAACACTGATAAAACTTCAAAGGGCCCTAACTTCTATAAGGTACGTCCTACACCTGTCAAAGTTTGCAACATACAAATTCTTGTAACTTTTTACTGGAGCGTCATAAAACCTTCAAATTTTGTAACAATAAAGTACTCGAGTCTCTTGTCAATTTAAGCTATCGCTCAAAGCAATGCTACCCTTGAGTCCCAAATCAAACACTGATAAAACTTCAAATGGCCCTTACTTCTATACGGTACGTCCTACACCTATCAAAGTTTGCAACATACAAATGCTTGTAACTTTTTACTGGAGCGTCATAAAACCTTGAAATTTTGTAACAATAAAGTACTCGAGCCTCTTGTCAATTTAAGCCATCGCTCAAAGCTATGCTACTATTGAGTCCCAAATCAAATACTGATAAAACTTCAAATGGCCTATACGGTCTATACGGTACGTCCTACACCTATCAAAGTTTGCAACATACAAATGCTTGTAACTTTTTACTGGAGCGTCATAAAACCTTGAAATTTTGTAACAATAAAGTACTTGAGCCTCTTGTCAATTTAAGCTATCCCTCAAATATATGCTACCCTTGAGTCCCAAAACAAACACTGATGAAATTTGAAATGGCCATAACTTCTATACGGTACGTCCTACACCTGTCAAAGTTTGCAACATACAAATTCTTGTAACTTTTTACTGGAGCGTCATAAAACCTTCAAATTTTGTAACAATAAAGTACTCGAGTCTCTTGTCAATTTAAGCTATCGCTCAAAGCAATGCTACCCTTGAGTCCCAAATCAAACACTGATAAAACTTCAAATGGGCCTTACTTCTATACGGTACGTCCTACACCTATCAAAGTTTGCAACATACAAATGCTTGTAACTTTTTACTGGAGCGTCATAAAACCTTGAAATTTTGTAACAATAAAGTACTTGAGCCTCTTGTCAATTTAAGCTATCCCTCAAAGATATGCTACCCTTGAGTCCCAAAACAAACACTGATAAAATTTGAAATGGCCATAACTTCTATACGGTACGTCCTACACCTATCAAAGTTTGTAACATTCAAATGCTTGAAACTTTTTACTGGAGCTTCATAAAACCTTGAAATTTTTTAACAGTAAAGTACTCGAGCATCTTGTCAATTTAAGTTATCGCTCAAAGCTATACTACCCTTGAGTCCCAAATCAAACACTGATAAAACTTCGAAGGGCCCTAACTTCTATACGGTACGTCCTACACCTATCAAAGTTTGCAACATACAAATTCTTGTAACTTTTTACTGGAGCGTCATAAAACCTTCAAATTTTGTAACAATAAAGTACTCGAGTCTCTTGTCAATTTAAGTTATCGCTCAAAGCAATGCTTGAGTCCCAAATCAAACACTGATAAAACTTCAAATGGCCCTTACTTCTATACGGTACGTCCTACACCTATCAAAGTTTGCAACATACAAATGCTTGTAACTTTTTACTGGAGCGTCATAAAACCTTGAAATTTTGTAACAATAAAGTACTCGAGCCTCTTGTCAATTTAAGCCATCGCTCAAAGCTATGCTACCCGTGAGTCCCAAATCAAACACTGATAAAACTACAAATGGCCCTAACTTCTATACAGTACGTCCTAAACCTATCAAAGTTTGCAACATACAAATGATTGTAACTTTTTACTGGAGCGTCATAAAACCTTGAAATTTTGTAACAATAAAGTACTCGAGCCTCTTGTCAATTTAAGCTATCGCTCAAAGCTA
The DNA here is from genome assembly GCA_920105625.2 of Clusia tigrina. Lineage (NCBI taxonomy): Eukaryota > Metazoa > Arthropoda > Insecta > Diptera > Clusiidae > Clusia > Clusia tigrina. Next base: position 839,670 of record CAKKTE020000546.1, on the reverse strand, counting down.
TGCTACCCTTGATTTCCAAATCAAACACTGATAAAACTTCAAATGGCCCTAACTTCTATACGGTACGTCCTACACCTATCAAAGTTTGCAACATACAAATGCTTGTAACTTTTTACTGGAGCGTCATAAAACCTTTAAATTTTGTAACAATAAAGTACTCGAGCCTCTTGTCAATTTAAGCTATCGCTCAAAGCTGTGGTATCTTTGAGTCCCAAATAAAACACTGATAAAACTTCAAATGGCCTTAACTTCTATACGGTACGTCCTATACCTATCAAATTTTGCAACATACAAATGCTTGCAACTTTTTATTGTAGCGTCATAAAATCTTGAAATTTTGTAACAATAAAGTACTTGAGCCTCTTGTCAATTTAAGCTATCCCTCAAAGCTATGCTACCCTTGAGTCCCAAAACAAACACTGATAAAATTTGAAATGGCCCTAACTTATATACGGTACGTCCTACACCTATCAAAGTTTGCAACATACAAATGCTTGTAACTTTTTACTGGAGCGTCATAAAATCTTGAAATTTTTTAACAATAAAGTAGTCGAGCCTCTTGTCAATTTAAGTTATCGCTCAAAGCTATGCTACCCTTGAGTCCCAAATCAAACACTGATGAAACTTCAAATTTCCCTAATTTCTTTACGGTACGTCCTACACCTATCAAAGTTTGCAACATACAGATGCTAGTAACTTTTTACTGGAGCGTCATAAAACCTTCAAATTTTGTAACAATAAAGTAGTTGAGTCTCTTGTCAATTTAAGTTATCGCTCAAAGCTATGCTACCCTTGAGTCCCAAATCAAACGCTGATAAAACTACAAATGGCCCTAACTTCTATACGGTACGTCCTACACCTATCAAAGTTTGCAACATACAAATGCTTGTAACTTTTTACTGGAGCGTCATAAAACCTTGAAATTTTGTAACAATAAAGTACTCGAGCCTCTTGTCAATTTAAGCTATTACTCAAAGCTGTGGTACCTTTGAGTCCCAAATCAAACACTGTTAAAACTTCAAATGGCCCTAAATTCTATACGGTACGTCCTACACCTATCAAATTTTGCAACATACAAATGCTTGTAACTTTTTACTGGAGCGGCATAAAACCTTGAAATTTTTTAACAGTAAAGTACTCGAGCATCTTGTCAATTTAAGTTATCGCTCAAAGCTATGCTACCCTTGAGTCCCAAATCGAACGCTGATAAAACTTCAAAGGGCCCTAACTTCTATACGGTACGTCCTACACCTATCAAAGTTTGCAACATACAAATGCTTGTAACTTTTTACTGGAGCGTCATAAAACCTTCAAATTTTGTAACAATAAAGTACTCGAGTCTCTTGTCAATTTAAGTTATCGCTCAAAGCAATGCTACCCTTGAGTCCCAAATCAAACACTGATAAAACTTCAAATGGCCCTTACTTCTATTGTACGTCCTACACCTATCAAAGTTTGCAACATACAAATGCTCGTAACTTTTTACTGGAGCGTCATAAAACCTTGAAATTTTGTAACAATAAAGTACTCGAGCCTCTTGTCAATTTAAGCCATCGCTCAAAGCTATGCTACTATTGAGTCCCAAATCAAACACTGATAAAACTTCAAATGGCCCTAACATCTATACGGTACGTCCTACACCTATCAAAGTTTGCAACATACAAATGCTTGTAACTTTTTACTGGAGCGTCATAAAACCTTAAAATTTTTTAACAATAAAGTACTCGAGCCTCTTGTCAATTTAAGTTATCGCTCAAAGCTATGCTACCCTTGAGTCCCAAATCAAACACTGATAAAACTTCAAATTTCCCTAACTTCTATACGGTATGTCCTACTCCTATCAAAGTTTGCAACATACAAATGCTTGTAACTTTTTACTGGAGCGTCATATAACCTTCAAATTTTGTAACAATAAAGTACTCGAGTCACTTGTCAATTTAAGGTATCGCTCAAAGCAATGCTACCCTTGAGTCCCAAATCAAACACTGATAAAACTTCAAATGGCCCTAACTTCTATACGGTACGTCCTACAACTATCAAAGTTTGCAACATACAAATGCTTGTAACTTTTTACTGGAGCGTCATATAACCTTCAAATTTTGTAACAATAAAGTACTCGAGTCACTTGTCAATTTAAGTTATCGCTCAAAGCAATGCTACCCTTGAGTCCCAAATCAAACACTGATGAAACTTCAAATGGCCCTTACTTCTATACGGTACGTCCTACACCTATCAAAGTTTGCAACATACAAATGCTTGTAACTTTTTACTGGAGCGTCATAAAACCTTCAAATTTTGTAACAATAAAGTACTTGAGCCCCTTGTCAATTTAAGCTATCGCTCAAAGCTATGCTACCCTTGAGTCCCAAAACAAACACTGATAAAATTTCAAGTGGCTCTAACTTCTATACGGTACGTCCTACACCTATCAAAGTGTGCAACATACAAATGCTTGTAACTTTTTAATGAAGCGTCATAAAACCTTGAAATTTTTTAACAGTAAAGTACTCGAGCCTCTTGTCAATTTAAGTTATCGCTCAAAGCTATGCTACCCTTGAGTCCCAAATCAAACACTGATAGAACTTCAAAGGGCCCTAACTTCTATACGGTACGTCCTACACCTATCAAAGTTTGCAACATACAAATTCTTGTAACTTTTTACTGGAGCGTCATAAAACCTTCAAATTTTGTAACAATAAAGTACTCGAGTCTCTTGTCAATTTAAGTTATCGATCAAAGCAATGCTACTATTGAGTCCCAAATCAAACACTGATAAAACTTCAAATGGCCCTTACTTCTATACGGTACGTCCTACACCTCTCAAATTTTGCAACATACAAATGCTTGCAACTTTTTATTGTAGCGTCATAAAACCTTCAAATTTTGTAAGAACAAAGTACTTGAGCCTCTTGTCAATTTAAGCTATCCCTCAAAGCTATGCTACCCTTGACTGCCAAAACAAACACTGATAAAATTTCAAATGGCCCTAACTTCTATACGGTACGTCCTACACCTATCAAGGTTTGCAACATACAAATGCTTGTAACTTTTTACTGGAGCGTCATAAAACCTTCAAATTTTGTAACAATAAAGTATTCGAGCCTTTGTCAATTTAAGTTATCGCTCAATGCTATGCTACCCTTGAGTCCCAAATCAAACACTGATGAAACTTCAAATGGCCCTAACTTCTATACGGTACGTCCTACACCTATCAAAGTTTGCAACATACAAATGCTTGTAACTTTTTACTGGAGCGTCATAAAACCTTCAAATTTTGTAACAATAAAGTACTTGAGTCTCTTGTCAATTTAAGTTATCGCTCAAAGCAATGCTACCGTTGAGTCCCAAATCAAACACTGATAAAACTTCAAATGGCCCTTACTTCTATACGGTACGTCCTACAGCTATCAAAGTTTGCAACATACAAATGTCAATTTAAGTTATCGCTCAATGCTATGCTACCCTTGAGTCCCAAATCAAACACTGATGAAACTTCAAATGGCCCTAACTTCTATACGGTACGTCCTACACCTATCAAAGTTTGCAACATACAAATGCTTGTAACTTTTTACTGGAGCGTCATAAAACCTTCAAATTTTGTAACAATAAAGTACTTGAGTCTCTTGTCAATTTAAGTTATCGCTCAAAGCAATGCTACCGTTGAGTCCCAAATCAAACACTGATAAAACTTCAAATGGCCCTTACTTCTATACGGTACGTCCTACAGCTATCAAAGTTTGCAACATACAAATGCTTGTAACAATTTACTGGAGCGTCGTAAAACCTTGAAATTTTGTAACAATAATGTACTCGAGCCTCTTGTAAATTTAAGCCATCGCTCAAAGCTATGCTACCCTTGAGTCCCAAATCAAACACTGATAAAACTTCAAATGGCCCTAACTTCTATACGGTACGTCCTACACCTATCAAATTTTGCAACATACAAATGCTTGAAACTTTTTACTGGAGCTTCATAAAACCTTGAAATTTTTTAACAGTAAAGTACTCGAGTCACTTGTCAATTTAAGTTATCGCTCAAAGCAATGCTACCCTTGAGTCCCAAATCAAACACTGATAAAACTTCAAATGGCCCTAACTTCTATACGGTACGTCCTACAACTATCAAAGTTTGCAACATACAAATGCTTGTAACTTTTTACTGGAGCGTCATATAACCTTCAAATTTTGTAACAATAAAGTACTCGAGTCACTTGTCAATTTAAGTTATCGCTCAAAGCAATGCTACCCTTGAGTCCCAAATCAAACACTGATGAAACTTCAAATGGCCCTTACTTCTATACGGTACGTCCTACACCTATCAAAGTTTGCAACATACAAATGCTTGTAACTTTTTACTGGAGCGTCATAAAACCTTCAAATTTTGTAACAATAAAGTACTTGAGCCCCTTGTCAATTTAAGCTATCGCTCAAAGCTATGCTACCCTTGAGTCCCAAAACAAACACTGATAAAATTTCAAGTGGCTCTAACTTCTATACGGTACGTCCTACACCTATCAAAGTGTGCAACATACAAATGCTTGTAACTTTTTAATGAAGCGTCATAAAACCTTGAAATTTTTTAACAGTAAAGTACTCGAGCCTCTTGTCAATTTAAGTTATCGCTCAAAGCTATGCTACCCTTGAGTCCCAAATCAAACACTGATAGAACTTCAAAGGGCCCTAACTTCTATACGGTACGTCCTACACCTATCAAAGTTTGCAACATACAAATTCTTGTAACTTTTTACTGGAGCGTCATAAAACCTTCAAATTTTGTAACAATAAAGTACTCGAGTCTCTTGTCAATTTAAGTTATCGATCAAAGCAATGCTACTATTGAGTCCCAAATCAAACACTGATAAAACTTCAAATGGCCCTTACTTCTATACGGTACGTCCTACACCTCTCAAATTTTGCAACATACAAATGCTTGCAACTTTTTATTGTAGCGTCATAAAACCTTCAAATTTTGTAAGAACAAAGTACTTGAGCCTCTTGTCAATTTAAGCTATCCCTCAAAGCTATGCTACCCTTGACTGCCAAAACAAATACTGATAAAATTTCAAATGGCCCTAACTTCTATACGGTACGTCCTACACCTATCAAGGTTTGCAACATACAAATGCTTGTAACTTTTTACTGGAGCGTCATAAAACCTTCAAATTTTGTAACAATAAAGTATTCGAGCCTTTGTCAATTTAAGTTATCGCTCAATGCTATGCTACCCTTGAGTCCCAAATCAAACACTGATGAAACTTCAAATGGCCCTAACTTCTATACGGTACGTCCTACACCTATCAAAGTTTGCAACATACAAATGCTTGTAACTTTTTACTGGAGCGTCATAAAACCTTCAAATTTTGTAACAATAAAGTACTTGAGTCTCTTGTCAATTTAAGTTATCGCTCAAAGCAATGCTACCGTTGAGTCCCAAATCAAACACTGATAAAACTTCAAATGGCCCTTACTTCTATACGGTACGTCCTACAGCTATCAAAGTTTGCAACAAACAAATGTCAATTTAAGTTATCGCTCAATGCTATGCTACCCTTGAGTCCCAAATCAAACACTGATGAAACTTCAAATGGCCCTAACTTCTATACGGTACGTCCTACACCTATCAAAGTTTGCAAAATACAAATGCTTGTAACTTTTTACTGGAGCGTCATAAAACCTTCAAATTTTGTAACAATAAAGTACTTGAGTCTCTTGTCAATTTAAGTTATCGCTCAAAGCAATGCTACCGTTGAGTCCCAAATCAAACACTGATAAAACTTCAAATGGCCCTTACTTCTATACGGTACGTCCTACAGCTATCAAAGTTTGCAACATACAAATGCTTGTAACAATTTACCGGAGCGTCGTAAAACCTTGAAATTTTTTTACAATAATGTACTCGAGCCTCTTGTAAATTTAAGCCATCGCTCAAAGCTATGCTACCCTTGAGTCCCAAATCAAACACTGATAAAACTTCAAATGGCCCTAACTTCTATACGGTACGTCCTACACCTATCAAATTTTGCAACATACAAATGCTTGAAACTTTTTACTGGAGCTTCATAAAACCTTGAAATTTTTTAACAGTAAAGTACTCTAGCATCTTGTCAATTTAAGTTATCGCTCAAAGCTATGCTAGCCTTGAGTCCCAAATCAAACACTGATAGAACTTCAAAGGGCCCTAACTTCTATACGGTACGTCCTACACCTATCAAAGTTTGCAACATACAAATTCTTGTAACTTTTTACTGGAGCGTCATAAAACCTTCAAATTTTGTAACAATAAAGTACTCGAGTCTCTTGTCAATTTAAGTTATCGCTCAAAGCAATGCTACCCTTGAGTCCCATATCAAACACTGATAAAACTTCAAATGGCCCTTACTTCTATACGGTACGTCCTACACCTATCAAAGTTTGCAACATACAAATGCTTGTAACTTTTTACTAGAGCGTCGTAAAACCTTGAAATTTTGTAACAATAAAGTACTCGAGCCTCTTGTCAATTTCAGCCATCGCTCAAAGCTATGCTACTATTGAGTCCCAAATCAAACACTGATAAAACTTCAAATGGCCCTAACATCTATACGGTACGTCCTACACCTATCAAAGTTTGCAACATACAAATGCTTGTAACTTTTTGCTGGAGCGTCATAAAACCTTAAAATTTTTTAACAATAAAGTACTCGAGCCTCTTGTCAATTTAAGTTATCGCTCAAAGCTATGCTACCCTTGAGTCCCAAATCAAACACTGATAAAACTTCAAATTTCCCTAACTTCTATACGGTGTGTCCTACACCTATCAAAGTTTGCAACATACAAATGCTTGTAACTTTTTACTGGAGCGTCATATAACCTTCAAATTTTGTAACAATAAAGTACTCGAGTCACTTGTCAATTTAAGTTATCGCTCAAAGCAATGCTACCCTTGAGTCCCAAATCAAACACTGATGAAATTTCAAATGGCCCTAACTTCTATACGGTACGTCCTACAACTATCAAAGTTTGCAACATACAAATGCTTGTAACTTTTTACTGGAGCGTCATAAAACCTTGAAATTTTGTAACAATAAAGTACTCGAGCCTCTTGTCAATTTAAGCCATCGCTCAAAGCTATGCTACCCTTGAGTCCCAAATCAAACACTGATGAAACTTTAAATGGCCCTAATTTCTATACGGTACGTCCTACACCTATCAAAGTTTGCAACATACAAATGCTTGTAACTTTTTACTGGAGCGTCATAAAACCTTCAAATTTTGTAACAATAAAGTATTGAGTCTCTTGTCAATTTAAGTTATCGCTCAAAGCAATGCTACCGTTGAGTCCCAAATCAAACACTGATAAAACTTCAAATGGCCCTTACTTCTATACGGTACGTCCTACACCTATCAAAGTTTGCAACATACAAATGCTTGTAACTATTTACTGGAGCGTCATAAAACCTTGAAATTTTGTAACAATAAAGTACTCGAGCCTCTTGTCAATTTAAGCCATCGCTCAAAGCTATGCTACCCTTGAGTCCCAAATCAAACACTGATAAAACTACAAATGGCCCTAACTTATATATGGTACGTCCTACACCTATCAAAGTTTGCAACATACAAATGCTTGTAACTTTTTACTGGAGCCTCATAAAACCTTGAAATTTTGTAACAATAAAGTACTCGAGTCTCTTGTCAATTTAAGCTATCACTCAAAGCTGTGGTACCTTTGAGTCCCAAATCAAACACTGTTAAAACTTCAAATGGCCCTAAATCCTATACGGTACGTCCACACCTATCAAATTTTGCAACATACAAATGCTTGTAACTTTTGACTGGAGCGGCATAAAACCTTGAAATTTTGTAACAATAAAGTACTCGAGCCTCTTGTCAATTTAAGCTATCGCTCAAAGCTGTGGTACCTTTGAGTCCCAAATCAAACACTGATAAAACTTCAAATTGCCCTAACTTCTATACGGTACGTCCTACACCTATCAAATTTTGCAACATACAAATGCTTGAAACTTTTTACTGGAGCTTCCTAAAACCTTGAAATTTTTTAACACTAAAGTACTCGAGCATCTTGTCAATTTAAGTTATCGCTCAAAGCTATGCTAGCCTTGAGTCCCAAATCAAACACTGATAGAACTTCAAAGGGCCCTAACTTCTATACGGTACGTCCTACACCTATCAAAGTTTGCAACATACAAATTCTTGTAACTTTTTACTGGAGCGTCATAAAACATTCAAATTTTGTAACAATAAAGTACTCGAGTCTCTTGTCAATTTAAGTTATCGCTCAAAGCAATGCTACCCTTGAGTCCCAAATCAAACACTGATAAAACTTCAAATGGCCCTTACTTCTATACGGTACGTCCTACACCTATCAAAGTTTGCAACATACAAATGCTTGTAACTTTTTACTAGAGCGTCATAAAACCTTGAAATTTTGTAACAATAAAGTACTCGAGCCTCTTGTCAATTTCAGCCATCGCTCAAAGCTATGCTACTATTGAGTCCCAAATCAAACACTGATAAAACTTCAAATGGCCCTAACATCTATACGGTACGTCCTACACCTATCAAAGTTTGCAACATACAAATGCTTGTAACTTTTTACTGGAGCGTCATAAAACCTTAAAATTTTTTAACAATAAAGTACTCGAGCCTCTTGTCAATTTCAGTTATCGCTCAAAGCTATGCTACCATTGAGTCCCAAATCAAACACTGATAAAACTTCAAATTTCCCTAACTTCTATACGGTATGTCCTACACCTATCAAAGTTTGCAACATACAAATGCTTGTAACTTTTTACTGGAGCGTCATATAACCTTCAAATTTTGTAACAAAAAAGTACTCGAGACACTTGTCAATTTAAGTTATCGCTCAAAGCAATGCTACCCTTGAGTCCCAAATCAAACACTGATGAAACTTCAAATGGCCCTAACTTCTATACGGTACGTCCTACAACTATCAAAGTTTGCAACATACAAATGCTTGTAACTTTTTACTGGAGCGTCATAAAACCTTGAAATTTTGTAACAATAAAGTACTCGAGCCTCTTGTCAATTTAAGCCATCGCTCAAAGCTATGCTACCCTTGAGTCCCAAATGAAACACTGATGAAACTTCAAATGGCCCTAATTTCTATACGGTACGTCCTACACCTATCAAAGTTTGCAACATACAAATGCTTGTAACTTTTTACTGGAGCGTCATAAAACCTTCAAATTTTGTAACAATAAAGTATTGAGTCTCTTGTCAATTTAAGTTATCGCTCAAAGCAACGCTACCGTTGAGTCCCAAATCAAACACTGATAAAACTTCAAATGGCCCTTACTTCTATACGGTACGTCCTACACCTATCAAAGTTTGCAACATACAAATGCTTGTAACTATTTACTGGAGCGTCATAAAACCTTGAAATTTTGTAACAATAAAGTACTCGAGTCTCTTGTCAATTTAAGCTATCACTCAAAGCTGTGGTACCTTTGAGTCCCAAATCAAACACTGTTAAAACTTCAAATGGCCCTAAATCCTATACGGTACGTCCTACACCTATCAAATTTTGCAACATACAAATGCTTGTAACTTTTTACTGGAGCGGCATAAAACCTTGAAATTTTTTAACAGTAAAGTACTCGAGCATCTTGTCAATTTAAGTTATCGCTCAAAGCTATGCTACCCTTGAGTCCCAAATCAAACACTGATAAAACTTCAAAGGGCCCTAACTTCTATACGGTACGTCCTACACCTATCAAAGTTTGCAACATACAAATGCTTGTAACTTTTTACTGGAGCGTCATAAAACCTTCAAATTTTGTAACAATAAAGTATTCGAGTCTCTTGTCAATTTAAGTTATCGCTCAAAACAATGCTACCCTTGAGTCCCAAATCAAACACTGATAAAACTTCAAATTGCCCTAACTTCTATACGGTACGTCCTACACCTATCAAATTTTGCAACATACAAATGCTTGAAACTTTTTACTGGAGCTTCCTAAAACCTTGAAATTTTTTAACACTAAAGTACTCGAGCATCTTGTCAATTTAAGTTATCGCTCAAAGCTATGCTAGCCTTGAGTCCCAAATCAAACACTGATAGAACTTCAAAGGGCCCTAACTTCTATACGGTACGTCCTACACCTATCAAAGTTTGCAACATACAAATTCTTGTAACTTTTTACTGGAGCGTCATAAAACATTCAAATTTTGTAACAATAAAGTACTCGAGTCTCTTGTCAATTTAAGTTATCGCTCAAAGCAATGCTACCCTTGAGTCCCAAATCAAACACTGATAAAACTTCAAATGGCCCTTACTTCTATACGGTACGTCCTACACCTATCAAAGTTTGCAACATACAAATGCTTGTAACTTTTTACTAGAGCGTCATAAAACCTTGAAATTTTGTAACAATAAAGTACTCGAGCCTCTTGTCAATTTCAGCCATCGCTCAAAGCTATGCTACTATTGAGTCCCAAATCAAACACTGATAAAACTTCAAATGGCCCTAACATCTATACGGTACGTCCTACACCTATCAAAGTTTGCAACATACAAATGCTTGTAACTTTTTACTGGAGCGTCATAAAACCTTAAAATTTTTTAACAATAAAGTACTCGAGCCTCTTGTCAATTTCAGTTATCGCTCAAAGCTATGCTACCATTGAGTCCCAAATCAAACACTGATAAAACTTCAAATTTCCCTAACTTCTATACGGTATGTCCTACACCTATCAAAGTTTGCAACATACAAATGCTTGTAACTTTTTACTGGAGCGTCATATAACCTTCAAATTTTGTAACAAAAAAGTACTCGAGACACTTGTCAATTTAAGTTATCGCTCAAAGCAATGCTACCCTTGAGTCCCAAATCAAACACTGATGAAACTTCAAATGGCCCTAACTTCTATACGGTACGTCCTACAACTATCAAAGTTTGCAACATACAAATGCTTGTAACTTTTTACTGGAGCGTCATAAAACCTTGAAATTTTGTAACAATAAAGTACTCGAGCCTCTTGTCAATTTAAGCCATCGCTCAAAGCTATGCTACCCTTGAGTCCCAAATGAAACACTGATGAAACTTCAAATGGCCCTAATTTCTATACGGTACGTCCTACACCTATCAAAGTTTGCAACATACAAATGCTTGTAACTTTTTACTGGAGCGTCATAAAACCTTCAAATTTTGTAACAATAAAGTATTGAGTCTCTTGTCAATTTAAGTTATCGCTCAAAGCAACGCTACCGTTGAGTCCCAAATCAAACACTGATAAAACTTCAAATGGCCCTTACTTCTATACGGTACGTCCTACACCTATCAAAGTTTGCAACATACAAATGCTTGTAACTATTTACTGGAGCGTCATAAAACCTTGAAATTTTGTAACAATAAAGTACTCGAGTCTCTTGTCAATTTAAGCTATCACTCAAAGCTGTGGTACCTTTGAGTCCCAAATCAAACACTGTTAAAACTTCAAATGGCCCTAAATCCTATACGGTACGTCCTACACCTATCAAATTTTGCAACATACAAATGCTTGTAACTTTTTACTGGAGCGGCATAAAACCTTGAAATTTTTTAACAGTAAAGTACTCGAGCATCTTGTCAATTTAAGTTATCGCTCAAAGCTATGCTACCCTTGAGTCCCAAATCAAACACTGATAAAACTTCAAAGGGCCCTAACTTCTATACGGTACGTCCTACACCTATCAAAGTTTGCAACATACAAATGCTTGTAACTTTTTACTGGAGCGTCATAAAACCTTCAAATTTTGTAACAATAAAGTATTCGAGTCTCTTGTCAATTTAAGTTATCGCTCAAAACAATGCTACCCTTGAGTCCCAAATCAAACACTGATAAAACTTCAAATGGCCCTTACTTCTATACGGTACGTCCTACACCTATCAAAGTTTGCAACATACAAATGCTGGTAACTTTTTACTGGAGCGTCATAAAACCTTGAAATTTTGTAACAATAAAGTACTCGAGCCTCTTGTCAATTTAAGCCATCGCTCAAAGCTATGCTACTATTGAGTCCCAAATCAAACACTGATAAAACTTCAAATGGCCCTAACATCTATACGGTATGCCCTACACCTATCAAAGTTTGCAACATACAAATGCTTGTAACTTTTTACTGGAGCTTCATATAACCTTCAAATTTTGTAACAATAAAGTACTCGAGTCACTTGTCAATTTAAGTTATCGCTCAAAGCAATGCTACCCTTGAGTCCCAAATCAAACACTGATAAAACTTCAAATGGCCCTTACTTCTATACGGTACGTCCTACACCTATCAAAGTTTGCAACATACAAATGCTTGTAACTTTATACTGGAGCGTCATAAAACCTTGAAATTTTTTAACAATAAAGTACTCGAGCCTCTTCTCAATTTAAGTTATCGCTCAAAGGTATGCTACCCTTGAGTCCCAAATCAAACACTGATGAAACTTCAAATGGCCCTAACTTCTATACGGTACGTCCTACAACTATCATAGTTTGCAACATACAAATGCTTGTAACTTTTTACTGGAGCGTCATAAAACCTTCAAATTTTGTAACAATAAAGTACTTGAGTCTCTTGTCAATTTAAGTTATCGGTCAAAGCAATGCTACCGTTGAGTCCCAAATCAAACACTGATAAAACTTCAAATGGCCCTTACTTCTATACGGTACGTCCTACACCTATCAAAGTTTGCAACATACAAATGCTTTACTGGAGCGTCATAAAACCTTGAAATTTTGTAACAATAAAGTACTCGAGCCTCTTGTCAATTTAAGCCATCGCTCAAAGCTATGCTACCCTTGAGTCCCAAATCAAACACTGGTAAAACTACAAATGGCCCTAACTTCTATACGGTACGTCCTACACCTATCAAAGTTTGCAACATTCAAATGATTGTAACTTTTTACTGGAGCGTCATAAAACCTTGAAATTTTGTAACAATAAAGTACTCGAGCCTCTTGTCAATTTAAGCTTTCGCTCAAAGCTATGCTACCCTTGAGTCCAAATCAAACACTGATAAAACTTCAAATGGCCCTTACTTCTATACGGTACGTCCTACACCTATCAAAGTTTGCAACATACAAATGCTTGTAACTTTATACTGGAGCGTCATAAAACCTTGAAATTTTTTAACAATAAAGTACTCGAGCCTCTTCTCAATTTAAGTTATCGCTCAAAGGTATGCTACCCTTGAGTCCCAAATCAAACACTGATGAAACTTCAAATGGCCCTAATTTCTATACGGTACATCCTACAACTATCATAGTTTGCAACATACAAATGCTTGTAACTTTTTACTGGAGCGTCATAAAACCTTCAAATTTTGTAACAATAAAGTACTTGAGTCTCTTGTCAATTTAAGTTATCGGTCAAAGCAATGCTACGGTTGAGTCCCAAATCAAACACTGATAAAACTTCAAATGGCCCTTACTTCTATACGGTACGTCCTACACCTATCAAAGTTTGCAACATACAAATGCTTTACTGGAGCGTCATAAAACCTTGAAATTTTGTAACAATAAAGTACTCGAGCCTCTTGTCAATTTAAGCCATCGCTCAAAGCTATGCTACCCTTGAGTCCCAAATCAAACACTGGTAAAACTACAAATGGCCCTAACTTCTATACGGTACGTCCTACACCTATCAAAGTTTGCAACATTCAAATGATTGTAACTTTTTACTGGAGCGTCATAAAACCTTGAAATTTTGTAACAATAAAGTACTCGAGCCTCTTGTCAATTTAAGCTATCGCTCAAAGCTATGCTACCCTTGAGTCCAAATCAAACACTGATAAAACTTCAAATGGCCCTTACTTCTATACGGTACGTCCTACACCTATCAAAGTTTGCAACATACAAATGCTTGTAACTTTTTACGTCATAAAACCTTGAAATTTTGTAACAATAAAGTACTCGAGTCACTTGTCAATTTAAGTTATCGCTCAAAGCAATGCTACCCTTGAGTCCCAAATCAAACACTGATAAAACTTCAAATGGCCCTTACTTCTATACGGTACGTCCTACACCTATCAAAGTTTGCAACATACAAATGCTTGTAACTTTTTACTGGAGCGTCATAAAACCTTGAAATTTTTTAACAGTAAAGTACTCGAGCATCTTGTCAATTTAAGCTATCTCCTCATTGGAGCGTCATAAAACCTTGAAATTTTGTAACAATAAAGTACTCGAGCCTCTTGTCAATTTAAGCTATCGCTCAAAGCTATGCTACCCTTGAGTCCCAAATCAAACACTGATAAAACTTCAAATGGCCCTTACTTCTATACGGTACGTCCTACACCTATCAAAGTTTGCAACATACAAATGCTTGTAACTTTTTACGTCATAAAACCTTGAAATTTTTTAACAGTAAAGTACTCGAGCATCTTGTCAATTTAAGTTATCGCTCAAAGCTATGCTAGCCTTAAGTCCCAAATCAAACACTGATAGAACTTCAAAGGGCCCTAACTTCTATACGGTACGTCCTACACCTATCAAAGTTTAAAACATACAAATTCTTGTAACTTTTTACTGGAGCGTCATAAAACCTTCAAATTTTGTAACAATAAAGTAATCGAGTCTCTTGTCAATTTAAGTTATCGCTCAAAGCAATGCTACCCTTGAGTCCCATATCAAACACTGATAAAACTTCAAATGGCCCTTACTTCTATACGGTACGTCCTACACCTATCAAAGTTTGCAACATACAAATGCTTGTAACTTTTTACTAGAGCGTTGTAAAACCTTGAAATTTTGTAACAATAAAGTACTCGAGCCTCTTGTCAATTTCAGCCATCGCTCAAAGCTATGCTACTATTGAGTCCCAAATCAAACACTGATAAAACTTCAAATGGCCCTAACATCTATACGGTACGTCCTACACCTATCAAAGTTTGCAACATACAAATGCTTGTAACTTTTTGCTGGAGCGTCATAAAACCTTAAAATTTTTTAACAATAAAGTACTCGAGCCTCTTGTCAATTTAAGTTATCGCTCAAAGCTATGCTACCCTTGAGTCCCAAATCAAACACTGATAAAACTTCAAATTTCCCTAACTTCTATACGGTGTGTCCTACACCTATCAAAGTTTGCAACATACAAATGCTTGTAACTTTTTACTGGAGCGTCATATAACCTTCAAATTTTGTAACAATAAAGTACTCGGGTCACTTGTCAATTTAAGTTATCGCTCAAAGCAATGCTACCCTTGAGTCCCAAATCAAACACTGATGAAATTTCAAATGGCCCTAACTTCTATACGGTACGTCCTACAACTATCAAAGTTTGCAACATACAAATGCTTGTAACTTTTTACTGGAGCGTCATAAAACCTTGAAATTTTGTAACAATAAAGTACTCGGGCCTCTTGTCAATTTAAGCCATCGCTCAAAGCTATGCTACCCTTGAGTCCCAAATCAAACACTGATGAAACTTCAAATGGCCCTAATTTCTATACGGTACGTCCTACACCTATCAAAGTTTGCAACATACAAATGCTTGTAACTTTTTACTGGAGCGTCATAAAACCTTCAAATTTTGTAACAATAAAGTATTGAGTCTCTTGTCAATTTAAGTTATCGCTCAAAGCAATGCTACCGTTGAGTCCCAAATCAAACACTGATAAAACTTCAAATGGCCCTTACTTCTATACGGTACGTCCTACACCTATCAAAGTTTGCAACATACAAATGCTTGTAACTATTTACTGGAGCGTCATAAAACCTTGAAATTTTGTAACAATAAAGTACTCGAGCCTCTTGTCAATTTAAGCCATCGCTCAAAGCTATGCTACCCTTGAGTCCCAAATCAAACACTGATAAAACTACAAATGGCCCTAACTTATATATGGTACGTCCTACACCTATCAAAGTTTGCAACATACAAATGCTTGTAACTTTTTACTGGAGCCTCATAAAACCTTGAAATTTTGTAACAATAAAGTACTCGAGTCTCTTGTCAATTTAAGCTATCACTCAAAGCTGTGGTACCTTTGAGTCCCAAATCAAACACTGTTAAAACTTCAAATGGCCCTAAATCCTATACGGTACGTCCACACCTATCAAATTTTGCAACATACAAATGCTTGTAACTTTTTACTGGAGCGGCATAAAACCTTGAAATTTTGTAACAATAAAGTACTCGAGCCTCTTGTCAATTTAAGCTATCGCTCAAAGCTGTGGTACCTTTGAGTCCCAAATCAAACACTGATAAAACTTCAAATGGCCCTAATTTCTATACGGTACGTCCTACACCTATCAAATTTTGCAACATACAAATGCTTTTAACTTTTTACTGGAGCTTCATAAAACCTTGAAATTTTTTAACAGTAAAGTACTCGAGTCTCTTGTCAATTTAAGTTATCGCTCAAAGCAATGCTACCCTTGAGTCCCAAATCAAACACTGATAAAACTTCAAATGGCCCTTACTTCTATACGGTACGTCCTACACCTATCAAAGTTTGCAACATACAAATGCTTGTAACTTTTTACTAGAGCGTCATAAAACCTTGATATTTTGTAACAATAAAGTACTCGAGCCTCTTGTCAATTTCAGCCATCGCTCAAAGCTATGCTACTATTGAGTCCCAAATCAAACACTGATAAAACTTCAAATGGCCCTAACATCTATACGGTACGTCCTACACCTATCAAAGTTTGCAACATACAAATGCTTGTAACTTTTTACTGGAGCGTCATAAAACCTTAAAATTTTTTAACAATAAAGTACTCGAGCCTCTTGTCAATTTAAGTTATCGCTCAAAGCTATGCTACCCTTGAGTCCCAAATCAAACACTGATAAAACTTCAAATTTCCCTAACTTCTATACGGTATGTCCTACACCTATCAAAGTTTGCAACATACAAATGCTTGTAACTTTTTACTGGAGCGTCATATAACCTTCAAATTTTGTAACAAAAAAGTACTCGAGACACTTGTCAATTTAAGTTATCGCTCAAAGCAATGCTACCCTTGAGTCCCAAATCAAACACTGATGAAACTTCAAATGGCCCTAACTTCTATACGGTACGTCCTACAACTATCAAAGTTTGCAACATACAAATGCTTGTAACTTTTTACTGGAGCGTCATAAAACCTTGAAATTTTGTAACAATAAAGTACTCGAGCCTCTTGTCAATTTAAGCCATCGCTCAAAGCTATGCTACCCTTGAGTCCCAAATCAAACACTGATGAAACTTCAAATGGCCCTAATTTCTATACGGTACGTCCTACACCTATCAAAGTTTGCAACATACAAATGCTTGTAACTTTTTACTGGAGCGTCATAAAACCTTCAAATTTTGTAACAATAAAGTATTGAGTCTCTTGTCAATTTAAGTTATCGCTCAAAGCAATGCTACCGTTGAGTCCCAAATCAAACACTGATAAAACTTCAAATGGCCCTTACTTCTATACGGTACGTCCTACACCTATCAAAGTTTGCAACATACAAATGCTTGTAACTATTTACTGGAGCGTCATAAAACCTTGAAATTTTGTAACAATAAAGTACTCGAGCCTCTTGTCAATTTAAGCCATCGCTCAAAGCTATGCTACCCTTGAGTCCCAAATCAAACACTGATAAAACTACAAATGGCTCTAACTTCTATATGGTACGTCCTACACCTATCAAAGTTTGCTACATACAAATGCTTGTAACTTTTTACTGGAGCCTCATAAAACCTTGAAATTTTGTAACAATAAAGTACTCGAGTCTCTTGTCAATTTAAGCTATCACTCAAAGCTGTGGTACCTTTGAGTCCCAAATCAAACACTGTTAAAACTTCAAATGGCCCTAAATCCTATACGGTACGTCCTACACCTATCAAATTTTGCAACATACAAATGCTTGTAACTTTTTACTGGAGCGGCATAAAACCTTGAAATTTTTTAACAGTAAAGTACTCGAGCATCTTGTCAATTTAAGTTATCGCTCAAAGCTATGCTACCCTTGAGTCCCAAATCAAACACTGATAAAACTTCAAAGGGCCCTAACTTCTATACGGTACGTCCTACACCTATCAAAGTTTGCAACATACAAATGCTTGTAACTTTTTACTGGAGCGTCATAAAACCTTCAAATTTTGTAACAATAAAGTATTGAGTCTCTTGTCAATTTAAGTTATCGCTCAAAGCAATGCTACCGTTGAGTCCCAAATCAAACACTGATAAAACTTCAAATGGCCCTTACTTCTATACGGTACGTCCTACACCTATCAAAGTTTGCAACATACAAATGCTTGTAACTATTTACTGGAGCGTCATAAAACCTTGAAATTTTGTAACAATAAAGTACTCGAGCCTCTTGTCAATTTAAGCCATCGCTCAAAGCTATGCTACCCTTGAGTCCCAAATCAAACACTGATAAAACTACAAATGGCTCTAACTTCTATATGGTACGTCCTACACCTATCAAAGTTTGCTACATACAAATGCTTGTAACTTTTTACTGGAGCCTCATAAAACCTTGAAATTTTGTAACAATAAAGTACTCGAGTCTCTTGTCAATTTAAGCTATCACTCAAAGCTGTGGTACCTTTGAGTCCCAAATCAAACACTGTTAAAACTTCAAATGGCCCTAAATCCTATACGGTACGTCCTACACCTATCAAATTTTGCAACATACAAATGCTTGTAACTTTTTACTGGAGCGGCATAAAACCTTGAAATTTTTTAACATAAAGTACTCGAGCATCTTGTCAATTTAAGTTATCGCTCAAAGCTATGCTACCCTTGAGTCCCAAATCAAACACTGATAAAACTTCAAAGGGCCCTAACTTCTATACGGTACGTCCTACACCTATCAAAGTTTGCAACATACAAATGCTTGTAACTTTTTACTGGAGCGTCATAAAACCTTCAAATTTTGTAACAAGAAAGTACTCGAGTCTCTTGTCAATTTAAGTTATCGCTCAAAGCAATGCTACCCTTGAGTCCCAAATCAAACACTGATAAAACTTCAAATGGCCCTTACTTCTATACGGTACGTCCTACACCTATCAAAGTTTGCAACATACAAATGCTGGTAACTTTTTACTGGAGCGTCATAAAACCTTGAAATTTTGTAACAATAAAGTACTCGAGCCTCTTGTCAATTTAAGCCATCGCTCAAAGCTATGCTACTATTGAGTCCCAAATCAAACACTGATAAAACTTCAAATGGCCCTAACATCTATACGGTACGTCCTACACCTATCAAAGTTTGCAACATACAAATGCTTGTAACTTTTTACTGGAGCGTCATAAAACCTTAAAATTTTTTAACAATAAAGTACTCGAGTCTCTTGTCAATTTAAGTTATCGCTCAAAGCTATGCTACCCTTGAGTCCCAAATCAAACACTGATAAAACTTCAAATTTCCCTAACTTCTATACGGTATGCCCTACACCTATCAAAGTTTGCAACATACAAATGCTTGTAACTTTTTACTGGAGCTTCATATAACCTTCAAATTTTGTAACAATAAAGTACTCGAGTCACTTGTCAATTTAAGTTATCGCTCAAAGCAATGCTACCCTTGAGTCCCAAATCAAACACTGATAAAACTTCAAATGGCCCTTACTTCTATACGGTACGTCCTACACCTATCAAAGTTTGCAACATACAAATGCTTGTAACTTTATACTGGAGCGTCATAAAACCTTGAAATTTTTTAACAATAAAGTACTCGAGCCTCTTGTCAATTTAAGTTATCGCTCAAAGGTATGCTACCCTTGAGTCCCAAATCAAACACTGATGAAACTTCAAATGGCCCTAACTTCTATACGGTACGTCCTACAACTATCATAGTTTGCAACATACAAATGCTTGTAACTTTTTACTGGAGCGTCATAAAACCTTCAAATTTTGTAACAATAAAGTACTTGAGTCTCTTGTCAATTTAAGTTATCGGTCAAAGCAATGCTACCGTTGAGTCCCAAATCAAACACTGATAAAACTTCAAATGGCCCTTACTTCTATACGGTACGTCCTACACCTATCAAAGTTTGCAACATACAAATGCTTTACTGGAGCGTCATAAAACCTTGAAATTTTGTAACAATAAAGTACTCGAGCCTCTTGTCAATTTAAGCCATCGCTCAAAGCTATGCTACCCTTGAGTCCCAAATCAAACACTGGTAAAACTACAAATGGCCCTAACTTCTATACGGTACGTCCTACACCTATCAAAGTTTGCAACATTCAAATGATTGTAACTTTTTACTGGAGCGTCATAAAACCTTGAAATTTTGTAACAATAAAGTACTCGAGCCTCTTGTCAATTTAAGCTATCGCTCAAAGCTATGCTACCCTTGAGTCCCAAATCAAACACTGATAGAACTTCAAATGGCCCTTACTTCTATACGGTACGTCCTACACCTATCAAAGTTTGCAACATACAAATGCTTGTAACTTTTTACGTCATAAAACCTTGAAATTTTGTAACAATAAAGTACTCGAGTCACTTGTCAATTTAAGTTATCGCTCAAAGCAATGCTACCCTTGAGTCCCAAATCAAACACTGATAAAACTTCAAATGGCCCTTACTTCTATACGGTACGTCCTACACCTATCAAAGTTTGCAACATACAAATGCTTGTAACTTTTTACTGGAGCGTCATAAAACCTTGAAATTTTTTAACAGTAAAGTACTCGAGCATCTTGTCAATTTAAGTTATCTCCTCACTGGAGCGTCATAAAACCTTGAAATTTTGTAACAATAAAGTACTCGAGCCGCTTGTTAATTTAAGCCATCGCTCAAAGCTATGCTACCCTTGAGTCCCAATTCAAACACTGATAAAACTTCAAATGGCCCTAACTTCTATACGGTACGTCCTACACCTATCAAAGTTTGCCTCATACAAATGCTTGTAACTTTTTACTGGAGCGTCATAAAACCTTCAAATTTTGTAACAATAAAGTACTCAAGCCTCTTGTCAATTTAAGTTATCGGTCAAAGCTATGCTACCCTTGTTTCCCAACTCAAACACTGATAAAACTTCAAATGGAACTTCCTTCTGTACAGTACGTCCTACACCTATCAAAGTTTGCAACATACAAATGCTTGTAACTTTTTACTGGAGCGTCATATAACCTTCAAATTTTGTAACAATAAAGTACTCGAGTCACTTGTCAATTTAAGTTATCGCTCAAAGCAATGCTACCCTTGAGTCCCAAATCAAACACTGATGAAACTTCAAATGGCCCTAACTTCTATACGGTACGTCCTACAACTATCAAAGTTTGCAACATACAAATGCTTGTAACTTTTTATTGGAGCGTCATAAAACCTTGAAATTTTGTAACAATAAAGTACTCAAGCCTCTTGTCAATTTAAGCCATCGCTCAAAGCTATGCTACCCTTGAGTCCCAAATCAAACACTGATGAAACTTCAAATGGCCCTAATTTCTATACGGTACGTCCTACACCTATCAAAGTTTGCAACATACAAAGGCTTGTAACTTTTTACTAGAGCGTCATAAAACCTTAAAATTTTTTAACAATAAAGGACTCGAGCCTCTTGTCAATTTAAGTTATCGCTCAAACCTATGCTACCCTTGAGTCCCAAATCAAACACTGATAAAACTTCAAATTTCCCTAACTTCTATACGGTATGTCCTACACCTATCAAAGTTTGCAACATACAAATGCTTGTAACTTTTTACTGGAGCGTCATATAACCTTCAAATTTTGTAACAATAAAGTACTCGAGTCACTTGTCAAGTTAAGTTATCGCTCAAAGCAATGCTACCCTTGAGTCCCAAATCAAACACTGATGAAACTTCAAATGGCCCTAACTTCTATACGGTACGTCCTACAACTATCAAAGTTTGCAACATACAAATGCTTGTAACTTTTTACTGGAGCGTCATAAAACCTTGAAATTTTGTAACAATAAAGTACTTGAGTCTCTTGTCAATTTAAGTTATCGCTCAAAGCAATGCTACCGTTGAGTCCCAAATCAAACACTGATAAAACTTCAAATGGCCCTTACTTCTATACGGTACGTCCTACACCTATCAAAGTTTGCAACATACAAATGCTTTACTGGAGCCTCATAAAACCTTGAAATTTTGTAACAATAAAGTACTCGAGCCTCTTGTCAATTTAAGCCATCGCTCAAAGCTATGCTACCCTTGAGTCCCAAATCAAACACTGATGAAACTTCAAATGGCCCTAATTTCTATACGGTACGTCCTACACCTATCAAAGTTTGCAACATACAAAGGCTTGTAACTTTTTATTAGAGCGTCATAAAACCTTAAAATTTTTTAACAATAAAGGACTCGAGCCTCTTGTCAATTTAAGTTATCGCTCAAACCTATGCTACCCTTGAGTCCCAAATCAAACACTGATAAAACTTCAAATTTCCCTAACTTCTATACGGTATGTCCTACACCTATCAAAGTTTGCAACATACAAATGCTTGTAACTTTTTACTGGAGCGTCATATAACCTTCAAATTTTGTAACAATAAAGTACTCGAGTCACTTGTCAAGTTAAGTTATCGCTCAAAGCAATGCTACCCTTGAGTCCCAAATCAAACACTGATGAAACTTCAAATGGCCCTAACTTCTATACGGTACGTCCTACAACTATCAAAGTTTGCAACATACAAATGCTTGTAACTTTTTACTGGAGCGTCATAAAACCTTGAAATTTTGTAACAATAAAGTACTTGAGTCTCTTGTCAATTTAAGTTATCGCTCAAAGCAATGCTACCGTTGAGTCCCAAATCAAACACTGATAAAACTTCAAATGGCCCTTACTTCTATACGGTACGTCCTACACCTATCAAAGTTTGCAACATACAAATGCTTTACTGGAGCCTCATAAAACCTTGAAATTTTGTAACAATAAAGTACTCGAGCCTCTTGTCAATTTAAGCCATCGCTCAAAGCTATGCTACCCTTGAGTCCCAAATCAAACACTGATAAAATTTCAAATGGCCCTAATTTCTATACGGTACGTCCTACACCTATCAAAGTTTGCAACATACAAATGATTGTAACTTCTTACTGGAGCGTCATAAAACCTTGAAATTTTGTAACAATAAAGTACTCGAGCCTCTTGTCAATTTAAGCTATCGCTCAAAGCTATGCTACCCTTGAGTCCCAAATCAAACACTGATAAAACTTCAAATGGGCCTTACTTCTATACGGTACGTCCTACACCTACCAAAGTTTGCAACATACAAATGCTTGTAACTTTTTATTGGAGCGTCATAAAACCTTGAAATTTTTTAACAGTAAAGTACTCGAGCATCTTGTCAATTTAAGTTATCTCCTCAAAGCTATGCTACCCTTGAGTCCCAAATCAAACACTGATAAAACTTCAAATAGCCCTAACTTCTATACGGTACGTCCTACACCTATCAAACTTTGCAACATACAAATGCTTGTAACTTTTTACTGGAGCGTCATAAAACCTTCAAATTTTGTAACAATAAAGTACTCAAGCCTCTTGTCAATTTAAGTTATCGCTCAAAGCTATGCTACCCTTGAGTCCCAACTCAAAAACTGATAAAACTTCAAATGGCACTTACTTCTATACAGTACGTCCTACACCTATCAAAGTTTGCAACATACAAATGCTTGTAACTTTTTACTGGAGCGTCATAAAAACTTGAAATTTTGTAACAATAAAGTACTCGAGCCGCTTGTCAATTTAAGCCATCGCTCAAAGCTATGCTACCCTTGAGTCCCAAATCAAACACTGATAAAACTTCAAATGGCCCTAACTTCTATACGATACGTCCTACACCTATCAAAGTTTGCCTCATACAAATGCTTGTAACTTTTTACTGGAGCGTCATAAAACCTTGAAATTTTTTAACAATAAAGTACTCGAGCCTCTTGTCCATTTAAGTTATCGCTCAAAGGTATGCTACCCTTGAGTCCCAAATCAAACACTGATGAAACTTCAAATGGCCCTAACTTCTATACGGTACGTCCTACAACGATCAATGTTTGCAACATACAAATGCTTGTAACTTTTTACTGGAGCGTCATAAAACCTTGAAATTTTGTAACAATAAAGTACTCGAGCCTCTTGTCAATTTAAGCCGCCGCTCAAAGCTATGCTACCCTTGAGTCCCAAATCAAACACTGATAAAACTACAAATGGCCCTAACTTCTATACGGTACGTCCTACACCTATCAAAGTTTGCAACATACAAATGATTGTAACTTTTTACTGGAGCGTCATAAAACCTTGAAATTTTGTAACAATAAAGTACTCGAGCCTCTTGTCAATTTAAGCTATCGCTCAAAGCTATGCTACCCTTGAGTCCCAAATCAAACACTGATAAAACTTCAAATGGCCCTAACTTCTATACGGTACGTCCTACACCTATCAAAGTTTGCAACATACAAATGCTTGTAACTTTTTACTGGAGCGTCATAAAACCTTGAAATTTTGTAACAATAAAGTACTCGAGCCTCTTGTCAATTTAAGCTATCGCACAAAGCTGTGGTGCCTTTGAGTCCCAAATCAAACACAGATAAAACTTCAAATGGCCCTAACTTCTATACGGTACGTCCTACACCTATCAAATTTTGCAACATACAAATGCTTGCAACTTTTTATTGTAGCGTCATAAAACCTTGAAATTTTGTAACAATAAAGTACTCAAGCCTCTTGTCAATTTAAGTTATCGGTCAAAGCTATGCTACCCTTGAGTCCCAACTCAAACACTGATAAAACTTCAAATGGCACTTACTTCTGTACAGTACGTCCTACACCTATCAAAGTTTGCAACATACAAATGCTTGTAACTTTTTACTGGAGCGTCATAAAACCTTGAAATTTTGTTACAATAAAGTACTCGAGTATCTTGTCAATTTAAGTTATCGCTCAAAGCAATGCTACCCTTGAGTCCCAAATCAAACACTGATAAAACTTCAAATGGCCCTTACTTCTATACGGTACGTCCTACACCTATCAAAGTTTGCAACATACAAATGCTTGTAACTTTTTACTGGAGCGTCATAAAACCTTGAAATTTTGTAACAATAAAGTACTCGAGCCTCTTGTCAATTTAAGCCATCGCTCAAAGCTATGCTACTATTGAGTCCCAAATCAAACACTGATAAAACTTCAAATTTCCCTAACTTCTATACGGTATGTCCTACACCTATCAAAGTTTGCAACATACAAATGCTTGTAACTTTTTACTGGAGCGTCATATAACCTTCAAATTTTGTAACAATAAAGTACTCGAGTCACTTGTCAATTTAAGTTATCGCTCAAAGCTATGCTACCCTTGAGTCCCAAATCAAACACTGATGAAACTTCAAATGGCCCTAACTTCTATACGGTACGTCCTGTAACTATCAAAGTTTGCAACATACAAATGCTTGTAACTTTTTACTGGAGCGTCATAAAACCTTGAAATTTTGTAACAATAAAGTACTCGAGCCTCTTGTCAATTTAAGCTATCACTCAAAGCTGTGGTACCTTTGAGTCCCAAATCAAACACTGTTAAAACTTCAAATGGCCCTAAATTCTATACGGTACGTCCTACACCTATCAAATTTTGCAACATACAAATGCTTGTAACTTTTTACTGGAGCGGCATAAAACCTTGAAATTTTTTAACAGTAAAGTACTCGAGCATCTTGTCAATTTAAGTTATCGCTCAAAGCTATGCTACCCTTGAGTCCCAAATCAAACACTGATAAAACTTCAAAGGGCCCTAACTTCTATACGGTACGTCCTACACCTATCAAAGTTTGCAACATACAAATGCTTGTAACTTTTTACTGGAGCGTCATAAAACCTTCAAATTTTGTAACAATAAAGTACTCGAGTCTCTTGTCAATTTAAGTTATCGCTCAAAGCAATGCTACCCTTGAGTCCCAAATCAAACACTGATAAAACTTCAAATGGCCCTTACTTCTATACGGTACGTCCTACACCTATCAAAGTTTGCAACATACAAATGCTCGTAACTTTTTACTGGAGCGTCATAAAACCTTGAAATTTTGTAACAATAAAGTACTCGAGCCTCTTGTCAATTTAAGCCATCGCTCAAAGCTATGCTACTATTGAGTCCCAAATCAAACACTGATAAAACTTCAAATGGCCCTAACATCTATACGGTACGTCCTACACCTATCAAAGTTTGCAACATACAAATGCTTGTAACTTTTTACTGGAGCGTCATAAAACCTTAAAATTTTTTAACAATAAAGTACTCGAGCCTCTTGTCAATATAAGCCATCGCTCAAAGCTATGCTACCCTTGAGTCCCAAATCAAACACTGATGAAACTTCAAATGGCCCTAATTTCTATACGGTACGTCCTACACCTATCAAAGTTTGCAACATACAAATGCTTGTAACTTTTTACTGGAGCGTCATAAAACCTTGAAATTTTGTAACAATAAAGTACTCGAGCCTCTTGTCAATTTAAGCTATCACTCAAAGCTGTGGTACCTTTGAGTCCCAAATCAAACACTGTTAAAACTTCAAATGGCCCTAAATTCTATACGGTACGTCCTACACCTATCAAATTTTGCAACATACAAATGCTTGTAACTTTTTACTGGAGCGGCATAAAACCTTGAAATTTTTTAACAGTAAAGTACTCGAGCATCTTGTCAATTTAAGTTATCGCTCAAAGCTATGCTACCCTTGAGTCCCAAATCAAACACTGATAAAACTTCAAAGGGCCCTAACTTCTATACGGTACATCCTACACCTATCAAAGTTTGCAACATACAAATGCTTGTAACTTTTTACTGGAGCGTCATAAAACCTTCAAATTTTGTAACAATAAAGTACTCGAGTCTCTTGTCAATTTAAGTTATCGCTCAAAGCAATGCTACCCTTGAGTCCCAAATCAAACACTGATAAAACTTCAAATGGCCCTAACATCTATACGGTACGTCCTACACCTATCAAAGTTTGCAACATACAAATGCTTGTAACTTTTTACTGGAGCGTCATAAAACCTTAAAATTTTTTAACAATAAAGTACTCGAGCCTCTTGTCAATTTAAGTTATCGCTCAAAGCTATGCTACCCTTGAGTCCCAAATCAAACACTGATAAAACTTCAAATTTCCCTAACTTCTGTACGGTATGTCCTACACCTATCAAAGTTTGCAACATACAAATGCTTGTAACTTTTTACTGGAGCGTCATATAACCTTCAAATTTTGTAACAATAAAGTACTCGAGCCTCTTGTCAATTTAAGCTATCGCTCAAAGCTATGCTACCCTTGAGTCCCAAATCAAACACTGATAAAACTTCAAATGGCCCTAACTTCTATACGGTACGTCCTACACCTATCAAAGTTTGCAACATACAAATGCTCGTAACTTTTTACTGGAGCGTCATAAAACCTTGAAATTTTGTAACAATAAAGTACTCGAGCCTCTTGTCAATTTAAGTTATCGCTCAAAGGTATGCTACCCTTGAGTCCCAAATCAAACACTGATGAAACTTCAAATGGCCCTAACTTCTATACGGTACGTCCTACAACTATTATAGTTTGCAACATACAAATGCTTGTACCTTTTTACTGGAGCGTTATAAAACCTTCAAATTTTGTAACAATAAAGTACTCGAGCCTCTTGTCAATTTAAGCCATCGCTCAAAGCTATGCTACCCTTGAGGCCCAAATCAAACACTGATAAAACTACAAATGGCCCTAACTTTTATACGGTACGTCCTACACCTATCAAAGTTTGCAACATACAAATGATTGTAACTTTTTACTGGAGCGTCATAAAACCTTGAAATTTTGTAACAATAAAGTACTCGAGCCTCTTGTCAATTTAAGCTATCGCTCAAAGCTATGCTACCCTTGAGTCCCAAATCAAACACTGATAAAACTTCAAATGGCCCTAACTTCTATACGGTACGTCCTACACCTATCAAAGTTTGCAACATACAAATGATTGTAACTTTTTACTGGAGCGTCATAAAACCTTGAAATTTTGTAACAATAAAGTACTTGAGTCTCTTGTCAATTTAAGTTATCGCTCAAAGCAATGCTACCGTTGAGTCCCAAATCAAACACTGATAAAACTTCAAATGGCCCTTACTTCTATACCGTACGTCCTACACCTATCAAAGTTTGCAACATACAAATGCTTTACTGGAGCGTCATAAAACCTTGAAATTTTGCAACAATAAAGTACTCGAGCCTCTTGTCAATTTAAGCCATCGCTCAAAGCTATGCTACCCTTGAGTCCCAAATCAAACACTGATAAAACTACAAATGGCCCTAACTTCTATACGGTACGTCCTACACCTATCAAAGTTTGCAACATACAAATGATTGTAACTTTTTACTGGAGCGTCATAAAACCTTGAAATTTTGTAACAATAAAGTACTCGAGCCTCTTGTCAATTTAAGCTATCGCTCAAAGCTATGCTACCCTTGAGTCCCAAATCAAACACTGATAAAACTTCAAATGGCCCTTACTTCTATACGGTACGTCCTACACCTATCAAAGTTTGCAACATACAAATGCTTGAGTCCCAACTCAAACACTGATAAAACTTCAAATGGCACTTACTTCTATACAGTACGTCCTACTCCTATCAAAGTTTGCAACATACAAATGCTTGTAACTTTTTACTGGAGCGTCATAAAACCTTGAAATTTTGTAACAATAAAGTACTCGAGCCGCTTGTCAATTTAAGCCATCGCTCAAAGCTATGCTACCCTTGAGTCCCAAATCAAACACTGATAAAACTTCAAATGGCCCTAACTTCTATACGGTACGTCCTACACCTATCAAAGTTTGCCTCATACAAATGCTTGTAACTTTTTACTGGAGCGTCATAAAACCTTCAAATTTTGTAACAATAAAGTACTCAATTCTCTTGTCAATTTAAGTTATCGGTCAAAGCTATGCTACCCTTGAGTCCCAACTCAAACACTGATAAAACTTCAAATAGCACTTACTTCTGTACAGTACGTCCTACACCTATCAAAGTTTGCAACATACAAATGCTTGTAACTTTTTACTGGAGCGTCATAAAACCTTCAAATTTTGTAACAATAAAGTACTCGAGTCTCTTGTCAATTTAAGTTATCGCTCAAAGCAATGCTACCCTTGAGTCCCAAAGCAAACACTGATAAAACTTCAAATGGCCCTAACTTCTATACGGTACGTCCTACACCTATCAAAGTTTGCCTCATACAAATGCTTGTAACTTTTTACTGGAGCGTCATAAAACCTTCAAATTTTGTAACAATAAAGTACTCAAGCCTCTTGTCAATTTAAGTTATCGCTCAAAGCTATGCTACCCTTGAGTCCCAACTCAAACACTGATAAAACTTCAAATGGCACTTACTTCTATACAGTACGTCCTACACCTATCAAAGTTTGCAACATACAAATGCTTGAGTCCCAACTCAAACACTGATAAAACTTCAAATGGCACTTACTTCTATACAGTACGTCCTACTCCTATCAAAGTTTGCAACATACAAATGCTTGTAACTTTTTACTGGAGCGTCATAAAACCTTGAAATTTTGTAACAATAAAGTACTCGAGCCGCTTGTCAATTTAAGCTATCGCTCAAAGCTATGCTACCCTTGAGTCCCAAATCAAACACTGATAAAACTTCAAATGGCCCTAACTTCTATACGGTACGTCCTACACCTATCAAAGTTTGCCTCATACAAATGCTTGTAACTTTTTACTGGAGCGTCATAAAACCTTCAAATTTTGTAACAATAAAGTACTCAATTCTCTTGTCAATTTAAGTTATCGGTCAAAGCTATGCTACCCTTGAGTCCCAAATCAAACACTGATAAAACTTCAAATTTCCCTAACTTCTGTACGGTATGTCCTACACCTATCAAAGTTTGCAACATACAAATGCTTGTAACTTTTTACTGGAGCGTCATATAACCTTCAAATTTTGTAACAATAAAGTACTCAAGCCTCTTGTCAATTTAAGCTATCGCTCAAAGCTATGCTACCCTTGAGTCCCAAATCAAACACTGATAAAACTTCAAATGGCCCTAACTTCTATACGGTACGTCCTACACCTATCAAAGTTTGCAACATACAAATGCTTGTAACTTTTTACTGGAGCGTCATAAAACCTTGAAATTTTGTAACAATAAAGTACTCGAGCCTCTTGTCAATTTAAGTTATCGCTCAAAGGTATGCTACCCTTGAGTCCCAAATCAAACACTGATGAAACTTCAAATGGCCCTAACTTCTATACGGTACGTCCTACAACTATTATAGTTTGCAACATACAAATGCTTGTACCTTTTTACTGGAGCGTTATAAAACCTTCAAATTTTGTAACAATAAAGTACTCGAGCCTCTTGTCAATTTAAGCCATCGCTCAAAGCTATGCTACCCTTGAGGCCCAAATCAAACACTGATAAAACTACAAATGGCCCTAACTTTTATACGGTACGTCCTACACCTATCAAAGTTTGCAACATACAAATGATTGTAACTTTTTACTGGAGCGTCATAAAACCTTGAAGTTTTGTAACAATAAAGTACTCGAGCCTCTTGTCAATTTAAGCTATCGCTCAAAGCTATGCTACCCTTGAGTCCCAAATCAAACACTGATAAAACTTCAAATGGCCCTAACTTCTATACGGTACGTCCTACACCTATCAAAGTTTGCAACATACAAATGATTGTAACTTTTTACTGGAGCGTCATAAAACCTTGAAATTTTGTAACAATAAAGTACTTGAGTCTCTTGTCAATTTAAGTTATCGCTCAAAGCAATGCTACCGTTGAGTCCCAAATCAAACACTGATAAAACTTCAAATGGCCCTTACTTCTATACTGTACGTCCTACACCTATCAAAGTTTGCAACATACAAATGCTTTACTGGAGCGTCATAAAACCTTGAAATTTTGTAACAATAAAGTACTCGAGCCTCTTGTCAATTTAAGCCATCGCTCAAAGCTATGCTACCCTTGAGTCCCAAATCAAACACTGATAAAACTACAAATGGCCCTAACTTCTATACAGTACGTCCTACACCTA
This sequence comes from Clusia tigrina, assembly GCA_920105625.2. NCBI lineage: Eukaryota > Metazoa > Arthropoda > Insecta > Diptera > Clusiidae > Clusia > Clusia tigrina. The sequence goes on along the minus strand of CAKKTE020000546.1, from coordinate 808,713 downwards.
TCAAAGTTTGCAACATACAAATGATTGTAACTTTTTACTGGAGCGTCATAAAACCTTGAAATTTTGTAACAATAAAGTACTCGAGCCTCTTGTCAATTTAAGCTATCGCTCAAAGCTATGCTACCCTTGAGTCCCAAATCAAACACTGATAAAACTTCAAATGGCCCTTACTTCTATACGGTACGTCCTACACCTATCAAAGTTTGCAACATACAAATGCTTGAGTCCCAACTCAAACACTGATAAAACTTCAAATGGCACTTACTTCTATACAGTACGTCCTACACCTATCAAAGTTTGCAACATACAAATGCTTGTAACTTTTTACTGGAGCGTCATAAAACCTTGAAATTTTGTAACAATAAAGTACTCGAGCCGCTTGTCAATTTAAGCCATCGCTCAAAGCTATGCTACCCTTGAGTCCCAAATCAAACACTGATAAAACTTCAAATGGCCCTAACTTCTATACGGTACGTCCTACACCTATCAAAGTTTGCCTCATACAAATGCTTGTAACTTTTTACTGGAGCGTCATAAAACCTTCAAATTTTGTAACAATAAAGTACTCAATTCTCTTGTCAATTTAAGTTATCGATCAAAGCTATGCTACCCTTGAGTCCCAACTCAAACACTGATAAAACTTCAAATAGCACTTACTTCTGTACAGTACGTCCTACACCTATCAAAGTTTGCAACATACAAATGCTTGTAACTTTTTACTGGAGCGTCATAAAACCTTCAAATTTTGTAACAATAAAGTACTCGAGTCTCTTGTCAATTTAAGTTATCGCTCAAAGCAATGCTACCCTTGAGTCCCAAAGCAAACACTGATAAAACTTCAAATGGCCCTAACTTCTATACGGTACGTCCTACACCTATCAAAGTTTGCCTCATACAAATGCTTGTAACTTTTTACTGGAGCGTCATAAAACCTTCAAATTTTGTAACAATAAAGTACTCAAGCCTCTTGTCAATTTAAGTTATCGCTCAAAGCTATGCTACCCTTGAGTCCCAACTCAAACACTGATAAAACTTCAAATGGCACTTACTTCTATACAGTACGTCCTACACCTATCAAAGTTTGCAACATACAAATGCTTGAGTCCCAACTCAAACACTGATAAAACTTCAAATGGCACTTACTTCTATACAGTACGTCCTACTCCTATCAAAGTTTGCAACATACAAATGCTTGTAACTTTTTACTGGAGCGTCATAAAACCTTGAAATTTTGTAACAATAAAGTACTCGAGCCGCTTGTCAATTTAAGCCATCGCTCAAAGCGATGCTACCCTTGAGTCCCAAATCAAACACTGATAAAACTTCAAATGGCCCTAACTTCTATACGGTACGTCCTACACCTATCAAAGTTTGCCTCATACAAATGCTTGTAACTTTTTACTGGAGCGTCATAAAACCTTCAAATTTTGTAACAATAAAGTACTCAATTCTCTTGTCAATTTAAGTTATCGGTCAAAGCAATGCTACCGTTGAGTCCCAAATCAAACACTGATAAAACTTCAAATAGCACTTACTTCTGTACAGTACGTCCTACACCTATCAAAGTTTGCAACATACAAATGATTGTAACTTTTTACTGGAGCGTCATAAAACCTTGAAATTTTGTAACAATAAAGTACTCGAGCCTCTTGTCAATTTAAGCTATCGCTCAAAGCTATGCTACCCTTGAGTCCCAAATCAAACACTGATAAAACTTCAAATGGCCCTTACTTCTATACGGTACGTCCTACACCTATCAAAGTTTGCAACATACAAATGCTTGAGTCCCAACTCAAACACTGATAAAACTTCAAATGGCACTTACTTCTATACAGTACGTCCTACTCCTATCAAAGTTTGCAACATACAAATGCTTGTAACTTTTTACTGGAGCGTCATAAAACCTTGAAATTTTGTAACAATAAAGTACTCGAGCCGCTTGTCAATTTAAGCCATCGCTCAAAGCTATGCTACCCTTGAGTCCCAAATCAAACACTGATAAAACTTCAAATGGCCCTAACTTCTATACGGTACGTCCTACACCTATCAAAGTTTGCCTCATACAAATGCTTGTAACTTTTTACTGGAGCGTCATAAAACCTTCAAATTTTGTAACAATAAAGTACTCAATTCTCTTGTCAATTTAAGTTATCGATCAAAGCTATGCTACCCTTGAGTCCCAACTCAAACACTGATAAAACTTCAAATAGCACTTACTTCTGTACAGTACGTCCTACACCTATCAAAGTTTGCAACATACAAATGCTTGTAACTTTTTACTGGAGCGTCATAAAACCTTCAAATTTTGTAACAATAAAGTACTCGAGTCTCTTGTCAATTTAAGTTATCGCTCAAAGCAATGCTACCCTTGAGTCCCAAAGCAAACACTGATAAAACTTCAAATGGCCCTAACTTCTATACGGTACGTCCTACACCTATCAAAGTTTGCCTCATACAAATGCTTGTAACTTTTTACTGGAGCGTCATAAAACCTTCAAATTTTGTAACAATAAAGTACTCAAGCCTCTTGTCAATTTAAGTTATCGCTCAAAGCTATGCTACCCTTGAGTCCCAACTCAAACACTGATAAAACTTCAAATGGCACTTACTTCTATACAGTACGTCCTACACCTATCAAAGTTTGCAACATACAAATGCTTGAGTCCCAACTCAAACACTGATAAAACTTCAAATGGCACTTACTTCTATACAGTACGTTCTACTCCTATCAAAGTTTGCAACATACAAATGCTTGTAACTTTTTACTGGAGCGTCATAAAACCTTGAAATTTTGTAACAATAAAGTACCCGAGCCGCTTGTCAATTTAAGCCATCGCTCAAAGCTATGCTACCCTTGAGTCCCAAATCAAACACTGATAAAACTTCAAATGGCCCTAACTTCTATACGGTACGTCCTACACCTATCAAAGTTTGCCTCATACAAATGCTTGTAACTTTTTACTGGAGCGTCATAAAACCTTCAAATTTTGTAACAATAAAGTACTCAATTCTCTTGTCAATTTAAGTTATCGGTCAAAGCTATGCTACCCTTGAGTCCCAACTCAAACACTGATAAAACTTCAAATAGCACTTACTTCTGTACAGTACGTCCTACACCTATCAAAGTTTGCAACATACAAATGCTTGTAACTTTTTACTGGAGCGTCATAAAACCTTCAAATTTTGTAACAATCAAGTACTCGAGTCTCTTGTCAATTTAAGTTATCGCTCAAAGCAATGCTACCCTTGAGTCCCAAAGCAAACACTGATAAAACTTCAAATGGCCCTAACTTTTATCCGGTACGTCCTACACCTATCAAAGTTTGCCTCATACAAATGCTTGTAACTTTTTACTGAGCGTCATAAAACCTTCAAATTTTGTAACAATAAAGTACTCAAGCCTCTTGTCAATTTAAGTTATCGCTCAAAGCTATGCTACCCTTGAGTCCCAACTCAAACACTGATAAAACTTCAAATGGCACTTACTTCTATACAGTACGTCCTACACCTATCAAAGTTTGCAACATACAAATGCTTGTAACTTTTTACTGGAGCGTCATAAAACCTTCAAATTTTGTAACAATAAAGTACTCGAGTGTCTTGTCAATTTAAGTTATCGCTCAAAGCAATGCTTCCCTTGAGTCCCAAATCAAACACTGATAAAACTTCAAATGGCCCTTACTTCTATACGGTACGTCCTACACCTATCAAAGTTTGCAACATAGAAATACTTGTAACTTTTTACTGGAGCGTCATAAAACCTTGAAATTTTGTAACAATAAAGTACTCGAGCCTCTTGTCAATTTAAGCCATCGCTCAAAGCTATGCTACCCTTGAGTCACAAATCAAACACTGATAGAACTTCAAATGGCCCTAACATCTATACGGTACGTCCAACACCTATCAAAGTTTGCAACATACAAATGCTTGTAACTTTTTACTGGAGCGTCATAAAACCTTCAAATTTTGTAACAATAAAGTACTTGAGTCTCTTGTCAATTTAAGTTATCGCTCAAAGCAATGCTACCGTTGAGTCCCAAATCAAACACTGATAAAACTTCAAATGGCCCTTACTTCTATACGGTACGTCCTACACCTATCAAAGTTTGCAACATACAAATGCTTTACTGGAGCGTCATAAAACCTTGAAATTTTGTAACAATAAAGTACTCGAGCCTCTTGTCAATTTAAGCCATCGCTCAAAGCTATGCTACCCTTGAGTCCCAAATCAAACACTGATAAAACTACAAATGGCCCTAACTTCTATACGGTACGTCCTACACCTATCAAAGTTGGCAACATACAAATGCTTGTAACTTTTTACTGGAGCGTCATAAAACCTTGAAATTTTTTAACAGTAAAGTACTCGAGCATCTTGTCAATTTAAGTTATCTCCTCAAAACTATGCTACCCTTGAGTCCCAAATCAAACACTGATAAAACTTCAAATAGCCCTAACTTCTATACGGTACGTCCTACACCTATCAAACTTTGCAACATACAAATGCTTGTACCTTTTTACTGGAGCGTCATAAAACCTTCAAATTTTGTAACAATAAAGTACTCAAGCCTCTTGTCAATTTAAGTTATCGCTCAAAGCTATGCTACCCTTGAGTCCCAACTCAAACACTGATAAAACTTCAAATGGCACTTACTTCTATACAGTACGTCCTACAGCTATAAAAGTTTGCAACATACAAATGCTTGTAACTTTTTACTGGAGCGTCATAAAGCCTTCAAATTTTGTAACAATAAAGTACTCGAGTCTCTTGTCAATTTAAGTTATCGCTCAAAGCAATTCTACCCTTGAGTCCCAAATCAAACACTGATAAAACTTCAAATGGCCCTTACTTCTATACGGTACGTCCTACACCTATCAAAGTTTGCAACATAGAAATACTTGTAACTTTTTACTGGAGCGTCATAAAACCTTGAAATTTTGTAACAATAAAGTACTCGAGCCGATTGTCAATTTAAGCCATCGCTCAAAGCTATGCTACCCTTGAGTCCCAAATCAAACACTGATAAAACTTCAAATGGCCCTAACTTCTATACGGTACGTCCTACACCTATCAAAGTTTGCCTCATACAAATGCTTGTAACTTTTTACTGGAGCGTCATAAAACCTTCAAATTTTGTAACAATAAAGTACTCAAGCCTCTTGTCAATTTAAGTTATCGGTCAAAGCTATGCTACCCTTGAGTCCCAACTCAAACACTGATAAAACTTCAAATGGCACTTACTTCTGTACAGTACGTCCTACACCTATCAAAGTTTGCAACATACAAATGCTTGTAACTTTTTACTGGAGCATCATAAAACCTTCAAATTTTGTAACAGTAAAGTACTCGAGTCTCTTGTCAATTTAAGTTATCGCTCAAAGCAATGCTACCCTTGAGTCACAAATCAAACACTGATAGAACTTCAAATGGCCCTAACATCTATACGGTACGTCCAACACCTATCAAAGTTTGCAGCATACAAATGCTTGTAACTTTTTACTGGATCGTCATAAAACCTTCAAATTTTGTAACAAGAAAGTACTTGAGTCTCTTGTCAATTTAAGTTATCGCTCAAAGCAATGCTACCGTTGAGTCCCAAATCAAACACTGATAAAACTTCAAATGGCCCTTACTTCTATACGGTACGTCCTACACCTATCAAAGTTTGCAACATACAAATGCTTGTAACTATTTACTGGAGCGTCATAAAACCCTGAAATTTTGTAACAATAAAGTACTCGAGCCTCTTGTCAATTTAAGCCATCGCTCAAAGCTATGTTACCCTTGAGTCCCAAATCAAACACTGATAAAACTACAAATGGCCCTAACTTCTATACGGTACGTCCTACACCTATCAAAGTTTGCAGCATACAAATGATTGTAACTTTTTACTGGAGCGTCATAAAACCTTGAAATTTTGTAACAATAAAGTACTCGAGCCTCTTGTCAATTTAAGCTCTCGCTCAAAGCTATGCTACCCTTGAGTCCCAAATCAAACACTGATAAAACTTCAAATGGCCCTTACTTCTATACGGTACGTCCTACACCTATCAAAGTTTGCAACATACAAATGCTTTACTGGAGCGTCATAAAACCTTGAAATTTTGTAACAATAAAGTACTCGAGCCTCTTGTCAATTTAAGCCATCGCTCAAAGCTATGCTACCCTTGAGTCCCAAATCAAACACTGATAAAACTTCAAATGGCCCTTACTTCTATACGGTACGTCCTACACCTATCAAAGTTTGCAACATACAAATGCTTGTAACTATTTACTGGAGCGTCATAAAACCTTGAAATTTTGTAACAATAAAGTACTCGAGCCTCTTGTCAATTTAAGCCATCGCTCAAAGCTATGTTACCCTTGAGTCCCAAATCAAACACTGATAAAACTACAAATGGCCCTAACTTCTATACGGTACGTCCTACACCTATCAAAGTTTGCAACATACAAATGATTGTAACTTTTTACTGGAGCGTCATAAAACCTTGAAATTTTGTAACAATAAAGTACTCGAGTCTCTTGTCAATTTAAGTTATCGCTCAAAGCAATGCTACCCTTGAGTCCCAAAGCAAACACTGATAAAACTTCAAATGGCCCTAACTTCTATACGGTACGTCCTACACCTATCAAAGTTTGCCTCATACAAATGCTTGTAACTTTTTACTGGAGCGTCATAAAACCTTCAAATTTTGTAACAATAAAGTACTCAAGCCTCTTGTCAATTTAAGTTATCGCTCAAAGCTATGCTACCCTTGAGTCCCAACTCAAACACTGATAAAACTTCAAATGGCACTTACTTCTATACAGTACGTCCTACACCTATCAAAGTTTGCAACATACAAATGCTTGAGTCCCAACTCAAACACTGATAAAACTTCAAATGGCACTTACTTCTATACAGTACGTCCTACTCCTATCAAAGTTTGCAACATACAAATGCTTGTAACTTTTTACTGGAGCGTCATAAAACCTTGAAATTTTGTAACAATAAAGTACCCGAGCCGCTTGTCAATTTAAGCCATCGCTCAAAGCTGTGCTACCCTTGAGTCCCAAATCAAACACTGATAAAACTTCAAATGGCCCTAACTTCTATACGGTACGTCCTACACCTATCAAAGTTTGCCTCATACAAATGCTTGTAACTTTTTACTGGAGCGTCATAAAACCTTCAAATTTTGTAACAATAAAGTACTCAATTCTCTTGTCAATTTAAGTTATCGGTCAAAGCTATGCTACCCTTGAGTCCCAACTCAAACACTGATAAAACTTCAAATAGCACTTACTTCTGTACAGTACGTCCTACACCTATCAAAGTTTGCAACATACAAATGCTTGTAACTTTTTACTGGAGCGTCATAAAACCTTCAAATTTTGTAACAATAAAGTACTCGAGTCTCTTGTCAATTTAAGTTATCGCTCAAAGCAATGCTACCCTTGAGTCCCAAAGCAAACACTGATAAAACTTCAAATGGCCCTAACTTTTATCCGGTACGTCCTACACCTATCAAAGTTTGCCTCATACAAATGCTTGTAACTTTTTACTGAGCGTCATAAAACCTTCAAATTTTGTAACAATAAAGTACTCAAGCCTCTTGTCAATTTAAGTTATCGCTCAAAGCTATGCTACCCTTGAGTCCCAACTCAAACACTGATAAAACTTCAAATGGCACTTACTTCTATACAGTACGTCCTACACCTATCAAAGTTTGCAACATACAAATGCTTGTAACTTTTTACTGGAGCGTCATAAAACCTTCAAATTTTGTAACAATAAAGTACTCGAGTGTCTTGTCAATTTAAGTTATCGCTCAAAGCAATGCTACCCTTGAGTCACAAATCAAACACTGATAGAACTTCAAATGGCCCTAACATCTATACGGTACGTCCAACACCTATCAAAGTTTGCAACATACAAATGCTTGTAACTTTTTACTGGAGCGTCATAAAACCTTCAAATTTTGTAACAATAAAGTACTTGAGTCTCTTGTCAATTTAAGTTATCGCTCAAAGCAATGCTACCGTTGAGTCCCAAATCAAACACTGATAAAACTTCAAATGGCCCTTACTTCTATACGGTACGTCCTACACCTATCAAAGTTTGCAACATACAAATGCTTTACTGGAGCGTCATAAAACCTTGAAATTTTGTAACAATAAAGTACTCGAGCCTCTTGTCAATTTAAGCCATCGCTCAAAGCTATGCTACCCTTGAGTCCCAAATCAAACACTGATAAAACTACAAATGGCCCTAACTTCTATACGGTACGTCCTACACCTATCAAAGTTTGCAACATACAAATGCTTGTAACTTTTTACTGGAGCGTCATAAAACCTTGAAATTTTTTAACAGTAAAGTACTCGAGCATCTTGTCAATTTAAGTTATCTCCTCAAAACTATGCTACCCTTGAGTCCCAAATCAAACACTGATAAAACTTCAAATAGCCCTAACTTCTATACGGTACGTCCTACACCTATCAAACTTTGCAACATACAAATGCTTGTACCTTTTTACTGGAGCGTCATAAAACCTTCAAATTTTGTAACAATAAAGTACTCAAGCCTCTTGTCAATTTAAGTTATCGCTCAAAGCTATGCTACCCTTGAGTCCCAACTCAAACAATGATAAAACTTCAAATGGCACTTACTTCTATACAGTACGTCCTACAGCTATAAAAGTTTGCAACATACAAATGCTTGTAACTTTTTACTGGAGCGTCATAAAGCCCTCAAATTTTGTAACAATAAAGTACTCGAGTCTCTTGTCAATTTAAGTTATCGCTCAAAGCAATTCTACCCTTGAGTCCCAAATCAAACACTGATAAAACTTCAAATGGCCCTTACTTCTATACGGTACGTCCTACACCTATCAAAGTTTGCAACATAGAAATACTTGTAACTTTTTACTGGAGCGTCATAAAACCTTGAAATTTTGTAACAATAAAGTACTCGAGCCGATTGTCAATTTAAGCCATCGCTCAAAGCTATGCTACCCTTGAGTCCCAAATCAAACACTGATAAAACTTCAAATGGCCCTAACTTCTATACGGTACGTCCTACACCTATCAAAGTTTGCCTCATACAAATGCTTGTAACTTTTTACTGGAGCGTCATAAAACCTTCAAATTTTGTAACAATAAAGTACTCAAGCCTCTTGTCAATTTAAGTTATCGGTCAAAGCTATGCTACCCTTGAGTCCCAACTCAAACACTGATAAAACTTCAAATGGCACTTACTTCTGTACAGTACGTCCTACACCTATCAAAGTTTGCAACATACAAATGCTTGTAACTTTTTACTGGAGCATCATAAAACCTTCAAATTTTGTAACAGTAAAGTACTCGAGTCTCTTGTCAATTTAAGTTATCGCTCAAAGCAATGCTACCCTTGAGTCACAAATCAAACACTGATAGAACTTCAAATGGCCCTAACATCTATACGGTACGTCCAACACCTATCAAAGTTTGCAGCATACAAATGCTTGTAACTTTTTACTGGATCGTCATAAAACCTTCAAATTTTGTAACAAGAAAGTACTTGAGTCTCTTGTCAATTTAAGTTATCGCTCAAAGCAATGCTACCGTTGAGTCCCAAATCAAACACTGATAAAACTTCAAATGGCCCTTACTTCTATACGGTACGTCCTACACCTATCAAAGTTTGCAACATACAAATGCTTGTAACTATTTACTGGAGCGTCATAAAACCCTGAAATTTTGTAACAATAAAGTACTCGAGCCTCTTGTCAATTTAAGCCATCGCTCAAAGCTATGTTACCCTTGAGTCCCAAATCAAACACTGATAAAACTACAAATGGCCCTAACTTCTATACGGTACGTCCTACACCTATCAAAGTTTGCAGCATACAAATGATTGTAACTTTTTACTGGAGCGTCATAAAACCTTGAAATTTTGTAACAATAAAGTACTCGAGCCTCTTGTCAATTTAAGCTCTCGCTCAAAGCTATGCTACCCTTGAGTCCCAAATCAAACACTGATAAAACTTCAAATGGCCCTTACTTCTATACGGTACGTCCTACACCTATCAAAGTTTGCAACATACAAATGCTTTACTGGAGCGTCATAAAACCTTGAAATTTTGTAACAATAAAGTACTCGAGCCTCTTGTCAATTTAAGCCATCGCTCAAAGCTATGCTACCCTTGAGTCCCAAATCAAACACTGATAAAACTTCAAATGGCCCTTACTTCTATACGGTACGTCCTACACCTATCAAAGTTTGCAACATACAAATGCTTGTAACTATTTACTGGAGCGTCATAAAACCTTGAAATTTTGTAACAATAAAGTACTCGAGCCTCTTGTCAATTTAAGCCATCGCTCAAAGCTATGTTACCCTTGAGTCCCAAATCAAACACTGATAAAACTACAAATGGCCCTAACTTCTATACGGTACGTCCTACACCTATCAAAGTTTGCAACATACAAATGATTGTAACTTTTTACTGGAGCGTCATAAAACCTTGAAATTTTGTAACAATAAAGTACTCGAGCCTCTTGTCAATTTAAGCCATCGCTCAAAGCTATGCTACCCTTGAGTCCCAAATCAAACACTGATAAAACTTCAAATGGCCCTTACTTCATACGGTACGTCCTACACCTATCAAAGTTTGCAACATACAAATGCTTGTAACTTTTTACTGGAGCGTCATAAAACCTTGAAATTTTTTAACAGTAAAGTACTCGAGCATCTTGTCAATTTAAGTTATCTCCTTAAAACTATGCTACCCTTGAGTCCCAAATCAAACACTGATAAAACTTCAAATAGCCCTAACTTCTATACGGTACGTCCTACACCTATCAAACTTTGCAACATACAAATGCTTGTAACTTTTTACTGGAGCGTCATAAAACCTTCAAATTTTGTAACAATAAAGTACTTGAGTGTCTTGTCAATTTAAGTTATCGCTCAAAGCAATGCTACCGTTGAGTCCCAAATCAAACACTGATAAAACTTCAAATGGCCCTTACTTCTATACGGTACGTCCTACACCTATCAAAGTTTGCAACATACAAATGCTTGTAACTATTTACTGGAGCGTCATAAAACCTTGAAATTTTGTAACAATAAAGTACTCGAGCCTCTTGTCAATTTAAGCCATCGCTCAAAGCTATGTTACCCTTGAGTCCCAAATCAAACACTGATAAAACTACAAATGGCCCTAACTTCTATACGGTACGTCCTACACCTATCAAAGTTTGCAACATACAAATGATTGTAACTTTTTACTGGAGCGTCATAAAACCTTGAAATTTTGTAACAATAAAGTACTCGAGCCTCTTGTCAATTTAAGCTATCGCTCAAAGCTATGCTACCCTTGAGTCCCAAATCAAACACTGATAAAACTTCAAATGGCCCTTACTTCTATACGGTACGTCCTACAGCTATCAAAGTTTGCAACATACAAATGCTTGTAACTTTTTACTGGAGCGTCATAAAGCCTTCAAATTTTGTAACAATAAAGTACTCGAGCCGCTTGTCAATTTAAGCCATCGCTCAAAGCTATGCTACCCTTGAGTCCCAAATCAAACACTGATAAAACTTCAAATGGCCCTAACTTCTATACGGTACGTCCTACACCTATCAAAGTTTGCCTCATACAAATGCTTGTAACTTTTTACTGGAGCGTCATAAAACCTTCAAATTTTGTAACAATAAAGTACTCAAGCCTCTTGTCAATTTAAGTTATCGGTCAAAGCTATGCTACCCTTGAGTCCCAACTCAAACACTGATAAAACTTCAAATGGCACTTACTTCTGTACAGTACGTCCTACACCTATCAAAGTTTGCAACATACAAATGCTTGTAACTTTTTACTGGAGCATCATAAAACCTTCAAATTTTGTAACAATAAAGTACTCGAGTCTCTTGTCAATTTAAGTTATCGCTCAAAGCAATGCTACCCTTGAGTCACAAATCAAACACTGATAGAACTTCAAATGGCCCTTACTTCTATACGGTACGTCCTACACCTATCAAAGTTTGCAACATACAAATGCTTGTAACTATTTACTGGATCGTCATAAAACCTTGAAATTTTGTAACAATAAAGTACTGGAGCCTCTTGTCAATTTAAGCCATCGCTCAAAGCTATGTTACCCTTGAGTCCCAAATCAAAAACTGATAAAACTACAAATGGCCCTAACTTCTATACGGTACGTCCTACACCTATCAAAGTTTGCAACATACAAATGATTGTAACTTTTTACTGGAGCGTCATAAAACCTTGAAATTTTGTAACAATAAAGTACTCGAGCCTCTTGTCAATTTAAGCTATCGCTCAAAGCTATGCTACCCTTGAGTCCCAAATCAAACACTGATAAAACTTCAAATGGACCTTACTTCTATACGGTACGTCCTTTACCTATCAAAGTTTGCAACATACAAATGCTTATAACTTTTTACTGGAGCGTCATAAAACCTTGAAATTTTGTAACAATAAAGTATTCGAGTCACTTGTCAATTTAAGTTATCGCTCAAAGCAATGCTACCCTTGAGTCCCAAATCAAACACTGATAAAACTTCAAATGGCCCTTACTTCTATACGGTACGTCCTACACCTATCAAAGTTTGCAACATACAAATGCTTGTAACTTTTTACTGGAGCGTCATAAAACCTTGAAATTTTTTAACAATAAAGCACTCGAGCCTCTTGTCAATTTAAGTTATCGCTCAAAGCTATGCTACCCTTGAGTCTCAAATCAAACACTGATGGAACTTCAAATGGCCCTTACTTCTATACGGTACGTCCTACACCTATCAAAGTTTGCAACATACAAATGCTTGTAACTTTTTACTGGAGCGTCATAAAACCTTCAAATTTTGTAACAATAAAGTACTTGAGTCCCTTGTCAATTAAAGTTATCGCTCAAAGCAATGCTACCGTTGAGTCCCAAATCAAACACTGATAAAACTTCAAATGGCCCTTACTTCTATACGGTACGTCCTACACCTATCAAAGTTTGCAACATACAAATGCTTTACCGGAGCGTCATAAAACCTTGAAATTTTGTAACAATAAAGTACTCGAGCCTCTTGTCAATTTAAGCCATCGCTCAAAGCTATGCTACCCTTGAGTCCCAAATCAAACACTGATAAAACTACAAATGACCCTAACTTCTATACGGTACGTCCTACACCTATCAAAGTTTGCAACATACAAATGCTTGTAACTTTTTACTGGAGCGTCATAAAACCTTGAAATTTTTTAACAGTAAAGTACTCGAGCATCTTGTCAATTTAAGTTATCTCCTTAAAACTATGCTACCCTTGAGTCCCAAATCAAACACTGATAAAACTTCAAATAGCCCTAACTTCTATACGGTACGTCCTACACCTATCAAACTTTGCAACATACAAATGCTTGAAACTTTTTACTGGAGCGTCATAAAACCTTCAAATTTTGTAACAATAAAGTACTTGAGTCTCTTGTCAATTTAAGTTATCGCTCAAAGCAATGCTACCGTTGAGTCCCAAATCAAACACTGATAAAACTTCAAATGGCCCTTACTTCTATACGGTACGTCCTACACCTATCAAAGTTTGCAACATACAAATGCTTGTAACTATTTACTGGAGCGTCATAAAACCTTGAAATTTTGTAACAATAAAGTACTCGAGCCTCTTGTCAATTTAAGCCATCGCTCAAAGCTATGTTACCCTTGAGTCCCAAATCAAACACTGATAAAACTACAAATGGCCCTAACTTCTATACGGTACGTCCTACACCTATCAAAGTTTGCAACATACAAATGATTGTAACTTTTTACTGGAGCGTCAAAAAACCTTGAAATTTTGTAACAATAAAGTACTCGAGCCTCTTGTCAATTTAAGCTATCGCTCAAAGCTATGCTACCCTTGAGTCCCAAATCAAACACTGATAAATCTTCAAATGGCCCTTACTTCTATACGGTACGTCCTTTACCTATCAAAGTTTGCAACATACAAATGCTTATAACTTTTTACTGGAGCGTCATAAAACCTTGAAATTTTGTAACAATAAAGTACTCGAGTCTCTTGTCAATTTAAGTTATCGCTCAAAACTATGCTACCCTTGAGTCCCAAATCAATCACTGATAAAACTTCAAATAGCCCTAACTTCTATACGGTACGTCCTACACCTATCTAACTTTGCAACATACAAATGCTTGTAACTTTTTACTGGAGCGTCATAAAACCTTGAAATTTTTTAACAATAAAGCACTCGAGCCTCTTGTCAATTTAAGTTATCGCTCAAAGCTATGCTACCCTTGAGTCTCAAATCAAACACTGATGGAACTTCAAATGGCCCTTACTTCTATACGGTACGTCCTACACCTATCAAAGTTTGCAACATACAAATGCTTGTAACTTTTTACTGGAGCGTCATAAAACCTTCAAATTTTGTAACAATAAAGTACTTGAGTCCCTTGTCAATTAAAGTTATCGCTCAAAGCAATGCTACCGTTGAGTCCCAAATCAAACACTGATAAAACTTCAAATGGCCCTTACTTCTATACGGTACGTCCTACACCTATCAAAGTTTGCAACATACAAATGCTTTACCGGAGCGTCATAAAACCTTGAAATTTTGTAACAATAAAGTACTCGAGCCTCTTGTCAATTTAAGCCATCGCTCAAAGCTATGCTACCCTTGAGTCCCAAATCAAACACTGATAAAACTACAAATGACCCTAACTTCTATACGGTACGTCCTACACCTATCAAAGTTTGCAACATACAAATGCTTGTAACTTTTTACTGGAGCGTCATAAAACCTTGAAATTTTTTAACAGTAAAGTACTCGAGCATCTTGTCAATTTAAGTTATCTCCTTAAAACTATGCTACCCTTGAGTCCCAAATCAAACACTGATAAAACTTCAAATAGCCCTAACTTCTATACGGTACGTCCTACACCTATCAAACTTTGCAACATACAAATGCTTGAAACTTTTTACTGGAGCGTCATAAAACCTTCAAATTTTGTAACAATAAAGTACTTGAGTCTCTTGTCAATTTAAGTTATCGCTCAAAGCAATGCTACCGTTGAGTCCCAAATCAAACACTGATAAAACTTCAAATGGCCCTTACTTCTATACGGTACGTCCTACACCTATCAAAGTTTGCAACATACAAATGCTTGTAACTATTTACTGGAGCGTCATAAAACCTTGAAATTTTGTAACAATAAAGTACTCGAGCCTCTTGTCAATTTAAGCCATCGCTCAAAGCTATGTTACCCTTGAGTCCCAAATCAAACACTGATAAAACTTCAAATGGCCCTAACTTCTATACGGTACGTCCTACACTTATCAAAGTTTGCAACATACAAATGATTGTAACTTTTTACTGGAGCGTCAAAAAACCTTGAAATTTTGTAACAATAAAGTACTCGAGCCTCTTGTCAATTTAAGCTATCGCTCAAAGCTATGCTACCCTTGAGTCCCAAATCAAACACTGATAAATCTTCAAATGGCCCTTACTTCTATACGGTACGTCCTTTACCTATCAAAGTTTGCAACATACAAATGCTTATAACTTTTTACTGGAGCGTCATAAAACCTTGAAATTTTGTAACAATAAAGTACTCGAGTCTCTTGTCAATTTAAGTTATCGCTCAAAACTATGCTACCCTTGAGTCCCAAATCAATCACTGATAAAACTTCAAATAGCCCTAACTTCTATACGGTACGTCCTACACCTATCTAACTTTGCAACATACAAATGCTTGTAACTTTTTACTGGAGCGTCATAAAACCTTGAAATTTTGTAACAATAAAGTACTCGAGCCGCTTGTCAATTTAAGCCATCGCTCAAAGCTATGCTACCCTTGAGTCCCAAATCAAACACTGATAAAACTTCAAATGGCCCTTACTTCTATACGGTACGTCCTACACCTATCAAAGTTTGCAACATACAAATGCTTTACTGGAGCGTCATAAAACCTTGAAATTTTGTAACAATAAAGTACTCGAGCCTCTTGTCAATTTAAGCCATCGCTCAAAGCTATGCTACCCTTGAGTCCCAAATCAAACACTGATAAAACTACAAATGGCCCTAACTTCTATACGGTACGTCCTACACCTATCAAAGTTTGCAACATACAAATGCTTGTAACTTTTTACTGGAGCGTCATAAAACCTTGAAATTTTTTAACAGTAAAGTACTCGAGCCGCTTGTCAATTTAAGCCATCGCTCAAAGCTATGCTACCCTTGAGTCGCAAATCAAACACTGATAAAACTTCAAGTGGCCCTAACTTCTATACGGTACGTCCTACACCTATCAAAGTTTGCCTCATACAAATGCTTGTAACTTTTTACTGGAGCGTCATAAAACCTTCAAATTTTGTAACAATAAAGTACTCAAGCCTCTTGTCAATTTAAGTTATCGGTCGAAGCTATGCTACCCTTGAGTCCCAACTCAAACACTGATAAAACTTCAAATGGCACTTACTTCTGTACAGTACGTCCTACACCTATCAAAGTTTGCAACATACAAATGCTTGTAACTTTTTACTGGAGCGTCATAAAACCTTCAAATATTGTAACAATAAGGTACTCGAGTCTCTTGTCAATTTAAGTTATCGCTCAAAGCAATGCTACCCTTGAGTCCCAAATCAAACACTGATAAAACTTCAAATGGCCCTTACTTCTATACGGTACGTCCTACACCTATCAAAGTTTGTAACATACAAATGCTTGTAACTTTTTACTGGAGCGTCATAAAACCTTGAAATTTTGTAACAATAAAGTACTCGAGCCTCTTGTCAATTTAAGCTATCGCTCAAAGCTATACTACCCTTGAGTCCCAAATCAAACACTGATAAAACTTCAAATGGCCCTTACTTCTATACGGTACGTCCTTTACCTATCAAAGTTTGCAAGATACCAATGCTTATAACTTTTTACTGGATCGTCATAAAACCTTGAAATTTTGTAACAATAAAGTACTCGAGTCACTTGTCAATTTAAGCTATCGCTCAAATCAATGCTATCCTTGAGTCCCAAATCAAACACTGATAACACTTCAAATGGCCCTTACTTCTATACGGTACGTCCTACACCTATCAAAGTTTGCAACATACAAATGCTTGTAACTTTTTACTGGAGCGTCATAAAACCTTGAAATTTTTTAACAATAAAGTACTCGAGCCTCTTGTCAATTTAAGTTATCGCTCAAAGCGATGCTACCCTTGAGTCCCAAATCAAACACTGATAAAACTTCAAATGGCCCTTACTTCTATACGGTACGTCGTACACCTATCAAAGTTTGCAACATACAAATGCTTGTAACTTTTTACTGAAGCGTCATAAAACCTTCAAATTTTGTAACAATAAAGTACTTGAGTCTCTTGTCAATTTAAGTTATCGCTCAAAGCAATGCTACCGTTGAGTCCCAAATCAAACACTGATAAAACTTCAAATGGCCCTTACTTCTATACGGTACGTCCTACACCTATCAAAGTTTGCAACATACAAATGCTTGTAACTATTTACTCCAGCGTCATAAAACCTTGAAATTTTGTAACAATAAAGTACTCGAGCCTCTTGTCAATTTAAGCCATCGCTCAAAGCTATGCTACCCTTGAGTCCCAAATCAAACACTGATAAAACTTCAAATGGCCCTTACTTCTATACGGTACGTCCTACACTTATCAAAGTTTGCAACATACAAATGCTTGTAACTTTTTACTGGAGCGTCATAAAACCTTGAAATTTTGTAACAATAAAGTACTCGAGTCACTTGTCAATTTAAGTTATCGCTCAAAGCAATGCTACCCTTGAGTCCCAAATCAAACACTGATAAAACTTCAAATGGCAAGTACTCAAGCCTCTTGTCAATTTAAGCCATCGCTCAAAGCTATGCTACCCTTGAGTCCCAAATCAAACACTGATAAAACTTCAAATGGCCCTTACTTCTATACGGTACGTCCTACACTTATCAAAGTTTGCAACATACAAATGCTTGTAACTTTTTACTGGAGCGTCATAAAACCTTGAAATTTTGTAACAATAAAGTACTCGAGTCACTTGTCAATTTAAGTTATCGCTCAAAGCAATGCTACCCTTGAGTCCCAAATCAAACACTGATAAAACTTCAAATGGCCCTTACTTCTATACGGTACGTCCTACACCTATCAAAGTTTGCAAAATACAAATGATTGTAGCTTTTTACTGGAGCGTCATAAAACCTTGACATTTTTTAACAGTAAAGTACTCGAGCATCTTGTCAATTTAAGTTATCTCCTCAAAGCTATGCTACCCTTGAGTCCCAAATCAAACACTGATAAAACTTCAAATGGCCTTAACTTCTATACGGTACGTCCTACACCTATCAAAGTTTGCAACATACAAATGCTTGTAACTTTTTACTGGAGCGTCATAAAACCTTCAAATTTTGTAACAATAAAGTACTCGAGTCTCTTGTCAATTTAAGTTATCGGTCAAAGCAATGCTACCCTTGAGTCCCAAATCAAACACTGATAAAACTTCAAATGGCCCTTACTTCTATACGGTACGTCCTACACCTATCAAAGTTTGCAACATACAAATGCTTGTAACTTTTTACTGGAGCGTCATAAAACCTTGAAATTTTGTAGCAATAAAGTACTCGAGCCTATTGTCAATTTAAGCCATCGCTCAAAGCTATGCTACTATTGAGTCCCAAATCAAACACTGATAAAACTTCAAATGGCCCTAACATCTATACGGTACGTACTACACCTATCAAAGTTTGCAACATACAAATGCTTGTAACTTTTTACTGGAGCGTCATAAAACCTTGAAATTTTGTAACAATAAAGTACTTGAGTCTCTTGTCAATTTAAGTTATCGCTCAAAGCAATGCTACCGTTGAGTCCCAAATCAAACACTGATAAAACTTCAAATGGCCCTTACTTCTATACGGTACGTCCTACACCTATCAAAGTTTGCAACATACAAATGCTTGTAACTATTTACTGGAGCGTCATAAAACCTTGAAATTTTGTAACAGTAAAGTACTCGAGTCTCTTGTCAATTTAAGCCATCGCTCAAAGCTATGCTACCCTTGAGTCCCAAATCAAACACTGATAAAACTTCAAATGGCCCTTACTTCTATACGGTACGTCCTACACCTATCAAAGTTTGCAAAATACAAATGCTTGTAACTTTTTACTGGAGCGTCATAAAACCTTGAAATTTTGTAGCAATAAAGTACTCGAGCCTATTGTCAATTTAAGCCATCGCTCAAAGCTATGCTACTATTGAGTCCCAAATCAAACACTGATAAAACTTCAAATGGCCCTAACATCTATACGGTACGTCCTACACCTATCAAAGTTTGCAACATACAAATGCTTGTAACTTTTTACTGGAGCGTCATATAACCTTCAAATTTTGTAACAATAAAGTACTCGAGTCACTTGTCAATTTAAGTTATCGCTCAAAGCAATGCTACCCTTGAGTCCCAAATCAAACACTGATAAAACTTCAAATGGCCCTTACTTCTATACGGTACGTCCTACACCTATCAAAGTTTGCAACATACAAATGCTTGTAACTTTTTACTGGAGCGTCATAAAACCTTGAAATTTTTTAACAATAAAGTACTCGAGCCTCTTGTCAATTTAAGTTATCGCTCAAAGGTATGCTACCCTTGAGTCCCTAATCAAACACTGATGAAACTTCAAATGGCCCTAATTTCTATACGGTACGTCCTACAACTATCAAAGTTTGCAACATACAAATGCTTGTAACTTTTTACTGGAGCGTCATAAAACCTTGAAATTTTTTAACAATAAAGTACTCGAGCCTCTTGTCAATTTAAGTTATCGCTCAAAGGTATGCTACCCTTGAGTCCCAAATCAAACACTGATGAAACTTCAAATGGCCCTTACTTTTATATGGTACGTCCTACACCTATCAAAGTTTGCAACATACAAATGCTTGTAACTTTTTACTGGAGCGTCATAAAACCTTCAAATTTTGTAACAATAAAGTACTCGAGTCACTTGTCAATTTAAGTTATCGCTCAAAGCAATGCTACCCTTGAGTCCCAAATCAAACACTGATAAAACTTCAAATGGCCCTTACTTCTATACGGTACGTCCTACACCTATCAAAGTTTGCAACATACAAATGCTTGTAACTTTTTACTGGAGCGTCATAAAACCTTGAAATTTTTTAACAATAAAGTACTCGAGCCTCTTGTCAATTTAAGTTATCGCTCAAAGGTATGCTACCCTTGAGTCCCAAATCAAACACTGATGAAACTTCAAATGGCCCTAACTTCTATACGGTACGTGCTACAACTATCAAAGTTTGCAACATACAAATGCTTGTAACTTTTTACTGGAGCGTCATATAACCTTCAAATTTTGTAACAATAAAGTACTCGAGTCACTTGTCAATTTAAGTTATCGCTCAAAGCAATGCTACCGTTGAGTCCCAAATCAAACACTGATAAAACTTCAAATGGCCCTTACTTCTATACGGTACGTCCTACACCTATCAAAGTTTGCAACATACAAATGCTTGTAACTTTTTACTGGAGCGTCATAAAACCTTCAAATTTTGTAACAATAAAGTACTTGAGTCTCTTGTCAATTTAAGTTATCGCTCAAAGCAATGCTACCGTTGAGTCCCAAATCAAACACTGATAAAACTTCAAATGGCCCTTACTTCTATACGGTACGTCCTACACCTATCAAAGTTTGCAACATACAAATGCTTGTAACTATTTACTGGAGCGTCATAAAACCTTGAAATTTTGTAACAGTAAAGTACTCGAGTCTCTTGTCAATTTAAGCCATCGCTCAAAGCTATGCTACACTTGAGTCCCAAATCAAACACTGATAAAACTACAAATGGCCCTAACTTCTATACGGTACGTCCTACACCTATCAAAGTTTGCAACATACAAATGATTGTAACTTTTTACTGGAGCGTCATAAAACCTTGAAATTTTGTAACAATAAAGTACTCGAGCCTCTTGTCAATTTAAGTTATCGCTCAAAGCTATGCTACCCTTGAGTCCCAAATCAAACACTGATAAAACTACAAAAGGCCTTAACTTCTATACGGTACGTCCTACACCTATCAAAGTTTGCAATATACAAATGATTGTAACTTTTTATTGGAGCGTCATAAAACCTTCAAATTTTGTAACAATAAAGTACTCGAGCCTCTTGTCAATTTAAGTTATCGCTCAAAGCAATGCTACCCTTGAGTCCCAAATCAAACACTGATAAAACTTCAAATGGCCCTTACTTCTATACGGTACGTCCTACACCTATCAAAGTTTGCAACATACAAATGCTTGTAACTTTTTACTGGAGCGTCATAAAACCTTGAAATTTTTTAACAATAAAGTACTCGAGCCTCTTGTCAATTTAAGTTATCGCTCAAAGGTATGCTACCCTTGAGTCCCAAATCAAACACTGATGAAACTTCAAATGGCCCTAACTTCTATACGGTACGTCCTACAACTATCAAAGTTTGCAACATACAAATGCTTGTAACTTTTTACTGGAGCGTCATATAACCTTCAAATTTTGTAACAATAAAGTACTCGAGTCACTTGTCAATTTAAGTTATCGCTCAAAGCAATGCTACCGTTGAGTCCCAAATCAAACACTGATAAAACTTCAAATGGCCCTTACTTCTATACGGTACGTCCTACACCTATCAAAGTTTGCAAGATACAAATGCTTGTAACTTTTTACTGGAGCGTCATAAAACCTTCAAATTTTGTAACAATAAAGTACTTGAGTCTCTTGTCAATTTAAGTTATCGCTCAAAGCAATGCTACCGTTGAGTCCCAAATCAAACACTGATAAAACTTCAAATGGCCCTTACTTCTATACGGTACGTCCTACACCTATCAAAGTTTGCAACATACAAATGCTTGTAACTATTTACTGGAGCGTCATAAAACCTTGAAATTTTGTAACAGTAAAGTACTCGAGTCTCTTGTCAATTTAAGCCATCGCTCAAAGCTATGCTACACTTGAGTCCCAAATCAAACACTGATAAAACTACAAATGGCCCTAACTTCTATACGGTACGTCCTACACCTATCAAAGTTTGCAACATACAAATGATTGTAACTTTTTACTGGAGCGTCATAAAACCTTGAAATTTTGTAACAATAAAGTACTCGAGCCTCTTGTCAATTTAAGTTATCGCTCAAAGCTATGCTACCCTTGAGTCCCAAATCAAACACTGATAAAACTACAAAAGGCCTTAACTTCTATACGGTACGTCCTACACCTATCAAAGTTTGCAATATACAAATGATTGTAACTTTTTACTGGAGCGTCATAAAACCTTCAAATTTTGTAACAATAAAGTACTCGAGCCTCTTGTCAATTTAAGCTATCGGTCAAAGCTATGCTACCCTTGAGTCCCAAATCAAACACTGATAAAACTTCAAATGGCCCTTACTTCTATACGGTACGTCCTACACCTATCAAAGTTTGCAACATACAAATGCTTGTAACTTTTTACTGGAGCGTCATAAAACCTTCAAATTTTTTAACAGTAAAGTACTCGAGCATCTTGTCAATTTAAGTTATCGCTCAAAGCTATGCTACCCTTGAGTCCCAAATCAAACACTGATAAAACTTCAAAGGGCCCTAACTTCTATACGGTACGTCCTACACCTATCAAAGTTTGCAACATACAAATGCTTGTAACTTTTTACTCGAGCGTCATAAAACCTGCAAATTTTGTAACAATAAAGTACTCGAGTCTCTTGTCAACTTAAGCTATCGCTCAAAGCAATGCTACCCTTGAGTCCCAAATCAAACACTGATAAAACTTCAAATGGCCCTTACTTCTATACGGTACGTCCTACACCTATCAAAGTTTGCAACATACAAATGCTTGTAACTTTTTACTGGAGCGTCATAAGACCTTGAAATTTTGTAACAATAAAGTACTCGAGCCTCTTGTCAATTTAAGCCATCGCTCAAAGCTATGCTACTATTGAGTCCCAAATCAAACACTGATAAAACTTCAAATGGCAATTACTTCTATACGGTACGTCCTACACCTATCGAAGTTTGCAACATACAAATGCTTGTAACTTTTTACTGGAGCGTCATAAAACCTTGAAATTTTGTAACAATAAAGTACTCGAGCCTCTTGTCAATTTAAGCTATCGCTCAAAGCTGTGGTACCTTTGAGTCCCAAATCAAACACTGATAAAACTTCAAATGACCCTAACTTCTATACGGTACGTCCTACACCTATCAAATTTTGCAACATACAAATGCTTGTAACTTTTTACTGGAGCGTCATAAAACCTTGAAATTTTTTAACAGTAAAGTACTCGAGCATCTTGTCAATTTAAGTTATCGCTCAAAGCTATGCTACCCTTGAGTCCCAAATCAAACTTCAAAGGGCCCTAACTTCTATACGGTACGTGCTACACCTATCAAAGTTTGCAACATACAAATGCTTGTAACTTTTTACTGGAGCGTCATAAAACCTTCAAATTTTGTAACAATAAAGTACTCGAGTCTCTTGTCAATTTAAGCTATCGGTCAAAGGTATGCTACCCTTGAGTCCCAAATCAAACACTGATAAAACTTCAAAGGGCCCTAACTTCTATACGGTACGTCCTAACCTATCAAAGTTTGCAACATACAAATGCTTGTAACTTTTTACTGGAGCGTCATAAAACCTTGAAATTTTGTAACAATAAAGTACTCGAGCCTCTTGTCAATTTAAGCCATCGCTCAAAGCTATGCTACTATTGAGTCCCAAATCAAACACTGATAAAACTTCAAATGGCCCTAACATCGATACGGTACGTCCTACATCTATCAAAGTTTGCAACATAGAAATGCTTGTAACTTTTTACTGGAGCGTCATAAAACCTGAAAATTTTTTAACAATAAAGTACTCGAGTCTCTGTCAACTTAAGCTATCGCTCAAAGCAATGCTACCCTTGAGTCCCAAATCAAACACTGATGAAACTTCAAATGGCCCTTACTTCTATACGGTACGTCCTACACCTATCAAAGTTTGCAACATACAAATGCTTGTAACTTTTTACTGGAGCGTCATAAGACCTTGAAATTTTGTAACAATAAAGTACTCGAGCCTCTTGTCAATTTAAGCCATCGCTCAAAGCTATGCTACTATTGAGTCCCAAATCAAACACTGATAAAACTTCAAATGGCCCTAACATCTATACGGTACGTCCTACATCTATCAAAGTTTGCAACATACAAATGCTTGTAACTTTTTACTGGAGCGTCATAAAACCTGAAAATTTTTTAACAATAAAGTACTCGAGCCTCTTGTCAATTTAAGTTATCGGTGAAAGCTATGCTACCCTTGAGTCCCAAATCAAACACTGATAAAACTTCAAATTTCCCTAACTTCTATACGGTATGTCCTACACCTATCAAAGTTTGCAACATACAAATGCTTGTAACTTTTTACTGGAGCGTCATATAACCTTCAAATTTTGTAACAATAAAGTACTCGAGTCACTTGTCAATTTAAGTTATCGCTCAAAGCAATGCTACCCTTGAGTCCCAAATCAAACACTGATAAAACTTCAAATGGCCCTTACTTCTATACGGTACGTCCTACACCTATCAAAGTTTGCAACATACAAATGCTTGTAACTTTTTACTGGAGCGTCATAAAACCTTGAAATTTTTTAACAATAAAGTACTCGAGCCTCTTGTCAATTTAAGTTATCGCTCAAAGGTATGCTACCCTTGAGTCCCAAATCAAACACTGATGAAACTTCAAATGGCCCTAACTTCTATACGGTACGTCCTACAACTATCAAAGTTTGCAACATACAAATGCTTGTAACTTTTTACTGGAGCGTCATATAACCTTCAAATTTTGTAACAATAAAGTACTCGAGTCACTTGTCAATTTAAGTTATCGCTCAAAGCAATGCTACCGTTGAGTCCCAAATCAAACACTGATAAAACTTCAAATGGTCCTTACTTCTATACGGTATGTCCTACACCTATCAAAGTTTGCAACATACAAATGCTTGTAACTTTTTACTGGAGCGTCATAAAACCTTCAAATTTTGTAACAATAAAGTACTCGAGTCTCTTGTCAATTTAAGCTATCGGTCAAAGGTATGCTACCCTTGAGTCCCAAATCAAATACTGATAAAACTTCAAAGGGCCCTAACTTCTATACGGTACGTCCTTCACCTATCAAAGTTTGCAACATACAAATGCTTGTAACTTTTTACTGGAGCGTCATAAAACCTTGAAATTTTGTTACAATAAAGTACTCGAGTCTCTTGTCAACTTAAGTTATCGCTCAAAGCAATGCTACCCTTGAGTCCCAAATCAAACACTGATAAAACTTCAAATGGCCCTTACTTCTATACGGTACGTCCTACACCTATCAAAGTTTGCAACATACAAATGCTTGTAACTTTTTACTGGAGCGTCATAAAACCTTGAAATTTTGTAACAATAAAGTACTCGAGCCTCTTGTCAATTTAAGCCATCGCTCAAAGCTATGCTACTATTGAGTCCCAAATCAAACACTGATAAAACTTCAAATGGCCCTTACTTCTATACGGTACGTCCTATACCTATCAAAGTTTGCAACATACAAATGCTTGTAACTTTTTACTGGAGCGTCATAAAACCTTGAAATTTTGTAATAATAAAGTACTCGAGTCACTTGTCAATTTAAGCTATCGCTCAAAGCTGTGGTACCTTTGAGTCCCAAATCAAACACTGATAAAACTTCAAATGGCCCTTACTTCTATACGGTACGTCCTACACCTATCAAAGTTTGCAACATACAAATGCTTGTAACTTTTTACTGGAGCGTCATAAAACCTTGAAATTTTGTAACAATAAAGTACTCGAGTCTCTTGTCAACTTCAGTTATCGCTCAAAGCAATGCTACCCTTGAGTCCCAAATCAAACATTGATAAAACTTCAAATGGCCCTCACTTCTATACGGTACGTCCTACACATATCAAAGTTTGCAACATACAAATGCTTGTAACTTTTTACTGGAGCGTCATAAAACCTTGAAATGTTGTAGCAATAAAGTACTCGAGCCTATTGTCAATTTAAGCCATCGCTCAAAGCTATGCTACTATTGAGTCCCAAATCAAACACTGATAAAACTTCAAATGGCCCTAACTTCTATACGGTACGTCCTACACCTATCAAAGTTTGCAACATACAAATGCTTGTAACTTTTTACTGGAGCGTCATAAAACCTTAAAATTTTTTAACAATAAAGTACTCGAGCCTCTTGTCAATTTAAGTTATCGCTCAAAGCTATGCTACCCTTGAATCCCAAATCAAACACTGATAAAACTTCAAATTTCCCTAACTTCTATACGGTATGTCCTACACCTATCAAAGTTTGCAACATACAAATGCTTGTAACTTTTTACTGGAGCGTCATATAACCTTCAAATTTTGTAACAATAAAGTACTCGAGTCACTTGTCAATTTAAGTTATCGCTCAAAGCAATGCTACCCTTGAGTCCCAAATCAAACACTGATAAAACTTCAAATGGCCCTTACTTCTATACGGTACGTCCTACACCTATCAAAGTTTGCAACATACAAATGCTTGTAACTTTTTACTGGAGCGTCATAAAACCTTGAAATTTTTTAACAATAAAGTACTCGAGCCTCTTGTTAATTTATGTTATCGCTCAAAGGTATGCTACCCTTGAGTCCCAAATCAAACACTGATGAAACTTCAAATGGCCCTAACATCTATACGGTACGTCCTACATCTATCAAAGTTTGCAACATACAAATGCTTGTAACTTTTTACTGGAGCGTCATAAAACCTGAAAATTTTTTAACAATAAAGTACTCGAGCCTCTTGTCAATTTAAGTTATCGGTCAAAGCTATGCTACCCTTGAGTCCCAAATCAAACACTGATAAAACTTCAAATTTCCCTAACTTCTATACGGTATGTCCTACACCTATCAAAGTTTGCAACATACAAATGCTTGTAACTTTTTACTGGAGCGTCATATAACCTTCAAATTTTGTAACAATAAAGTACTCGAGTCACTTGTCAACTTAAGTTATCGCTCAAAGCAATGCTACCCTTGAGTCCCAAATCAAACACTGATAAAACTTCAAATGGCCCTTACTTCTATACGGTACGTCCTACACCTATCAAAGTTTGCAACATACAAATGCTTGTAACTTTTTACTGGAGCGTCATAAAACCTTGAAATTTTTTAACAATAAAGTACTCGAGCCTCTTGTCAATTTAAGTTATCGCTCAAAGGTATGCTACCCTTGAGTCCCAAATCAAACACTGATGAAACTTCAAATGGCCCTAACTTCTATACGGTACGTCCTACAACTATCAAAGTTTGCAACATACAAATGCTTGTAACTTTTTACTGGAGCGTCATATAACCTTCAAATTTTGTAACAATAAAGTACTCGAGTCACTTGTCAATTTAAGTTATCGCTCACAGCAATGCTACCGTTGAGTCCCAAATCAAACACTGATAAAACTTCAAATGGTCCTTACTTCTATACGGTATGTCCTACACCTATCAAAGTTTGCAACATACAAATGCTTGTAACTTTTTACTGGAGCGTCATAAAACCTTCAAATTTTGTAACAATAAAGTACTCGAGTCTCTTGTCAATTTAAGCTATCGGTCAAAGGTATGCTACCCTTGAGTCCCAAATCAAATACTGATAAAACTTCAATGGGCCCTAACTTCTATACGGTACGTCCTTCACCTATCAAAGTTTGCAACATACAAATGCTTGTAACTTTTTACTGGAGCGTCATAAAACCTTGAAATTTTGTTACAATAAAGTACTCGAGTCTCTTGTCAACTTAAGTTATCGCTCAAAGCAATGCTACCCTTGTGTCCCAAATCAAACACTGATAAAACTTCAAATGGCCCTTACTTCTATACGGTACGTCCTACACCTATCAAAGTTTGCAACATACAAATGCTTGTAACTTTTTACTGGAGCGTCATAAAACCTTGAAATTTTGTAACAATAAAGTACTCGAGCCTCTTGTCAATTTAAGCCATCGCTCAAAGCTATGCTACTATTGAGTCCCAAATCAAACACTGATAAAACTTCAAATGGCCCTTACTTCTATACGGTCCGTCCTATACCTATCAAAGTTTGCAACATACAAATGCTTGTAACTTTTTACTGGAACGTCATAAAACCTTGAAACTTTGTAATAATAAAGTACTCGAGCCTCTTGTCAATTTAAGCTATCGCTCAAAGCTGTGGTACCTTTGAGTCCCAAATCAAACACTGATAAAACTTCAAATGGCCCTAACTTCTATACGGTACGTCCTACACCTATCAAATTTTGCAACATACAAATGCTTGTAACTTTTTACTGGAGCGTCATAAAACCTTGAAATTTTTTAACAGTAAAGTACTCGAGCATCTTGTCAATTTAAGTTATCGCTCAAAGCTATGCTACCCTTGAGTCCCAAATCAAACACTGATAAAACTTCAAAGGGCCCTAACTTCTATATGGTACGTCCTACACCTATCAAAGTTTGCAACATACAAATGCTTGTAACTTTTTACTGGAGCGTCATAAAACCTTCAAATTTTGTAACAATAAAGTACTCGAGTCTCTTGTCAATTTAAGCTATCGGTCAAAGGTACGCTACCCTTGAGTCCCAAATCAAACACTGATAAAACTTCAAAGGGTCCTAACTTCTATACGGTACGTCCTACACCTATCAAAGTTTGCAACATACAAATGCTTGTAACTTTTTACTGGAGCGTCATAAAACCTTCAAATTTTGTAACAATAAAGTATTCGAGTCTCTTGTCAACTTAAGTTATCGCTCAAAGCAATGCTACCCTTGAGTCCCAAATCAAACACTGATAAAACTTCAAATGGCCCTTACTTCTATACGGTACGTCCTACACCTATCAAAGTTTGCATCATACAAATGCTTGTAACTTTTTACTGGAGCGTCATAAAACCTTGAAATTTTGTAACAATAAAGTACTCGAGCCTCTTGTCAATTTAAGCCATCGCTCAAAGCTATGCTACTATTGAGTCCCAAATCAAACACTGATAAAACTTCAAATGGCCCTAACATCTATACGGTACGTCCTACACCTATCAAAGTTTGCAACATACAAATGCTTGTCACTTTTTACTGGAGCGTCATAAAACCTTAAAATTTTTTAACAATAAAGTACTCGAGCCTCTTGTCAATTTAAGTTATCGGTCAAAGCTATGCTACCCTTGAGTCCCAAATCAAACACTGATAAAACTTCAAATTTCCCTAACTTCTATACGGTATGTCCTACACCTATCAAAGTTTGCAACATACAAATGCTTGTAACTTTTTACTGGAGCGTCATATAATCTTCAAATTTTGTAACAATAAAGTACTCCAGTCACTTGTCAATTTAAGTTATCGCTCAAAGCAATGCTACCCTTGAGTCCCAAATCAAACACTGATAAAACTTCAAATGGCCCTTACTTCTATACGGTACGTCCTACACCTATCAAAGTTTGCAACATACAAATGCTTGTAACTTTTTACTGGAGCGTCATAAAACCTTGAAATTTTTTAACAATAAAGTACTCGAGCCTCTTGTTAATTTAAGTTATCGCTCAAAGGTATGCTACCCTTGAGTCCCAAATCAAACACTGATGAAACTTCAAATGGCCCTAACTTCTATACGGTACGTCCTACAACTATCAAAGTTTGCAACATACAAATGCTTGTAACTTTTTACTGGAGCGTCATATAACCTTCAAATTTTGTAACAATAAAGTACTCGAGTCACTTGTCAATTTAAGTTATCGCTCAAAGCAATGCTACTGTTCACTCCCAAATCAAACACTGATAAAACTTCAAATGGCCCTTACTTCTATACGGTACGTCCTACACCTATCAAAGTTTGCAACATACAAATGCTTGTAACTTTTTACTGGAGCGT
Source organism: Clusia tigrina (assembly GCA_920105625.2). Taxonomy (NCBI): domain Eukaryota; kingdom Metazoa; phylum Arthropoda; class Insecta; order Diptera; family Clusiidae; genus Clusia; species Clusia tigrina. The sequence continues at coordinate 778,779 of CAKKTE020000546.1, read as the reverse complement.
CATAAAACCTTCAAATTTTGTAACAATAAAGTACTCGAGTCTCTTGTCAACTTCAGTTATCGCTCAAAGCAATGCTACCCTTGAGTCCCAAATCAAACACTGATAAAACTTCAAATGGCCCTTACTTCTATACGGTACGTCCTACACCTATCAAAGTTTGCAACATACAAATGCTTGTAACTTTTTACTGGAGCATCATAAAACCTTGAAATGTTGTAGCAATAAAGTACTCGAGCCTATTGTCAATTTAAGCCATCGCTCAAAGCTATGCTACTATTGAGTCCCAAATCAAACACTGATAAAACTTCAAATGGCCCTAACATCTATACGGTACGTCCTACACCTATCAAAGTTTGCAACATACAAATGCTTGTAACTTTTTACTGGAGCGTCATAAAACCTTAAAATTTTTTAACAATCAAGTACTCGAGCCTCTTGTCAATTTAAGTTATCGCTCAAAGCTATGCTACCCTTGAATCCCAAATCAAACACTGATAAAACTTCAAATTTCCCTAACTTCTATACGGTATGTCCTACACCTATCAAAGTTTGCAACATACAAATGCTTGTAACTTTTTACTGGAGCGTCATATAACCTTCAAATTTTGTAACAATAAAGTACTCGAGTCACTTGTCAATTTAAGTTATCGCTCAAAGCAATGCTACCCTTGAGTCCCAAATCAAACACTGATAAAACTTCATTTGGCCCTTACTTCTATACGGTACGTCCTACACCTATCAAAGTTTGGAACATACAAATGCTTGTAACTTTTTACTGGAGCGTCATAAAACCTTGAAATTTTTTAACAATAAAGTACTCGAGCCTCTTGTCAATTTAAGTTATCGCTCAAAGGTATGCTACCCTTGAGTCCCAAATCAAACACTGATGAAACTTCAAAATGCCCTAACTTCTATACGGTACGTCCTACACCTATCAAAGTTTGCAACATACAAATGATTGTAACTTTTTACTGGAGCGTCATAAAACCTTGAAATTTTGTAACAATAAAGTACTCGAGCCTCTTGTCAATTTAAGTTATCGCTCAAAGCTATGCTACCCTTGAGTCCCAAATCAAACACTGATAAAACTACAAAAGGCCCTAACTTCTATACGGTACGTCCTACACCTATCAAAGTTTGCAATCTACAAATGATTGTAACTTTTTACTGGAGCGTCATAAAACCTTCAAATTTTGTAACAATAAAGTACTCGAGCCTCTTGTCAATTTAAGCTATCGGTCAAAGCTATGCTACCCTTGAGTCCCAAATCAAACACTGATAAAACTTCAAATGGCCCTTACTTCTATACGGTACGTCCTACACCTATCAAAGTTTGCAACATACAAATGCTTGTAACTTTTTACTGGAGCGTCATAAAACCTTCAAATTTTTTAACAGTAAAGTACTCGAGCATCTTGTCAATTTAAGTTATCGCTCAAAGCTATGCTACCCTTGAGTCCCAAATCAAACACTGATAAAACTTCAAAGGGCCCTAACTTCTATACGGTACGTCCTACACCTATCAAAGTTTGCAACATACAAATGCTTGTAACTTTTTACTCGAGCGTCATAAAACCTGCAAATTTTGTAACAATAAAGTACTCGAGTCTCTTGTCAACTTAAGTTATCGCTCAAAGCAATGCTACCCTTGAGTCCCAAATCAAACACTGATAAAACTTCAAATGGCCCTTACTTCTATACGGTACGTCTTACACCTATCAAAGTTTGCAACATAGAAATGCTTGTAACTTTTTACTGGAGCGTCATAAAACCTTGAAATTTTGTAACAATAAAGTACTCGAGCCTCTTGTCAATTTAAGCCATCGCTCAAAGCTATGCTACTATTGAGTCCCAAATCAAACACTGATAAAACTTCAAATGGCCGTTACTTCTATACGGTACGTCCTACACCTATCAAAGTTTGCAACATACAAATGCTTGTAACTTTTTACTGGAGCGTCATAAAACCTTGAAATTTTGTAACAATAAAGTACTCGAGCCTCTTGTCAATTTAAGCTATCGCTCAAAGCTGTGGTTCCTTTGAGCCCCAAATCAAACACTGATAAAATTTCAAATGGCCCTAACTTCTATACGGTACGTCCTACACCTATCAAATTTTGCAACATACAAATGCTTGTAACTTTTTACTGGAGCGTCATAAAACCTTGAAATTTTTTAACAGTAAAGTACTCGAGCATCTTGTCAATTTAAGTTATCGCTCAAAGCTATGCTACCCTTGAGTCCCAAATCAAACTTCAAAGGGCCCTAACTTCTATACGGTACGTCCTACACCTATCAAAGTTTGCAACATACAAATGCTTGTAACTTTTTACTGGAGCGTCATAAAACCTTCAAATTTTGTAACAATAAAGTACTCGAGTCTCTTGTCAATTTAAGTTATCGCTCAAAGGTATACTACCCTTGAGTCCCAAATCAAACACTGATGAAACTTCAAATGGCCCTAACTTCTATACGGTACGTCCTACAACTATCAAAGTTTGCAACATACAAATGCTTGTAACTTTTTACTGGAGCGTCATATAACCTTCAAATTTTGTAACAATAAAGTACTCGAGTCACTTGTCAATTTAAGTTATCGCTCAAAGCAATGCTACTGTTCAGTCCCAAATCAAACACTGATAAAACTTCCAATGACCCTTACTTCTATACGGTACGTCCTACACCTATCAAAGTTTGCAACATACAAATGCTTGTAACTTTTTACTGGAGCGTCATAAAACCTTCAAATTTTGTAACAATAAAGTACTCGAGTCTCTTGTCAACTTAAGTTATCGCTCAAAGCAATGCTACCCTTGAGTCCCAAATCAAACACTGATAAAACTTCAAATGGCCCTTACTTCTATACGGTACGTCCTACACCTATCAAAGTTTGCAACATACAAATGCTTGTAACTTTTTACTGGAGCGTCATAAAACCTTGAAATGTTGTAGCAATAAAGTACTCGAGCCTATTGTCAATTTAAGCCATCGCTCAAAGCTATGCTGCTATTGAGTCCCAAATCAAACACTGATAAAACTTCAAATGGCCCTAACATCTATACGGTACGTCCTACACTTATCAAAGTTTGCAACATACAAATGCTTGTAACTTTTTACTGGAGCGTCATAAAATCTTAAAATTTTTTAACAATAAAGTACTCGAGCCTCTTGTCAATTTAAGTTATCGCTCAAAGCTATGCTACCCTTGAATCCCAAATCAAACACTGATAAAACTTCAAATTTCCCTAACTTCTATACGGTATGTCCTACACCTATCAAAGTTTGCAACATACAAATGCTTGTAACTTTTTACTGGAGCGTCATATAACCTTCAAATTTTGTAACAATAAAGTACTCGAGTCACTTGTCAATTTAAGTTATCGCTCAAAGCAATGCTACCCTTGAGTCCCAAATCAAACACTGATAAAACTTCATTTGGCCCTTACTTCTATACGGTACGTCCTACACCTATCAAAGTTTGCAACATACAAATGCTTGTAACTTTTTACTGGAGCGTCATAAAACCTTGAAATGTTGTAGCAATAAAGTACTCGAGCCTATTGTCAACTTAAGCCATCGCTCAAAGGTATGCTACCCTTGAGTCCCAAATCAAACACTGATGAAACTTCAAAGGGCCCTAACTTCTATACGGTACGTCCTACACCTATCAAAGTTTGCAACATACAAATGATTGTAACTTTTTACTGGAGCGTCATAAAACCTTGAAATTTTGTAACAATAAAGTACTCGAGCCTCTTGTCAATTTAAGTTATCGCTCAAAGCTATGCTACCCTTGAGTCCCAAATCAAACACTGATAAAACTACAAAAGGCCCTAACTCCTTTACGGTACGTCCTACACCTATCAAAGTTTGCAATATACAAATGATTGTAACTTTTTACTGGAGCGTCATAACACCTTCAAATTTTGTAACAATAAAGTACTCGAGCCTCTTGTCAATTTAAGCTATCGCTCAAAGCTGTGGTACCTTTGAGCCCCAAATCAAACACTGATAAAATTTCAAATGGCCCTAACTTCTATACGGTACGTCCTACACCTATCAAATTTTGCAACATACAAATGCTTGTAACTTTTTACTGGAGCGTCATAAAACCTTGAAATTTTTTAACAGTAAAGTACTCGAGCATCTTGTCAATTTAAGTTATCGCTCAAAGCTATGCTACCCTTGAGAACCAAATCAAACTTCAAAGGGTCCTAACTGCTATACGGTACGTCCTACACCTATCAAAGTTTGCAACATACAAATGCTTGTAACTTTTTACTGGAGCGTCATAAAACCTTCAAATTTTGTAACAATAAAGTACTCGAGTCTCTTGTCAATTTAAGTTATCGCTCAAAGGTATGCTACCCTTGAGTCCCAAATCAAACACTGATGAAACTTCAAATGGCCCTAACTTCTATACGGTACGTCCTACAACTATCAAAGTTTGCAACATACAAATTATTGTAACTTTTTACTGGAGCGTCATATAACCTTCAAATTTTGTAACAATAAAGTACTCGAGTCACTTGTCAATTTAAGTTATCGCTCAAAGCAATGCTACTGTTCAGTCCCAAATCAAACACTGATAAAACTTAAAATGGCCCTTACTTCTATACGGTACGTCACACACCTATCAAAGTTTGCAACATACAAATGCTTGTAACTTTTTACTGGAGCGTCATAAAACCTTGAAATGTTGTAGCAATAAAGTACTCGAGCCTATTGTCAACTTAAGCCATCGCTCAAAGCTATGCTGCTATTGAGTCCCAAATCAAACACTGATAAAACTTCAAATGGCCCTAACATCTATACGGTACGTCCTACACCTATCAAAGTTCGCAACATACAAATGCTTGTAACTTTTTACTGGAGCGTCATAAAACCTTAAAATTTTTTAACAATAAAGTACTCGAGCCTCTTGTCAATTTAAGTTATCGCTCAAAGCTATGCTACCCTTGAATCCCAAATCAAACACTGATAAAATTTCAAATGGCCCTAACTTCTATACGGTACGTCCTACACCTATCAAATTTTGCAACATACAAATGCTTGTAACTTTTTACTGGAGCGTCATAAAACCTTGAAATTTTTTAACAGTAAAGTACTCGAGCATCTTGTCAATTTAAGTTATCGCTCAAAGCTATGCTACCCTTGAGTCCCAAATCAAACTTCAAAGGGCCCTAACTTTTATACGGTACGTCCTACACCTATCAAAGTTTGCAACATACAAATGCTTGTAACTTTTTACTGGAGCGTCATAAAACCTTCAAATTTTGTAACAATAAAGTACTCGAGTCTCTTGTCAATTTAAGTTATCGCTCAAAGGTATACTACCCTTGAGTCCCAAATCAAACACTGATGAAACTTCAAATGGCCCTAACTTCTATACGGTACGTCCTACAACTATCAAAGTTTGCAACATACAAATGCTTGTAACTTTTTACTGGAGCGTCATATAACCTTCAAATTTTGTAACAATAAAGTACTCGAGTCACTTGTCAATTTAAGTTATCGCTCAAAGCAATGCTACTGTTCAGTCCCAAATCAAACACTGATAAAACTTCCAATGACCCTTACTTCTATACGGTACGTCCTACACCTATCAAAGTTTGCAACATACAAATGCTTGTAACTTTTTACTGGAGCGTCATAAAACCTTCAAATTTTGTAACAATAAAGTACTCGAGTCTCTTGTCAACTTAAGTTATCGCTCAAAGCAATGCTACCCTTGAGTCCCAAATCAAACACTGATAAAACTTCAAATGGCCCTTACTTCTATACGGTACGTCCTACACCTATCAAAGTTTGCAACATACAAATGCTTGTAACTTTTTACTGGAGCGTCATAAAACCTTGAAATGTTGTAGCAATAAAGTACTCGAGCCTATTGTCAATTTAAGCCATCGCTCAAAGCTATGCTGCTATTGAGTCCCAAATCAAACACTGATAAAACTTCAAATGGCCCTAACTTCTATACGGTACGTCCTACACCTATCAAAGTTTGCAACATACAAATGCTTGTAACTTTTTACTGGAGCGTCATAAAACCTTAAAATTTTTTAACAATAAAGTACTCGAGCCTCTTGTCAATTTAAGTTATCGCTCAAAGCTATGCTACCCTTGAATCCCAAATCAAACACTGATAAAACTTCAAATTTCCCTAACTTCTATACGGTATGTCCTACACCTATCAAAGTTTGCAACATACAAATGCTTGTAACTTTTTACTGGAGCGTCATATAACCTTCAAATTTTGTAACAATAAAGTACTCGAGTCACTTGTCAATTTAAGTTATCGCTCAAAGCAATGCTACCCTTGAGTCCCAAATCAAACACTGATAAAACTTCATTTGGCCCTTACTTCTATACGGTACGTCCTACACCTATCAAAGTTTGCAACATACAAATGCTTGTAACTTTTTACTGGAGCGTCATAAAACCTTGAAATGTTGTAGCAATAAAGTACTCGAGCCTATTGTCAATTTAAGCCATCGCTCAAAGGTATGCTACCCTTGAGTCCCAAATCAAACACTGATGAAACTTCAAAGGGCCCTAACTTCTATACGGTACGTCCTACACCTATCAAAGTTTGCAACATACAAATGATTGTAACTTTTTACTGGAGCGTCATAAAACCTTGAAATTTTGTAACAATAAAGTACTCGAGCCTCTTGTCAATTTAAGTTATCGCTCAAAGCTATGCTACCCTTGAGTCCCAAATCAAACACTGATAAAACTACAAAAGGCCCTAACTTCTTTACGGTACGTCCTACACCTATCAAAGTTTGCAATATACAAATGATTGTAACTTTTTACTGGAGCGTCATAACACCTTCAAATTTTGTAACAATAAAGTACTCGAGCCTCTTGTCAATTTAAGCTATCGCTCAAAGCTGTGGTACCTTTGAGCCCCAAATCAAACACTGATAAAATTTCAAATGGCCCTAACTTCTATACGGTACGTCCTACACCTATCAAATTTTGCAACATACAAATGCTTGTAACTTTTTACTGGAGCGTCATAAAACCTTGAAATTTTTTAACAGTAAAGTACTCGAGCATCTTGTCAATTTAAGTTATCGCTCAAAGCTATGCTACCCTTGAGTCCCAAATCAAACTTCAAAGGGTCCTAACTTCTATACGGTACGTCCTACACCTACCAAAGTTTGCAACATACAAATGCTTGTAACTTTTTACTGGAGCGTCATAAAACCTTCAAATTTTGTAACAATAAAGTACTCGAGTCTCTTGTCAATTTAAGTTATCGCTCAAAGGTATGCTACCCTTGAGTCCCAAATCAAACACTGATGAAACTTCAAATGGCCCTAACTTCTATACGGTACGTCCTACAACTATCAAAGTTTGCAACATACAAATGCTTGTAACTTTTTACTGGAGCGTCATATAACCTTCAAATTTTGTAACAATAAAGTACTCGAGTCACTTGTCAATTTAAGTTATCGCGCAAAGCAATGCTACTGTTCAGTCCCAAATCAAACACTGATAAAACTTAAAATGGCCCTTACTTGTATACGGTACGTCACACACCTATCAAAGTTTGCAACATACAAATGCTTGTAACTTTTTACTGGAGCGTCATAAAACCTTGAAATGTTGTAGCAATAAAGTACTCGAGCCTATTGTCAACTTAAGCCATCGCTCAAAGCTATGCTGCTATTGAGTCCCAAATCAAACACTGATAAAACTTCAAATGGCCCTAACATCTATACGGTACGTCCTACATCTATCAAAGTTCGCAACATACAAATGCTTGTAACTTTTTACTGGAGCGTCATAAAACCTTAAAATTTTTTAACAATAAAGTACTCGAGCCTCTTGTCAATTTAAGTTATCGCTCAAAGCTATGCTACCCTTGAATCCCAAATCAAACACTGATAAAACTTCAAATTTCCCTAACTTCTATACGGTATGTCCTACACCTATCAAAGTTTGCAACATACAAATGCTTGTAACTTTTTACTGGAGCGTCATAAAACCTGCAAATTTTGTAACAATAAAGTACTCGAGTCTCTTGTCAACTTAAGTTATCGCTCAAAGCAATGCTACCCTTGAGTCCCAAATCAAACACTGATAAAACTTCAAATGGCCCTTACTTCTATACGGTACGTCTTACACCTATCAAAGTTTGCAACATACAAATGCTTGTAACTTTTTACTGGAGCGTCATAAAACCTTGAAATTTTGTAACAATAAAGTACTCGAGCCTCTTGTCAATTTAAACCATCGCTCAAAGCTATGCTACTATTGAGTCCCAAATCAAACACTGATAAAACTTCAAATGGCCGTTACTTCTATACGGTACGTCCTACACCTATCAAAGTTTGCAACATACAAATGCTTGTAACTTTTTACTGGAGCGTCATAAAACCTTGAAATTTTGTAACAATAAAGTACTCGAGCCTCTTGTCAATTTAAGCTATCGCTCAAAGCTGTGGTACCTTTGAGCCCCAAATCAAACACTGATAAAATTTCAAATGGCCCTAACTTCTATACGGTACGTCCTACACCTATCAAATTTTGCAACATACAAATGCTTGTAACTTTTTACTGGAGCGTCATAAAACCTTGCAATTTTTTAACAGTAAAGTACTCGAGCATCTTGTCAATTTAAGTTATCGCTCAAAGCTATGCTACCCTTGAGTCCCAAATCAAACTTCAAAGGGCCCTAACTTCTATACGGTACGTCCTACACCTATCAAAGTTTGCAACATACAAATGCTTGTAACTTTTTACTGGAGCGTCATAAAACCTTCAAATTTTGTAACAATAAAGTACTCGAGTCTCTTGTCAATTTAAGTTATCGCTCAAAGGTATGCTACCCTTGAGTCCCAAATCAAACACTGATGAAACTTCAAATGGCCCTAACTTCTATACGGTACGTCCTACAACTATCAAAGTTTGCAACATACAAATGCTTGTAACTTTTTACTGGAGCGTCATATAACCTTCAAATTTTGTAACAATAAAGTACTCGAGTCACTTGTCAATTTAAGTTATCGCTCAAAGCAATGCTACTGTTCAGTCCCAAATCAAACACTGATAAAACTTCAAATGGCCCTTACTTCTATACGGTACGTCCTACACCTATCAAAGTTTGCAACATACAAACGCTTGTAACTTTTTACTGGAGCGTCATAAAACCTTCAAATTTTGTAACAATAAAGTACTCGAGTCTCTTGTCAACTTAAGTTATCGCTCAAAGCAATGCTACCCTTGAGTCCCAAATCAAACACTGATAAAACTTCAAATGGCCCTTACTTCTATACGGTACGTCCTACACCTATCAAAGTTTGCAACATACAAATGCTTGTAACTTTTTACTGGAGCGTCATAAAACCTTGAAATGTTGTATCAATAAAGTACTCGAGCCTATTGTCAATTTAAGCCATCGCTCAAAGCTATGCTGCTATTGAGTCCCAAATCAAACACTGATAAAACTTCAAATGGCCCTAACATCTATACGGTACGTCCTACACCTATCAAAGTTTGCAACATACAAATGCTTGTAACTTTTTACTGGAGCGTCATAAAACCTTAAAATTTTTTAACAATAAAGTACTCGAGCCTCTTGTCAATTTAAGTTATCGCTCAAAGCTATGCTACCCTTGAATCAAAAATCAAACACTGATAAAACTTCAAATTTCCCTAACTTCTATACGGTATGTCCTACACCTATCAAAGTTTGCAACATACAAATGCTTGTAACTTTTTACTGGAGCGTCATATAACCTTCAAATTTTGTAACAATAAAGTACTCGAGTCACTTGTCAATTTAAGTTATCGCTCAAAGCAATGCTACCCTTGAGTCCCAAATCAAACACTGATAAAACTTCATTTGGCCCTTACTTCTATACGGTACGTCCTACACCTATCAAAGTTTGCAACATACAAATGCTTGTAACTTTTTACTGGAGCGTCATAAAACCTTGAAATGTTGTAGCAATAAAGTACTCGAGCCTATTGTCAATTTAAGCCATCGCTCAAAGGTATGCTACCCTTGAGTCCCAAATCAAACACTGATGAAACTTCAAAGGGCCCTAACTTCTATACGGTACGTCCTACACCTATCAAAGTTTGCAACATACAAATGATTGTAACTTTTTACTGGAGCGTCATAAAACCTTGAAATTTTGTAACAATAAAGTACTCGAGCCTCTTGTCAATTTAAGTTATCGCTCAAAGCTATGCTACCCTTGAGTCCCAAATCAAACACTGATAAAACTACAAAAGGCCCTAACTTCTTTACGGTACGTCCTACACCTATCAAAGTTTGCAATATACAAATGATTGTAACTTTTTACTGGAGCGTCATAACACCTTCAAATTTTGTAACAATAAAGTACTCGAGCCTCTTGTCAATTTAAGCTATCGCTCAAAGCTGTGGTACCTTTGAGCCCCAAATCAAACACTGATAAAATTTCAAATGGCCCTAACTTCTATACGGTACGTCCTACACCTATCAAATTTTGCAACATACAAATGCTTGTAACTTTTTACTGGAGCGTCATAAAACCTTGAAATTTTTTAACAGTAAAGTACTCGAGCATCTTGTCAATTTAAGTTATCGCTCAAAGCTATGCTACCCTTGAGTCCCAAATCAAACTTCAAAGGGCCCTAACTTCTATACGGTACGTCCTACACCTATCAAAGTTTGCAACACACAAATGCTTGTAACTTTTTACTGGAGCGTCTTAAAACCTTCAAATTTTGTAACAATAAAGTACTCGAGTCTCTTGTCAATTTAAGTTATCGCTCAAAGGTATGCTACCCTTGAGTCCCAAATCAAACACTGATGAAACTTCAAATGGCCCTAACTTCTATACGGTACGTCCTACAACTATCAAAGTTTGCAACATACAAATGCTTGTAACTTTTTACTGGAGCGTCATATAACCTTCAAATTTTGTAACAATAAAGTACTCGAGTCACTTGTCAATTTAAGTTATCGCTCAAAGCAATGCTACTGTTCAGTCCCAAATCAAACACTGATAAAACTTAAAATGGCCCTTACTTCTATACGGTACGTCACACACCTATCAAAGTTTGCAACATACAAATGCTTGTAACTTTTTACTGGAGCGTCATAAAACCTTGAAATGTTGTAGCAATAAAGTACTCGAGCCTATTGTCAACTTAAGCCATCGCTCAAAGCTATGCTGCTATTGAGTCCCAAATCAAACACTGATAAAACTTCAAATGGCCCTAACATCTATACGGTACGTCCTACAAAGCTTGCAACATACAAATGCTTGTAACTTTTTACTGGAGCGTCATAACACCTTCAAATTTTTTAACAATAAAGTACTCGAGCCTCTTGTCAATTTAAGTTATCGCTCAAAGCTATGCTACCCTTGAATCCCAAATCAAACACTGATAAAACTTCAAATTTCCCTAACTTCTATACGGTATGTCCTACACCTATCAAAGTTTGCAACATACAAATGCTTGTAACTTTTTACTGGAGCGTCATATAACCTTCAAATTTTGTAACAATAAAGTACTCGAGTCACTTGTCAATTTAAGTTATCGCTCAAAGCAATGCTACCCTTGAGTCCCAAATCAAACACTGATAAAACTTCATTTGGCCCTTACTTCTATACGGTACGTCCTACACCTATCAAAGTTTGGATCATACAAATGCTTGTAACTTTTTACTGGAGCGTCATAAAACCTTGAAATTTTTTAACAATAAAGTACTCGAGCCTCTTGTCAATTTAAGTTATCGCTCAAAGGTATGCTACCCTTGAGTCCCAAATCAAACACTGATGAAACTTCAAAGGGCCCTAACTTCTATACGGTACGTCCTACACCTATCAAAGTTTGCAACATACAAATGATTGTAACTTTTTACTGGAGCGTCATAAAACCTTGAAATTTTGTAACAATAAAGTACTCGAGCCTCTTGTCAATTTAAGTTATCGCTCAAAGCTATGCTACCCTTGAGTCCCAAATCAAACACTGATAAAACTACAAAAGGCCCTAACTTCTATACGGTACGTCCTACACCTATCAAAGTTTGCAATATACAAATGATTGTAACTTTTTACTGGAGCGTCATAAAACCTTCAAATTTTGTAACAATAAAGTACTCGAGCCTCTTGTCAATTTAAGCTATCGGTCAAAGCTATGCTACCCTTGAGTCCCAAATCAAACACTGATAAAACTTCAAATGGCCCTTACTTCTATACGGTACGTCCTACACCTATCAAAGTTTGCAACATACAAATGCTTGTAACTTTTTACTGGAGCGTCATAAAACCTTCAAATTTTTTAACAGTAAAGTACTCGAGCATCTTGTCAATTTAAGTTATCGCTCAAAGCTATGCTACCCTTGAGTCCCAAATCAAACACTGATAAAACTTCAAAGGGCCCTAACTTCTATACGGTACGTCCTACACCTATCAAAGTTTGCAACATACAAATGCTTGTAACTTTTTACTCGAGCGTCATAAAACCTGCAAATTTTGTAACAATAAAGTACTCGAGTCTCTTGTCAACTTAATTTATCGCTCAAAGCAACGCTACCCTTGAGTCCCAAATCAAACACTGATAAAACTTCAAATGGCCCTTACTTCTATACGGTACGTCCTACACCTATCAAAGTTTGCAACATACAAATGCTTGTAACTTTTTACTGGAGCGTCATAAAACCTTGAAATTTTGTAACAATAAAGTACTCGAGCCACTTGTCAATTTAAGCCATCGCTCAAAGCTATGCTACTATTGAGTCCCAAATCAAACACTGATAAAACTTCAAATGGCCCTTACTTCTATACGGTACGTCCTACACCTATCAAAGTTTGCAACATTCAAATGCTTGTAACTTTTTACTGGAGCGTCATAAAACCTTGAAATTTTGTAACAATAAAGTACTCGAGCCTCTTGTCAATTTAATCTATCGCTCAAAGCTGTGGTACCTTTGAGCCCCAAATCAAACACTGATAAAATTTCAAATGGCCCTAACTTCTATACGGTACGTCCTACACCTATCAAATTTTGCAACATACAAATGCTTGTAACTTTTTAGTGGAGCGTCATAAAACCTTGAAATTTTTTAACAGTAAAGTACTCGAGCATCTTGTCAATTTAAGTTATCGCTCAAAGCTATGCTACCCTTGAGTCCCAAATCAAACTTCAAAGGGCCCTAACTTCTATACGGTACGTCCTACACCTATCAAAGTTTGCAACATACAAATGCTTGTAACTTTTTACTGGAGCGTCATAAAACCTTCAAATTTTGTAACAATAAAGTACTCGAGCCTCTTGTCAATTTAAGCTATCGGTCAAAGCTATGCTACCCTTGAGTCCCAAATCAAACACTGATAAAACTTCAAATGGCCCTTACTTCTATACGGTACGTCCTACACCTATCAAAGTTTGCAACATACAAATGCTTGTAACTTTTTACTGGAGCGTCATAAAACCTTCAAATTTTTTAACAGTAAAGTACTCGAGCATCTTGTCAATTTAAGTTATCGCTCAAAGCTATGCTACCCTTGAGTCCCAAATCAAACACTGATAAAACTTCAAAGGGCCCTAACTTCTATACGGTACGTCCTACACCTATCAAAGTTTGCAACACACAAATGCTTGTAACTTTTTACTGGAGCGTCATAAAACCTTCAAATTTTTTAACAGTAAAGTACTCGAGCATCTTGTCAATTTAAGTTATCGCTCAAAGCTATGCTACCCTTGAGTCCCAAATCAAACTCTGATAAAACTTCAAAGGGCCCTAACTTCTATACGGTACGTCCTACACCTATCAAAGTTTGCAACATACAAATGCTTGTAACTTTTTACTCGAGCGTCATAAAACCTGCAAATTTTGTAACAATAAAGTACTCGAGTCTCTTGTCAACTTAATTTATCGCTCAAAGCAACGCTACCCTTGAGTCCCAAATCAAACACTGATAAAACTTCAAATGGCCCTTACTTCTATACGGTACGTCCTACACCTATCAAAGTTTGCAACATACAAATGCTTGTAACTTTTTACTGGAGCGTCATAAAACCTTGAAATTTTGTAACAATAAAGTACTCGAGCCACTTGTCAATTTAAGCCATCGCTCAAAGCTATGCTACTATTGAGTCCCAAATCAAACACTGATAAAACTTCAAATGGCCCTTACTTCTATACGGTACGTCCTACACCTATCAAAGTTTGCAACATACAAATGCTTGTAACTTTTTACTGGAGCGTCATAAAACCTTGAAATTTTGTAACAATAAAGTACTCGAGCCTCTTGTCAATTTAAGCTATCGCTCAAAGCTGTGGTACCTTTGAGCCCCAAATCAAACACTGATAAAATTTCAAATGGCCCTAACTTCTATACGGTACGTCCTACACCTATCAAATTTTGCAACATACAAATGCTTGTAACTTTTTAGTGGAGCGTCATAAAACCTTGAAATTTTTTAACAGTAAAGTACTCGAGCATCTTGTCAATTTAAGTTATCGCTCAAAGCTATGCTACCCTTGAGTCCCAAATCAAACTTCAAAGGGCCCTAACTTCTATACGGTACGTCCTACACCTATCAAAGTTTGCAACATACAAATGCTTGTAACTTTTTACTGGAGCGTCATAAAACCTTCAAATTTTGTAACAATAAAGTGCTCGAGTCTCTTGTCAATTTAAGTTATCGCTCAAAGGTATGCTACCCTTGAGTCCCAAATCAAACACTGATGAAACTTCAAATGGCCCTAACTTCTATACGGTACGTCCTACAACTATCAAAGTTTGCAACATACAAATGCTTGTAACTTTTTACTGGAGCGTCATATAACCTTCAAATTTTGTAACAATAAAGTACTCGAGCCTCTTGTCAATTTAAGCTATCGGTCAAAGCTATGCTACCCTTGAGTCCCAAATCAAACACTGATAAAACTTCAAATGGCCCTTACTTCTATACGGTACGTCCTACACCTATCAAAGTTTGCAACATACAAATGCTTGTTACTTTTTACTGGAGCGTCATAAAACCTTCAAATTTTTTAACAGTAAAGTACTCGAGCATCTTGTCAATTTAAGTTATCGCTCAAAGCTATGCTACCCTTGAGTCCCAAATCAAACACTGATAAAACTTCAAATGGCCCTTACTTCTATACGGTACGTCCTACACCTATCAAAGTTTGCAACATACAAATGCTTGTAACTTTTTAGTGGAGCGTCATAAAACCTTGAAATTTTTTAACAGTAAAGTACTCGAGCATCTTGTCAATTTAAGTTATCGCTCAAAGCTATGCTACCCTTGAGTCCCAAATCAAACTTCAAAGGGCCCTAACTTCTATACGGTACGTCCTACACCTATCAAAGTTTGCAACATACAAATGCTTGTAACTTTTTACTCGAGCGTCATAAAACCTGCAAATTTTGTAACAATAAAGTACTCGAGTCTCTTGTCAACTTAAGTTATCGCTCAAAGCAACGCTACCCTTGAGTCCCAAATCAAACACTGATAAAACTTCAAATGGCCCTTACTTCTATACGGTACGTCCTACACCTATCAAAGTTTGCAACATACAAATGCTTGTAACTTTTTACTGGAGCGTCATAAAACCTTGAAATTTTGTAACAATAAAGTACTCGAGCCACTTGTCAATTTAAGCCATCGCTCAAAGCTATGCTACTATTGAGTCCCAAATCAAACACTGATAAAACTTCAAATGGCCCTTACTTCTATACGGTACGTCCTACACCTATCAAAGTTTGCAACATACAAATGCTTGTAACTTTTTACTGGAGCGTCATAAAACCTTGAAATTTTGTAACAATAAAGTACTCGAGCCTCTTGTCAATTTAAGCTATCGCTCAAAGCTGTGGTACCTTTGAGCCCCAAATCAAACACTGATAAAATTTCAAATGGCCCTAACTTCTATACGGTACGTCCTACACCTATCAAATTTTGCAACATACAAATGCTTGTAACTTTTTAGTGGAGCGTCATAAAACCTTGAAATTTTTTAACAGTAAAGTACTCGAGCATCTTGTCAATTTAAGTTATCGCTCAAAGCTATGCTACCCTTGAGTCCCAAATCAAACTTCAAAGGGCCCTAACTTCTATACGGTACGTCCTACACCTATCAAAGTTTGCAACATACAAATGCTTGTAACTTTTTACTGGAGCGTCATAAAACCTTCAAATTTTGTAACAATAAAGTGCTCGAGTCTCTTGTCAATTTAAGTTATCGCTCAAAGGTATGCTACCCTTGAGTCCCAAATCAAACACTGATGAAACTTCAAATGGCCCTAACTTCTATACGGTACGTCCTACAACTATCAAAGTTTGCAACATACAAATGCTTGTAACTTTTTACTGGAGCGTCATATAACCTTCAAATTTTGCAACAATAAAGTACTCGAGCCTCTTGTCAATTTAAGCTATCGGTCAAAGCTATGCTACCCTTGAGTCCCAAATCAAACACTGATAAAACTTCAAATGGCCCTTACTTCTATACGGTACGTCCTACCTATCAAAGTTTGCAACATACAAATGCTTGTAACTTTTTACTGGAGCGTCATAAAACCTTCAAATTTTTTAACAGTAAAGTACTCGAGCATCTTGTCAATTTAAGTTATCGCTCAAAGCTATGCTACCCTTGAGTCCCAAATCAAACACTGATAAAACTTCAAAGGGCCCTAACTTCTATACGGTACGTCCTACACCTATCAAAGTTTGCAACATACAAATGCTTGTAACTTTTTACTCGAGCGTCATAAAACCTGCAAATTTTGTAACAATAAAGTACTCGAGTCTCTTGTCAACTTAAGTTATCGCTCAAAGCAACGCTACCCTTGAGTCCCAAATCAAACACTGATAAAACTTCAAATGGCCCTTACTTCTATACGGTACGTCCTACACCTATCAAAGTTTGCAACATACAAATGCTTGTAACTTTTTACTGGAGCGTCATAAAACCTTGAAATTTTGTAACAATAAAGTACTCGAGCCACTTGTCAATTTAAGCCATCGCTCAAAGCTATGCTACTATTGAGTCCCAAATCAAACACTGATAAAACTTCAAATGGCCCTTACTTCTATACGGTACGTCCTACACCTATCAAAGTTTGCAACATACAAATGCTTGTAACTTTTTACTGGAGCGTCATAAAACCTTGAAATTTTGTAACAATAAAGTACTCGAGCCTCTTGTCAATTTAAGCTATCGCTCAAAGCTGTGGTACCTTTGAGCCCCAAATCAGACACTGATAAAATTTCAAATGGCCCTAACTTCTATACGGTACGTCCTACACCTATCAAATTTTGCAACATACAAATGCTTGTAACTTTTTAGTGGAGCGTCATAAAACCTTGAAATTTTTTAACAGTAAAGTACTCGAGCATCTTGTCAATTTAAGTTATCGCTCAAAGCTATGCTACCCTTGAGTCCCAAATCAAACTTCAAAGGGCCCTAACTTCTATACGGTACGTCCTACACCTATCAAAGTTTGCAACATACAAATGCTTGTAACTTTTTACTGGAGCGTCATAAAACCTTCAAATTTTGTAACAATAAAGTGCTCGAGTCTCTTGTCAATTTAAGTTATCGCTCAAAGGTATGCTACCCTTGAGTCCCAAATCAAACACTGATGAAATTACAAATGGCCCTAACTTCTATACGGTACGTCCTACAACTATCAATGTTTGCAACATACAAATGCTTGTAACTTTTTACTGGAGCGTCATATAACCTTCAAATTTTGTAACAATAAAGTACTCGAGTCACTTGTCAATTTAAGTTATCGCTCAAAGCAATGCTACTGTTCAGTCCCAAATCAAACACTGATAAAACTTCAAATGGCCCTTACTTCTATACGGTACGTCCTACACCTATCAAAGTTTGCAACATACAAATGCTTGTAACTTTTTACTGGAGCGTCATAAAACCTTCAAATTTTGTAACTATAAAGTACTCGAGTCTCTTGTCAACTTAAGTTATCGCTCAAAGCAATGCTACCCTTGAGTCCCAAATCAAACACTGATAAAACTTCAAATGGCCCTTACTTCTATACGGTACGTCCTACACCTATCAAAGTTTGCAACATACAAATGCTTGTAACTTTTTACTGGAGCGTCATAAAACCTTGAAATGTTGTAGCAATAAAGTACTCGAGCCTATTGTCAATTTAAGCCATCGCTCAAAGCTATGCTACTATTGAGTCCCAAATCAAACACTGATAAAACTTCAAATGGCCCTAACATCTATACGGTACGTCCTACACCTATCAAAGTTTGCAACATACAAATGCTTGTAACTTTTTACTGGAGCGTCATAAAACCTTAAAATTTTTTAACAATAAAGTACTCGAGCCTCTTGTCAATTTAAGTTATCGCTCAAAGCTATGCTACCCTTGAATCCCAAATCAAACACTGATAAAACTTCAAATTTCCCTAACTTCTATACGGTATGTCCTACACCTATCAAAGTTTGCAACATACAAATGCTTGTAACTTTTTACTGGAGCGTCATATAACCTTCAAATTTTGTAACAATAAAGTACTCGAGTCACTTGTCAATTTAAGTTATCGCTCAAAGCAATGCTACCCTTGAGTCCCAAATCAAACACTGATAAAACTTCATTTGGCCCTTACTTCTATACGGTACGTCCTACACCTATCAAAGTTTGGAACATACAAATGCTTGTAACTTTTTACTGGAGCGTCATAAAACCTTGAAATTTTTTAACAATAAAGTACTCGAGCCTCTTGTCAATTTAAGTTATCGCTCAAAGGTATGCTACCCTTGAGTCCCAAATCAAACACTGATGAAACTTCAAAGGGCCCTAACTTCTATACGGTACGTCTTACACGTATCAAAGTTTGCAACATACAAATGATTGTAACTTTTTACTGGAGCGTCATAAAACCTTGAAATTTTGTAACAATAAAGTACTCGAGCCTCTTGTCAATTTAAGTTATCGCTCAAAGCTATGCTACCCTTGAGTCCCAAATCAAACACTGATAAAACTACAAAAGGCCCTAACTTCTATACGGTACGTCCTGCACCTATCAAAGTTTGCAATATACAAATGATTGTAACTTTTTACTGGAGCGTCATAAAACCTTCAAATTTTGTAACAATAAAGTACTCGAGCCTCTTGTCAATTTAAGCTATCGGTCAAAGCTATGCTACCCTTGAGTCCCAAATCAAACACTGATAAAACTTCAAATGGCCATTACTTCTATACGGTACGTCCTACACCTATCAAAGTTTGCAACATACAAATGCTTGTAACTTTTTACAGGAGCGTCATAAAACCTTCAAATTTTTTAACAGTAAAGTACTCGAGCATCTTGTCAATTTAAGTTATCGCTCAAAGCTGTGCTACCCTTGAGTCCCAAATCAAACTTCAAAGGGCCCTAACTTCTATACGGTACGTCCTACACCTATCAAAGTTTGCAACTTACAAATGCTTGTAACTTTTTACTGGAGCGTCATAAAACCTTCAAATTTTGTAACAATAAAGTACTCGAGTCTCTTGTCAATTTAAGCTATCGGTCAAAGGTATGCTACCCTTGAGTCCCAAATCAAACACTGATAAAACTTCAAAGGGCCCTAACTTCTATACGGTACGTCCTACACCTATCAAAGTTTGCAACATACAAATGCTTGTAACTTTTTACTGGAGCGTCATAAAACCTTCAAATTTTGTAACAATAAAGTACTCGAGTCTCTTGTCAACTTAAGTTATCGCTCAAAGTAATGCTACCCTTGAGTCCCAAATCAAACACTGATAAAACTTCAAATGGCCCTTACTTCTATACGGTACGTCCTACACCTATCAAAGTTTGCAACATACAAATGCTTGTAACTTTTTACTGGAGCGTCATAAAACCTTGAAATTTTGTAACAATAAAGTACTCGAGCCTCTTGTCAATTTAAGCCATCGCTCAAAGCTATGCTACTATTGAGTCCCAAATCAAACACTGATAAAACTTCAAATGGCCCTAACATCTATACGGTACGTCCTACACCTATCAAAGTTTGCAACATACAAATGCTTGTAACTTTTTACTGGAGCGTCATAAAACCTTAAAATTTTTTAACAATAAAGTACTCGAACCTGTTGTCAATTTAAGTTATCGGTCAAAGCTATGCTACCCTTGAGTCCCAAATCAAACACTAATAAAACTTCAAATTTCCGTAACTTCTATACGGTATGTCCTACACCTATCAAAGTTTGCAACATACAAATGCTTGTAACTTTTTACTGGAGCGTCATATAACCTTCAAATTTTGTAACAATAAAGTACTCCAGTCACTTGTCAATTTAAGTTATCGCTCAAAGCAATGCTAACATTGAGTCCCAAATCAAACACTGATAAAACTTCAAATGGCCCTTACTTCTATACGGTACGTCCTACACCTATCAAAGTTTGCAACATACAAATGCTTGTAACTTTTTACTGGAGCGTCATAAAACCTTGAAATTTTTTAACAATAAAGTACTCGAGCCTCTTGTCAATTTAAGTTATCGCTCAAAGGTATGCTACCCTAGAGTCCCAAATCAAACACTGATGAAACTTCAAATGGCCCTAACGGTACGTCCTACAACTATCAAAGTTTCCAACATACAAATGCTTGTAACTTTTTACTGGAGCGTCATATAACCTTCAAATTTTGTAACAATAAAGTACTCGAGTCACTTGTCAATTTAAGTTATCGCTCAAAGCAATGCTACCGTTGAGTCCCAAATCAAACACTTATAAAACTTCAAATGGCCCTTACTTCTATACGGTACGTCCTACACCTATCAAAGTTTGCAACATATAAATGCTTGTAACTATTTACTGGAGCGTCATAAAACCTTGAAATTTTGTAACAATAAAGTACTCGAGCCTCTTGTCAATTTAAGCTATCGCTCAAAGCTATGCTACCCTTGAGTCCCAAATCAAACACTGATAAAACTTCAAATGGCCCTAACTTCTATACGGTACGTCCTACACCTATCAAAGTTTGCAACATACAAATGCTTGTAACTTTTTACTGGAGCGTCATAAAACCTTCAAATTTTGTAACAATAAAGTACTCGAGTCTCTTGTCAATTTAAGCTATCGGTCAAAGGTATGCTACCCTTGAGTCCCAAATCAAACACTGATAAAACTTCAATGGGCCCTAACTTCTATACGGTACGTCCTACACCTATCAAAGTTTGCAATATACAAATGATTGTAACTTTTTACTGGAGCGTCATAAAACCTTCAAATTTTGTAACAATAAAGTACTCGAGCCTCTTGTCAATTTAAGCTATCGGTCAAAGCTATGCTACCCTTGAGTCCCAAATCAAACACTGATGAAACTTCAAATGGCCCTTACTTCTATACGGTACGTCCTACACCTATCAAAGATTGCAACATACAAATGCTTGTAACTTTTTACTGGAGCGTCATAAAACCTTGAAATTTTGTAACAATAAAGTACTCGAGCCTCTTGTCAATTTAAGCTATCGCTCAAAGCTGTGGTACCTTTGAGTCCCAAATCAAACACTGATAAAAATTCAAATGGCCCTAACTTCTATACGGTACGTCCTACACCTATCAAATTTTGCAACATACAAATGCTTGTAACTTTTTACTGGAGCGTCATAAAACCTTGAAATTTTTTAACAATAAAGTACTCGAGCCTCTTGTCAATTTAAGTTATCGCTCAAAGGTATGCTACCCTTGAGTCCCAAATCAAACACTGATGAAACTTCAAATGGGCCTAACTTCTATATGGTACGTCCTACAACTATCAAAGTTTGCAACATACAAATGCTTGTAACTTTTTACTGGAGCGTCATATAACCTTCAAATTTTGTAACAATAAAGTACTCGAGCCTCTTGTCAATTTAAGCTATCGCTCAAAGCTATGCTACCCTTGAGTCCCAAATCAAACACTGATAAAACTTCAAATGGCCCTTACTTCTATACGGTACGTCCTACACCTATCAAAGTTTGCAACATACAAATGCTTGTAACTTTTTACTGGAGCGTCATAAAACCTTGAAATTTTGTAACAATAAAGTACTCGAGCCTCTTGTCAATTTAAGCTATCGCTCAAAGCTATGCTACCCTTGAGTCCCAAATCAAACACTGATAAAACTTCAAATGGCCCTAACTTCTATACGGTACGTCCTACACCTATCAAAGTTTGCAACATACAAATGCTTGTAACTTTTTACTGGAGCGTCATAAAACCTTCAAATTTTGTAACAATAAAGTACTCGAGTCTCTTGTCAATTTAAGCTATCGGTCAAAGGTATGCTACCCTTGAGTCCCAAATCAAACACTGATAAAACTTCAATGGGCCCTAACTTCTATACGGTACGTCCTACACCTATCAAAGTTTGCAATATACAAATGATTGTAACTTTTTACTGGAGCGTCATAAAACCTTCAAATTTTGTAACAATAAAGTACTCGAGCCTCTTGTCAATTTAAGCTATCGGTCAAAGCTATGCTACCCTTGAGTCCCAAATCAAACACTGATGAAACTTCAAATGGCCCTTACTTCTATACGGTACGTCCTACACCTATCAAAGATTGCAACATACAAATGCTTGTAACTTTTTACTGGAGCGTCATAAAACCTTGAAATTTTGTAACAATAAAGTACTCGAGCCTCTTGTCAATTTAAGCTATCGCTCAAAGCTGTGGTACCTTTGAGTCCCAAATCAAACACTGATAAAAATTCAAATGGCCCTAACTTCTATACGGTACGTCCTACACCTATCAAATTTTGCAACATACAAATGCTTGTAACTTTTTACTGGAGCGTCATAAAACCTTGAAATTTTTTAACAATAAAGTACTCGAGCCTCTTGTCAATTTAAGTTATCGCTCAAAGGTATGCTACCCTTGAGTCCCAAATCAAACACTGATGAAACTTCAAATGGGCCTAACTTCTATATGGTACGTCCTACAACTATCAAAGTTTGCAACATACAAATGCTTGTAACTTTTTACTGGAGCGTCATATAACCTTCAAATTTTGTAACAATAGAGTACTCGAGCCTCTTGTCAATTTAAGCTATCGCTCAAAGCTATGCTACCCTTGAGTCCCAAATCAAACACTGATAAAACTTCAAATGGCCCTTACTTCTATACGGTACGTCCTACACCTATCAAAGTTTGCAACATACAAATGCTTGTAACTTTTTACTGGAGCGTCATAAAACCTTGAAATTTTGTAACAATAAAGTACTCGAGCCTCTTGTCAATTTAAGTTATCGCTCAAAGCTATGCTACCCTTGAGTCCCAAATCAAACACTGATAAAACTACAAAAGGCCCTAACTTCTATACGGTACGTCCTACACCTATCAAATTTTGCAACATACAAATGATTGTAACTTTTTACTGGAGCGTCATAAAACCTTCAAATTTTGTAACAATAAAGTACTCGAGCCTCTTGTCAATTTAAGCTATCGGTCAAAGCTATGCTACCCTTGAGTTCCAAATCAAACACTGATGAAACTTCAAATGGCCCTTACTTCTATACGGTACGTCCTACACCTATCAAAGATTGCAACATACAAATGCTTGTAACTTTTTACTGGAGCGTCATAAAACCTTGAAATTTTGTAACAATAAAGTACTCGAGCCTCTTGTCAATTTAAGCTATCGCTCAAAGCTGTGGTACCTTTGAGCCCCAAATCAAACACTGATAAAATTTCAAATGGCCCTAACTTCTATACGGTACGTCCTACACCTATCAAATTTTGCAACATACAAATGCTTGTAACTTTTTAGTGGAGCGTCATAAAACCTTGAAATTTTTTAACAGTAAAGTACTCGAGCATCTTGTCAATTTAAGTTATCGCTCAAAGCTATGCTACCCTTGAGTCCCACATCAAACTTCAAAGGGCCCTAACTTCTATACGGTACGTCCTACACCTATCAAAGTTTGCAACATACAAATGCTTGTAACTTTTTACTGGAGCGTCATAAAACCTTCAAATTTTGTAACAATAAAGTGCTCGAGTCTCTTGTCAATTTAAGTTATCGCTCAAAGGTATGCTACCCTTGAGTCCCAAATCAAACACTGATGAAACTTCAAATGGCCCTAACTTCTATACGGTACGTCCTACAACTATCAAAGTTTGCAACATACAAATGCTTGTAACTTTTTACTGGAGCGTCATATAACCTTCAAATTTTGCAACAATAAAGTACTCGAGCCTCTTGTCAATTTAAGCTATCGGTCAAAGCTATGCTACCCTTGAGTCCCAAATCAAACACTGATAAAACTTCAAATGGCCCTTACTTCTATACGGTACGTCCTACCTATCAAAGTTTGCAACATACAAATGCTTGTAACTTTTTACTGGAGCGTCATAAAACCTTCAAATTTTTTAACAGTAAAGTACTCGAGCATCTTGTCAATTTAAGTTATCGCTCAAAGCTATGCTACCCTTGAGTCCCAAATCAAACACTGATAAAACTTCAAAGGGCCCTAACTTCTATACGGTACGTCCTACACCTATCAAAGTTTGCAACATACAAATGCTTGTAACTTTTTACTCGAGCGTCATAAAACCTGCAAATTTTGTAACAATAAAGTACTCGAGTCTCTTGTCAACTTAAGTTATCGCTCAAAGCAACGCTACCCTTGAGTCCCAAATCAAACACTGATAAAACTTCAAATGGCCCTTACTTCTATACGGTACGTCCTACACCTATCAAAGTTTGCAACATACAAATGCTTGTAACTTTTTACTGGAGCGTCATAAAACCTTGAAATTTTGTAACAATAAAGTACTCGAGCCACTTGTCAATTTAAGCCATCGCTCAAAGCTATGCTACTATTGAGTCCCAAATCAAACACTGATAAAACTTCAAATGGCCCTTACTTCTATACGGTACGTCCTACACCTATCAAAGTTTGCAACATACAAATGCTTGTAACTTTTTACTGGAGCGTCATAAAACCTTGAAATTTTGTAACAATAAAGTACTCGAGCCTCTTGTCAATTTAAGCTATCGCTCAAAGCTGTGGTACCTTTGAGCCCCAAATCAGACACTGATAAAATTTCAAATGGCCCTAACTTCTATACGGTACGTCCTACACCTATCAAATTTTGCAACATACAAATGCTTGTAACTTTTTAGTGGAGCGTCATAAAACCTTGAAATTTTTTAACAGTAAAGTACTCGAGCATCTTGTCAATTTAAGTTATCGCTCAAAGCTATGCTACCCTTGAGTCCCAAATCAAACTTCAAAGGGCCCTAACTTCTATACGGTACGTCCTACACCTATCAAAGTTTGCAACATACAAATGCTTGTAACTTTTTACTGGAGCGTCATAAAACCTTCAAATTTTGTAACAATAAAGTGCTCGAGTCTCTTGTCAATTTAAGTTATCGCTCAAAGGTATGCTACCCTTGAGTCCCAAATCAAACACTGATGAAATTACAAATGGCCCTAACTTCTATACGGTACGTCCTACAACTATCAATGTTTGCAACATACAAATGCTTGTAACTTTTTACTGGAGCGTCATATAACCTTCAAATTTTGTAACAATAAAGTACTCGAGTCACTTGTCAATTTAAGTTATCGCTCAAAGCAATGCTACTGTTCAGTCCCAAATCAAACACTGATAAAACTTCAAATGGCCCTTACTTCTATACGGTACGTCCTACACCTATCAAAGTTTGCAACATACAAATGCTTGTAACTTTTTACTGGAGCGTCATAAAACCTTCAAATTTTGTAACAATAAAGTACTCGAGTCTCTTGTCAACTTAAGTTATCGCTCAAAGCAATGCTACCCTTGAGTCCCAAATCAAACACTGATAAAACTTCAAATGGCCCTTACTTCTATACGGTACGTCCTACACCTATCAAAGTTTGCAACATACAAATGCTTGTAACTTTTTACTGGAGCGTCATAAAACCTTGAAATGTTGTAGCAATAAAGTACTCGAGCCTATTGTCAATTTAAGCCATCGCTCAAAGCTATGCTACTATTGAGTCCCAAATCAAACACTGATAAAACTTCAAATGGCCCTAACATCTATACGGTACGTCCTACACCTATCAAAGTTTGCAACATACAAATGCTTGTAACTTTTTACTGGAGCGTCATAAAACCTTAAAATTTTTTAACAATAAAGTACTCGAGCCTCTTGTCAATTTAAGTTATCGCTCAAAGCTATGCTACCCTTGAATCCCAAATCAAACACTGATAAAACTTCAAATTTCCCTAACTTCTATACGGTATGTCCTACACCTATCAAAGTTTGCAACATACAAATGCTTGTAACTTTTTACTGGAGCGTCATATAACCTTCAAATTTTGTAACAATAAAGTACTCGAGTCACTTGTCAATTTAAGTTATCGCTCAAAGCAATGCTACCCTTGAGTCCCAAATCAAACACTGATAAAACTTCATTTGGCCCTTACTTCTATACGGTACGTCCTACACCTATCAAAGTTTGGAACATACAAATGCTTGTAACTTTTTACTGGAGCGTCATAAAACCTTGAAATTTTTTAACAATAAAGTACTCGAGCCTCTTGTCAATTTAAGTTATCGCTCAAAGGTATGCTACCCTTGAGTCCCAAATCAAACACTGATGAAACTTCAAAGGGCCCTAACTTCTATACGGTACGTCTTACACGTATCAAAGTTTGCAACATACAAATGATTGTAACTTTTTACTGGAGCGTCATAAAACCTTGAAATTTTGTAACAATAAAGTACTCGAGCCTCTTGTCAATTTAAGTTATCGCTCAAAGCTATGCTACCCTTGAGTCCCAAATCAAACACTGATAAAACTACAAAAGGCCCTAACTTCTATACGGTACGTCCTGCACCTATCAAAGTTTGCAATATACAAATGATTGTAACTTTTTACTGGAGCGTCATAAAACCTTCAAATTTTGTAACAATAAAGTACTCGAGCCTCTTGTCAATTTAAGCTATCGGTCAAAGCTATGCTACCCTTGAGTCCCAAATCAAACACTGATAAAACTTCAAATGGCCATTACTTCTATACGGTACGTCCTACACCTATCAAAGTTTGCAACATACAAATGCTTGTAACTTTTTACAGGAGCGTCATAAAACCTTCAAATTTTTTAACAGTAAAGTACTCGAGCATCTTGTCAATTTAAGTTATCGCTCAAAGCTGTGCTACCCTTGAGTCCCAAATCAAACTTCAAAGGGCCCTAACTTCTATACGGTACGTCCTACACCTATCAAAGTTTGCAACTTACAAATGCTTGTAACTTTTTACTGGAGCGTCATAAAACCTTCAAATTTTGTAACAATAAAGTACTCGAGTCTCTTGTCAATTTAAGCTATCGGTCAAAGGTATGCTACCCTTGAGTCCCAAATCAAACACTGATAAAACTTCAAAGGGCCCTAACTTCTATACGGTACGTCCTACACCTATCAAAGTTTGCAACATACAAATGCTTGTAACTTTTTACTGGAGCGTCATAAAACCTTCAAATTTTGTAACAATAAAGTACTCGAGTCTCTTGTCAACTTAAGTTATCGCTCAAAGTAATGCTACCCTTGAGTCCCAAATCAAACACTGATAAAACTTCAAATGGCCCTTACTTCTATACGGTACGTCCTACACCTATCAAAGTTTGCAACATACAAATGCTTGTAACTTTTTACTGGAGCGTCATAAAACCTTGAAATTTTGTAACAATAAAGTACTCGAGCCTCTTGTCAATTTAAGCCATCGCTCAAAGCTATGCTACTATTGAGTCCCAAATCAAACACTGATAAAACTTCAAATGGCCCTAACATCTATACGGTACGTCCTACACCTATCAAAGTTTGCAACATACAAATGCTTGTAACTTTTTACTGGAGCGTCATAAAACCTTAAAATTTTTTAACAATAAAGTACTCGAACCTGTTGTCAATTTAAGTTATCGGTCAAAGCTATGCTACCCTTGAGTCCCAAATCAAACACTAATAAAACTTCAAATTTCCGTAACTTCTATACGGTATGTCCTACACCTATCAAAGTTTGCAACATACAAATGCTTGTAACTTTTTACTGGAGCGTCATATAACCTTCAAATTTTGTAACAATAAAGTACTCCAGTCACTTGTCAATTTAAGTTATCGCTCAAAGCAATGCTAACATTGAGTCCCAAATCAAACACTGATAAAACTTCAAATGGCCCTTACTTCTATACGGTACGTCCTACACCTATCAAAGTTTGCAACATACAAATGCTTGTAACTTTTTACTGGAGCGTCATAAAACCTTGAAATTTTTTAACAATAAAGTACTCGAGCCTCTTGTCAATTTAAGTTATCGCTCAAAGGTATGCTACCCTAGAGTCCCAAATCAAACACTGATGAAACTTCAAATGGCCCTAACGGTACGTCCTACAACTATCAAAGTTTCCAACATACAAATGCTTGTAACTTTTTACTGGAGCGTCATATAACCTTCAAATTTTGTAACAATAAAGTACTCGAGTCACTTGTCAATTTAAGTTATCGCTCAAAGCAATGCTACCGTTGAGTCCCAAATCAAACACTTATAAAACTTCAAATGGCCCTTACTTCTATACGGTACGTCCTACACCTATCAAAGTTTGCAACATATAAATGCTTGTAACTATTTACTGGAGCGTCATAAAACCTTGAAATTTTGTAACAATAAAGTACTCGAGCCTCTTGTCAATTTAAGCTATCGCTCAAAGCTATGCTACCCTTGAGTCCCAAATCAAACACTGATAAAACTTCAAATGGCCCTAACTTCTATACGGTACGTCCTACACCTATCAAAGTTTGCAACATACAAATGCTTGTAACTTTTTACTGGAGCGTCATAAAACCTTCAAATTTTGTAACAATAAAGTACTCGAGTCTCTTGTCAATTTAAGCTATCGGTCAAAGGTATGCTACCCTTGAGTCCCAAATCAAACACTGATAAAACTTCAATGGGCCCTAACTTCTATACGGTACGTCCTACACCTATCAAAGTTTGCAATATACAAATGATTGTAACTTTTTACTGGAGCGTCATAAAACCTTCAAATTTTGTAACAATAAAGTACTCGAGCCTCTTGTCAATTTAAGCTATCGGTCAAAGCTATGCTACCCTTGAGTCCCAAATCAAACACTGATGAAACTTCAAATGGCCCTTACTTCTATACGGTACGTCCTACACCTATCAAAGATTGCAACATACAAATGCTTGTAACTTTTTACTGGAGCGTCATAAAACCTTGAAATTTTGTAACAATAAAGTACTCGAGCCTCTTGTCAATTTAAGCTATCGCTCAAAGCTGTGGTACCTTTGAGTCCCAAATCAAACACTGATAAAAATTCAAATGGCCCTAACTTCTATACGGTACGTCCTACACCTATCAAATTTTGCAACATACAAATGCTTGTAACTTTTTACTGGAGCGTCATAAAACCTTGAAATTTTTTAACAATAAAGTACTCGAGCCTCTTGTCAATTTAAGTTATCGCTCAAAGGTATGCTACCCTTGAGTCCCAAATCAAACACTGATGAAACTTCAAATGGGCCTAACTTCTATATGGTACGTCCTACAACTATCAAAGTTTGCAACATACAAATGCTTGTAACTTTTTACTGGAGCGTCATATAACCTTCAAATTTTGTAACAATAGAGTACTCGAGCCTCTTGTCAATTTAAGCTATCGCTCAAAGCTATGCTACCCTTGAGTCCCAAATCAAACACTGATAAAACTTCAAATGGCCCTTACTTCTATACGGTACGTCCTACACCTATCAAAGTTTGCAACATACAAATGCTTGTAACTTTTTACTGGAGCGTCATAAAACCTTGAAATTTTGTAACAATAAAGTACTCGAGCCTCTTGTCAATTTAAGTTATCGCTCAAAGCTATGCTACCCTTGAGTCCCAAATCAAACACTGATAAAACTACAAAAGGCCCTAACTTCTATACGGTACGTCCTACACCTATCAAAGTTTGCAATATACAAATGATTGTAACTTTTTACTGGAGCGTCATAAAACCTTCAAATTTTGTAACAATAAAGTACTCGAGCCTCTTGTCAATTTAAGCTATCGGTCAAAGCTATGCTACCCTTGAGTTCCAAATCAAACACTGATGAAACTTCAAATGGCCCTTACTTCTATACGGTACGTCCTACACCTATCAAAGATTGCAACATACAAATGCTTGTAACTTTTTACTGGAGCGTCATAAAACCTTGAAATTTTGTAACAATAAAGTACTCGAGCCTCTTGTCAATTTAAGCTATCGCTCAAAGCTGTGGTACCTTTGAGTCCCAAATCAAACACTGATAAAACTTCAAATGGCCCTAACTTCTATACGGTACGTCCTACACCTATCAAATTTTGCAACATACAAATGCTTGTAACTTTTTACTGGAGCGTCATAAAACCTTGAAATTTTTTAACAGTAAAGTACTCGAGCATCTTGTCAATTTAAGTTATCGCTCAAAGCTATGCTACCCTTGAGTCCCAAATCAAACAGTGATAAAACTTCAAATGGCCCTAACTTCTATACGGTACGTCGTACACCTATCAAAGTTTGCAACATACAAATGCTTGTAACTTTTTACTGGAGCGTCATATAACCTTCAAATTTTGTAACAATAAAGTACTCGAGTCACTTGTCAATTTAAGTTATCGCTCAAAGCAATGCTACCCTTGAGTCCCAAATCAAACACTGATGAAACTTCAAATGGCCCTTACTTCTATACGGTACGTCCTACACCTATCAAAGTTTGCAACATACAAATGCTTGTAACTTTTTACTGGAGCGTCATAAAACCTTCAAATTTTGTAACAATAAAGTACTCAAGCCTCTTGTCAATTTAAGTTATCGCTCAAAGCTATGCTACCCTTGAGTCCCAACTCAAACACTGATAAAACTTCAAATGGCACTTACTTCTATACAGTACGTCCTACACCTATCAAAGTTTGCAACATACAAATGCTTGTAACTTTTTACTGGAGCGTCATAAAACCTTCAAATTTTGTAACAATAAAGTACTCGAGTCTCTTGTCAATTTAAGTTATAGCTCAAAGAAATGCTACCCTTGAGTCCCAAATCAAACACTGATAAAACTTCAAATGGCCTTTACATCTATACGGTACGTCGTACACCTAACAAAGTTTGCAACATACAAATGCTTGTAACTTTTTACTGGAGTAAAGTACTCGAGCCTCTTGTCAATTTAAGCTATCGCTCAAAGCTGTGGTACCTTTGAGTCCCAAATCAAACACTGATAAAAATTCAAATGCCCCTAACTTCTATACGGTACGTCCTACACCTATGAAATTTTGCAACATACAAATGCTTGCAACTTTTTATTGTAGCGTCATAAAACCTTGAAATTTTGTAACAATAAAGTACTTGAGCCTCTTGTCAATTTAAGCTATCCCTCAAAGCTATGCTACCCTTGAGTCCCAAAACAAACATTGATAAAATTTCAAATGGCCCTAACTTCTATACGGTACGTCCTACACCTATCAAAGTTTGCAACATACAAATGCTTGAAACTTTTTAATGAAGCGTCATAAAACCTTGAAATTTTTTAACAGTAAAGTACTCGAGCCTCTTGTCAATTTAAGTTATCGCTCAAAGCTATGCTACCCTTGAGTCCCAAATTAAACACTGATACAACTAAAAATGGCCCTAACTTCTATACGGTACGTCCTACACCTATCAAAGTTTGCAACATACAAATGATTGTAACTTTTTACTGGAGCGTCATAAAACCTTGAAATTTTGTAACAATAAAGTACTCGAGCCTCTTGTCAATTTAAGCTATCGCTCAAAGCTATGCTACCCTTGAGTCCCAAATCAAACACTGATAAAACTTCAAATGGCCCTAACTTCTATACGGTACGTCCTACACCTATCAAAGTTTGCAACATACAAATGATTGTAACTTTTTACTGGAGTGTCATAAAACCTTGAAATTTTGTAACAATAAAGTACTCGAGCCTCTTGTCAATTTAAGCTATCGCTCAAAGCTATGCTACCCTTGAGTCCCAAATCAAACACTGATAAAACTTCAAATGGCCCTTACTTCTATACGGTACGTCCTACACCTATCAAAGTTTGCAACATACAAATGCTTGTAACTTTTTACTGGAGCGTCATAAAACCTTGAAATTTTGTAACAATAAAGTACTCGAGCCTCTTGTCAATTTAAGTTATCGCTCAAAGCTATGCTACCCTTGAGTCCCAAATCAAACACTGATAAAACTACAAAAGGCCCTAACTTCTATACGGTACGTCCTACACCTATCAAAGTTTGCAATATACAAATGATTGTAACTTTTTACTGGAGCGTCATAAAACCATCAAATTTTGTAACAATAAAGTACTCGAGTCTCTTGTCAACTTAAGTTATCGCTCAAAGCAATGCTACCCTTGAGTCCCAAGTCAAACACTGATAAAACTTCAAATGGCCCTTACTTCTATACGGTACGTCCTACACCTATCAAAGTTTGCAACATACAAACGCTTGTAACTTTTTACTGGAGCGTCATAAAACCTTAAAATTTTTTAACAATAAGGTACTCGAGCCTCTTGTCAATTTAAGTTATCGCTCAAAGCTATGCTACCCTTGAGTCCCAAATCAAACACTGATAAAACTTAAAATTTCCCTAACTTCTATACGGTATGTCCTACACCTATCAAAGTTTGCAACATACAAATGCTTGTAACTTTTTACTGGAGCGTCATATAACCTTCAAATTTTGTAACAATAAAGTACTCGAGTCTCTTGTCAATTTAAGTTATCGCTCAAAGCAATGCTACCCTTGAGTCCCAAACCAAACACTGATAAAACTTCAAATGGCCCTTACTTCTATACGGTACGTCCTACACCTATCAAAGTTTGCAACATACAAATGCTTGTAACTTTTTACTGGAGCTTCATAAAACCTTGAAATTCTTTAACAATAAAGTACTCGAGCCTCTTGTCAATTTAAGTTATCGCTCAAAGGTATGCTACCCTTGAGTCCCAAATCAAACACTGATGAAACTTCAAATGGCCCTAACTTATATACGGTACGTCCTACAACTATCAAAGTTTGCAACATACAAATGCTTGTAACTTTTTACTGGAGCGTCATATAACCTTCAAATTTTGTAACAATAAAGTACTCGAGTCACTTGTCAATTTAAGTTATCGCTCAAAGCAATGCTACCCTTGAGTCCCAAATCAAACACTGATGAAACTTCAAATGGCCCTTACTTCTATACGGTACGTCCTACACCTATCAAAGTTTGCAACATACAAATCCTTGTAACTTTTTACTGGAGCGTCATAAAACCTTCAAATTTTGTAACAATAAAGTACTCAAGCCTCTTGTCAATTTAAATTATCGCTCAAAGCTATGCTACCCTTGAGTCCCAACTCAAACACTGATAAAACTTCAAATGGCACTTACTTCTATACAGTACGTCCTACACCTATCAAAGTTTGTAACATACAAATGCTTGTAACTTTTTACTGGAGCGTCATAAAACCTTCAAATTTTGTAACAATAAAGTACTCGAGTCTCTTGTCAATTTAAGTTATAGCTCACAGAAATGCTACCCTTGAGTCCCAAATCAAACACTGATAAAACTTCAAATGGCCCTTACATCTATACGGTACGTCGTACACCTATCAAAGTTTGCAACATACAAATGCTTGTAACTTTTTACTGGAGTAAAGTACTCGAGCCTCTTGTCAATTTAAGCTATCGCTCAAAGCTGTGGTACCTTTGAGTCCCAAATCAAACACTGATAAAAATTCAAATGCCCCTAACTTCTATACGGTACGTCCTACACCTATGAAATTTTGCAACATACAAATGCTTGCAACTTTTTATTGTAGCGTCATAAAACCTTGAAATTTTGTAACAATAAAGTACTTGAGCCTCTTGTCAATTTAAGCTATCCCTCAAAGCTATGCTACCCTTGAGTCCCAAAACAAACATTGATAAAATTTCAAATGGCCCTAACTTCTATACGGTACGTCCTACACCTATCAAAGTTTGCAACATACAAATGCTTGTAACTTTTTAATGAAGCGTCATAAAACCTTGAAATTTTTTAACAGTAAAGTACTCGAGCCTCTTGTCAATTTAAGTTATCGCTCAAAGCTATGCTACCCTTGAGTCCCAAATTAAACACTGATAAAACTAAAAATGGCCCTAACTTCTATACGGTACGTCCTACACCTATCAAAGTTTGCAACATACAAATGATTGTAACTTTTTACTGGAGCGTCATAAAACCTTGAAATTTTGTAACAATAAAGTACTCGAGCCTCTTGTCAATTTAAGCTATCGCTCAAAGCTATGCTACCCTTGAGTCCCAAATCAAACACTGATAAAACTTCAAATGGCCCTAACTTCTATACGGTACGTCCTACACCTATCAAAGTTTGCAACATACAAATGATTGTAACTTTTTACTGGAGCGTCATAAAACCTTGAAATTTTGTAACAATAAAGTACTCGAGCCTCTTGTCAATTTAAGCTATCGCTCAAAGCTATGCTACCCTTGAGTCCCAAATCAAACACTGATAAAACTTCAAATGGCCCTTACTTCTATACGGTACGTCCTACACCTATCAAAGTTTGCAACATACAAATGCTTGTAACTTTTTACTGGAGCGTCATAAAACCTTGAAATTTTGTAACAATAAAGTACTCGAGCCTCTTGTCAATTTAAGTTATCGCTCAAAGCTATGCTACCCTTGAGTCCCAAATCAAACACTGATAAAACTACAAAAGGCCCTAACTTCTATACGGTACGTCCTACACCTATCAAAGTTTGCAATGTACAAATGATTGTAACTTTTTACTGGAGCGTCATAAAACCTTCAAATTTTGTAACAATAAAGTACTCGAGCCTCTTGTCCATTTAAGCCATTGCTCAAAGCTATGCTACTATTGAGTCCCAAATCAAACACTGATAAAACTTCAAATGGCCCTAACATCTATACGGTACGTCCTACACCTATCAAAGTTTGCAACATACAAACGCTTGTAACTTTTTACTGGAGCGTCATAAAACCTTAAAATTTTTTAACAATAAGGTACTCGAGCCTCTTGTCAATTTAAGTTATCGCTCAAAGCTATGCTACCCTTGAGTCCCAAATCAAACACTGATAAAACTTAAAATTTCCCTAACTTCTATACGGTATGTCCTACACCTATCAAAGTTTGCAACATACAAATGCTTGTAACTTTTTACTGGAGCGTCATATAACCTTCAAATTTTGTAACAATAAAGTACTCGAGTCACTTGTCAATTTAAGTTATCGCTCAAAGCAATGCTACCCTTGAGTCCCAAACCAAACACTGATAAAACTTCAAATGGCCCTTACTTCTATACGGTACGTCCTACACCTATCAAAGTTTGCAACATACAAATGCTTGTAACTTTTTACTGGAGCTTCATAAAACCTTGAAATTCTTTAACAATAAAGTACTCGAGCCTCTTGTCAATTTAAGTTATCGCTCAAAGGTATGCTACCCTTGAGTCCCAAATCAAACACTGATGAAACTTCAAATGGCCCTAACTTATATACGGTACGTCCTACAACTATCAAAGTTTGCAACATACAAATGCTTGTAACTTTTTACTGGAGCGTCATATAACCTTCAAATTTTGTAACAATAAAGTACTCGAGTCACTTGTCAATTTAAGTTATCGCTCAAAGCAATGCTACCCTTGAGTCCCAAATCAAACACTGATGAAACTTCAAATGGCCCTTACTTCTATACGGTACGTCCTACACCTATCAAAGTTTGCAACATACAAATGCTTGTAACTTTTTACTGGAGCGTCATAAAACCTTCAAATTTTGTAACAATAAAGTACTCAAGCCTCTTGTCAATTTAAGTTATCGCTCAAAGCTATGCTACCCTTGAGTCCCAACTCAAACACTGATAAAACTTCAAATGGCACTTACTTCTATACAGTACGTCCTACACCTATCAAAGTTTGTAACATACAAATGCTTGTAACTTTTTACTGGAGCGTCATAAAACCTTCAAATTTTGTAACAATAAAGTACTCGAGTCTCTTGTCAATTTAAGTTATAGCTCAAAGAAATGCTACCCTTGAGTCCCAAATCAAACACTGATAAAACTTCAAATGGCCCTTACATCTATACGGTACGTCGTACACCTATCAAAGTTTGCAACATACAAATGCTTGTAACTTTTTACTGGAGTAAAGTACTCGAGCCTCTTGTCAATTTAAGCTATCGCTCAAAGCTGTGGTACCTTTGAGTCCCAAATCAAACACTGATAAAAATTCAAATGCCCCTAACTTCTATACGGTACGTCCTACACCTATGAAATTTTGCAACATACAAATGCTTGCAACTTTTTATTGTAGCGTCATAAAACCTTGAAATTTTGTAACAATAAAGTACTTGAGCCTCTTGTCAATTTAAGCTATCCCTCAAAGCTATGCTACCCTTGAGTCCCAAAACAAACATTGATAAAATTTCAAATGGCCCTAACTTCTATACGGTACGTCCTACACCTATCAAAGTTTGCAACATACAAATGCTTGTAACTTTTTAATGAAGCGTCATAAAACCTTGAAATTTTTTAACAGTAAAGTACTCGAGCCTCTTGTCAATTTAAGTTATCGCTCAAAGCTATGCTACCCTTGAGTCCCAAATTAAACACTGATAAAACTAAAAATGGCCCTAACTTCTATACGGTACGTCCTACACCTATCAAAGTTTGCAACATACAAATGATTGTAACTTTTTACTGGAGCGTCATAAAACCTTGAAATTTTGTAACAATAAAGTACTCGAGCCTCTTGTCAATTTAAGCTATCGCTCAAAGCTATGCTACCCTTGAGTCCCAAATCAAACACTGATAAAACTTCAAATGGCCCTAACTTCTATACGGTACGTCCTACACCTATCAAAGTTTGCAACATACAAATGATTGTAACTTTTTACTGGAGCGTCATAAAACCTTGAAATTTTGTAACAATAAAGTACTCGAGCCTCTTGTCAATTTAAGCTATCGCTCAAAGCTATGCTACCCTTGAGTCCCAAATCAAACACTGATAAAATTTCAAATGGCCCTTACTTCTATACGGTACGTCCTACACCTATCAAAGTTTGCAACATACAAATGCTTGTAACTTTTTACTGGAGCGTCATAAAACCTTGAAATTTTGTAACAATAAAGTACTCGAGCCTCTTGTCAATTTAAGTTATCGCTCAAAGCTATGCTACCCTTGAGTCCCAAATCAAACACTGATAAAACTACAAAAGGCCCTAACTTCTATACGGTACGTCCTACACCTATCAAAGTTTGCAATATACAAATGATTGTAACTTTTTACTGGAGCGTCATAAAACCTTCAAATTTTGTAACAATAAAGTACTCGAGCCTCTTGTCAATTTAAGCTATCGGTCAAAGCTATGCTACCCTTGAGTCCCAAATCAAACACTGATGAAACTTCAAATGGCCCTTACTTCTATACGGTACGTCCTACACCAATCAAAGATTGCAACATACAAATGCTTGTAACTTTTTACTGGAGCGTCATAAAACCTTGAAATTTTGTAACAATAAAGTACTCGAGCCTCTTGTCAATTTAAGCTATCGCTCAAAGCTGTGATACCTTTGAGTCCCAAATCAAACACTGATAAAACTTCAAATGGCCCTAACTTCTATACGGTACGTCCTACACCTATCAAATTTTGCAACATACATATGCTTGTAACTTTTTACTGGAGCGTCATAAAACCTTGAAATTTTTTAACAGTAAAGTACTCGAGCATCTTGTCAATTTAAGTTATCGCTCAAAGCTATGCTACCCTTGAGTCCCAAATCAAATACTGATAAAACTTCAAAGGGCCCTAACTTCTATACGGTACGTCGTACACCTATCAAAGTTTGCAACATACAAATGCTTGTAACTTTTTACTGGAGCGTCATAAAACCATCAAATTTTGTAACAATAAAGTACTCGAGTCTCTTGTCAACTTAAGTTATCGCTCAAAGCAATGCTACCCTTGAGTCCCAAGTCAAACACTGATAAAACTTCAAATGGCCCTTACTTCTATACGGTACGTCCTACACCTATCAAGGTTTGCAACATACAAATGCTTGTAACTTTTTACTGGAGCGTCATAAAACCTTGAAATTTTGTAACAATAAAGTACTCGAGCCTCTTGTCCATTTAAGCCATTGCTCAAAGCTATGCTACTATTGAGTCCCAAATCAAACACTGATAAAACTTCAAATGGCCCTAACATCTATACGGTACGTCCTACACCTATCAAAGTTTGCAACATACAAACGCTTGTAACTTTTTACTGGAGCGTCATAAAACCTTAAAATTTTTTAACAATAAGGTACTCGAGCCTCTTGTCAATTTAAGTTATCGCTCAAAGCTATGCTACCCTTGAGTCCCAAATCAAACACTGATAAAACTTAAAATTTCCCTAACTTCTATACGGTATGTCCTACACCTATCAAAGTTTGCAACATACAAATGTTTGTAACTTTTTACTGGAGCGTCATATAACCTTCAAATTTTGTAACAATAAAGTACTCGAGTCACTTGTCAATTTAAGTTATCGCTCAAAGCAATGCTACCCTTGAGTCCCAAACCAAACACTGATAAAACTTCAAATGGCCCTTACTTCTATACGGTACGTCCTACACCTATCAAAGTTTGCAACATACAAATGCTTGTAACTTTTTACTGGAGCTTCATAAAACCTTGAAATTCTTTAACAATAAAGTACTCGAGCCTCTTGTCAATTTAAGTTATCGCTCAAAGGTATGCTACCCTTGAGTCCCAAATCAAACACTGATGAAACTTCAAATGGCCCTAACTTATATACGGTACGTCCTACAACTATCAAAGTTTGCAACATACAAATGCTTGTAACTTTTTACTGGAGCGTCATATAACCTTCAAATTTTGTAACAATAAAGTACTCGAGTCACTTGTCAATTTAAGTTATCGCTCAAAGCAATGCTACCCTTGAGTCCCAAATCAAACACTGATGAAACTTCAAATGGCCCTTAGTTCTATACGGTACGTCCTACACCTATCAAAGTTTGCAACATACAAATGCTTGTAACTTTTTACTGGAGCGTCATAAAACCTTCAAATTTTGTAACAATAAAGTACTCAAGCCTCTTGTCAATTTAAGTTAGCGCTCAAAGCTATGCTACCCTTGAGTCCCAACTCAAACACTGATAAAACTTCAAATGGCACTTACTTCTATACAGTACGTCCTACACCTATCAAAGTTTGTAACATACAAATGCTTGTAACTTTTTACTGGAGCGTCATAAAACCTTCAAATTTTGTAACAATAAAGTACTCGAGTCTCTTGTCAATTTAAGTTATAGCTCAAAGAAATGCTACCCTTGAGTCCCAAATCAAACACTGATAAAACTTCAAATGGCCCTTACATCTATACGGTACGTCGTACACCTATCAAAGTTTGCAACATACAAATGCTTGTAACTTTTTACTGGAGTAAAGTACTCGAGCCTCTTGTCAATTTAAGCTGTCGCTCAAAGCTGTGGTACCTTTGAGTCCCAAATCAAACACTGATAAAAATTCAAATGCCCCTAACTTCTATACGGTACGTCCTACACCTATCAAATTTTGCAACATACAAATGCTTGCAACTTTTTATTGTAGCGTCATAAAACCTTGAAATTTTGAAACAATAAAGTACTTGAGCCTCTTGTTAATTTAAGCTATCCCTCAAAGCTATGCTACCCTTGAGTCCCAAAACAAACACTGATAAAATTTCAAATGGCCCTAACTTATATACGGTACGTCCTACACCTATCAAAGTTTGCAACATACAAATGCTTGTAACTTTTTA
Organism: Clusia tigrina; assembly: GCA_920105625.2. Classification (NCBI taxonomy): domain Eukaryota; kingdom Metazoa; phylum Arthropoda; class Insecta; order Diptera; family Clusiidae; genus Clusia; species Clusia tigrina. The sequence continues at coordinate 738,916 of CAKKTE020000546.1, read as the reverse complement.
ATGAAGCGTCATAAAACCTTGAAATTTTTTAACAGTAAAGTACTCGAGCCTCTTGTCAATTTAAGTTATCGCTCAAAGCCATGCTACCCTTGAGTCCCAAATCAAACACTGATGAAACTTCAAATGGCCCTAACTTCTATACGGTACGTCCTACACCTATCAGAGTTTGCAACATACAAATGCTTGTAACTTTTTACTGGAGCGTCATAAAACCTTCAAATTTTGTAACAATAAAGTACTTGAGTCTCTTGTCAATTTAAGTTATCGCTCAAAGCAATGCTACCGTTGAGTCCCAAATCAAACACTGATTAAACTTCAAATGGCCCTTACTTCTATACGGTACGTCCTACACCTATCAAAGTTTGCAACATACAAATGCTTGTAACTATTTACTGGAGCGTCATAAAACCTTCAAATTTGGTAACAATAAAGTACTCGAGTCTCTTGTCAATTTAAGTTATAGCTCAAAGAAATGCTACCCTTGAGTCCCAAATCAAACACTGATAAAACTTCAAATGGCCCTTACTTCTATACGGTACGTCGTACACCTATCAAAGTTTGCAACATACAAATGCTTGTAACTTTTTACTGGAGCGTCATAAGACCTTGAAATTTTGTAACAATAAAGTACTCGAGCCTCTTGTCAATTTAAGTTATAGCTCAAAGAAATGGTACCCTTGAGTCCCAAATCAAACACTGATAAAACTTCAAATGGCCCTTACTTCTATACGGTACGTCGTACACCTATCAAAGTTTGCAACATACAAATGCTTGTAACTTTTTACTGGAGCGTCATAAGACCTTGAAATTTTGTAACAATAAAGTACTCGAGCCTCTTGTCAATTTAAGCTATCGCTCAAAGCTGTGGTACCTTTGAGTCCCAAATCAAACACTGATAAAAATTCAAATGGCCCTAACTTCTATACGGTACGTCCTACACCTATCAAATTTTGCAACATAGAAATGCTTGCAACTTTTTATTGTAGCCTCATAAAACCTTGAAATTTTGTAACAATAAAGTACTTGAGCCTCTTGTCAATTTAAGCTATCCCTCAAAGCTATGCTACCCTTGAGTCCCAAAACAAACATTGATAAAATTTCAAATGGCCCTAACTTCTATACGGTACGTCCTACACCTATCAAAGTTTGCAACATACAAATGCTTGTAACTTTTTACTGGAGCTTCATAAAACCTTGAAATTTTGTAACAATAAAGTACTCGAGCCTCTTGTCAATTTAAGCCATCGCTCAAAGCTATGCTACTATTGAGTCCCAAATCAAACACTGATAAAACTTCAAATGGCCCTAACATCTATACGGTACGTCCTACATCTATCAAAGTTTGCAACATACAAATGCTTGTAACTTTTTACTGGAGCGTCATAAAACCTTAAAATTTTTTAACAATAAAGTACTCGAGCCTCTTGTCAATTTAAGTTATCGGTCAAAGCTATGCTACCCTTGAGTCCCAAATCAAACATTGATAAAACTTCAAATTTCCCTAACTTCTATACGGTATGTCCTACACCTATCAAAGTTTGCAACATACAAATGCTTGTAACTTTTTACTGGAGCGTCATATAACCTTCAAATTTTGTAACAATAAAGTACTCGAGTCACTTGTCAATTTAAGTTATCGCTCAAAGCAATGCTACCCTTGAGTCCCAAATCAAACACTGATAAAACTTCAAATGGCCCTTACTTCTATACGGTACGTCCTACACCTATCAAAGTTTGCAACATACAAATGCTTGTAACTTTTTACTGGAGCGTCATAAAACCTTGAAATTTTTTAACAATAAAGAACTCGAGCCTCTTGTCAATTTAAGTTATCGCTCAAAGGTATGCTACCCTTGAGTCCCAAATCAAACACTGATGAAACTTCAAATGGCCCTAACTTCTATACGGTACGTCCTACAACTATCAAAGTTTGCAACATACAAATGCTTGTAACTTTTTACTGGAGCGTCATATAACCTTCAAATTTTGTAACAATAAAGTACTCGAGTCACTTGTCAATTTAAGTTATCGCTCAAAGCAATGCTACCGTTGAGTCCCAAATCAAACACTGATAAAACTTCAAATGGCCCTTACTTCTATACGGTATGTCCTACACCTATCAAAGTTTGCAACATACAAATGCTTGTAACTTTTTACTGGAGCGTCATAAAACCTTCAAATTTTGTAACAATAAAGTACTCGAGTCTCTTGTCAATTTAAGCTATCGGTCAAAGGTATTCTACCCTTGAGTCCCAAATCAAATACTGATAAAACTTCAAAGGGCCCTAACTTCTATGCGGTACGTCCTACACCTATCAAAGTTTGCAACATACAAATGCTTGTAACTTTTTACTGGAGCGTCATAAAACCTTCAAATTTTGTAACAATAAAGTACTCGAGTCTCTTGTCAACTTAAGTTATCGCTCAAAGCAATGCTACCCTTGAGTCCCAAATCAAACACTGATAAAACTTCAAATGGCCCTTACTTATATACGGTACGTCCTACACCTATCAAAGTTTGCAACATACAAATGCTTGTAACTTTTTACTGGAGCGTCATAAAACCTTGAAATTTTGTAACAATAAAGTACTCGAGCCTCTTGTCAATTTAAGCCATCGCTCAAAGCTATGCTACTATTGAGTCCCAAATCAAACACTGATAAAACTTCAAATGGCCCTTACTTCTATACGGTACGTCCTACACCTATCAAAGTTTGCAACATACAAATGCTTGTAACTTTTTACTGGAGCGTCATAAAACCTTGAAATTTTGTAACAATAAAGTACTCGAGCCTCTTGTCAATTTAAGCTATCGCTCAAAGCTGTGGTACCTTTGAATCCCAAATCAAACACTGATAAAACTTCAAATGGCCCTAACTTCTATACGGTACGTCCTACACCTATCAAATTTTGCAACATACAAATGCTTGTAACTTTTTACTGGAGCGTCATAAAACCTTGAAATTTTTTAACAGTAAAGTACTCGAGCATCTTGTCAATTTAAGTTATCGCTTAAAGCTATGCTACCCTTGAGTCCCAAATCAAACACTGATAAAACTTCAAAGGGCCCTAACTTCTATACGGTACGTCCTACACCTATCAAAGTTTGCAACATACAAATGCTTGTAACTTTTTACTGGAGCGTCATAAAACCTTCAAATTTTGTAACAATAAAGTACTCGAGTCTCTTGTCAACTTAAGTTATCGCTCAAAGCAATGCTACCCTTGAGTCCCAAATCAAACACTGATAAAACTTCAAATGGCCCTTACTTCTATACGGTACGTCCTACACCTATCAAAGTTTGCAACATACAAATGCTTGTAACTTTTTACTGGAGCGTCATAAAACCTTGAAATTTTGTAACAATAAAGTACTCGAGCCTCTTGTCAATTTAAGCCATCGCTCAAAGCTGTGCTACTATTGAGTCCCAAATCAAACACTGATAAAACTTCAAATGGCCCTTACTTCTATACGGTACGTCCTACACCTATCAAAGTTTGCAACATACAAATGCTTGTAACTTTTTACTGGAGCGTCATAAAACCTTGAAATTTTGTAACAATAAAGTACTCGAGCCTCTTGTCAATTTAAGCTATCGCTCAAAGCTGTGGTACCTTTGAGTCCCAAATCAAACACTGATAAAACTTCAAATGGCCCTAACTTCTATACGGTACGTCCTACACCTATCAAATTTTGCAACATACAAATGCTTGTAACTTTTTACTGGAGCGTCATAAAACCTTGAAATTTTTTAACAGTAAAGTACTCGAGCATCTTGTCAATTTAAGTTATCGCTCAAAGCTATGCTACCCTTGAGTCCCAAATCAAACACTGATAAAACTTCAAAGGGCCCTAACTTCTATACGGTACGTCCTACACCTATCAAAGTTTGCAACATACAAATGCTTGTAACTTTTTACTGGAGCGTCATAAAACCTTCAAATTTTGTAACAATAAAGTACTCGAGTCTCTTGTCAACTTAAGTTATCGCTCAAAGCAATGCTACCCTTGAGTCCCAAATCAAACACTGATAAAACTTCAAATGGCCCTTACTTCTATACGGTACGTCCTACACCTATCAAAGTTTGCAACATACAAATGCTTGTAACTTTTTACTGGAGCGTCATAAAACCTTGAAATTTTGTAACAATAAAGTACTCGAGCCTCTTGTCAATTTAAGTTATCGGTCAAAGCTATGCTACCCTTGAGTCCCAAATCAAACACTGATAAAACTTCAAATTTCCCTAACTTCTATACGGTACGTCCTACACCTATCAAAGTTTGCAACATACAAATGCTTGTAACTATTTACTGGAGCGTCATAAAACCTTGAAATTTTGTAACAATAAAGTACTCGAGCCTCTTGTCAATTTAAGCTATCGCTCAAAGCTATGCTACCCTTGAGTCCCAAATCAAACACTGATAAAACTTCAAATGGCCCTTACTTCTATACGGTACGTCCTACACCTATCAAAGTTTGCAACATACAAATGCTTGTAACTTTTTACTGGAGCGTCATAAAACCTTGAAATTTTGTAACAATAAAGTACTCGAGCCTCTTGTCTATTTAAGTTATCGCTCAAAGCTATGCTACCCTTGAGTCCCAAATCAAACACTGATAAAACTTAAAATTTCCCTAACTTCTATACGGTATGTCCTACACCTATCAAAGTTTGCAACATACAAATGCTTGTAACTTTTTACTGGAGCGTCATATAACCTTCAAATTTTGTAACAATAAAGTACTCGAGTCACTTGTCAATTTAAGTTATCGCTCAAAGCAATGCTACCCTTGAGTCCCAAACCAAACACTGATAAAACTTCAAATGGCCCTTACTTCTATACGGTACGTCCTACACCTATCAAAGTTTGCAACATACAAATGCTTGTAACTTTCTACTGGAGCTTCATAAAACCTTGAAATTCTTTAACAATAAAGTACTCGAGCCTCTTGTCAATTTAAGTTATCGCTCAAAGGTATGCTACCCTTGAGTCCCAAATCAAACACTGATGAAACTTCAAATGGCCCTAACTTATATACGGTACGTCCTACAACTATCAAAGTTTGCAACATACAAATGCTTGTAACTTTTTACTGGAGCGTCATATAACCTTCAAATTTTGTAACAATAAAGTACTCAAGCCTCTTGTCAATTTAAGTTATCGCTCAAAGCTATGCTACCCTTGAGTCCCAACTCAAACACTGATAAAACTTCAAATGGCCCTTACATCTATACGGTACGTCGTACACCTATCAAAGTTAGCAACATACAAATGCTTGTAACTTTTTACTGGAGTAAACTACTCGAGCCTCTTGTCAATTTAAGCTATCGCTCAAAGCTGTGGTACCTTTGAGTCCCAAATCAAACACTGATAAAAATTCAAATGCCCCTAACTTCTATACTATACGTCCTACACCTATCAAATTTTGCAACATACAAATGCTTGCAACTTTTTATTGTATCGTCATAAAACCTTGAAATTTTGAAACAATAAAGTACTTGAGCCTCTTGTTAATTTAAGCTATCCCTCAAAGCTATGCTACCCTTGAGTCCCAAAACAAACACTGATAAAATTTCAAATGGCCCTAACTTCTATACGGTACGTCCTACACCTAACAAAGTTTGCAACATACAAATGCTTGTAACTTTTTAATGAAGCGTCATAAAACCTTGAAATTTTTTAACAGTAAAGTACTCGAGCCTCTTGTCAATTTAAGTTATCGCTCAAAGCCATGCTACCCTTGAGTCCCAAATCAAACACTGATGAAACTTCAAATGGCCCTAACTTCTATACGGTACGTCCTACACCTATCAGAGTTTGCAACATACAAATGCTTGTAACTTTTTACTGGAGCGTCATAAAACGTTCAAATTTTGTAAGAATAAAGTACTTGAGTCTCTTGTCAATTTAAGTTATCGCTCAAAGCAATGCTACCGTTGAGTCCCAAATCAAACACTGATTAAACTTCAAATGGCCCTTACTTCTATACGGTACGTCCTACACCTATCAAAGTTTGCAACATACAAATGCTTGTAACTATTTACTGGAGCGTCATAAAACCTTCAAATTTGGTAACAATAAAGTACTCGAGTCTCTTGTCAATTTAAGTTATAGCTCAAAGAAATGCTACCCTTGAGTCCCAAATCAAACACTGATAAAACTTCAAATGGCCCTTACTTCTATACGGTACGTCGTACACCTATCAAAGTTTGCAACATACAAATGCTTGTAACTTTTTACTGGAGCGTCATAAGACGTTGAAATTTTGTAACAATAAAGTACACGAGCCTCTTGTCAATTTAAGTTATAGCTCAAAGAAATGGTACCCTTGAGTCCCAAATCAAACACTGATAAAACTTCAAATGGCCCTTACTTCTATACGGTACGTCGTACACCTATCAAAGTTTGCAACATACAAATGCTTGTAACTTTTTACTGGAGCGTCATAAGACCTTGAAATTTTGTAACAATAAAGTACTCGAGCCTCTTGTCAATTTAAGCTATCGCTCAAAGCTGTGGTACCTTTGAGTCCCAAATCAAACACTGATAAAAATTCAAATGGCCCTAACTTCTATACGGTACGTCCTACACCTATCAAATTTTGCAACATACAAATGCTTGCAACTTTTTATTGTAGCCTCATAAAACCTTGAAATTTTGTAACAATAAAGTACTTGAGCCTCTTGTCAATTTAAGCTATCCCTCAAAGCTATGCTACCCTTGAGTCCCAAAACAAACATTGATAAAATTTCAAATGGCCCTAACTTCTATACGGTACGTCCTACACCTATCAAAGTTTGCAACATACAAATGCTTGTAACTTTTTACTGGAGCGTCATAAAACCTTGAAATTTTGTAACAATAAAGTACTCGAGCCTCTTGTCAATTTAAGCCATCGCTCAAAGCTATGCTACTATTGAGTCCCAAATCAAACACTGATAAAACTTCAAATGGCCCTAACATCTATACGGTACGTCCTACATCTATCAAAGTTTGCAACATACAAATGCTTGTAACTTTTTACTGGAGCGTCATAAAACCTTAAAATTTTTTAACAATAAAGTACTCGAGCCTCTTGTCAATTTAAGTTATCGGTCAAAGCTATGCTACCCTTGAGTCCCAAATCAAACATTGATAAAACTTCAAATTTCCCTAACTTCTATACGGTATGTCCTACACCTATCAAAGTTTGCAACATACAAATGCTTGTAACTTTTTACTGGAGCGTCATATAACCTTCAAATTTTGTAACAATAAAGTACTCGAGTCACTTGTCAATTTAAGTTATCGCTCAAAGCAATGCTACCCTTGAGTCCCAAATCAAACACTGATAAAACTTCAAATGGCCCTTACTTCTATACGGTACGTCCTACACCTATCAAAGTTTGCAACATACAAATGCTTGTAACTTTTTACTGGAGCGTCATAAAACCTTGAAATTTTTTAACAATAAAGAACACGAGCCTCTTGTCAATTTAAGTTATCGCTCAAAGGTATGCTACCCTTGAGTCCCAAATCAAACACTGATGAAACTTCAAATGGCCCTAACTTCTATACGGTACGTCCTACAACTATCAAAGTTTGCAACATACAAATGCTTGTAACTTTTTACTGGAGCGTCATATAACCTTCAAATTTTGTAACAATAAAGTACTCGAGTCACTTGTCAATTTAAGTTATCGCTCAAAGCAATGCTACCGTTGAGTCCCAAATCAAACACTGATAAAACTTCAAATGGCCCTTACTTCTATACGGTATGTCCTACACCTATCAAAGTTTGCAACATACAAATGCTTGTAACTTTTTACTGGAGCGTCATAAAACCTTCAAATTTTGTAACAATAAAGTACTCGAGTCTCTTGTCAATTTAAGCTATCGGTCAAAGGTATTCTACCCTTGAGTCCCAAATCAAATACTGATAAAACTTCAAAGGACCCTAACTTCTATGCGGTACGTCCTACACCTATCAAAGTTTGCAACATACAAATGCTTGTAACTTTTTACTGGAGCGTCATAAAACCTTCAAATTTTGTAACAATAAAGTACTCGAGTCTCTTGTCAACTTAAGTTATCGCTCAAAGCAATGCTACCCTTGAGTCCCAAATCAAACACTGATAAAACTTCAAATGGCCCTTACTTATATACGGTACGTCCTACACCTATCAAAGTTTGCAACATACAAATGCTTGTAACTTTTTACTGGAGCGTCATAAAACCTTGAAATTTTGTAACAATAAAGTACTCGAGCCTCTTGTCAATTTAAGCCATCGCTCAAAGCTATGCTACTATTGAGTCCCAAATCAAACACTGATAAAACTTCAAATGGCCCTTACTTCTATACGGTACGTCCTACACCTATCAAAGTTTGCAACATACAAATGCTTGTAACTTTTTACTGGAGCGTCATAAAACCTTGAAATTTTGTAACAATAAAGTACTCGAGCCTCTTGTCAATTTAAGCTATCGCTCAAAGCTGTGGTACCTTTGAATCCCAAATCAAACACTGATAAAACTTCAAATGGCCCTAACTTCTATACGGTACGTCCTACACCTATCAAATTTTGCAACATACAAATGCTTGTAACTTTTTACTGGAGCGTCATAAAACCTTGAAATTTTTTAACAGTAAAGTACTCGAGCATCTTGTCAATTTAAGTTATCGCTTAAAGCTATGCTACCCTTGAGTCCCAAATCAAACACTGATAAAACTTCAAAGGGCCCTAACTTCTATACGGTACGTCCTACACCTATCAAAGTTTGCAACATACAAATGCTTGTAACTTTTTACTGGAGCGTCATAAAACCTTCAAATTTTGTAACAATAAAGTACTCGAGTCTCTTGTCAATTTAAGCTATCGGTCAAAGGTACGCTACCCTTGAGTCCCAAATCAAACACTGATAAAACTTCAAATGGCCCTAACTTCTATACGGTACGTCCTACACCTATCAAATTTTGCAACATACAAATGCTTGTAACTTTTTACTGGAGCGTCATAAAACCTTGAAATTTTTTAACAGTAAAGTACTCGAGCATCTTGTCAATTTAAGTTATCGCTCAAAACTATGCTACCCTTGAGTCCCAAATCAAACACTGATAAAACTTCAAATGGCCCTTACTTCTATACGGTATGTCCTACACCTATCAAAGTTTGCAACATACAAATGCTTGTAACTTTTTACTGGAGCGTCATAAAACCTTCAAATTTTGTAACAATAAAGTACTCGAGTCTCTTGTCAATTTAAGCTATCGGTCAAAGGTATTCTACCCTTGAGTCCCAAATCAAATACTGATAAAACTTCAAAGGGCCCTAACTTCTATGCGGTACGTCCTACACCTATCAAAGTTTGCAACATACAAATGCTTGTAACTTTTTACTGGAGCGTCATAAAACCTTCAAATTTTGTAACAATAAAGTACTCGAGTCTCTTGTCAATTTAAGCTATCGGTCAAAGGTATTCTACCCTTGAGTTCCAAATCAAATACTGATAAAACTTCAAAGGGCCCTAACTTCTATGCGGTACGTCCTACACCTATCAAAGTTTGCAACATACAAATGCTTGTAACTTTTTACTGGAGCGTCATAAAACCTTCAAATTTTGTAACAATAAAGTACTCGAGTCTCTTGTCAACTTAAGTTATCGCTCAAAGCAATGCTACCCTTGAGTCCCAAATCAAACACTGATAAAACTTCAAATGGCCCTTACTTCTATACGGTACGTCCTACACCTATCCAAGTTTGCAACATACAAATGCTTGTAACTTTTTACTGGAGCGTCATAAAACCTTGAAATTTTGTAACAATAAAGTACTCGAGCCTCTTGTCAATTTAAGCCATCGCTCAAAGCTATGCTACTATTGAGTCCCAAATCAAACACTGATAAAACTTCAAATGGCGCTTACTTCTATACGGTACGTCCTACACCTATCAAAGTTTGCAACATACAAATGCTTGTAACTTTTTACTGGTGCGTCATAAAACCTTGAAATTTTGTAACAATAAAGTACTCGAGCCTCTTGTCAATTTAAGCTATCGCTCAAAGCTGTGGTACCTTTGAGTCCCAAATCAAACACTGATAAAACTTCAAATGGCCCTAACTTCTATACGGTACGTCCTACACCTATCAAATTTTGCAACATACAAATGCTTGTAACTTTTTACTGGAGCGTCATAAAACCTTGAAATTTTTTAACAGTAAAGTACTCGAGCATCTTGTCAATTTAAGTTATCGCTCAAAGCTATGCTACCCTTGAGTCCCAAATCAAACACTGATAAAACTTCAAAGGGCCCTAACTTCTATACGGTACGTCCTACACCTATCAAAGTTTGCAACATACAAATGCTTGTAACTTTTTACTGGAGCGTCATAAAACCTTCAAATTTTGTAACAATAAAGTACTCGAGTCTCTTGTCAATTTAAGCTATCGGTCAAAGGTACGCTACCCTTGAGTCCCAAATCAAACACTGATAAAACTTCAAAGGGCCCTAACTTCTATACGGTACGTCCTACACCTATCAAAGTTTGCAACATACAAATGCTTGTAACTTTTTACTGGAGCGTCATAAAACCTTCAAATTTTGTAACAATAAAGTACTCGAGTCTCTTGTCAACTTAAGTTATCGCTCAAAGCAATGCTACCCTTGAGTCCCAAATCAAACACTGATAAAACTTCAAATGGCCCTTACTTCTATACGGTACGTCCTACACCTATCAAAGTTTGCAACATACAAATGCTTGTAACTTTTTACTGGAGCGTCATAAAACCTTGAAATTTTGTAGCAATAAAGTACTCGAGCCTCTTGTCAATTTATGCCATCGCTCAAAGCTATGCTACTATTGAGTCCCAAATCAAACACTGATAAAACTTCAAATGGCCCTAACATCTATACGGTACGTCCTACAACCTATCAAAGTTTGCAACATACAAATGCTTGTAACTTTTTACTGGAGCGTCATAAAACCTTAAAATTTTTTAACAATAAAGTACTCGAGCCTCTTGTCAAGTTAAGTTATCGGTCAAAGCTATGCTACCCTTGAGTCCCATATCAAACACTGATAAAACTTCAAATTTCCCTAACTTCTATACGGTACGTCCTACACCTATCAAAGTTTGCAACATACAAATGCTTGTAACTATTTACTGGAGCGTCATAAAACCTTGAAATTTTATAACAATAAAGTACTCGAGCCTCTTGTCAATTTAAGCAATCGCTCAAAGCTATGCTACCCTTGAGTCCCAAATCAAACACTGATAAAACTTCAAATGGCCCTTACTTCTATACGGTACGCCCTACACCTATCAAAATTTGCAACATACAAATGCTTGTAACTTTTTACTGGAGCGTCATAAAACCTTGAAATTTTGTAACAATAAAGTACTCGAGCCTCTTGTCTATTTAAGTTATCGCTCAAAGCTATGCTACCCTTGAGTCCCAAATCAAACACTGATAAAACTACAAAAGGCCCTAACTTCTATACGGTACGTCCTACACCTATCAAAGTTTGCAATATACAAATGATTGTAACTTTTTACTGGAGCGTCATAAAACCTTCAAATTTTGTAACAATAAAGTACTCGAGCCTCTTGTCAATTTAAGCTATCGGTCAAAGCTATGCTACCCTTGAGTCCCAAATCAAACACTGATGAAACTTCAAATGGCCCTTACTTCTATACGGTACGTCCTACACCTATTAAAGATTGCAACATACAAATGCTTGTAACTTTTTACTGGAGCGTCATAAAACCTTGAAATTTTGTAACAATAAAGTACTCGAGCCTCTTGTCAATTTAAGCTATCGCTCAAAGCTGTGGTACCTTTGAATCCCAAATCAAACACTGATAAAACTTCAAATGGCCCTAACTTCTATACGGTACGTCCTACACCTATCAAATTTTGCAACATACAAATGCTTGTAACTTTTTACTGGAGCGTCATAAAACCTTCAAATTTTGTAACAATAAAGTACTCGAGTCTCTTGTCAACTTAAGTTATCGCTCAAAGCAATGCTACCCTTGAGTCCCAAGTCAAACACTGATAAAACTTCAAATGGCCCTTACTTCTATACGGTACGTCCTACACCTATCAAGGTTTGCAACATACAAATGCTTGTAACTTTTTACTGGACCTGGACATAAAACCTTGAAATTTTGTAACAATAAAGTACTCGAGCCTCTTGTCCATTTAAGCCATTGCTCAAAGCAATGCTACTATTGAGTCCCAAATCAAACACTGATAAAACTTCAAATAGCCCTAACATCTATACGGTACGTCCTACACCTATCAAAGTTTGCAACATACAAATGCTTGTAACTTTTTACTGGAGCGTCATAAAACCTTAAATTTTTTTAACAATAAAGTACTCGAGCCTCTTGTCAATTTAAGTTATCGCTCAAAGCTATGCTACCCTTGAGTCGCAAATCAAACACTGATAAAACTTCAAATTTCCCTAACTTCTATACGGTATGTCCTACACCTATCAAAGTTTGCAACACACAAATGCTTGTAACTTTTTACTGGAGCGTCATATAACCTTCAAATTTTGTAACAATAAAGTACTCGAGTCACTTGTCAATTTAAGTTATCGCTCAAAGCAATGCTACCCTTGAGTCCCAAACCAAACACTGATAAAACTTCACATGGCCCTTACTTCTATACGGTACGTCCTACACCTATCAAAGTTTGCAACATACAAATGCTTGTAACTTTTTACTGGAGCGTCATAAAACCTTGAAATTCTTTAACAATAAAGTACTCGAGCCTCTTGTCAATTTAAGTTATCGCTCAAAGGTATGCTACCCTTGAGTCCCAAATCAAACACTGATGAAACTTTAAATGGTCCTAACTTCCATACGGTACGTCCTACACCTATCAAAGTTTGCAACATACAAATGCTTGTAACTTTTTACTGGAGCGTCATATAACCTTCAAATTTTGTAACAATAAAGTACTCGAGTCACTTGTCAATTTAAGTTATCGCTCAAAGCTATGCTACCCTTGAGTCCCAACTCAAACACTGATAAAACTTCAAATGGCACTTACTTCTATACAGTACGTCCTACACCTATCAAAGTTTGCAACATACAAATGCTTGTAACTTTTTACTGGAGCGTCATAAAACCTTCAAATTTTGTAACAATAATGTACTCGAGTCTCTTGTCAATTTAAGTTACAGCTCAAAGAAATGCTACCCTTGAGTCCCAAATCAAACACTGATAAAACTTCAAATGGCCCTTACTTCTATACGGTACGTCGTACACCTATCAAAGTTTGCAACATACAAATGCTTGTAACTTTTTACTGGAGCGTCATAAGACCTTGAAATTTTGTAACAATAAAGTACTCGAGCCTCTTGTCAATTTAAGCTATCGCTCAAAGCTGTGGTACCTTTGAGTCCCAAATCAAACACTGATAAAAATTCAAATGGCCCTAACTTCTATACGGTACGTCCTACACCAATCAAATTTTGCAACATACAAATGCTTGCAACTTTTTATTGTAGCGTCATAAAACCTTGAAATTTTGTAGCAATAGAGTACTTGAGCCTCTTGTCAATTTAAGCTATCCCTCAAAGCTATGCTACCCTTGAGTCCCAAAACAAACATTGATAAAATTTCAAATGGCCCTAACTTCTATACGGTACGTCCTACACCTATCAAAGTTTGCAACATACAAATGCTTGTAACTTTTTACTGGAGCGTCATAAAACCTTGAAATTTTTTAACAATAAAGTACTCGAGCCTCTTGTCAATTTAAGTTATCGCTCAAAGGTATGCTACCCTTGAGTCCCAAATCAAACACTGATGAAACTTCAAATGGCCCTAACTTCTATACGGTACATCCTACAACTATCAAAGTTTGCAACATACAAATGCTTGTAACTTTTTACTGGAGCGTCATATAACCTTCAAATTTTGTAACAATAAAGTACTCGAGTCACTTGTCAATTTAAGTTATCGCTCAAAGCAATGCTACCGTTGAGTCCCAAATCAAACACTGATAAAACTTCAAATGGCCCATACTTCTATACGGTACGTCCTACACCTATCAAAGTTTGCAACATACAAATGCTTGTAACTATTTACTGGAGCGTCATAAAACCTTTAAGTTTTGTAACAATAAAGTACTCGAGCCTCTTGTCAATTTAAGCCATCGCTCAAAGCTATGCTACCCTTGAGTCCCAAATTAAACACTGATAGAACTAAAAATGGCCCTAACTTCTATACGGTACGTCCTACACCTATCAAAGTTTGCAACATACAAATGATTGTAACTTTTTACTGCAGCGTCATAAAACCTTGAAATTTTGTAGCAATAAAGTACTCGAGCCTCTTGTCAATTTAAGCTATCGCTCAAAGCTATGCTACCCTTGAGTCCCAACTCAAACACTGATAAAACTTCAAATGGCACTTACTTCTATACAGTACGTCCTACACCTATCAATGTTTGCAACATACAAATGCTTGTAACTTTTTACTGGAGCGTCATAAAACCTTCAAATTTTGTAACAATAAAGTACTCAAGCCTCTTGTCAATTTAAGTTATCGCTCAAAGCTATGCTACCCTTGAGTCCCAACTCAAACACTGATAAAACTTCAAATGGCACTTACTTCTATACAGTACGTCCTACACCTATCAATGTTTGCAACATACAAATGCTTGTAACTTTTTACTGGAGCGTCATAAAACCTTCAAATTTTGTAACAATAAAGTACTCGAGTCTCTTGTCAATTTAAGTTATAGCTCAAAGAAATGGTACCCTTGAGTCCCAAATCAAACACTGATAAAACTTCAAATGGCCCTTACATCTACACGGTACGTCGTAAACCTATCAAAGTTTGCAACATACAAATGCTTGTAACTTTTTACTGGAGCGTCATAAAACCTTGAAATTTTGTAACAATAAAGTACTCGAGCCTCTTGTCAATTTAAGTTATCGCTCAAAGCTGTGGTACCTTTGAGTCCCAAATCAAACACTGATAAAAATTCAAATGCCCCTAACTTCTATACGGTACGTCCTACACCTATCAAATTTTGCAACATACAAATGCTTGCAACTTTTTATTGTAGCGTCATAAAACCTTGAAATTTTGTAACAATAAAGTACTTGAGCCTCTTGTCAATTTAAGCTATCCCTCAAAGCTATGCTACCCTTGAGTCCCAAAACAAACACTGATAAAATTTCAAATGGCCCTAACTTCTATACGGTACGTCCTACACCTATCAAAGTTTGCAACATACAAATGCTTGTAACTTTTTAATGAAGCGTCATAAAACCTTGAAATTTTTTAACAGTAAAGTACTCGAGCCTCTTGTCCATTTAAGCCATTGCCCAAAGCTATGCTACTATTGAGTCCCAAATCAAACACTGATAAAACTTCAAATGGCCCTAACATCTATACGGTACGTCCTACACCTATCAAAGTTTGCAACATACAAATGCTTGTAACTTTTTACTGGAGCGTCATAAAACCTTAAAATTTTTTAACAATAAAGTACTCGAGCCTCTTGTCAATTTAAGTTATCGCTCAAAGCTATGCTACCCTTGAGTCCCAAATCAAACACTGATAAAACTTCAAATTTCCCTAACTTCTATACGGTATGTCCTACACCTATCAAAGTTTGCAACATACAAATGCTTGTAACTTTTTACTGGAGCGTCATATAACCTTCAAATTTTGTAACAATAAAGTACTCGAGTCACTTGTCAATTTAAGTTATCGCTCAAAGCAATGCTACCCTTGAGTCCCAAACCAAACACTGATAAAACTTCAAATGGCCCTTACTTCTATACGGTACGTCCTACACCTATCAAAGTTTGCAACATACAAATGCTTGTAACTTTTTACTGGAGCGTCATAAAACCTTGAAATTCTTTAACAATAAAGTACTCGAGCCTCTTGTCAATTTAAGTTATCGCTCAAAGGTATGCTACCCTTGAGTCCCAAATCAAACACTGATGAAACTTCAAATGGCCCTAACTTCTATACGGTACGTCCTACACCTATCAAAGTTTGCAACATACAAATGCTTGTAACTTTTTACTGGAGCGTCATAAAACCTTCAAATTTTGTAACAATAAAGTACTCAAGCCTCTTGTCAATTTAAGTTATCGCTCAAAGCTATGCTACCCTTGAGTCCCAACTCAAACACTGATAAAACTTCAAATGGCACTTACTTCTATACAGTACGTCCTACACCTATCAAAGTTTGCAACATACAAATGCTTGTAACTTTTTACTGGAGCGTCATAAAACCTTCAAATTTTGTAACAATAAAGTACTCGAGTCTCTTGTCAACTTAAGTTATAGCTCAAAGCTATGCTACCCTTGAGTCCCAAAACAAACACTGATAAAATTTCAAATGGCCCTAACTTCTATACGGTACATCCTACACCTATCAAAGTTTGCAACATACAAATGCTTGAAACTTTTTAATGAAGCGTCATAAAACCTTGAAATTTTTTAACAGTAAAGTACTCGAGCCTCTTGTCCATTTAAGCCATTGCTCAAAGCTATGCTACTATTGAGTCCCAAATCAAACACTGATAAAACTTCAAATGGCCCTAACATCTATACGGTACGTCCTACACCTATCAAAGTTTGCAACATACAAATGCTTGTAACTTTTTACTGGAGCGTCATAAAACCTTCAAATTTTGTAACAATAAAGTACTCGAGTCTCTTGTCAACTTAAGTTATCGCTCAAAGCAATGCTACCCTTGAGTCCCAAGTCAAACACTGATAAAACTTCAAATGGCCCTTACTTCTATACGGTACGTCCTACACCTATCAAATTTTGCAACATACAAATGCTTGCAACTTTTTATTGTAGCGTCATAAAACCTTGAAATTTTGTAACAATAAAGTACTTGAGCCTCTTGTCAATTTAAGCTATCCCTCAAAGCTATGCTACCCTTGAGTCCCAAAACAAACACTGATAAAATTTCAAATGGCCCTAACTTCTATACGGTACGTCCTACACCTATCAAAGTTTGCAACATACAAATGCTTGTAACTTTTTAATGAAGCGTCATAAAACCTTGAAATTTTTTAACAGTAAAGTACTCGAGCCTCTTGTCCATTTAAGCCATTGCCCAAAGCTATGCTACTATTGAGTCCCAAATCAAACACTGATAAAACTTCAAATGGCCCTAACATCTATACGGTACGTCCTACACCTATCAAAGTTTGCAACATACAAATGCTTGTAACTTTTTACTGGAGCGTCATAAAACCTTAAAATTTTTTAACAATAAAGTACTCGAGCCTCTTGTCAATTTAAGTTATCGCTCAAAGCTATGCTACCCTTGAGTCCCAAATCAAACACTGATAAAACTTCAAATTTCCCTAACTTCTATACGGTATGTCCTACACCTATCAAAGTTTGCAACATACAAATGCTTGTAACTTTTTACTGGAGCGTCATATAACCTTCAAATTTTGTAACAATAAAGTACTCGAGTCACTTGTCAATTTAAGTTATCGCTCAAAGCAATGCTACCCTTGAGTCCCAAGTCAAACACTGATAAAACTTCAAATGGCCCTTACTTCTATACGGTACGTCCTACACCTATCAAGGTTTGCAACATACAAATGCTTGTAACTTTTTACTGGAGCGTCATAAAACCTTGAAATTTTGTAACAATAAAGTACTCGAGCCTCTTGTCCATTTAAGCCATTGCTCAAAGCTATGCTACTATTGAGTCCCAAATCAAACACTGATAAAACTTCAAATGGCCCTAACATCTATACGGTACGTCCTACACCTATCAAAGTTTGCAACATACAAATGCTTGTAACTTTTTACTGGAGCGTCATAAAACCTTAAAATTTTTTAACAATAAAGTACTCGAGTCACTTGTCAATTTAAGTTATCGCTCAAAGCAATGCTACCCTTGAGTCCCAAACCAAACACTGATAAAACTTCAAATGGCCCTTACTTCTATACGGTACGTCCTACAACTATCAAAGTTTGCAACATACAAATGCTTGTAACTTTTTACTGGAGCGTCATAAAACCTTGAAATTCTTTAACAATAAAGTACTCGAGCCTCTTGTCAATTTAAGTTATCGCTCAAAGGTATGCTCCCCTTGAGTCCCAAATCAAACACTGATGAAACTTCAAATGGCCCTAACTTCTATACGGTACGTCCTACAACTATCAAAGTTTGCAACATACAAATGCTTGTAACTTTTTACTGGAGCGTCATATAACCTTCAAATTTTGTAACAATAAAGTACTCGAGTCACTTGTCAATTTAAGTTATCGCTCAAAGGTATGCTACCCTTGAGTCCCAAATCAAACACTGATGAAACTTCAAATGGCCCTAACTTCTATACGGTACGTCCTACACCTATCAAAGTTTGCAACATACAAATGCTTGTAACTTTTTACTGGAGCGTCATAAAACCTTCAAATTTTGTAACAATAAAGTACTCAAGCCTCTTGTCAATTTAAGTTATCGCTCAAAGCTATGCTACCCTTGAGTCCCAACTCAAACACTGATAAAACTTCAAATGGCACTTACTTCTATACAGTACGTCCTACACCTATCAAAGTTTGCAACATACAAATGCTTGTAACTTTTTACTGGAGCGTCATAAAACCTTCAAATTTTGTAACAATAAAGTACTCGAGTCTCTTGTCAACTTAAGTTATAGCTCAAAGCTATGCTACCCTTGAGTCCCAAAACAAACACTGATAAAATTTCAAATGGCCCTAACTTCTATACGGTACATCCTACACCTATCAAAGTTTGCAACATACAAATGCTTGTAACTTTTTAATGAAGCGTCATAAAACCTTGAAATTTTTTAACAGTAAAGTACTCGAGCCTCTTGTCCATTTAAGCCATTGCTCAAAGCTATGCTACTATTGAGTCCCAAATCAAACACTGATAAAACTTCAAATGGCCCTAACATCTATACGGTACGTCCTACACCTATCAAAGTTTGCAACATACAAATGCTTGTAACTTTTTACTGGAGCGTCATAAAACCTTCAAATTTTGTAACAATAAAGTACTCGAGTCTCTTGTCAACTTAAGTTATCGCTCAAAGCAATGCTACCCTTGAGTCCCAAGTCAAACACTGATAAAACTTCAAATGGCCCTTACTTCTATACGGTACGTCCTACACCTATCAAGGTTTGCAACATACAAATGCTTGTAACTTTTTACTGGAGCGTCATAAAACCTTCAAATTTTGTAACAATAAAGTACTCGAGTCTCTTGTCAACTTAAGTTATCGCTCAAAGCAATGCTACCCTTGAGTCCCAAGTCAAACACTGATAAAACTTCAAATGGCCCTTACTTCTATACGGTACGTCCTACACCTATCATGGTTTGCAACATACAAATGCTTGTAACTTTTTACTGGAGCGTCATAAAACCTTGAAATTTTGTAACAATAAAGTACTCGAGCCTCTTGTCCATTTAAGCCATTGCTCAAAGCTATGCTACTATTGAGTCCCAAATCAAACACTGATAAAACTTCAAATGGCCCTAACATCTATACGGTACGTCCTACACCTATCAAAGTTTGCAACATACAAATGCTTGTAACTTTTTACTGGAGCGTCATAAAACCTTAAAATTTTTTAACAATAAAGTACTCGAGTCACTTGTCAATTTAAGTTATCGCTCAAAGCAATGCTACCCTTGAGTCCCAAACCAAACACTGATAAAACTTCAAATGGCCCTTACTTCTATACGGTACGTCCTACACCTATCAAAGTTTGCAACATACAAATGCTTGTAACTTTTTACTGGAGCGTCATAAAACCTTGAAATTCTTTAACAATAAAGTACTCGAGCCTCTTGTCAATTTAAGTTATCGCTCAAAGGTATGCTCCCCTTGAGTCCCAAATCAAACACTGATGAAACTTCAAATGGCCCTAACTTCTATACGGTACGTCCTACAACTATCAAAGTTTGCAACATACAAATGCTTGTAACTTTTTACTGGAGCGTCATATAACCTTCAAATTTTGTAACAATAAAGTACTCGAGTCACTTGTCAATTTAAGTTATCGCTCAAAGGTATGCTACCCTTGAGTCCCAAATCAAACACTGATGAAACTTCAAATGGCCCTAACTTCTATACGGTACGTCCTACACCTATCAAAGTTTGCAACATACAAATGCTTGTAACTTTTTACTGGAGCGTCATAAAACCTTCAAATTTTGTAACAATAAAGTACTCAAGCCTCTTGTCAATTTAAGTTATCGCTCAAAGGTATGCTACCCTTGAGTCCCAACTCAAACACTGATAAAACTTCAAATGGCACTTACTTCTATACAGTACGTCCTACACCTATCAAAGTTTGCAACATACAAATGCTTGTAACTTTTTACTGGAGCGTCATAAAACCTTCAAATTTTGTAACAATAAAGTACTCGAGTCTCTTGTCAACTTAAGTTATAGCTCAAAGCTATGCTACCCTTGAGTCCCAAAACAAACACTGATAAAATTTCAAATGGCCCTAACTTCTATACGGTACATCCTACACCTATCAAAGTTTGCAACATACAAATGCTTGTAACTTTTTAATGAAGCGTCATAAAACCTTGAAATTTTTTAACAGTAAAGTACTCGAGCCTCTTGTCCATTTAAGCCATTGCTCAAAGCTATGCTACTATTGAGTCCCAAATCAAACACTGATAAAACTTCAAATGGCCCTAACATCTATACGGTACGTCCTACACCTATCAAAGTTTGCAACATACAAATGCTTGTAACTTTTTACTGGAGCGTCATAAAACCTTCAAATTTTGTAACAATAAAGTACTCGAGTCTCTTGTCAACTTAAGTTATCGCTCAAAGCAATGCTACCCTTGAGTCCCAAGTCAAACACTGATAAAACTTCAAATGGCCCTTACTTCTATACGGTACGTCCTACACCTATCAAGGTTTGCAACATACAAATGCTTGTAACTTTTTACTGGAGCGTCATAAAACCTTGAAATTTTGTAACAATAAAGTACTCGAGCCTCTTGTCCATTTAAGCCATTGCTCAAAGCTATGCTACTATTGAGTCCCAAATCAAACACTGATAAAACTTCAAATGGCCCTAACATCTATACGGTACGTCCTACACCTATCAAAGTTTGCAACATACAAATGCTTGTAACTTTTTACTGGAGCGTCATAAAACCTTAAAATTTTTTAACAATAAAGTACTCGAGTCACTTGTCAATTTAAGTTATCGCTCAAAGCAATGCTACCCTTGAGTCCCAAACCAAACACTGATAAAACTTCAAATGGCCCTTACTTCTATACGGTACGTCCTACACCTATCAAAGTTTGCAACATACAAATGCTTGTAACTTTTTACTGGAGCGTCATAAAACCTTGAAATTCTTTAACAATAAAGTACTCGAGCCTCTTGTCAATTTAAGTTATCGCTCAAAGGTATGCTCCCCTTGAGTCCCAAATCAAACACTGATGAAACTTCAAATGGCCCTAACTTCTATACGGTACGTCCTACAACTATCAAAGTTTGCAACATACAAATGCTTGTAACTTTTTACTGGAGCGTCATATAACCTTCAAATTTTGTAACAATAAAGTACTCGAGTCACTTGTCAATTTAAGTTATCGGTCAAAGCAATGCTACCCTTGAGTCCCAAATCAAACACTGATGAAACTTCAAATGGCCCTTACTTCTATACGGTACGTCCTACACCTATCAAAGTTTGCAACATACAAATGCTTGTAACTTTTTACTGGAGCGTCATAAAACCTTCAAATTTTGTAACAATAAAGTACTCAAGCCTCTTGTCAATTTAAGTTATCGCTCAAAGCTATGCTACCCTTGAGTCCCAACTCAAACACTGATAAAACTTCAAATGGCACTTACTTCTATACAGTACGTCCTACACCTATCAATGTTTGCAACATACAAATGCTTGTAACTTTTTACTGGAGCGTCATAAAACCTTCAAATTTTGTAACAATAAAGTACTCGAGTCTCTTGTCAATTTAAGTTATAGCTCAAAGAAATGCTACCCTTGAGTCCCAAATCAAACACTGATAAAACTTCAAATGGCCCTTACATCTATACGGTACGTCGTAAACCTATCAAAGTTTGCAACATACAAATGCTTGTAACTTTTTACTGGAGCGTCATAAAACCTTGAAATTTTGTAACAATAAAGTACTCGAGCCTCTTGTCAATTTAAGTTATCGCTCAAAGCT
Source organism: Clusia tigrina (assembly GCA_920105625.2). Classification (NCBI taxonomy): domain Eukaryota; kingdom Metazoa; phylum Arthropoda; class Insecta; order Diptera; family Clusiidae; genus Clusia; species Clusia tigrina. The sequence continues at coordinate 716,714 of CAKKTE020000546.1, read as the reverse complement.
GTGGTACCTTTGAGTCCCAAATCAAACACTGATAAAAATTCAAATGCCCCTAACTTCTATACGGTACGTCCTACACCTATCAAATTTTGCAACATACAAATGCTTGCAACTTTTTATTGTAGCGTCATAAAACCTTGAAATTTTGTAACAATAAAGTACTTGAGCCTCTTGTCAATTTAAGCTATCCCTCAAAGCTATGCTACCCTTGAGTCCCAAAACAAACACTGATAAAATTTCAAATGGCGCTAACTTCTATACGGTACGTCCTACACCTATCAAAGTTTGCAACATACAAATGCTTGTAACTTTTTAATGAAGCGTCATAAAACCTTGAAATTTTTTAACAGTAAAGTACTCGAGCCTCTTGTCCATTTAAGCCATTGCCCAAAGCTATGCTACTATTGAGTCCCAAATCAAACACTGATAAAACTTCAAATGGCCCTAACATCTATACGGTACGTCCTACACCTATCAAAGTTTGCAACATACAAATGCTTGTAACTTTTTACTGGAGCGTCATAAAACCTTAAAATTTTTTAACAATAAAGTACTCGAGCCTCTTGTCAATTTAAGTTATCGCTCAAAGCTATGCTACCCTTGAGTCCCAAATCAAACACTGATAAAACTTCAAATTTCCCTAACTTCTATACGGTATGTCCTACACCTATCAAAGTTTGCAACATACAAATGCTTGTAACTTTTTACTGGAGCGTCATATAACCTTCAAATTTTGTAACAATAAAGTACTCGAGTCACTTGTCAATTTAAGTTATCGCTCAAAGCAATGCTACCCTTGAGTCCCAAACCAAACACTGATAAAACTTCAAATGGCCCTTACTTCTATACGGTACGTCCTACACCTATCAAAGTTTGCAACATACAAATGCTTGTAACTTTTTACTGGAGCGTCATAAAACCTTGAAATTCTTTAACAATAAAGTACTCGAGCCTCTTGTCAATTTAAGTTATCGCTCAAAGGTATGCTACCCTTGAGTCCCAAATCAAACACTGATGAAACTTCAAATGGCCCTAACTTCTATACGGTACGTCCTACACCTATCAAAGTTTGCAACATACAAATGCTTGTAACTTTTTACTGGAGCGTCATAAAACCTTCAAATTTTGTAACAATAAAGTACTCAAGCCTCTTGTCAATTTAAGTTATCGCTCAAAGCTATGCTACCCTTGAGTCCCAACTCAAACACTGATAAAACTTCAAATGGCACTTACTTCTATACAGTACGTCCTACACCTATCAAAGTTTGTAACATACAAATGCTTGTAACTTTTTACTGGAGCGTCATAAAACCTTCAAATTTTGTAACAATAAAGTACTCGAGTCTCTTGTCAACTTAAGTTATAGCTCAAAGCTATGCTACCCTTGAGTCCCAAAACAAACACTGATAAAATTTCAAATGGCCCTAACTTCTATACGGTACATCCTACACCTATCAAAGTTTGCAACATACAAATGCTTGTAACTTTTTAATGAAGCGTCATAAAACCTTGAAATTTTTTAACAGTAAAGTACTCGAGCCTCTTGTCCATTTAAGCCATTGCTCAAAGCTATGCTACTATTGAGTCCCAAATCAAACACTGATAAAACTTCAAATGGCCCTAACATCTATACGGTACGTCCTACACCTATCAAAGTTTGCAACATACAAATGCTTGTAACTTTTTACTGGAGCGTCATAAAACCTTAAAATTTTTTTAACAATAAAGTACTCGAGCCTCTTGTCAGTTTAAGTTATCGCTCAAAGCTATGCTACCCTTGAGTCCCAAATCAAACACTGATAAAACTTCAAATTTCCCTAACTTCTATACGGTATGTCCTACACCTATCAAAGTTTGCAACATACAAATGCTTGTAACTTTTTACTGGAGCGTCATAAAACCTTGAAATTCTTTAACAATAAAGTACTCGAGCCTCTTGTCAATTTAAGTTATCGCTCAAAGGTATGCTACCCTTGAGTCCCAAATCAAACACTGATGAAACTTCAAATGGCCCTAACTTCTATACGGTACGTCCTACACCTATCAAAGTTTGCAAGATACAAATGCTTGTAACTTTTTACTGGAGCGTCATAAAACCTTCAAATTTTGTAACAATAAAGTACTCGAGTCTCTTGTCAACTTAAGTTATCGCTCAAAGCTATGCTACCCTTGAGTCCCAACTCAAACACTGATAAAACTTCAAATGGCACTTACTTCTATACAGTACGTCCTACACCTATCAAAGTTTGCAAGATACAAATGCTTGTAACTTTTTACTGGAGCGTCATAAAACCTTCAAATTTTGTAACAATAAAGTACTCGAGTCTCTTGTCAACTTAAGTTATAGCTCAAAGAAATGCTACCCTTGAGTCCCAAATCAAACACTGATAAAACTTCAAATGGCCCTTACATCTATACGGTACGTCGTAAACCTATCAAAGTTTGCAACATACAAATGCTTGTAACTTTTTACTGGAGCGTCATAAAACCTTGAAATTTTGTAACAATAAAGTACTCGAGCCTCTTGTCAATTTAAGCTATCGCTCAAAGCTGTGGTACCTTTGAGTCCCAAATCAAACACTGATAAAAACTCAAATGCCCCTAACTTCTATACGGTACGTCCTACACCTATCAAATTTTGCAACATACAAATGCTTGCAACTTTTTATTGTAGCGTCATAAAACCTTGAAATTTTGTAACAATAAAGTACTTGAGCCTCTTGTCAATTTAAGCTATCCCTCAAAGCTATGCTACCCTTGAGTCCCAAAACAAACACTGATAAAATTTCAAATGGCCCTAACTTCTATACGGTACGTCCTACACCTATCAAAGTTTGCAACATACAAATGCTTGTAACTTTTTAATGAAGCGTCATAAAACCTTGAAATTTTTTAACAGTAAAGTACTCGAGCCTCTTGTCAATTTAAGTTATCGCTCAAAGCTATGCTACCCTTGAGTCCCAAATCAAACACTGATGAAACTTCAAATGGCCCTAACTTATATACGGTACGTCCTACACCTATCAGAGTTTGCAACATACAAATGCTTGTAACTTTTTACTGGAGCGTCATAAAACCTTCAAATTTTGTAACAATAAAGTACTTGAGTCTCTTGTCAATTTAAGTTATCGCTCAAAGCAATGCTACCGTTGAGTCCCAAATCAAACACTGATTAAACTTCAAATGGCCCTTACTTCTATACGGTACGTCCTACACCTATCAAAGTTTGCAACATACAAATGCTTGTAACTATTTACTGGAGCGTCATAAAACCTTCAAATTTGGTAACAATAAAGTACTCGAGTCTCTTGTCAATTTAAGTTATAGCTCAAAGAAATGCTACCCCTGTGTCCCAAATCAAACACTGATAAAACTTCAAATGGCCCTTACTTCTATACGGTACGTCGTACACCTATCAAAGTTTGCAACATACAAATGCTTGTAACTTTTTACTGGAGCGTCATAAGACCTTGAAATTTTGTAACAATAAAGTACTCGAGCCTCTTGTCAATGTAAGCTATCGCTCAAAGCTGTGGTACCTTTGAGTCCCAAATCAAACACTGATAAAAATTCAAATGGCCCTAACTTCTATACGGTACGTCCTACACCTATCAAATTTTGCAACATACAAATGCTTGCAACTTTTTATTGTAGCGTCATAAAACCTTGAAATTTTGTAACAATAAAGTACTTGAGCCTCTTGTCAATTTAAGCTATCCCTCAAAGCTATGCTACCCTTGAGTCCTAAAACAAACATTGATAAAATTTCAAATGGCCCTAACTTCTATACGGTACGTCCTACACCTATCAAAGTTTGCAAAATACAAATGCTTGTAACTTTTTACTGGAGCGTCATAAAACCTTGAAATTTTTTAACAATAAAGTACTCGAGCCTCTTGTCAATTTAAGTTATCGCTCAAAGGTATGCTACCCTTGAGTCCCAAATCAAACACTGATGAAACTTCAAATGGCCCTAACTTCTATACAGTACGTCCTACAACTATCAAAGTTTGCAACATACAAATGCTTGTAACTTTTTACTGGAGCGTCATATAACCTTCAAATTTTGTAACAATAAAGTACTCGAGTCACTTGCCAATTTAAGTTATCGCTCAAAGCAATGCTACCGTTGAGTCCCAAATCAAACACTGATAAAACTTCAAATGGCCCTTACTTCTATACGGTACGTCCTACACCTATCAAAGTTTGCAACATACAAATGCTTGTAACTATTTACTGGAGCGTCATAAAACCTTGAAATTTTGTAACAATAAAGTACTCGAGCCTCTTGTCAATTTAAGCCATCGCTCAAAGCTATGCTACCCTTGAGTCCCAAATCAAACACTGATAGAACTTCAAATTTCCCTAACTTCTATACGGTATGTCCTACACCTATCAAAGTTTGCAACATACAAATGCTTGTAACTTTTTACTGGAGCGTCATATACCCTTCAAATTTTGTAACAATAAAGTACTCGAGTCACTTGTCAATTTAAGTTATCGCTCAAAGCAATGCTACCCTTGATTCCCAAACCAAACACTGATAAAACTTCAAATGGCCCTTACTTCTATACGGTACGTCCTACACCTATCAAAGTTTGCAACATACAAATGCTTGTAACTTTTTACTGGAGCGTCATATAACCTTCAAATTTTGTAACAATAAAGTACTCGAGTCACTTGTCAATTTAAGTTATCGCTCAAAGCAATGCTACCCTTGAGTCCCAAACCAAACACTGATAAAACTTCAGATGGCCCTTACTTCTATACGGTACGTCCTACACCTATCAAAGTTTGCAACATACAAATGCTTGTAACTTTTTACTGGAGCGTCATAAAACCTTGAAATTCTTTAACAATAAAGTACTCGAGCCTCTTGTCAATTTAAGTTATCGCTCAAAGGTATGCTACCCTTGAGTCCCAAATCAAACACTGATGAAACTTCAAATGGCCCTAACTTCTATACGGTACCTCCTACAACTATCAAAGTTTGCAACATACAAATGCTTGTAACTTTTTACTGGAGCGTCATATAACCTTCAAATTTTGTAACAATAAAGTACTCGCGTCACTTGTCAATTTAAGTTATCGCTCAAAGCAATGCTACCCTTGAGTCCCAAATCAAACACTGATGAAACTTCAAATGGCCCTTACTTTTATACGGTACGTCCTACACCTATCAAAGTTTGCAACATACAAATGCTTGTAACTTTTTACTGGAGCGTCATAAAACCTTCAAATTTTGTAACAATAAAGTACTCAAGCCTCTTGTCAATTTAAGTTATCGCTCAAAGCTATGCTACCCTTGAGTCCCAACTCAAACACTGATAAAACTTCAAATGGCACTTACTTCTATACAGTACGTCCTACACCTATCAAAGTTTGCAACATACAAATGCTTGTAACTTTTTACTGGAGCGTCATAAAACCTTCAAATTTTGTAACAATAAAGTACTCGAGTCTCTTGTCAACTTAAGTTAGAGCTCAAAGAAATGCTACCCTTGAGTCCCAAATCAAACACTGATAAAACTTCAAATGGCCCTTACATCTATACGGTACGTCGTAAACCTATCAAAGTTTGCAACATACAAATGCTTGTAACTTTTTACTGGAGCGTCATAAAACCTTGAAATTTTGTAACAATAAAGTACTCGAGCCTCTTGTCAATTTAAGCTATCGCTCAAAGCTGTGGTACCTTTGAGTCCCAAATCAAACACTGATAAAAATTCAAATGCCCCTAACTTCTATACGGTACGTCCTACACCTATCAAATTTTGCAACATACAAATGCTTGCAACTTTTTATTGTAGCGTCATAAAACCTTGAAATTTTGTAACAATAAAGTACTTGAGCCTCTTGTCAATTTAAGCTATCCCTCAAAGCTATGCTACCCTTGAGTCCCAAAACAAACACTGATAAAATTTCAAATGGCCCTAACTTCTATACGGTACGTCCTACACCTATCAAAGTTTGCAACATACAAATGCTTGTAACTTTTTAATTAAGCGTCATAAAACCTTGAAATTTTTTAACAGTAAAGTACTCGAGCCTCTTGTCAATTTAAGTTATCGCTCAAAGCTATGCTACCCTTGAGTCCCAAATCAAACACGGATGAAACTTCAAATGGCCCTAACTTATATACGGTACGTCCTACACCTATCAGAGTTTGCAACATACAAATGCTTGTAACTTTTTACTGGAGCGTCATAAAACCTTCAAATTTTGTAACAATAAAGTACTTGAGTCTCTTGTCAATTTAAGTTATCGCTCAAAGCAATGCTACCGTTGAGTCCCAAATCAAACACTGATTAAACTTCAAATGGCCCTTACTTCTATACGGTACGTCCTACACCTATCAAAGTTTGCAACATACAAATGCTTGTAACTATTTACTGGAGCGTCATAAAACCTTCAAATTTGGTAACAATAAAGTACTCGAGTCTCTTGTCAATTTAAGTTATAGCTCAAAGAAATGCTACCCTTGAGTCCCAAATCAAACACTGATAAAACTTCAAATGGCCCTTACTTCTATACGGTACGTCGTACACCTATCAAAGTTTGCAACATACAAATGCTTGTAACTTTTTACTGGAGCGTCATAAGACCTTGAAATTTTGTAACAATAAAGTACTCGAGCCTCTTGTCAATTTAAGTTATAGCTCAAAGAAATGCTACCCTTGAGTCCCAAATCAAACACTGATAAAACTTCAAAAGGCCCTTACTTCTATACGGTACGTCGTACACCTATCAAAGTTTGCAACATACAAATGCTTGTAACTTTTTACTGGAGCGTCATAAGACCTTGAAATTTTGTAACAATAAAGTACTCGAGCCTCTTGTCAATTTAAGCTATCGCTCAAAGCTGTGGTACCTTTGAGTCCCAAATCAAACACTGATAAAAATTCAAATGGCCCTAACTTCTATACGGTACGTCCTACACCTATCAAATTTTGCAACATACAAATGCTTGCAACTTTTTATTGTAGCGTCATAAAACCTTGAAATTTTGTAACAATAAAGTACTTGAGCCTCTTGTCAATTTAAGCTATCCCTCAAAGCTATGCTACCCTTGAGTCCTAAAACAAACATTGATAAAATTTCAAATGGCCCTAACTTCTATACGGTACGTCCTACACCTATCAAAGTTTGCAAAATACAAATGCTTGTAACTTTTTACTGGAGCGTCATAAAACCTTGAAATTTTTTAACAATAAAGTACTCGAGCCTCTTGTCAATTTAAGTTATCGCTCAAAGGTATGCTACCCTTGAGTCCCAAATCAAACACTGATGAAACTTCAAATGGCCCTAACTTCTATACAGTACGTCCTACAACTATCAAAGTTTGCAACATACAAATGCTTGTAACTTTTTACTGGAGCGTCATATAACCTTCAAATTTTGTAACAATAAAGTACTCGAGTCACTTGTCAATTTAAGTTGTCGCTCAAAGCAATGCTACCGTTGAGTCCCAAATCAAACACTGATAAAACTTCAAATGGCCCTTACTTCTATACGGTACGTCCTACACCTATCAAAGTTTGCAACATACAAATGCTTGTAACTATTTACTGGAGCGTCATAAAACCTTGAAATTTTGTAACATTAAAGTACTCGAGCCTCTTGTCAATTTAAGCCATCGCTCAAAGCTATGCTACCCTTGAGTCCCAAATTAAACACTGATAAAACTAAAAATGGCCCTAACTTATATACGGTACGTCCTACACCTATCAAAGTTTGCAACATACAAATGATTGTAACTTTTTACTGGAGCGTCATAAAACCTTGAAATTTTGTAACAATAAAGTACTCGAGCCTCTTGTCAATTTAAGCTATCGCTCAAAGCTATGCTAGCCTTGAGTCCCAAATCAAACACTGATAAAACTTCAAATGGCCCTTACTTCTATACGGTACGTCCTACACCTATCAAAGTTTGCAACATACAAATGCTTGTAACTTTTTACTGGAGCGTCATAAAACCTTGAAATTTTGTAACAATAAAGTACTCGAGCCTCTTGTCAATTTAAGTTATCGCTCAAAGCTATGCTACCCTTGAGTCCCAAATCAAACACTGATAAAACTACAAAAGGCCCTAACTTCTATACGGTACGTCCTACACCTATCAAAGTTTGCAATATGCAAATGATTGTAACTTTTTACTGGAGCGTCATAAAACCTTGAAATTTTGTAACAATAAAGTACTCGAGCCTCTTGTCAATTTAAGCTATCGGTCAAAGCTATGCTACCCTTGAGTCCCAAATCAAACACTGATGAAACTTCAAATGGCCCTTACTTCTATACGGTACGTCCTACACCTATCAAAGATTGCAACATACAAATGCTTGTAACTTTTTACTGGAGCGTCATAAAACCTTGAAATTTTGTAACAATAAAGTACTCGAGCCTCTTGTCAATTTAAGCTATCGCTCAAAGCTGTGGTACCTTTCAGTCCCAAATCAAAAACTGATAAAACTTCAAATGGCCCTAACTTATATACGGTACGTCCTACACCTATCAAATTTTGCAACATACAAATGCTTGTAACTTTTTACTGGAGCGTCATAAAACCTTGAAATTTTTTAACAGTAAAGTACTCGAGCATCCGGTCAATTTAAGTTATCGCTCTAAGCTATGCTACCCTTGAGTCCCAAATCAAACACTGATAAAACTTCAAAGCGCCCTAACTTCTATACGGTACGTCGTACACCTATCAAAGTTTGCAACATACAAATGCTTGTAACTTTTTACTGGAGCGTCATAAGACCTTGAAATTTTGTAACAATAAAGTACTCGAGCCTCTTGTCAATTTAAGTTATAGCTCAAAGAAATGCTACCCTTGAGTCCCAAATCAGGCACTGATAAAACTTCAAATGGCCCTTACTTCTATACGGTACGTCGTACACCTATCAAAGTTTGCAACATACAAATGCTTGTAACTTTTTACTGGAGCGTCATAAGACCTTGAAATTTTGTAACAATAAAGTACTCGAGCCTCTTGTCAATTTAAGCTATCGCTCAAAGCTGTGGTACCTTTGAGTCCCAAATCAAACACTGATAAAAATTCAAATGGCCCTAACTTCTATACGGTACGTCCTACACCTATCAAATTTTGCAACATACAAATGCTTGCAACTTTTTATTGTAGCGTCATAAAACCTTGAAATTTTGTAACAATAAAGTACTTGAGCCTCTTGTCAATTTAAGCTATCCCTCAAAGCTATGCTACCCTTGAGTCCTAAAACAAACATTGATAAAATTTCAAATGGCCCTAACTTCTATACGGTACGTCCTACACCTATCAAAGTTTGCAAAATACAAATGCTTGTAACTTTTTACTGGAGCGTCATAAAACCTTGAAATTTTTTAACAATAAAGTACTCGAGCCTCTTGTCAATTTAAGTTATCGCTCAAAGGTATGCTACCCTTGAGTCCCAAATCAAACACTGATGAAACTTCAACTGGCCCTAACTTCTATACAGTACGTCCTACAACTATCAAAGTTTGCAACATACAAATGCTTGTAACTTTTTACTGGAGCGTCATATAACCTTCAAATTTTGTAACAATAAAGTACTCGAGTCACTTGTCAATTTAAGTTATCGCTCAAAGCAATGCTACCGTTGAGTCCCAAATCAAACACTGATAAAACTTCAAATGGCCCTTACTTCTATACGGTACGTCCTACACCTATCAAAGTTTGCAACATACAAATGCTTGTAACTATTTACTGGAGCGTCATAAAACCTTGAAATTTTGTAACAATAAAGTACTCGAGCCTCTTGTCAATTTAAGCCATCGCTCAAAGCTATGCTACCCTTAAGTCCCAAATTAAACGCTGATGAAACTAAAAATGGCCCTAACTTCTATACGGTACGTCCTACACCTATCAAAGTTTGCAACATACAAATGATTGTAACTTTTTACTGGAGCGTCATAAAACCTTGAAATTTTGTAATAATAAAGTACTCGAGCCTCTTGTCAATTTAAGCTATCGCTCAAAGCTATGCTACCCTTGAGTCCCAAATCAAACACTGATAAAACTTCAAATGGCCCTTGCTTCTATACGGTACGTCCTACACCTATCAAAGTTTGCAACATACAAATGCTTGTAACTTTTTACTGGAGCGTCATAAAACCTTGAAATTTTGTAACAATAAAGTACTCGAGCCTCTTGTCAATTTAAGTTATCGCTCAAAGCTATGCTACCCTTGAGTCCCAAATCAAACACTGATAAAACTACAAAAGGCCCTAACTTCTATACGGTACGTCCTACACCTATCAAAGTTTGCAATATACAAATGATTGTAACTTTTTACTGGAGCGTCATAAAACCTTCAAATTTTGTAACAATAAAGTACTCGAGCCTCTTGACAATTTAAGCTATCGGTCAAAGCTATGCTACCCTTGAGTCCCAAATCAAACACTGATGAAACTTCAAATGGCCCTTACTTCTATACGGTACGTCCTACACCTATCAAAGATTGCAACATACAAATGCTTGTAACTTTTTACTGGAGCGTCATAAAACCTTGAAATTTTGTAACAATAAAGTACTCGAGCCTCTTGTCAATTTAAGCTATCGCTCAAAGCTGTGGTACCTTTCAGTCCCAAATCAAACACTGATAAAACTTCAAATGGCCCTAACTTATATACGGTACGTCCTACACCTATCAAATTTTGCAACATACAAATGCTTGTAACTTTTTACTGGAGCGTCATAAAACCTTGAAATTTTTTAACAGTAAAGTACTCGAGCATCTTGTCAATTTAAGTTATCGCTCAAAGCTATGCTACCCTTGAGTCCCAAATCAAACACTGATAAAACTTCAAAGCGCCCTAACTTCTATACGGTACGTCGTACACCTATCAAAGTTTGCAACATACAAATGCTTGTAACTTTTTACTAGAGCGTCATAAAACCTTCAAATTTTGTAACAATAAAGTACTCGAGCCTCTTGTCAATTTAAGCTATCGGTCAAAGCTATGCTACCCTTGAGTCCCAAATCAAACACTGATGAAACTTCAAATGGCCCTTACTTCTATACGGTACGTCCTACACCTATCAAAGATTGCAACATACAAATGCTTGTAACTTTTTACTGGAGCGTCATAAAACCTTGAAATTTTGTAACAATAAAGTACTCGAGCCTCTTGTCAATTTAAGCTATCGCTCAAAGCTGTGGTACCTTTCAGTCCCAAATCAAACACTGATAAAACTTCAAATGGACCTAACTTATATACGGTACGTCCTACACCTATCAAATTTTGCAAGATACAAATGCTTGTAACTTTTTACTGGAGCGTCATAAAACCTTGAAATTTTTTAACAGTAAAGTACTCGAGCATCTTGTCAATTTAAGTTATCGCTCAAAGCTATGCTACCCTTGAGTCCCAAATCAAACACTGATAAAACTTCAAAGCGCCCTAACTTCTATACGGTACGTCGTACACCTATCAAAGTTTGCAACATACAAATGCTTGTAACTTTTTACTGGAGCGTCATAAGACCTTGAAATTTTGTAACAATAAAGTACTCGAGCCTCTTGTCAATTTAAGTTATAGCTCAAAGAAATGCTACCCTTGAGTCCCAAATCAGACACTGATAAAACTTCAAATGGCCCTTACTTCTATACGGTACGTCGTACACCTATCAAAGTTTGCAGCATACAAATGCTTGTAACTTTTTACTGGAGCGTCATAAGACCTTGAAATTTTGTAACAATAAAGTACTCGAGCCTCTTGTCAATTTAAGCTATCGCTCAAAGCTGTGGTACCTTTGAGTCCCAAATCAAACACTGATAAAAATTCAAATGGCCCTAACTTCTATACGGTACGTCCTACACCTATCAAATTTTGCAACATACAAATGCTTGCAACTTTTTATTGTAGCGTCATAAAACCTTGAAATTTTGTAACAATAAAGTACTTGAGCCTCTTGTCAATTTAAGCTATCCCTCAAAGCTATGCTACCCTTGAGTCCTAAAACAAACATTGATAAAATTTCAAATGGCCCTAACTTCTATACGGTACGTCCTACACCTATCAAAGTTTGCAAAATACAAATGCTTGTAACTTTTTACTGGAGCGTCATAAAACCTTGAAATTTTTTAACAATAAAGTACTCGAGCCTCTTGTCAATTTAAGTTATCGCTCAAAGGTATGCTACCCTTGAGTCCCAAATCAAACACTGATGAAACTTCAAATGGCCCTAACTTCTATACAGTACGTCCTACAACTATCAAAGTTTGCAACATACAAATGCTTGTAACTTTTTACTGGAGCGTCATATAACCTTCAAATTTTGTAACAATAAAGTACTCGAGTCACTTGTCAATTTAAGTTATCGCTCAAAGCAATGCTACCGTTGAGTCCCAAATCAAACACTGATAAAACTTCAAATGGCCCTTACTTCTATACGGTACGTCCTACACCTATCAAAGTTTGCAACATACAAATGCTTGTAACTATTTACTGGAGCGTCATAAAACCTTGAAATTTTGTAACAATAAAGTACTCGAGCCTCTTGTCAATTTAAGCCATCGCTCAAAGCTATGCTACCCTTGAGTCCCAAATTAAACACTGATAAAACTAAAAATGCCCCTAACTTCTATACGGTACGTCCTACACCTATCAAAGTTTGCAACATACAAATGATTGTAACTTTTTACTGGAGCGTCATAAAACCTTGAAATTTTGTAACAATAAAGTACTCGAGCCTCTTGTCAATTTAAGCTATCGCTCAAAGCTATGCTACCCTTGAGTCCCAAATCAAACACTGATAAAACTTCAAATGGCCCTTACTTCTATACGGTACGTCCTACACCTATCAAAGTTTGCAACATACAAATGCTTGTAACTTTTTACTGGAGCGTCATAAAACCTTGAAATTTTGTAACAATAAAGTACTCGAGCCTCTTGTCAATTTAAGTTATCGCTCAAAGCTATGCTACCCTTGAGTCCCAAATCAAACACTGATAAAACTACAAAAGGCCCTAACTTCTATACGGTACGTCCTACACCTATCAAAGTTTGCAATATACAAATGATTGTAACTTTTTACTGGAGCGTCATAAAACCTTTAAATTTTGTAACAATAAAGTACTCGAGCCTCTTGTCAATTTAAGCTATCGGTCAAAGCTATGCTATCCTTGAGTCCCAAATCAAACACTGATGAAACTTCAAATGGCCCTTACTTCTATACGGTACGTCCTACACCTATCAAAGATTGCAACATACAAATGCATGTAACTTTTTACTGGAGCGTCATAAAACCTTGAAATTTTGTAACAATAAAGTACTCGAGCCTCTTGTCAATTTAAGCTATCGCTCAAAGCTGTGGTACCTTTCAGTCCCAAATCAAACACTGATAAAACTTCAAATGGCCCTAACTTATATACGGTACGTCCTACACCTATCAAATTTTGCAACATACAAATGCTTGTAACTTTTTACTGGAGCGTCATAAAACCTTGAAATTTTTTAACAGTAAAGTACTCGAGCATCTTGTCAATTTAAGTTATCGCTCAAAGCTATGCTACCCTTGAGTCCCAAATCAAACACTGATAAAACTTCAAAGCGCCCTAACTTCTATACGGTACGTCGTACACCTATCAAAGTTTGCAACATACAAATGCTTGTAACTTTTTACTGGAGCGTCATAAAACCTTCAAATTTTGTAACAATAAAGTACTCGAGTCTCTTGTCAACTTAAGTTATCGCTCAAAGCAATGCTACCCTTGAGTCCCAAGTCAAACACTGATAAAACTTCAAATGGCCCTTACTTCTATACGGTACGTCCTACACCTATCAAGGTTTGCAACATACAAATGCTTGTAACTTTTTACTGGAGCGTCATAAAACCTTGAAATTTTGTAACAATAAAGTACTCGAGCCTCTTGTCCATTTAAGCAATTGCTCAAAGCTATGCTACTATTGAGTCCCAAATCAAACACTGATAAAACTTCAAATGGCCCTAACATCTATACGGTACGTCCTACACCTATCAAAGTTTGCAACATACAAATGCTTGTAACTTTTTACTGGAGCGTCATAAAACCTTAAAATTTTTTAACAATAAAGTACTCGAGCCTCTTGTCAATTTAAGTTATCGCTCAAAGCAATGCTACCGTTGAGTCCCAAATCAAACACTGATAAAACTTCAAATGGCCCTTACTTCTATACGGTACGTCCTACACCTATCAAAGTTTGCAACATACAAATGCTTGTAACTATTTACTGGAGCGTCATAAAACCTTGAAATTTTGTAACAATAAAGTACTCGAGCCTCTTGTCAATTTAAGCCATCGCTCAAAGCTATGCTACCCTTGAGTCCCAAATCAAACACTGATAAAACTTCAAATGGCCCTTACTTCTATACGGTACGTCCTACACCTATCAAAGTTTGCAACATACAAATGCTTGTAACTTTTTACTGGAGCGTCATAAAACCTTGAAATTTGGTAACAATAAAGTACTCGAGCCTCTTGTCAATTTAAGTTATCGCTCAAAGCTATGCTACCCTTGAGTCCCAAATCAAACACTGATAAAACTACAAAAGGCCCTAACTTCTATACGGTACGTCCTACACCTATCAAAGTTTGCAATATACAAATGATTGTAACTTTTTACTGGAGCGTCATAAAACCTTCAAATTTTGTAACAATAAAGTACTCGAGCCTCTTGTCAATTTAAGCTATCGGTCAAAGCTATGCTACCCTTGAGTCCCAAATCAAACACTGATGAAACTTCAAATGGCCCTTACTTCTATACGGTACGTCCTACACCTATCAAAGATTGCAACATACAAATGCTTGTAACTTTTTACTGGAGCGTCATAAAACCTTGAAATTTTGTAACAATAAAGTACTCGAGCCTCTTGTCAATTTAAGCTATCGCTCAAAGCTGTGGTACCTTTCAGTCCCAAATCAAACACTGATAAAACTTCAAATGGCCCTAACTTATATACGGTACGTCCTACACCTATCAAATTTTGCAACATACAAATGCTTGTAACTTTTTACTGGAGCGTCATAAAACCTTGAAATTTTTTAACAGTAAAGTACTCGAGCATCTTGTCAATTTAAGTTATCGCTCAAAGCTATGCTACCCTTGAGTCCCAAATCAAACACTGATAAAACTTCAAAGCGCCCTAACTTCTATACGGTACGTCGTACACCTATCAAAGTTTGCAACATACAAATGCTTGTAACTTTTTACTGGAGCGTCATAAAACCTTCAAATTTTGTAACAATAAAGTACTCGAGTCTCTTGTCAACTTAAGTTATCGCTCAAAGCAATGCTACCCTTGAGTCCCAAGTCAAACACTGATAAAACTTCAAATGGCCCTTACTTCTATACTGTACGTCCTACACCTATCAAGGTTTGCAACATACAAATGCTTGTAACTTTTTACTGGAGCGTCATAAAACCTTGAAATTTTGTAACAATAAAGTACTCGAGCCTCTTGTCCATTTAAGCCATTGCTCAAAGCTATGCTACTATTGAGTCCCAAATCAAACACTGATAAAACTTCAAATGGCCCTAACTTCCATACGGTATGTCCTACACCTATCAAAGTTTGCAACATACAAATGCTTGTAACTTTTTACTGGAGCGTCATAAAACCTTGAAATTTTGTAACAATAAAGTACTCGAGCCTCTTGTCAATTTAAGTTATCGCTCAAAGCTATGCTACCCTTGAGTCCCAAATCAAACACTGATAAAACTACAAAAGACCCTAACTTCTATACGGTACGTCCTACACCTATCAAAGTTTGCAATATACAAATGATTGTAACTTTTTACTGGAGCGTCATAAAACCTTCAAATTTTGTAACAATAAAGTACTCGAGCCTCTTGTCAATTTAAGCTATCGGTCAAAGCTATGCTACCCTTGAGTCCCAAATCAAACACTGATGAAACTTCAAATGGCCCTTACTTCTATACGGTACGTCCTACACCTATCAAAGATTGCAACATACAAATGCTTGTAACTTTTTACTGGAGCGTCCTAAAACCTTGAAATTTTGTAACAATAAAGTACTCGAGCCTCTTGTCAATTTAAGCTATCGCTCAAAGCTGTGGTACCTTTCAGTCCCAAATCAAACACTGATAAAACTTCAAATGGCCCTAACTTATATACGGTACGTCCTACACCTATCAAATTTTGCAACATACAAATGCTTGTAACTTTTTACTGGAGCGTCATAAAACCTTGAAATTTTTTAACAGTAAAGTACTCGAGCATCTTGTCAATTTAAGCTATCGCTCAAAGCTATGCTACCCTTGAGTCCCAAATCAAACACTGATAAAACTTCAAAGCGCCCTAACTTCTATACGGTACGTCGTACACCTATCAAAGTTTGCAACATACAAATGCTTGTAACTATTTACTGGAGCGTCATAAAACCTTGAAATTTTGTAACAATAAAGTACTCGAGCCTCTTGTCAATTTAAGCCATCGCTCAAAGCTATGCTACCCTTGAGTCCCAAATCAAACACTGATAAAACTTCAAATGGCCCTTACTTCTATACGGTACGTCCTACACCTATCAAAGTTTGCAACATACAAATGCTTGTAACTTTTTACTGGAGCGTCATAAAACCTTGAAATTTGGTAACAATAAAGTACTCGAGCCTCTTGTCAATTTAAGTTATCGCTCAAAGCTATGCTACCCTTGAGTCCCAAATCAAACACTGATAAAACTACAAAAGGCCCTAACTTCTATACGGTACGTCCTACACCTATCAAAGTTTGCAATATACAAATGATTGTAACTTTTTACTGGAGCGTCATAAAACCTTCAAATTTTGTAACAATAAAGTACTCGAGCCTCTTGTCAATTTAAGCTATCGGTCAAAGCTATGCTACCCTTGAGTCCCAAATCAAACACTGATGAAACTTCAAATGGCCCTTACTTCTATACGGTACGTCCTACACCTATCAAAGATTGCAACATACAAATGCTTGTAACTTTTTACTGGAGCGTCATAAAACCTTGAAATTTTGTAACAATAAAGTACTCGAGCCTCTTGTCAATTTAAGCTATCGCTCAAAGCTGTGGTACCTTTCAGTCCCAAATCAAACACTGATAAAACTTCAAATGGCCCTAACTTATATACGGTACGTCCTACACCTATCAAATTTTGCAACATACAAATGCTTGTAACTTTTTACTGGAGCGTCATAAAACCTTGAAATTTTTTAACAGTAAAGTACTCGAGCATCTTGTCAATTTAAGTTATCGCTCAAAGCTATGCTACCCTTGAGTCCCAAATCAAACACTGATAAAACTTCAAAGCGCCCTAACTTCTATACGGTACGTCGTACACCTATCAAAGTTTGCAACATACAAATGCTTGTAACTTTTTACTGGAGCGTCATAAAACCTTCAAATTTTGTAACAATAAAGTACTCGAGTCTCTTGTCAACTTAAGTTATCGCTCAAAGCAATGCTACCCTTGAGTCCCAAGTCAAACACTGATAAAACTTCAAATGGCCCTTACTTCTATACTGTACGTCCTACACCTATCAAGGTTTGCAACATACAAATGCTTGTAACTTTTTACTGGAGCGTCATAAAACCTTGAAATTTTGTAACAATAAAGTACTCGAGCCTCTTGTCCATTTAAGCCATTGCTCAAAGCTATGCTACTATTGAGTCCCAAATCAAACACTGATAAAACTTCAAATGGCCCTAACTTCCATACGGTATGTCCTACACCTATCAAAGTTTGCAACATACAAATGCTTGTAACTTTTTACTGGAGCGTCATAAAACCTTGAAATTTTGTAACAATAAAGTACTCGAGCCTCTTGTCAATTTAAGTTATCGCTCAAAGCTATGCTACCCTTGAGTCCCAAATCAAACACTGATAAAACTACAAAAGACCCTAACTTCTATACGGTACGTCCTACACCTATCAAAGTTTGCAATATACAAATGATTGTAACTTTTTACTGGAGCGTCATAAAACCTTCAAATTTTGTAACAATAAAGTACTCGAGCCTCTTGTCAATTTAAGCTATCGGTCAAAGCTATGCTACCCTTGAGTCCCAAATCAAACACTGATGAAACTTCAAATGGCCCTTACTTCTATACGGTACGTCCTACACCTATCAAAGATTGCAACATACAAATGCTTGTAACTTTTTACTGGAGCGTCCTAAAACCTTGAAATTTTGTAACAATAAAGTACTCGAGCCTCTTGTCAATTTAAGCTATCGCTCAAAGCTGTGGTACCTTTCAGTCCCAAATCAAACACTGATAAAACTTCAAATGGCCCTAACTTATATACGGTACGTCCTACACCTATCAAATTTTGCAACATACAAATGCTTGTAACTTTTTACTGGAGCGTCATAAAACCTTGAAATTTTTTAACAGTAAAGTACTCGAGCATCTTGTCAATTTAAGCTATCGCTCAAAGCTATGCTACCCTTGAGTCCCAAATCAAACACTGATAAAACTTCAAAGCGCCCTAACTTCTATACGGTACGTCGTACACCTATCAAAGTTTGCAACATACAAATGCTTGTAACTTTTACTGGAGCGTCATAAAACCTTCAAATTTTGTAACAATAAAGTACTCGAGTCTCTTGTCAACTTAAGTTATCGCTCAAAGCAATGCTACCCTTGAGTCCCAAGTCAAACACTGATAAAACTTCAAATGGTCCTTACTTCTATACGGTACATCCTACACCTATCAAGGTTTGCAACATACAAATGCTTGTAACTTTTTACTGGAGCGTCCTAAAACCTTGAAATTTGGTAACAATAAAGTACTCGAGCCTCTTGTCAATTTAAGTTATCGCTCAAAGCTATGCTACCCTTGAGTCCCAAATCAAACACTGATAAAACTACAAAAGGCCCTAACTTCTATACGGTACGTCCTACACCTATCAAAGTTTGCAATATACAAATGATTGTAACTTTTTACTGGAGCGTCATAAAACCTTCAAATTTTGTAACAATAAAGTACTCGAGCCTCTTGTCAATTTAAGCTATCGGTCAAAGCTATGCTACCCTTGAGTCCCAAATCAAACACTGATGAAACTTCAAATGGCCCTTACTTCTATACGGTACGTCCTACACCTATCAAAGATTGCAACATACAAATGCTTGTAACTTTTTACTGGAGCGTCATAAAACCTTGAAATTTTGTAACAATAAAGTACTCGAGCCTCTTGTCAATTTAAGCTATCGCTCAAAGCTGTGGTACCTTTCAGTCCCAAATCAAACACTGATAAAACTTCAAATGGCCCTAACTTATATACGGTACGTCCTACACCTATCAAATTTTGCAACATACAAATGCTTGTAACTTTTTACTGGAGCGTCATAAAACCTTGAAATTTTTTAACAGTAAAGTACTCGAGCATCTTGTCAATTTAAGTTATCGCTCAAAGCTATGCTACCCTTGAGTCCCAAATCAAACACTGATAAAACTTCAAAGCGCCCTAACTTCTATACGGTACGTCGTACACCTATCAAAGTTTGCAACATACAAATGCTTGTAACTTTTTACTGGAGCGTCATAAAACCTTCAAATTTTGTAACAATAAAGTACTCGAGTCTCTTGTCAACTTAAGTTATCGCTCAAAGCAATGCTACCCTTGAGTCCCAAGTCAAACACTGATAAAACTTCAAATGGCCCTTACTTCTATACTGTACGTCCTACACCTATCAAGGTTTGCAACATACAAATGCTTGTAACTTTTTACTGGAGCGTCATAAAACCTTGAAATTTTGTAACAATAAAGTACTCGAGCCTCTTGTCCATTTAAGCCATTGCTCAAAGCTATGCTACTATTGAGTCCCAAATCAAACACTGATAAAACTTCAAATGGCCCTAACTTCCATACGGTATGTCCTACACCTATCAAAGTTTGCAACATACAAATGCTTGTAACTTTTTACTGGAGCGTCATAAAACCTTGAAATTTTGTAACAATAAAGTACTCGAGCCTCTTGTCAATTTAAGCTATCGCTCAAAGCTATGCTACCCTTGAGTCCCAAATCAAACACTGATAAAACTACAAAAGACCCTAACTTCTATACGGTACGTCCTACACCTATCAAAGTTTGCAATATACAAATGATTGTAACTTTTTACTGGAGCGTCATAAAACCTTCAAATTTTGTAACAATAAAGTACTCGAGCCTCTTGTCAATTTAAGCTATCGGTCAAAGCTATGCTACCCTTGAGTCCCAAATCAAACACTGATGAAACTTCAAATGGCCCTTACTTCTATACGGTACGTCCTACACCTATCAAAGATTGCAACATACAAATGCTTGTAACTTTTTACTGGAGCGTCCTAAAACCTTGAAATTTTGTAACAATAAAGTACTCGAGCCTCTTGTCAATTTAAGCTATCGCTCAAAGCTGTGGTACCTTTCAGTCCCAAATCAAACACTGATAAAACTTCAAATGGCCCTAACTTATATACGGTACGTCCTACACCTATCAAATTTTGCAACATACAAATGCTTGTAACTTTTTACTGGAGCGTCATAAAACCTTGAAATTTTTTAACAGTAAAGTACTCGAGCATCTTGTCAATTTAAGCTATCGCTCAAAGCTATGCTACCCTTGAGTCCCAAATCAAACACTGATAAAACTTCAAAGCGCCCTAACTTCTATACGGTACGTCGTACACCTATCAAAGTTTGCAACATACAAATGCTTGTAACTTTTACTGGAGCGTCATAAAACCTTCAAATTTTGTAACAATAAAGTACTCGAGTCTCTTGTCAACTTAAGTTATCGCTCAAAGCAATGCTACCCTTGAGTCCCAAGTCAAACACTGATAAAACTTCAAATGGTCCTTACTTCTATACGGTACATCCTACACCTATCAAGGTTTGCAACATACAAATGCTTGTAACTTTTTACTGGAGCGTCATAAAACCTTGAAATTTTGTAACAATAAAGTACTCGAGCCTCTTGTCCATTTATGCAATTGCTCAAAGCTATACTACTATTGAGTCCCAAATCAAACACTGATAAAACTTCAAATGGCCCTAACATCTATACGGTACGTCCTACACCTATCAAAGTTTGCAACATACAAATGCTTGTAACTTTTTACTGGAGCGTCATAAAACCTTAACATTTTTTAACAATAAAGTACTCGAGCCTCTTGTCAATTTAAGTTATCGCTCAAAGCAATGCTACCGTTGAGTCCCAAATCAAACACTGATAAAACTTCAAATGGCCCTTACTTCTATACGGTACGTCCTACACCTATCAAAGTTTGCAACATACAAATGCTTGTAACTATTTACTGGAGCGTCATAAAACCTTGAAATTTTGTAACAATAAAGTACTCGAGCCTCTTGTCAATTTAAGCCATCGCTCAAAGCTATGCTACCCTTGAGTCCCAAATCAAACACTGATAAAACTTCAAATGGCCCTTACTTCTATACGGTACGTCCTACACCTATCAAAGTTTGCAACATACAAATGCTTGTAACTTTTTACTGGAGCGTCATAAAACCTTGAAATTTTGTAACAATAAAGTACTCGAGCCTCTTGTCAATTTAAGTTATCGCTTAAAGCTATGCTACCCTTGAGTCCCAAATCAAACACTGATAAAACTACAAAAGGCCCTAACTTCTATACGGTACGTCCTACACCTATCAAAGTTTGCAATATACAAATGATTGTAACTTTTTACTGGAGCGTCATAAAACCTTCAAATTTTGTAACAATAAAGTACTCGAGCCTCTTGTCAATTTAAGCTATCGGTCAAAGCTATGCTACCCTTGAGTCCCAAATCAAACACTGATGAAACTTCAAATGGCCCTTACTTCTATACGGTACGTCCTACACCTATCAAAGATTGCAACATACAAATGCTTGTAACTTTTTACTGGAGCGTCATAAAACCTTGAAATTTTGTAACAATAAAGTACTCGAGCCTCTTGCCAATTTAAGCTATCGCTCAAAGCTGTGGTACCTTTCAGTCCCAAATCAAACACTGATAAAACTTCAAATGGCCCTAACTTATATACGGTACGTCCTACACCTATCAAATTTTGCAACATACAAATGCTTGTAACTTTTTACTGGAGCGTCATAAAACCTTGAAATTTTTTAACAGTAAAGTACTCGAGCATCTTGTCAATTTAAGTTATCGCTCAAAGCTATGCTACCCTTGAGTCCTAAATCAAACACTGATAAAACTTCAAAGCGCCCTAACTTCTATACGGTACGTCGTACACCTATCAAAGTTTGCAACATACAAATGCTTGTAACTTTTTACTGGAGCGTCATAAAACCTTCAAATTTTGTAACAATACAGTACTCGAGTCTCTTGTCAACTTAAGTTATCGCTCAAAGCAATGCTACCCTTGAGTCCCAAGTCAAACACTGATAAAACTTCAAATGGCCCTTACTTCTATACTGTACGTCCTACACCTATCAAGGTTTGCAACATACAAATGCTTGTAACTTTTTACTGGAGCGTCATAAAACCTTGAAATTTTGTAACAATAAAGTACTCGAGCCTCTTGTCCATTTAAGCCATTGCTCAAAGCTATGCTACTATTGAGTCCCAAATCAAACACTGATAAAACTTCAAATGGCCCTAATATCTATACGGTACGTCCTACACCTATCAAAGTTTGCAACATACAAATGTTTGTAACTTTTTACTGGAGCGTCATAAAACCTTAAAATTTTTTAACAATAAAGTACTCGAGCCTCTTGTCAATTTAAGTTATCGCTCAAAGCTATGCTACCCTTGAGTCCCAAATCAAACACTGATAAAACTTCAAATTTCCCTAACTTCCATACGGTATGTCCTACACCTATCAAAGTTTGCAACATACAAATGCTTGTAACTTTTTACTGGAGCGTCAGATAACTTTCAAATTTTGTAACAATAAAGTACTCGAGTCACTTGTCAATTTAAGTTATCGCTCAAAGCAATGCTACCCTTGAGTCCCAAACCAAACACTGATAAAACTTCAAATGGCCCTTACTTCTATACGGTACGTCCTACACCTATCAAAGTTTGCAACATACAAATGCTTGTAACTTTTTACTGGAGCGTCATAAAACCTTGAAATTCTTTAACAATAAAGTACTCGAGCCTCTTGTCAATTTAAGTTATCGCTCAAAGGTATGCTACCCTTGAGTCCCAAATCAAACACTGATGAAACTTCAAATGGCCCTAACTTCTATACGGTACGTCCTACAACTATCAAAGTTTGCAACATACAAATGCTTGTAACTTTTTACTGGAGCGTCATATAACCTTCAAATTTTGTAACAATAAAGTACTCGCGTCACTTGTCAATTTAAGTTATTGCTCAAAGCAATGCTACCCTTGAGTCCCAAATCAAACACTGATGAAACTTCAAATGGCCCTTACTTCTATACGGTACGTCCTACACCTATCAAAGATTGCAACATACAAATGCTTGTAACTTTTTACTGGAGCGTCATAAAACCTTGAAATTTTGTAACAATAAAGTACTCGAGCCTCTTGTCAATTTAAGCTATCGCTCAAAGCTGTGGTACCTTTCAGTCCCAAATCAAACACTGATAAAACTTCAAATGGCCCTAACTTATATACGGTACGTCCTACACCTATCAAATTTTGCAACATACAAATGCTTGTAACTTTTTACTGGAGCGTCATAAAACCTTGAAATTTTTTAACAGTAAAGTACTCGAGCATCTTGTCAATTTAAGTTATCGCTCAAAGCTATGCTACCCTTGAGTCCCAAATCAAACACTGATAAAACTTCAAAGCGCCCTAACTTCTATACGGTACGTCGTACACCTATCAAAGTTTGCAACATACAAATGCTTGTAACTTTTTACTGGAGCGTCATAAAACCTTCAAATTTTGTAACAATACAGTACTCGAGTCTCTTGTCAACTTAAGTTATCGCTCAAAGCAATGCTACCCTTGAGTCCCAAGTCAAACACTGATAAAACTTCAAATGGCCCTTACTTCTATACTGTACGTCCTACACCTATCAAGGTTTGCAACATACAAATGCTTGTAACTTTTTACTGGAGCGTCATAAAACCTTGAAATTTTGTAACAATAAAGTACTCGAGCCTCTTGTCCATTTAAGCCATTGCTCAAAGCTATGCTACTATTGAGTCCCAAATCAAACACTGATAAAACTTCAAATGGCCCTAATATCTATACGGTACGTCCTACACCTATCAAAGTTTGCAACATACAAATGCTTGTAACTTTTTACTGGAGCGTCATAAAACCTTAAAATTTTTTAACAATAAAGTACTCGAGCCTCTTGTCAATTTAAGTTATCGCTCAAAGCTATGCTACCCTTGAGTCCCAAATCAAACACTGATAAAACTTCAAATTTCCCAAACTTCCATACGGTATGTCCTACACCTATCAAAGTTTGCAACATACAAATGCTTGTAACTTTTTACTGGAGCGTCAGATAACTTTCAAATTTTGTAACAATAAAGTACTCGAGTCACTTGTCAATTTAAGTTATCGCTCAAAGCAATGCTACCCTTGAGTCCCAAACCAAACACTGATAAAACTTCAAATGGCCCTTACTTCTATACGGTACGTCCTACACCTATCAAAGTTTGCAACATACAAATGCTTGTAACTTTTTACTGGAGCGTCATAAAACCTTGAAATTCTTTAACAATAAAGTACTCGAGCCTCTTGTCAATTTAAGTTATCGCTCAAAGGTATGCTACCCTTGAGTCCCAAATCAAACACTGATGAAACTTCAAATGGCCCTAACTTCTATACGGTACGTCCTACAACTATCAAAGTTTGCAACATACAAATGCTTGTAACTTTTTACTGGAGCGTCATATAACCTTCAAATTTTGTAACAATAAAGTACTCGCGTCACTTGTCAATTTAAGTTATCGCTCAAAGCAATGCTACCCTTGAGTCCCAAATCAAACACTGATGAAACTTCAAATGGCCCTTACTTCTATACGGTACGTTCTACACCTATCAAAGTTTGGAACATACAAATGCTTGTAACTTTTTACTGGAGCGTCATAAAACCTTCAAATTTTGTAACAATAAAGTACTCAAGCCTCTTGTCGATTTAAGTTATCGCTCAAAGCTATGCTACCCTTGAGTCCCAACTCAAACACTGATAAAACTTCAAATGGCACTTACTTCTATACAGTACGTCCTACACCTATCAAAGTTTGCAACATACAAATGCTTGTAACTTTTTACTGGAGCGTCATAAAACCTTCAAATTTTGTAACAATAAAGTACTCGAGTCTCTTGTCAACTTAAGTTATAGCTCAAAGAAATGCTACCCTTGAGTCCCAAATCAAACACTGATGAAACTTCAAATGGCCCTAACTTATATACGGTACGTCCTACACCTATCAGAGTTTGCAACATACAAATGCTTGTAACTTTTTACTGGAGCGTCATAAAACCTTCAAATTTTGTAACAATAAAGTACTTGAGTCTCTTGTCAATTTAAGTTATCGCTCAAAGCAATGCTACCGTTGAGTCCCAAATCAAACACTGATTAAACTTCAAATAGCCCTTACTTCTATACGGTACGTCCTACACCTATCAAAGTTTGCAACATACAAATGCTTGTAACTATTTACTGGAGCGTCATAAAACCTTCAAATTTGGTAACAATAAAGTACTCGAGTCTCTTGTCAATTTAAGTTATAGCTCAAAGAAATGCTACCCTTGAGTCCCAAATCAAACACTGATAAAACTTCAAATGGCCCTTACTTCTATACGGTACGT
Source organism: Clusia tigrina (assembly GCA_920105625.2). NCBI lineage: Eukaryota > Metazoa > Arthropoda > Insecta > Diptera > Clusiidae > Clusia > Clusia tigrina. The sequence goes on along the minus strand of CAKKTE020000546.1, from coordinate 690,970 downwards.
CGTACACCTATCAAAGTTTGCAACATACAAATGCTTGTAACTTTTTACTGGAGCGTCATAAGACCTTGAAATTTTGTAACAATAAAGTACTCGAGCCTCTTGTCAATTTAAGTTATAGCTCAAAGAAATGCTACCCTTGAGTCCCAAATCAAACACTGATAAAACTTCAAATGGCCCTTACTTCTATACGGTACGTCGTACACCTATCAAAGTTTGCAACATACAAATGCTTGTAACTTTTTACTGGAGCGTCATAAGACCTTGAAATTTTGTAACAATAAAGTACTCGAGCCTCTTGTCAATTTAAGTTATCGCTCAAAGCTGTGGTACCTTTGAGTCCCCAATCAAACACTGATGAAACTTCAAATGGCCCTTACTTCTATACGGTACGTTCTACACCTATCAAAGTTTGCAACATACAAATGCTTGTAACTTTTTACTGGAGCGTCATAAAACCTTCAAATTTTGTAACAATAAAGTACTCAAGCCTCTTGTCAATTTAAGTTATCGCTCAAAGCTATGCTACCCTTGAGTCCCAACTCAAACACTGATAAAACTTCAAATGGCACTTACTTCTATACAGTACGTCCTACACCTATCAAAGTTTGCAACATACAAATGCTTGTAACTTTTTACTGGAGCGTCATAAAACCTTAAAATTTTTTAACAATAAAGTACTCGAGCCTCTTGTCAATTTAAGTTATCGCTCAAAGCTATGCTACCCTTGAGTCCCAAATCAAACACTGATAAAACTTCAAATTTCCCTAACTTCCATACGGTATGTCCTACACCTATCAAAGTTTGCAACATACAAATGCTTGTAACTTTTTACTGGAGCGTCAGATAACTTTCAAATTTTGTAACAATAAAGTACTCGAGTCACTTGTCAATTTAAGTTATCGCTCAAAGCAATGCTACCCTTGAGTCCCAAACCAAACACTGATAAAACTTCAAATGGCCCTTACTTCTATACGGTACGTCCTACACCTATCAAAGTTTGCAACATACAAATGCTTGTAACTTTTTACTGGAGCGTCATAAAACCTTGAAATTCTTTAACAATAAAGTACTCGAGCCTCTTGTCAATTTAAGTTATCGCTCAAAGGTATGCTACCCTTGAGTCCCAAATCAAACACTGATGAAACTTCAAATGGCCCTAACTTCTATACGGTACGTCCTATAACTATCAAAGTTTGCAACATACAAATGCTTGTAACTTTTTACTGGAGCGTCATATAACCTTCAAATTTTGTAACAATAAAGTACTCGCGTCACTTGTCAATTTAAGTTATCGCTCAAAGCAATGCTACCCTTGAGTCCCAAATCAAACACTGATGAAACTTCAAATGGCCCTTACTTCTATACGGTACGTTCTACACCTATCAAAGTTTGCAACATACAAATGCTTGTAACTTTTTACTGGAGCGTCATAAAACCTTCAAATTTTGTAACAATAAAGTACTCAAGCCTCTTGTCAATTTAAGTTATCGCTCAAAGCTATGCTACCCTTGAGTCCCAACTCAAACACTGATAAAACTTCAAATGGCACTTACTTCTATACAGTACGTCCTACACCTATCAAAGTTTGCAACATACAAATGCTTGTAACTTTTTACTGGAGCGTCATAAAACCTTCAAATTTTGTAACAATAAAGTACTCGAGTCTCTTGTCAACTTAAGTTATAGCTCAAAGAAATGCTACCCTTGAGTCCCAAATCAAACACTGATAAAACTTCAAATGGCCCTTACATCTATACGGTACGTCGTAAACCTATCAAAGTTTGCAACATACAAATGCTTGTAACTTCTTACTGGAGCGTCATAAAACCTTGAAATTTTGTAACAATAAAGTACTCGAGCCTCTTGTCAATTTAAGTTATCGCTCAAAGCTATGCTACCCTTGAGTCCCAAATCAAACACTGATGAAACTTCAAATGGCCCTAACTTATATACGGTACGTCCTACACCTATCAGAGTTTGCAACATACAAATGCTTGTAACTTTTTACTGGAGCGTCATAAAAACTTCAAATTTTGTAACAATAAAGTACTTGAGTCTCTTGTCAATTTAAGTTATCGCTCAAAGCAATGCTACCGTTGAGTCCCAAATCAAACACTGATTAAACTTCAAATGGCCCTTACTTCTATACGGTACGTCCTACACCTATCAAAGTTTGCAACATACAAATGCTTGTAACTATTTACTGGAGCGTCATAAAACCTTCAAATTTGGTAACAATAAAGTACTCGAGTCTCTTGTCAATTTAAGTTATAGCTCAAAGAAATGCTACCCTTGAGTCCCAAATCAAACACTGATAAAACTTCAAATGGCCCTTACTTCTATACGGTACGTCGTACACCTATCAAAGTTTGCAACATACAAATGCTTGTAACTTTTTACTGGAGCGTCATAAGACCTTGAAATTTTGTAACAATAAAGTACTCGAGCCTCTTGTCAATTTAAGTTATAGCTCAAAGAAATGCTACCCTTGAGTCCCAAATCAAACACTGATAAAACTTCAAATGGCCCTTACTTCTATACGGTACGTCGTACACCTATCAAAGTTTGCAACATACAAATGCTTGTAACTTTTTACTGGAGCGTCATAAGACCTTGAAATTTTGTAACAATAAAGTACTCGAGCCTCTTGTCAATTTAAGTTATCGCTCAAAGCTGTGGTACCTTTGAGTCCCCAATCAAACACTGATAAAAATTCAAATGGCCCTAACTTCGATACGGTACGTCCTACACCTATCAAATTTTGCAACATACAAATGCTTGCAACTTTTTATTGTAGCGTCATAAAACCTTGAAATTTTGTAACAATAAAGTACTTGAGCCTCTTGTCAATTTAAGCTATCCCTCAAAGCTATGCTACCCTTGAGTCCTAAAACAAACATTGATAAAATTTCAAATGGCCCTAACTTCTATACGGTACGTCCTACACCTATCAAAGTTTGCAACATACAAATGCTTGTAACTTTTTACTGGAGCGTCATAAAACCTTGAAATTTTTTAACAATAAAGTACTCGAGCCTCTTGTCAATTTAAGTTATCGCTCAAAGGTATGCTACTCTTGAGTCCCAAATCAAACACTGATGAAACTTCAAATGGCCCTAACTTCTATACAGTACGTCCTACAACTATCAAAGTTTGCAACATACAAATGCTTGTAACTTTTGACTGGAGCGTCATATAACCTTCAAATTTTGTAACAATAAAGTACTCGAGTCACTTGTCAATTTATGTTATCGCTCAAAGCAATGCTACCGTTGAGTCCCAAATCAAACACTGATAAAACTTCAAATGGCCCTTACTTCTATACGGTACGTCCTACACCTATCAAAGTTTGCAACATACAAATGCTTGTAACTATTTACTGGAGCGTCATAAAACCTTGAAATTTTGTAACAATAAAGTACTCGAGCCTCTTGTCAATTTAAGCCATCGCTCAAAGCTATGCTACCCTTGAGTCCCAAATTAAACACTGATAAAACTAAAAATGGCCCTAACTTCTATACGGTACGTCATACACCTATCAAAGTTTGCAACATACAAATGATTGTAACTTTTTACTGGAGCGTCCTAAAACCTTGAAATTTTGTAACAATAAAGTACTCGAGCCTCTTGTCAATTTAAGCTATCGCTCAAAGCTATGCTACCCTTGAGTCCCAAATCAAACACTGATAAAACTTCAAATGGCCCTTACTTCTATACGGTACGTCCTACACCTATCAAAGTTTGCAACATACAAATGCTTGTAACTTTTTACTGGAGCGTCAGAAAACCTTGAAATTTTGTAACAATAAAGTACTCGAGCCTCTTGTCAATTTAAGTTATCGCTCAAAGCTATGCTACCCTTGAGTCCCAAATCAAACACTGATAAAACTACAAAAGGCCCTAACTTCTATACGGTACGTCCTACACCTATCAAAGTTTGCAATATACAAATGATTGTAACTTTTTACTGGAGCGTCATAAAACCTTCAAATTTTGTAACAATAAAGTACTCGAGCCTCTTGTCAATTTAAGCTATCGGTCAAAGCTATGCTACCCTTGAGTCCCAAATCAAACACTGATGAAACTTCAAATGGCCCTTACTTCTATACGGTACGTCCTACACCTATCAAAGATTGCAACATACAAATGCTTGTAACTTTTTACTGGAGCGTCATAAAACCTTGAAATTTTGTAACAATAAAGTACTCGAGCCTCTTGTCAATTTAAGCTATCGCTCAAAGCTGTGGTACCTTTCAGTCCCAAATCAAACACTGATAAAACTTCAAATGGCCCTAACTTATATACGGTACGTCCTACACCTATCAAATTTTGCAACATACAAATGCTTGTAACTTTTTACTGGAGCGTCATAAAACCTTGAAATTTTGTAACAATAAAGTACTCGAGCCTCTTGTCCATTTAAGCCATTGCTCAAAGCTATGCTACTATTGAGTCCCAAATCAAACACTGATAAAACTTCAAATGGCCCTAACATCTATACGGTACGTCCTACACCTATCAAAGTTTGCAACATACAAATGCTTGTAACTTTTTACTGGAGCGTCATAAAACCTTAAAATTTTTTAACAATAAAGTACTCGAGCCTCTTGTCAATTTAAGTTATCGCTCAAAGCTATGCTACCCTTGAGTCCCAAATCAAACACTGATAAAACTTCAAATTTCCCTAACTTCCATACGGTATGTCCTACACCTATCAAAGTTTGCAACATACAAATGCTTGTAACTTTTTACTGGAGCGTCAGATAACCTTCAAATTTTGTAACAATAAAGTACTCGAGTCACTTGTCAATTTAAGTTATCGCTCAAAGCAATGCTACCCTTGAGTCCCAAACCAAACACTGATAAAACTTCAAATCGCCCTTACTTCTATACGGTACGTCCTACACCTATCAAAGTTTGCAACATACAAATGCTTGTAACTTTTTACTGGAGCGTCATAAAACCTTGAAATTCTTTGACAATAAAGTACTCGAGCCTCTTGTCAATTTAAGTTATGCAATTAAGTTTGCAACATACAAATGCTTGTAACTTTTTACTGGAGCGTCAGATAACCTTCAAATTTTGTAACAATAAAGTACTCGAGTCACTTGTCAATTTAAGTTATCGCTCAAAGCAATGCTACCCTTGAGTCCCAAACCAAACACTGATAAAACTTCAAATCGCCCTTACTTCTATACGGTACGTCCTACACCTATCAAAGTTTGCAACATACAAATGCTTGTAACTTTTTACTGGAGCGTCATAAAACCTTGAAATTCTTTAACAATAAAGTACTCGAGCCTCTTGTCAATTTAAGTTATCGCTCAAAGGTATGCTACCCTTGAGTCCCAAATCAAACACTGATGAAACTTCAAATGGCGCTAACTTCTATACGGTACGTCCTACAACTATCAAAGTTTGCAACATACAAATGCTTGTAACTTTTTACTGGAGCGTCATAAAACCTTCAAATTTTGTAACAATAAAGTACTCAAGCCTCTTGTAAATTTAAGTTATCGCTCAAAGCTATGCTACCCTTGAGTCCCAACTCAAACACTGATAAAACTTCAAATGGCACTTACTTCTCTACAGTACGTCCTACACCTATCAAAGTTTGCAACATACAAATGCTTGTAACTTTTTACTGGAGCGTCATAAAACCTTCAAATTTTGTAACAATAAAGTACTCGAGTCTCTTGTCAATTTACGTTATAGCTCAAAGAAATGCTACCCTTGAGTCCCAAATCAAACACTGATAAAACTTCAAATGGCCCTTACTTCTATACGGTACGTCGTACACCTATCAAAGTTTGCAACATACAAATGCTTGTAACTTTTTACTGGAGCGTCATAAAACCTTGAAATTTTGTAACAATAAAGTACTCGAGCCTCTTGTCAATTTAAGCTATCGCTCAAAGCTGTGGTACTTTGAGTCCCAAATCAAACACTGATAAAAATTCAAATGCCCCTAACTTCTATACGGTACGTCCTACACCTATCAAATTTTGCAACATACAAATGCTTGCAACTTTTTACTGGAGCGTCATAAAACCTTGAAATTTTGTAACAATAAAGTACTTGAGCCTCTTGTCAATTTAAGCTATCCCTCAAAGCTATGCTACCCTTGAGTCCCAAAACAAACACTGATAAAATTTCAAATGGCCCTAACTTCTATACGGTACGTCCTACACCTATCAAAGTTTGCAACATACAAATGCTTGTAACTTTTTAATGAAGCGTCAGAAAACCTTGAAATTTTTTAACAGTAAAGTAGTCGAGCATCTTGTCAATTTAAGTTATCGCTCAAAGCTATGCTACCCTTGAGTCCCAAATCAAACACTGATGAAACTTCAAATGGCCCTAACTTCTATACGGTACGTCCTACACCTATCAGAGTTTGCAACATACAAATGCTTGTAACTTTTTACTCGAGCGTCATAAAACCTTCAAATTTTGTAACAATAAAGTACTTGAGTCTCTTGTCAATTTAAGTTATCGCTCAAAGCAATGCTACCATTGAGTCCCGAATCAAACACTGATTAAACTTCAAATGGCCCTTACTTCTATACGGCACGTCCTACACCTATCAAAGTTTGCAACATACAAATGCTTGTAACTATTTACTGGAGCGTCATAAAACCTTGAAATTTTGTAACAATAAAGTACTCGAGCCTCTTGTCAATTTAAGCCATCGCTCAAAGCTATGCTACCCTTGAGTCCCAAATCAAACACTGATAAAACTACAAATGGCCCTAACTTCAACCCGTTACGTCCTACACCTCTCAAAGTTTGCAACATACAAATGCTTGTAACTTTTTACTGGAGCGTCATAAAACCTTCAAATTTTGTAACAATAAAGTACTCGAGTCTCTGGTCAATTTAAGTTATCGCTCACAGCAATGCTACCCTTGAGTCCCAAATCAAACACTGATAAAACTTCAAATGGCCCTTACTTCTATACGGTACGTCCTACACCTATCAAAGTTTGCAACATACAAATGCTTGTAACTTTTTACTGGAGCGTCATAAAACCTTGAAATTTTGTAACAATAAAGTACTCGAGCCTCTTGTCAATTTAAGCCATCGCTCAAAGCTATGCTACTATTGAGTCCCAAATCAAACACTGATAAAACTTCAAATGGCCCTAACTTCTATACGGTACGTCCTACACCTATCAAAGTTTGCAACATACAAATGCTTGTAACATTTTACTGGAGCGTCATAAAACCTTGAAATTTTTTAACAATAAAGTACTCGAGCCTCTTGTCAATTTAAGTTATCGCTCAAAGCTATGCTACCCTTGAGTCCCAAATCAAACACTGATGAAACTTCAAATGGCAATAACTTCTATACGGTACGTCCTACACCTATCAAAGTTTGCAACATACAAATGCTTGTAACTTTTTACTGGAGCGTCATAAAACCTTCAAATTTTGTAACAATAAAGTACTTGAGTCTCTTGTCAATTTAAGTTATCGCTCAAAGCAATGCTACCGTTGAGTCCCAAATCAAACACTGATAAAACTTCAAATGGCCCTTACTTCTATACGGTACGTCCTACACCTATCAAAGTTTGCAACATACAAATGCTTGTAACTATTTACTGGAGCGTCATAAAACCTTGAAATTTTGTAACAATAAAGTACTCGAGCCTCTTGTCAATTTAAGCTATCGCTCAAAGCTATGCTACCCTTGAGTCCCAAATCAAACACTGATAAAATTTCAAATGGCCCTAACTTCTATACGGTACGTCCTACACCTATCAAATTTTGCAACATACAAATGCTTGTAACTTTTTACTGGAGCGTCATAAAACCTTGAAATTTTTTAACAGTAAAGTACTCGAGCATCTTGTCAATTTAAGTTATCGCTCAAAGCTATGCTACCCTTGAGTCCCAAATCAAACACTGATAAAACTTCAAAGGGCCCTAACTTCTATACGGTACGTCCTACACCTATCAAAGTTTGCCACATACAAATGCTTGTAACTTTTTACTGGAGCGTCATAAAACCTTCAAATTTTGTAACAATAAAGTACTCGAGTCTCTGGTCAATTTAAGTTATCGCTCACAGCAATGCTACCCTTGAGTCGCAAATCAAACACTGATAAAACATCAAATGGCCCTTACTTCTATACGGTACGTCCTACACCTATCAAAGTTTGCAACATACAAATGCTTGTAACTTTTTACTGGAGCGTCATAAAACCTTGAAATTTTTTAACAATAAAGTACTCGAGCCTCTTGTCAATTTAAGCCATCGCTCAAAGCTATGCTACTATTGAGTCCCAAATCAAACACTGATAAAACTTCAAATGGCCCTAACTTCTATACGGTACGTCCTACACCTATCAACGTTTGCAACATACAAATGCTTGTAACATTTTACTGGAGCGTCATAAAACCTTGAAATTTTTTAACAATAAAGTACTCGAGCCTCTTGTCAATTTAAGTTATCGCTCAAAGCTATGCTACCCTTGAGTCCCAAATCAAACACTGATGAAACTTCAAATGGCAATAACTTCTATACGGTACGTCCTACACCTATCAAAGTTTGCAACATACAAATGCTTGTAACTTTTTACTGGAGCGTCATAAAACCTTCAAATTTTGTAACAATAAAGTACTTGAGTCTCTTGTCAATTTAAGTTATCGCTCAAAGCAATGCTACCGTTGAGTCCCAAATCAAACACTGATAAAACTTCAAATGGCCCTTACTTCTATACGGTACGTCCTACACCTATCAAAGTTTGCAACATACAAATGCTTGTAACTATTTACTGGAGCGTCATAAAACCTTGAAATTTTGTAACAATAAAGTACTCGAGCCTCTTGTCAATTTAAGCTATCGCTCAAAGCTATGCTACCCTTGAGTCCCAAATCAAACACTGATGAAACTTCAAATGGCAATAACTTCTATACGGTACGTCCTACACCTATCAAAGTTTGCAACATACAAATGCTTGTAACTTTTTACTGGAGCGTCATAAAACCTTGAAATTTTGTAACAATAAAGTACTTGAGCCTCTTGTCAATTTAAGCTATCGCTCAAAGCTGTAGTACCTTTGAGTCCCAAATCAAACACTGATAAAACTTCAAATGGCCCTAACTTCTATACGGTACGTCCTACACCTATCAAATTTTGCAACATACAAATGCTTGTAACTTTTTACTGGAGCGTCATAAAACCTTGAAATTTTTTAACAGTAAAGTACTCGAGCATCTTGTCAATTTAAGTTATCGCTCAAAGCTATGCTACCCTTGAGTCCCAAATCAAACACTGATAAAACTTCAAAGGGCCCTAACTTCTATACGGTACGTCCTACACCTATCAAAGTTTGCCACATACAAATGCTTGTAACTTTTTACTGGAGCGTCATAAAACCTTCAAATTTTGTAACAATAAAGTACTCGAGTCTCTGGTCAATTTAAGTTATCGCTCACAGCAATGCTACCCTTGAGTCGCAAATCAAACACTGATAAAACATCAAATGGCCCTTACTTCTATACGGTACGTCCTACACCTATCAAAGTTTGCAACATACAAATGCTTGTAACTTTTTACTGGAGCGTCATAAAACCTTGAAATTTTTTAACAATAAAGTACTCGAGCCTCTTGTCAATTTAAGCCATCGCTCAAAGCTAGCTACTATTGAGTTCCAAATCAAACACAGATAAAACTTCAAATGGCCCTAACTTCTATACGGTACGTCCTACACCTATCAAAGTTTGCAACATACAAATGCTTGTAACTTTTTACTGGAGCGTCATAAAACCTTGAAATTTTTTAACAATAAAGTACTCGAGCCTCTTGTCAATTTAAGCCATCGCTCAAAGCTATGCTACTATTGAGTCCCAAATCAAACACTGATAAAACTTCAAATGGCCCTAACTTCTATACGGTACGTCCTACACCTATCAAAGTTTGCAACATACAAATGCTTGTAACATTTTACTGGAGCGTCATAAAACCTTGAAATTTTTTAACAATAAAGTACTCGAGCCTCTTGTCAATTTAAGTTATCGCTCAAAGCTATGCTACCCTTGAGTCCCAAATCAAACACTGATGAAACTTCAAATGGCAATAACTTCTATACGGTACGTCCTACACCTATCAAAGTTTGCAACATACAAATGCTTGTAACTTTTTACTGGAGCGTCATAAAACCTTCAAATTTTGTAACAATAAAGTACTTGAGTCTCTTGTCAATTTAAGTTATCGCTCAAAGCAATGCTACCGTTGAGTCCCAAATCAAACACTGATAAAACTTCAAATGGCCCTTACTTCTATACGGTACGTCCTACACCTATCAAAGTTTGCAACATACAAATGCTTGTAACTATTTACTGGAGCGTCATAAAACCTTGAAATTTTGTAACAATAAAGTACTCGAGCCTCTTGTCAATTTAAGCTATCGCTCAAAGCTATGCTACCCTTGAGTCCCAAATCAAACACTGATAAAATTTCAAATGGCCCTAACTTCTATACGGTACGTCCTACACCTATCAAATTTTGCAACATACAAATGCTTGTAACTTTTTACTGGAGCGTCATAAAACCTTGAAATTTTTTAACAGTAAAGTACTCGAGCATCTTGTCAATTTAAGTTATCGCTCAAAGCTATGCTACCCTTGAGTCCCAAATCAAACACTGATGAAACTTCAAATGGCCCTAACTTCTATACGGTACGTCCTACACCTATCAAAGTTTGCAACATACAAATGCTTGTAACTTTTTACTGGAGCGTCATAAAACCTTCAAATTTTGTAACAATAAAGTACTTGAGTCTCTTGTCAATTTAAGTTATCGCTCAAAGCAATGCTACCGCTGAGTCCCAAATCAAACACTGATAAAACTTCAAATGGCCCTTACTTCTATACGGTACGTCCTACACCTATCAAAGTTTGCAACATACAAATGCTTGTAACTATTTACTGGAGCGTCATAAAACCTTGAAATTTTGTAACAATAAAGTACTCGAGCCTCTTGTCAATTGAAGCCATCGCTCAAAGCTATGCTACCCTTGAGTCCCAAATCAAACACTGATGAAACTTCAAATGGCCCTAACTTCTATACGGTACGTCCTACACCTATCAAAGTTTGCAACATACAAATGTTTGTAACTTTTTACTGGAGCGTCATAAAACCTTGAAATTTTGTAACAATAAAGTACTTGAGCCTCTTGTCAATTTAAGCTATCGCTCAAAGCTGTAGTACCTTTGAGTCCCAAATCAAACACTGATAAAACTTCAAATGGCCCTAACTTCTATACGGTACGTCCTACACCTATCAAATTTTGCAACATACAAATGCTTGTAACTTTTTACTGGAGCGTCATAAAACCTTGAAATTTTTTAACAGTAAAGTACTCGAGCATCTTGTCAATTTAAGTTATCGCTCAAAGCTATGCTACCCTTGAGTCCCAAATCAAACACTGATAAAACTTCAAAGGGCCCTAACTTCTATACGGTACGTCCTACACCTATCAAAGTTTGCCACATACAAATGCTTGTAACTTTTTACTGGAGCGTCATAAAACCTTCAAATTTTGTAACAATAAAGTACTCGAGTCTCTAGTCAATTTAAGTTATCGCTCACAGCAATGCTACCCTTGAGTCGCAAATCAAACACTGATAAAACATCAAATGGCCCTTACTTCTATACGGTACGTCCTACACCTATCAAAGTTTGCAACATACAAATGCTTGTAACTTTTTACTGGAGCGTCATAAAACCTTGAAATTTTTTAACAATAAAGTACTCGAGCCTCTTGTCAATTTAAGCCATCGCTCAAAGCTATGCTACTATTGAGTCCCAAATCAAACACTGATAAAACTTCAAATGGCCCTAACTTCTATACGGTACGTCCTACACCTATCAAAGTTTGCAACATACAAATGCTTGTAACATTTTACTGGAGCGTCATAAAACCTTGAAATTTTTTAACAATAAAGTACTCGAGCCTCTTGTCAATTTAAGTTATCGCTCAAAGCTATGCTACCCTTGAGTCCCAAATCAAACACTGATGAAACTTCAAATGGCAATAACTTCTATACGGTACGTCCTACACCTATCAAAGTTTGCAACATACAAATGCTTGTAACTTTTTACTGGAGCGTCATAAAACCTTCAAATTTTGTAACAATAAAGTACTTGAGTCTCTTGTCAATTTAAGTTATCGCTCAAAGCAATGCTACCGTTGAGTCCCAAATCAAACACTGATAAAACTTCAAATGGCCCTTACTTCTATACGGTACGTCCTACACCTATCAAAGTTTGCAACATACAAATGCTTGTAACTATTTACTGGAGCGTCATAAAACCTTGAAATTTTGTAACAATAAAGTACTCGAGCCTCTTGTCAATTTAAGCTATCGCTCAAAGCTATGCTACCCTTGAGTCCCAAATCAAACACTGATAAAATTTCAAATGGCCCTAACTTCTATACGGTACGTCCTACACCTATCAAATTTTGCAACATACAAATGCTTGTAACTTTTTACTGGAGCGTCATAAAACCTTGAAATTTTGTAACAGTAAAGTACTCGAGCATCTTGTCAATTTAAGTTATCGCTCAAAGCTATGCTACCCTTGAGTCCCAAATCAAACACTGATGACACTTCAAATGGCCCTAACTTCTATACGGTACGTCCTACACCTATCAAAGTTTGCAACATACAAATGCTTGTAACTTTTTACTGGAGCGTCATAAAACCTTGAAATTTTGTAACAATAAAGTACTTGAGCCTCTTGTCAATTTAAGCTATCGCTCAAAGCTGTAGTACCTTTGAGTCCCAAATCAAACACTGATAAAACTTCAAATGGCCCTAACTTCTATACGGTACGTCCTACACCTATCAAATTTTGCAACATACAAATGCTTGTAACTTTTTACTGGAGCGTCATAAAACCTTGAAATTTTTTAACAGTAAAGTACTCGAGCATCTTGTCAATTTAAGTTATCGCTCAAAGCTATGCTACCCTTGAGTCCCAAATCAAACACTGATAAAACTTCAAAGGGCCCTAACTTCTATACGGTACGTCCTACACCTATCAAAGTTTGCCACATACAAATGCTTGTAACTTTTTACTGGAGCGTCATAAAACCTTCAAATTTTGTAACAATAAAGTACTCGAGTCTCTGGTCAATTTAAGTTGTCGCTCACAGCAATGCTACCCTTGAGTCGCAAATCAAACACTGATAAAACATCAAATGGCCCTTACTTCTATACGGTACGTCCTACACCTATCAAAGTTTGCAACATACAAATGCTTGTAACTTTTTACTGGAGCGTCATAAAACCTTGAAATTTTTTAACAATAAAGTACTCGAGCCTCTTGTCAATTTAAGCCATCGCTCAAAGCTAGCTACTATTGAGTTCCAAATCAAACACAGATAAAACTTCAAATGGCCCTAACTTCTATACGGTACGTCCTACACCTATCAAAGTTTGCAACATACAAATGCTTGTAACTTTTTACTGGAGCGTCATAAAACCTTGAAATTTTTTAACAGTAAAGTACTCGAGCATCTTGTCAATTTAAGTTATCGCTCAAAGCTATGCTACCCTTGAGTCCCAAATCAAACACTGATGAAACTTCAAATGGCCCTAACTTCTATACGGTACGTCCTACACCTATCAAAGTTTGCAACATACAAATGCTTGTAACTTTTTACTGGAGCGTCATAAAACCTTCAAATTTTGTAACAATAAAGTACTTGAGTCTCTTGTCAATTTAAGTTATCGCTCAAAGCAATGCTACCGTTGAGTCCCAAATCAAACACTGATAAAACTTCAAATGGCCCTTACTTCTATACGGTACGTCCTACACCTATCAAAGTTTGCAACATACAAATGCTTGTAACTATTTACTAGAGCGTCATAAAACCTTGAAATTTTGTAACAATAAAGTACTCGAGCCTCTTGTCAATTTAAGCTATCGCTCAAAGCTATGCTACCCTTGAGTTCCAAATCAAACACTGATAAAATTTCAAATGGCCCTAACTTCTATACGGTACGTCCTACACCTATCAAATTTTGCAACATACAAATGCTTGTAACTATTTACTGGAGCGTCATAAAACCTTGAAATTTTGTAACAATAAAGTACTCGAGCCTCTTGTCAATTGAAGCCATCGCTCAAAGCTATGCTACCCTTGAGTCCCAAATCAAACACTGATGAAACTTCAAATGGCCCTAACTTCTATACGGTACGTCCTACACCTATCAAAGTTTGCAACATTCAAATGCTTGTAACTTTTTACTGGAGCGTCATAAAACCTTGAAATTTTGTAACAATAAATTACTTGAGTCTCTTGTCAATTTAAGTTATCGCTCAAAGCAATGCTACCGTTGAGTCCCAAATCAAACACTGATAAAACTTCAAATGGCCCTTACTTCTATACGGTACGTCCTACACCTATCAAAGTTTGCAACATACAAATGCTGGTAACTATTTACTGGAGCGTCATAAAACCTTGAAATTTTGTAACAATAATGTACTCGAGCCTCTTGTCAATTTAAGCCATCGCTCAAAGCTATGCTACCCTTGAGTCCCAAATCAAACACTGATAAAACTACAAATGGCCCTAACTTCTATACGGTACGTCCTACACCTATCAAAGTCTGCAACATACAAATGATTGTAACTTTTTACTGGAGCGTCATAAAACCTTCAAATTTTGTAACAATAAAGTACTCGAGTCTCTTGTCAATTTAAGTTATAGCTCAGAGAAATGCTACCCTTGAGTCCCAAATCAAACACTGATAAAACTTCAAATGGCCCTTACTTCTATACGGTACGTCGTACACCTATCAAAGTTTGCAACATACACATGCTTGTAACTTTTTACTGGAGCGTCATAAGACCTTGAAATTTTGTAACAATAAAGTACTCGAGCCTCTTGTCAATTTAAGCTATCGCTCAAAGCTGTGGTACCTTTGAGTCCCAAATCAAACACTGATAAAAATTCAAATGGCCCTAACTTCTAAACGGTACGTCCTACACCTATCAAATTTTGCAACATACAAATGCTTGCAACTTTTTATTGTAGCGTCATAAAACCTTGAAATTTTGTAACAATAGATTACTTGAGCCTCTTGTCAATTTAAGCTATCCCTCAAAGCTATGCTACCCTTGAGTCCCAAAACAAACATTGATAAAATTTCAAATGGCCCTAACTTCTATACGGTACGTCCTACACCTATCAAAGTTTGCAACATACAAATGCTTGAAACTTTTTACTGGAGCGTCATAAAACCTTAAAATTTTAAAACAATAAAGTACTCGAGCCTCTTGTCAATTTAAGTTATCGCTCAAAGGTATGCTACCCTTGAGTCCCAAATCAAACACTGATGAAACTTCAAATGGCCCTAACTTCTATACGGTACGTCCTACAACTATCAAAGTTTGCAACATACAAATGCTTGTAACTTTATACTGGAGCGTCATATAACCTTCAAATTTTGTAACAATAAAGTACTCGAGTCACTTGTCAATTTAAGTTATCGCTCAAAGCAATGCTACCGTTGAGTCCCAAATCAAACACTAATAAAACTTCAAATGGCCCTTACTTCTATACGGTACGTCCTACACCTATCAAAGTTTGCAACATACAAATGCTTGTAACTATTTACTGGAGCGTCATAAAACCTTTAAATTTTGTAACAATAAAGTACTCGAGCCTCTTGTCAATTTAAGCCATCGCTCAAAGCTATGCTACCGTTGAGTCCGAAATTTAACACTGATAAAACTAAAAATGGCCCTTACTTCTATACGGTACGTCCTACACCTATCAAAGTTTGCAACATACAAATGCTTGTAACTTTTTACTGGAGCGTCATAAAACCTTGAAATTTTTTAACAATAAAGTACTCGAGCCTCTTGTCAATTTAAGCCATCGCTCAAAGCTAGCTACTATTGAGTTCCAAATCAAACACTGATAAAACTTCAAATGGCCCTAACTTCTATACGGTACGTCCTACACCTATCAAAGTTTGCAACATACAAATGCTTGTAACTTTTTACTGGAGCGTCATAAAACCTTGAAATTTTTTAACAGTAAAGTACTCGAGCATCTTGTCAATTTAAGTTATCGCTCAAAGCTATGCTACCCTTGAGTCCCAAATCAAACACTGATGAAACTTCAAATGGCCCTAACTTCTATACGGTACGTCCTACACCTATCAAAGTTTGCAACATACAAATGCTTGTAACTTTTTACTGGAGCGTCATAAAACCTTCAAATTTTGTAACAATAAAGTACTTGAGTCTCTTGTCAATTTAAGTTATCGCTCAAAGCAATGCTACCGTTGAGTCCCAAATCAAACACTGATAAAACTTCAAATGGCCCTTACTTCTATACGGTACGTCCTACACCTATCAAAGATTGCAACATACAAATGCTTGTAACTATTTACTAGAGCGTCATAAAACCTTGAAATTTTGTAACAATAAAGTACTCGAGCCTCTTGTCAATTTAAGCTATCGCTCAAAGCTATGCTACCCTTGAGTTCCAAATCAAACACTGATAAAATTTCAAATGGCCCTACCTTCTATACGGTACGTCCTACACCTATCAAATTTTGCAACATACAAATGCTTGTAACTATTTACTGGAGCGTCATAAAACCTTGAAATTTTGTAACAATAAAGTACTCGAGCCTCTTGTCAATTGAAGCCATCGCTCAAAGCTATGCTACCCTTGAGTCCCAAATCAAACACTGATGAAACTTCAAATGGCCCTAACTTCTATACGGTACGTCCTACACCTATCAAAGTTTGCAACATTCAAATGCTTGTAACTTTTTACTGGAGCGTCATAAAACCTTGAAATTTTGTAACAATAAATTACTTGAGTCTCTTGTCAATTTAAGTTATCGCTCAAAGCAATGCTACCGTTGAGTCCCAAATCAAACACTGATAAAACTTCAAATGGCCCTTACTTCTATACGGTACGTCCTACACCTATCAAAGTTTGCAACATACAAATGCTGGTAACTATTTACTGGAGCGTCATAAAACCTTGAAATTTTGTAACAATAATGTACTCGAGCCTCTTGTCAATTTAAGCCATCGCTCAAAGCTATGCTACCCTTGAGTCCCAAATCAAACACTGATAAAACTACAAATGGCCCTAACTTCTATACGGTACGTCCTACACCTATCAAAGTCTGCAACATACAAATGATTGTAACTTTTTACTGGAGCGTCATAAAACCTTCAAATTTTGTAACAATAAAGTACTCGAGTCTCTTGTCAATTTAAGTTATAGCTCAAAGAAATGCTACCCTTGAGTCCCAAATCAAACACTGATAAAACTTCAAATGGCCCTTACTTCTATACGGTACGTGGTACACCTATCAAAGTTTGCAACATACACATGCTTGTAACTTTTTACTGGAGCGTCATAAGACCTTGAAATTTTGTAACAATAAAGTACTCGAGCCTCTTGTCAATTTAAGCTATCGCTCAAAGCTGTGGTACCTTTGAGTCCCAAATCAAACACTGATAAAAATTCAAATGGCCCTAACTTCTAAACGGTACGTCCTACACCTATCAAATTTTGCAACATACAAATGCTTGCAACTTTTTATTGTAGCGTCATAAAACCTTGAAATTTTGTAACAATAGAGTACTTGAGCCTCTTGTCAATTTAAGCTATCCCTCAAAGCTATGCTACCCTTGAGTCCCAAAACAAACATTGATAAAATTTCAAATGGCCCTAACTTCTATACGGTACGTCCTACACCTATCAAAGTTTGCAACATACAAATGCTTGTAACTTTTTACTGGAGCGTCATAAAACCTTGAAATTTTTTAACAATAAAGTACTCGAGCCTCTTGTCAATTTAAGTTATCGCTCAAAGGTATGCTACCCTTGAGTCCCAAATCAAACACTGATGAAACTTCAAATGGCCCTAACTTCTATACGGTACGTCCTACAACTATCAAAGTTTGCAACATACAAATGCTTGTAACTTTTTATTGGAGCGTCATATAACCTTCAAATTTTGTAACAATAAAGTACTCGAGTCACTTGTCAATTTAAGTTATCGCTCAAAGCAATGCTACCGTTGAGTCCAAAATCAAACACTAATAAAACTTCAAATGGCCCTTACTTCTATACGGTACGTCCTACACCTATCAAAGTTTGCAACATACAAATGCTTGTAACTATTTACAGGAGCGTCATAAAACCTTTAAATTTTGTAACAATAAAGTACTCGAGCCTCTTGTCAATTTAAGCCATCGCTCAAAGCTATGCTACCCTTGAGTCCCAAATTTAACACTGATAAAACTAAAAATGGCCCTAACTTCTATACGGTACGTCCTACACCTATCAAAGTTTGCAACATACAAATGATTGTAACTTTTTACTGGAGCGTCATAAAACCTTGAAATTTTGTAACAATAAAGTACTCGAGCCTCTTGTCAATTTAAGCTATCGCTCAAAGCTATGCTACCCTTGAGTCCCAAATCAAACACTGATAAAACTTCAAATGGCCCTTACTTCTATACGGTACGTCCTACACCTATCAAAGTTTGCAACATACAAATGCTTGTAACTTTTTACTGGAGCGTCACAAAACCTTGAAATTTTGTAACAATAAAGTACTCGAGCCTCTTGTCAATTTAAGTTATCGCTCAAAGCTATGCTACCCTTGAGGCCCAAATCAAACACTGATAAAACTACAAAAGGCCCTTACTTCTATACGGTACGTCCTACACCTATCAAAGTTTGCAATATACAAATGATTGTAACTTTTTACTGGAGCGTCATAAAACCTTCAAATTTTGTAACAATAAAGTACTCGAGCCTCTTGTCAATTTAAGCTATCGGTCAAAGCTATGCTACCCTTGAGTCCCAAATCAAACACTGATGAAACTTCAAATGGCCCTTACTTCTATACGGTACGTCCTACACCTATCAAAGATTGCAACATACAAATGCTTGTAACTTTTTACTGGAGCGTCATAAAACCTTGAAATTTTGTAACAATAAAGTACTCGAGCCTCTTGTCAATTTAAGCTATCGCTCAAAGCTGTGGTACCTTTGAGTCCTAAATCAAACACTGATAAAACTTCAAATGGCCCTGACTTCTAGACGGTACGTCCTACACCTATCAAATTTTGCAACATACAAATGCTTGTAACTTTTTACTGGAGCGTCATAAAACCTTGAAATTTTTTAATAGTAAAGTACTCGAGCCACTTGTCAATTTAAGTTATCGCTCAAAGCTATGCTACCTTGAGTCCCAAATCAAACACTGATAAAACTTCAAAGGGCCCTAACTTCTATACGGTACGTCGTACACCTATCAAAGTTTGCAACATACAAATGCTTGTAACTTTTTACTGGAGCGTCATAAAACCTTGAAATTTTTTAACAATAAAGTACTCGAGCCTCTTGTCAATTTAAGTTATCGCTCAAAGGTATGCTACCCTTGAGTCCCAAATCAAACACTGATGAAACTTCAAATTTCCCTAACTTCTATACGGTACGTCCTACAACTATCAAAGTTTGCAACATACAAATGCTTGTAACTTTTTACTGGAGCGTCATATAACCTTCAAATTTTGTAACAATAAAGTACTCGAGTCACTTGTCAATTTAAGTTATCGCTCAAAGCAATGCTACCCTTGAGTCCCAAATCAAACACTGATAAAACTTCAAATGGCCCTTACTTCTATACGGTACGTCCTACACCTATCAAAGTTTGCAACATACAAATGCTTGTAACTTTTTACTGGAGCGTCATAAAACCTTGAAATTTTGTAACAATAAAGTACTCGAGCCTCTTGTCAATTTAAGTTATCGCTCAAAGCTATGCTACCCTTGAGTCCCAAATCAAACACTGATAAAACTACAAAAGGCCCTAACTTCTATACGGTACGTCCTACACCTATCAAAGTTTGCAATATACAAATGATTGTAACTTTTTACTGGAGCGTCATAAAACCTTCAAATTTTGTAACAATAAAGTACTCGAGCCTCTTGTCAATTTAAGCTATCGGTCAAAGCTATGCTACCCTTGAGTCCCAAATCAAACACTGATGAAACTTCAAATGGCCCTTACTTCTATACGGTACGTCCTACACCTATCAACGATTGCAACATACAAATGCTTGTAACTTTTTACTGGAGCGTCATAAAACCTTGAAATTTTGTAACAATAAAGTACTCGAGCCTCTTGTCAATTTAAGCTATCGCTCAAAGCTGTGGTACCTTTGAGTCCCAAATCAAACACTGATAAAACTTCAAATGGCCCTAACTTCTATACGGTACGTCCTACACCTATCAAATTTTGCAACATACAAATGCTTGTAACTTTTTACTGGAGCGTCATAAAACCTTGAAATTTTTTAACAGTAAAGTACTCGAGCATCTTGTCAATTTAAGTTATCGCTCAAAGCTATGCTACCCTTGAGTCCCAAATCAAACACTGATAAAACTTCAAAGGGCCCTAACTTCTATACGGTACGTCGTACACCTATCAAAGTTTGCAACATACAAATGCTTGTAACTTTTTACTGGAGCGTCATAAAACCTTCAAATTTTGTAACAATAAAGTACTCGAGTCTCTTGTCAACTTTAGTTATCGCTCAAAGCAATGCTACCCTTGAGTCCCAAGTCAAACACTGATAAAACTTCAAATGGCCCTTACTTCTATACGGTACGTCCTACACCTATCAAGGTTTGCAACATACAAATGCTTGTAACTTTTTACTGGAGCGTCATAAAACCTTGAAATTTTGTAACAATAAAGTACTCGAGCCTCTTGTCCATTTAAGTCATTGCTCAAAGCTATGCTACTATTGAGTCCCAAATCAAACACTGATAAAACTTCAAATGGCCCTAACATCTATACGGTACGTCCTACACCTATCAAAGTTTGCAACATACAAATGCTTGTAACTTTTTACTGGAGCGTCATAAAACCTTAAAATTTTTTAACAATAAAGTACTCGAGCCTCTTGTCAATTTAAGTTATCGCTCAAAGCTATGCTACCCTTGAGTCCCAAATCAAACACTGATAAAACTTCAAATTTCCCTAACTTCTATACGGTATGTCCTACACCTATCAAAGTTTGCAACATACAAATGCTTGTAACTTTTTACTGGAGCGTCATATAACCTTCAAATTTTGTAACAATAAAGTACTCGAGTCACTTGTCAATTTAAGTTATCGCTCAAAGCAATGCTACCCTTCAGTCCCAAACCAAACACTGATAAAACTTCAAATGGCCCTTACTTCTATACGGTACGTCCTACACCTATCAAAGTTTGCAACATACAAATGCTTGTAACTTTTTACTGGAGCGTCATAAAACCTTGAAATTCTTTAACAATAAAGTACTCGAGCCTCTTGTCAATTTAAGTTATCGCTCAAAGGTATGCTACCCTTGAGTCCCAAATCAAACACTGATGAAACTTCAAATGGCCCTAACTTCTATACGGTACGTCCAACAACTATCAAAGTTTGCAACATACAAATGCTTGTAACTTTTTACTGGAGCGTCATATAACCTTCAAATTTTGTAACAATAAAGTACTCGAGTCACTTGTCAATTTAAGTTATCGCTCAAAGCAATGCTACCCTTGAGTCCCAAATCAAACACTGATGAAACTTCAAATGGCCCTTACTTCTATACGGTACGTCCTACACCTATCAAAGTTTGCAACATACAAATGCTTGTAACTTTTTACTGGAGCGTCATAAAACCTTCAAATTTTGTAACAATAAAGTACTCAAGCCTCTTGTCAATTTAAGTTATCGCTCAAAGCTATGCTACCCTTGAGTCCCAAAACAAACACTGATAAAATTTCAAATGGCCCTAACTTCTATACGGTACGTCCTACACCTATCAAATTTTGCAACATACAAATGCTTGCAACTTTTTATTGTAGCGTCATAAAACCTTGAAATTTTGTAACAATAAAGTACTTGAGCCTCTTGTCAATTCAAGCTATCCCTCAAAGATATGCTACCCTTGAGTCCCAAAACAAACACTGATAAAATTTCAAATGGCCCTAACTTCTATACGGTACGTCCTACACCTATCAAAGTTTGCAACATACAAATGCTTGTAACTTTTTAATGAAGCGTCATAAAACCTTGAAATTTTTTAACAGTAAAGTACTCGAGCCTCTTGTCAATTTAAGTTATCGCTCAAAGCTATGCTACCCTTGAGTCCCAAATCAAACACTGATGAAACTTCAAATGGCCCTAACTTCTATACGGTACGTCCTACACCTATCAGAGTTTGCAACATACAAATGCTTGTAACTTTTTACTGGAGCGTCATAAAACCTTGAAATTTTGTAACAATAAAGTACTTGAGTCTCTTGTCAATTTAAGTTATCTCTCAAAGCAATGCTACCGTTGAGTCCCAAATCAAACACTGATTAAACTTCAAATGGCCCTTACTTCTATACGGTACGTCCTACACTATCAAAGTTTGCAACATACAAATGCTTGTAAATATTTACTGGAGCGTCATAAAACCTTCAAATTTGGTAACAATAAAGTACTTGAGCCTCTTGTCAATTTAAGCTATCCCTCAAAGATATGCTACCCTTGAGTCCCAAAACAAACACTGATAAAATTTCAAATGGCCCTAACTTCTATACGGTACGTCCTACACCTATCAAAGTTTGCAACATACAAATGCTTGTAACTTTTTAATGAAGCGTCATAAAACCTTGAAATTTTTTAACAGTAAAGTACTCGAGCCTCTTGTCAATTTAAGTTATCGCTCAAAGCTAAGCTACCCTTGAGTCCCAAATCAAACACTGATGAAACTTCAAATGGCCCTAACTTCTATACGGTACATCCTACACCTATCAGAGTTTGCAACATACAAATGCTTGTAACTTTTTACTGGAGCGTCATAAAACCTTCAAATTTTGTAACAATAAAGTACTTGAGTCTCTTGTCAATTTAAGTTATCGCTCAAAGCAATGCTACCGTTGAGTCCCAAATCAAACACTGATTAAACTTCAAATGGCCCTTACTTCTATACGGTACGTCCTACACCTATCAAAGTTTGCAACATACAAATGCTTGTAACTATTTACTGGAGCGTCATAAAACCTTCAAATTTGGTAACAATAAAGTACTCGAGTCTCTTGTCAATTTAAGTTATAGCTCAAAGAAATGCTACCCTTGAGTCCCAAATCAAACACTGATAAAACTTCAAATGGCCCTTACTTCTATACGGTACGTCGTACACCTATCAAAGTTTGCAACATACAAATGCTTGTAACTTTTTACTGGAGCGTCATAAGACCTTGAAATTTTGTAACAATAAAGTACTCGAGCCTCTTGTCAAGTTAAGTTATAGCTCAAAGAAATGCTACCCTTGAGTCCCAAATCAAACACTGATAAAACTTCAAATGGCCCTTACTTCTATACGGTACGTTGTACACCTATCAAAGTTTGCAACATACAAATGCTTGTAGCTTTTTACTGGAGCGTCATAAGACTTTGAAATTTTGTAACAATAAAGTACTCGAGCCTCTTGTCAATTTAAGCTATCGCTCAAAGCTGTGGTACCTTTGAGTCCCAAATCAAACACTGATAAAAATTCAAATGGCCCTAACTTCTATACGGTACGTCCTACACTTATCAAATTTTGCAACATACAAATGCTTGCAACTTTTTATTGTAGCGTCATAAAACCTTGAAATTTTGTAACAATAAAGTACTTGAGCCTCTTGTCAATTTAAGCTATCCCTCAAAGCTATGCTACCCTTGAGTCCCAAAACAAACATTGATAAAATTTCAAATGGCCCTAACTTCTATACGGTACGTCCTACACCTATCAAAGTTTGCAACATACAAATGCTTGTAACTTTTTACTGGAGCGTCATAAAACCTTGAAATTTTTTAACAATAAAGTACTCGAGCCTCTTGTCAATTTAAGTTATCGCTCAAAGGTATGCTACCCTTGAGTCCCAAATCAAACACTGATGAAACTTCAAATGGCCCTAACTTCTATACAGTACGTCCTACAACTATCAGAGTTTGCAACATACAAATGCTTGTAACTTTTTACTGGAGCGTCATATAACCTTCAAATTTTGTAACAATAAAGTACTCGAGTCACTTGTCAATTTAAGTTATCGCTCAAAGCAATGCTACCGTTGAGTCCCAAATCAAACACTGATAAAACTTCAAATGGCCCTTACTTCTATACGGTACGTCCTACACCTATCAAAGTTTGCAACATACAAATGCTTGTAACTATTTACTGGAGCGTCATAAAACCTTGAAATTTTGTAACAATAAAGTACTCGAGCCTCTTGTCAATTTAAGTTATCGCTCAAAGGTATGCTACCCTTGAGTCCCAAATCAAACACTGATGAAACTTCAAATGGCCCTAACTTCTATACGGTACGTCCTACAACTATCAAAGTTTGCAACATACAAATGCTTGTAACTTTTTACTGGAGCGTCATATAACCTTCAAATTTTGTAACAATAAAGTACTCGAGTCACTTGTCAATTTAAGTTATCGCTCAAAGCAATGCTACCGTTGAGTCCCAAATCAAACACTGATTAAACTTCAAATGGCCCTTACTTCTATACGGTACGTCCTACACCTATCAAAGTTTGCAACATACAAATGCTTGTAACTATTTACTGGAGCGTCATAAAACCTTCAAATTTGGTAACAATAAAGTACTCGAGTCTCTTGTCAATTTAAGTTATAGCTCAAAGAAATGCTACCCTTGAGTCCCAAATCAAACACTGATAAAACTTCAAATGGCCCTTACTTCTATACGGTACGTCGTACACCTATCAAAGTTTGCAACATACAAATGCTTGTAACTTTTTACTGGAGCGTCATAAGACCTTGAAATTTTGTAACAATAAAGTACTCGAGCCTCTTGTCAAGTTAAGTTATAGCTCAAAGAAATGCTACCCTTGAGTCCCAAATCAAACACTGATAAAACTTCAAATGGCCCTTACTTCTATACGGTACGTTGTACACCTATCAAAGTTTGCAACATACAAATGCTTGTAGCTTTTTACTGGAGCGTCATAAGACTTTGAAATTTTGTAACAATAAAGTACTCGAGCCTCTTGTCAATTTAAGCTATCGCTCAAAGCTGTGGTACCTTTGAGTCCCAAATCAAACACTGATAAAAATTCAAATGGCCCTAACTTCTATACGGTACGTCCTACACTTATCAAATTTTGCAACATACAAATGCTTGCAACTTTTTATTGTAGCGTCATAAAACCTTGAAATTTTGTAACAATAAAGTACTTGAGCCTCTTGTCAATTTAAGCTATCCCTCAAAGCTATGCTACCCTTGAGTCCCAAAACAAACATTGATAAAATTTCAAATGGCCCTAACTTCTATACGGTACGTCCTACACCTATCAAAGTTTGCAACATACAAATGCTTGTAACTTTTTACTGGAGCGTCATAAAACCTTGAAATTTTTCAACAATAAAGTACTCGAGCCTCTTGTCAATTTAAGTTATCGCTCAAAGGTATGCTACCCTTGAGTCCCAAATCAAACACTGATGAAACTTCAAATGGCCCTAACTTCTATACAGTACGTCCTACAACTATCAGAGTTTGCAACATACAAATGCTTGTAACTTTTTACTGGAGCGTCATATAACCTTCAAATTTTGTAACAATAAAGTACTCGAGTCACTTGTCAATTTAAGTTATCGCTCAAAGCAATGCTACCGTTGAGTCCCAAATCAAACACTGATAAAACTTCAAATGGCCCTTACTTCTATACGGTACGTCCTACACCTATCAAAGTTTGCAACATACAAATGCTTGTAACTATTTACTGGAGCGTCATAAAACCTTGAAATTTTGTAACAATAAAGTACTCGAGCCTCTTGTCAATTTAAGTTATCGCTCAAAGGTATGCTACCCTTGAGTCCCAAATCAAACACTGATGAAACTTCAAATGGCCCTAACTTCTATACGGTACGTCCTACACCTATCAAAGTTTGCAACATACAAATGCTTGTAACTATTTACTGGAGCGTCATAAAACCTTCAAATTTGGTAACAATAAAGTACTCGAGTCTCTTGTCAATTTAAGTTATAGCTCAAAGAAATGCTACCCTTGAGTCCCAAATCAAACACTGATAAAACTTCAAATGGCCCTTACTTCTATACGGTACGTCGTACACCTATCAAAGTTTGCAACATACAAATGCTTGTAACTTTTTACTGGAGCGTCATAAGACCTTGAAATTTTGTAACAATAAAGTACTCGAGCCTCTTGTCAAGTTAAGTTATAGCTCAAAGAAATGCTACCCTTGAGTCCCAAATCAAACACTGATAAAACTTCAAATGGCCCTTACTTCTATACGGTACGTTGTACACCTATCAAAGTTTGCAACATACAAATGCTTGTAGCTTTTTACTGGAGCGTCATAAGACTTTGAAATTTTGTAACAATAAAGTACTCGAGCCTCTTGTCAATTTAAGCTATCGCTCAAAGCTGTGGTACCTTTGAGTCCCAAATCAAACACTGATAAAAATTCAAATGGCCCTAACTTCTATACGGTACGTCCTACACTTATCAAATTTTGCAACATACAAATGCTTGCAACTTTTTATTGTAGCGTCATAAAACCTTGAAATTTTGTAACAATAAAGTACTTGAGCCTCTTGTCAATTTAAGCTATCCCTCAAAGCTATGCTACCCTTGAGTCCCAAAACAAACATTGATAAAATTTCAAATGGCCCTAACTTCTATACGGTACGTCCTACACCTATCAAAGTTTGCAACATACAAATGCTTGTAACTTTTTACTGGAGCGTCATAAAACCTTGAAATTTTTTAACAATAAAGTACTCGAGCCTCTTGTCAATTTAAGTTATCGCTCAAAGGTATGCTACCCTTGAGTCCCAAATCAAACACTGATGAAACTTCAAATGGCCCTAACTTCTATACAGTACGTCCTACAACTATCAGAGTTTGCAACATACAAATGCTTGTAACTTTTTACTGGAGCGTCATATAACCTTCAAATTTTGTAACAATAAAGTACTCGAGTCACTTGTCAATTTAAGTTATCGCTCAAAGCAATGCTACCGTTGAGTCCCAAATCAAACACTGATAAAACTTCAAATGGCCCTTACTTCTATACGGTACGTCCTACACCTATCAAAGTTTGCAACATACAAATGCTTGTAACTATTTACTGGAGCGTCATAAAACCTTGATATTTTGTAACAATAAAGTACTCGAGCCTCTTGTCAATTTAAGTTATCGCTCAAAGGTATGCTACCCTTGAGTCCCAAATCAAACACTGATGAAACTTCAAATGGCCCTAACTTCTATACGGTACGTCCTACAACTATCAAAGTTTGCAACATACAAATGCTTGTAACTTTTTACTGGAGCGTCATATAACCTTCAAATTTTGTAACAATAAAGTACTCGAGTCACTTGTCAATTTAAGTTATCGCACAAAGCAATGCTACCCTTGAGTCCCAAACCAAACACTGATAAAACTTCAAATGGCCCTTACTTCTATACGGTACGTCCTACACCTATCAAAGTTTGCAACATACAAATGCTTGTAACTTTTTACTGGAGCGTCATAAAACCTTGAAATTCTTTAACAATAAAGTACTCGAGCCTCTTGTCAATTTAAGTTATCGCTCAAAGGTATGCTACCCTTGAGTCCCAAATCAAACACTGATGAAACTTCAAATGGCCCTAACTTCTATACGGTACGTCCTACAACTATCAAAGTTTGCAACATACAAATGCTTGTAACTTTTTACTGGAGCGTCATATAACCTTCAAATTTTGTAACAATAAAGTTCTCGAGTCACTTGTCAATTTAAGTTATCGCTCAAAGCAATGCTACCCTTGAGTCCCAAATCAAACACTGATGAAACTTCAAATGGCACTTACTTCTATACAGTACGTCCTACACCTATCAAAGTTTGCAACATACAAATGCTTGTAACTTTTAACTGTAGCGTCATAAAACCTTCAAATTTTGTAACAATAAAGTACTCGAGTCTCTTGTCAATTTAAGTTATAGCTCAAAGAAATGCTACCCTTGAGTCCCAAATCAAACACTGATAAAACTTCAAATGGCCCTTACATCTATACGGTACGTCCTACACCTATCAAATTTTGCAACATACAAATGCTTGCAACTTTTTATTGTAGCGTCATAAAACCTTGAAATTTTGTAACAATAAAGTACTTGAGCCTCTTGTCAATTTAAGCTATCCCTCAAAGCTATGCTACCCTCGAGTCCCAAAACAAACACTGATAAAATTTCAAATGGCCCTAACTTCTATACGGTACGTCCTACACCTATCAAAGTTTGCAACATACAAATGCTTGTAACTTTTTAATGAAGCGTCATAAAACCTTGAAATTTTTTAACAGTAAAGTACTCGAGCCTCTTGTCAATTTAAGTTATCGCTCAAAGCTATGCTACCCTTGAGTCCCAAATCAAACACTGATGAAACTTCAAATGGCCCTAACTTCTATACGGTACGTCCTACACCTATCAGAGTTTGCAACATACAAATGCTTGTAACTTTTTACTGGAGCGTCATAAAACCTTCAAATTTTGTAACAATAAAGTACTTGAGTCTCTTGTCAATTTAAGTTATCGCTCAAAGCAATGCTACCGTTGAGTCCCAAATCAAACACTGATTAAACTTCAAATGGCCCTTACTTCTATACGGTACGTCCTACACCTATCAAAGTTTGCAACATACAAATGCTTGTAACTATTTACTGGAGCGTCATAAAACCTTCAAATTTGGTAACAATAAAGTACTCGAGTCTCTTGTCAATTTAAGTTATAGCTCAAAGAAATGCTACCCTTGAGTCCCAAATCAAACACTGATAAAACTTCAAATGGCCCTTACTTCTATACGGTACGTCGTACACCTATCAAAGTTTGCAACATACAAATGCTTGTAACTTTTTACTGGAGCGTCATAAAACCTTCAAATTTTGTAACAATAAAGTACTCGAGTCTCTTGTCAACTTAAGTTATCGCTCAAAGCAATGCTACCCTTGAGTCCCAAGTCAAACACTGATAAAACTTCAAATGGCCCTTACTTCTATACGGTACGTCCTACACCTATCAAGGTTTGCAACATACAAATGCTTGTAACTTTTTACTGGAGCGTCATAAAACCTTAAAATTTTTTAACAATAAAGTACTCGAGCCTCTTGTCAATTTAAGTTATCGCTCAAAGCTATGCTACCCTTGAGTCCCAAATCAAACACTGATAAAACTTCAAATTTCCCTAACTTCTATACGGTATGTCCTACACCTATCAAAGTTTGCAACATACAAATGCTTGTAACTTTTTACTGGAGCGTCATATAACCTTCAAATTTTGTAACAATAAAGTACTCGAGTCACTTGTCAATTTAAGTTATCGCTCAAAGCAATGCTACCCTTCAGTCCCAAACCAAACACTGATAAAACTTCAAATGGCCCTTACTTCTATACGGTACGTCCTACACCTATCAAAGTTTGCAACATACAAATGCTTGTAACTTTTTACTGGAGCGTCATAAAACCTTGAAATTCTTTAACAATAAAGTACTCGAGCCTCTTGTCAATTTAAGTTATCGCTCAAAGGTATGCTACCCTTGAGTCCCAAATCAAATACTGATGAAACTTCAAATGGCCCTAACTTCTATACGGTACGTCCAACAACTATCAAAGTTTGCAACATACAAATGCTTGTAACTTTTTACTGGAGCGTCATATAACCTTCAAATTTTGTAACAATAAAGTACTCGAGTCACTTGTCAATTTAAGTTATCGCTCAAAGCAATGCTACCCTTGAGTCCCAAATCAAACACTGATGAAACTTCAAATGGCCCTTACTTCTATACGGTACGTCCTACACCTATCAAAGTTTGCAACATACAAATGCTTGTAACTTTTTACTGGAGCTTCATAAAACCTTCAAATTTTGTAACAATAAAGTACTCAAGCCTCTTGTCAATTTAAGTTATCGCTCAAAGCTATGCTACCCTTGAGTCCCAAAACAAACACTGATAAAATTTCAAATGGCCCTAACTTCTATACGGTACGTCCTACACCTATCAAATTTTGCAACATACTTATTGTAGCGTCATAAAACCTTGAAATTTTGTAACAATAAAGTACTTGAGCCTCTTGTCAATTTAAGCTATCCCTCAAAGATATGCTACCCTTGAGTCCCAAAACAAACACTGATAAAATTTCAAATGGCCCTAACTTCTATACGGTACGTCCTACACCTATCAAAGTTTGCAGCATACAAATGCTTGTAACTTTTTAATGAAGCGTCACAAAACCTTGAAATTTTGTAACAATAAAGTACTTGAGTCTCTTGTCAATTTAAGTTATCGCTCAAAGCAATGCTACCGTTGAGTCCCAAATCAAACACTGATTAAACTTCAAATGGCCCTTACTTCTATACGGTACGTCCTACACTATCAAAGTTTGCAACATACAAATGCTTGTAAATATTTACTGGAGCGTCATAAAACCTTCAAATTTGGTAACAATAAAGTACTTGAGCCTCTTGTCAATTTAAGCTATCCCTCAAAGATATGCTACCCTTGAGTCCCAAAACAAACACTGATAAAATTTCAAATGGCCCTAACTTCTATACGGTACGTCCTACACCTATCAAAGTTTGCAACATACAAATGCTTGTAACTTTTTAATGAAGCGTCATAAAACCTTGAAATTTTTTAACAGTAAAGTACTCGAGACTCTTGTCAATTTAAGTTATCGCTCAAAGCTATGCTACCCTTGAGTCCCAAATCAAACACTGATGAAACTTCAAATGGCCCTAACTTCTATACGGTACGTCCTACACCTATCAGAGTTTGCAACATACAAATGCTTGTAACTTTTTACTGGAGCGTCATAAAACCTTGAAATTTTGTAACAATAAAGTACTTGAGTCTCTTGTCAATTTAAGTTATCGCTCAAAGCAATGCTACCGTTGAGTCCCAAATCAAACACTGATTAAACTTCAAATGGCCCTTACTTCTATACGGTACGTCCTACACTATCAAAGTTTGCAACATACAAATGCTTGTAAATATTTACTGGAGCGTCATAAAACCTTCAAATTTGGTAACAATAAAGTACTTGAGCCTCTTGTCAATTTAAGCTATCCCTCAAAGATATGCTACCCTTGAGTCCCAAAACAAACACTGATAAAATTTCAAATGGCCCTAACTTCTATACGGTACGTCCTACACCTATCAAAGTTTGCAACATACAAATGCTTGTAACTTTTTAATGAAGCGTCATAAAACCTTGAAATTTTTTAACAGTAAAGTACTCGAGCCTCTTGTCAATTTAAGTTATCGCTCAAAGCTATGCTACCCTTGAGTCCCAAATCAAACACTGATGAAACTTCAAATGGCCCTAACTTCTATACGGTACATCCTACACCTATCAGAGTTTGCAACATACAAATGCTTGTAACTTTTTACTGGAGCGTCATAAAACCTTCAAATTTTGTAACAATAAAGTACTTGAGTCTCTTGTCAATTTAAGTTATCGCTCAAAGCAATGCTACCGTTGAGTCCCAAATCAAACACTGATTAAACTTCAAATGGCCCTTACTTCTATACGGTACGTCCTACACCTATCAAAGTTTGCAACATACAAATGCTTGTAACTATTTACTGGAGCGTCATAAAACCTTCAAATTTGGTAACAATAAAGTACTCGAGTCTCTTGTCAATTTAAGTTATAGCTCAAAGAAATGCTACCCTTGAGTCCCAAATCAAACACTGATAAAACTTCAAATGGCCCTTACTTCTATACGGTACGTCGTACACCTATCAAAGTTTGCAACATACAAATGCTTGTAACTTTTTACTGGAGGGTCATAAGACCTTGAAATTTTGTAACAATAAAGTACTCGAGCCTCTTGTCAATTTAAGTTATAGCTCAAAGAAATGCTACCCTTGAGTCCCAAATCAAACACTGATAAAACTTCAAATGGCCCTTACTTCTATACGGTACGTTGTACACCTATCAAAGTTTGCAACATACAAATGCTTGTAGCTTTTTACTGGAGCGTCATAAGACTTTGAAATTTTGTAACAATAAAGTACTCGAGCCTCTTGTCAATTTAAGCTATCGCTCAAAGCTGTGGTACCTTTGAGTCCTAAATCAAACACTGATAAAAATTCAAATGGCCCTAACTTCTATACGGTACGTCCTACACTTATCAAATTTTGCAACATACAAATGCTTGCAACTTTTTATTGTAGCGTCATAAAACCTTGAAATTTTGTAACAATAAAGTACTTGAGCCTCTTGTCAATTTAAGCTATCCCTCAAAGCTATGCTACCCTTGAGTCCCAAAACAAACATTGATAAAATTTCAAATGGCCCTAACTTCTATACGGTACGTCCTACACCTATCAAAGTTTGCAACATACAAATGCTTGTAACTTTTTACTGGAGCGTCATAAAACCTTGAAATTTTTTAACAATAAAGTACTCGAGCCTCTTGTCAATTTAAGTTATCGCTCAAAGGTATGCTACCCTTGAGTCCCAAATCAAACACTGATGAAACTTTAAATGGCCCTAACTTCTATACAGTACGTCCTACAACTATCAGAGTTTGCAACATACAAATGCTTGTAACTTTTTACTGGAGCGTCATATAACCTTCAAATTTTGTAACAATAAAGTACTCGAGTCACTTGTCAATTTAAGTTATCGCTCAAAGCAATGCTACCGTTGAGTCCCAAATCAAACACTGATAAAACTTCAAATGGCCCTTACTTCTATACGGTACGTCCTACACCTATCAAAGTTTGCAACATACAAATGCTTGTAACTATTTACTGGAGCGTCATAAAACCTTGAAATTTTGTAACAATAAAGTACTCGAGCCTCTTGTCAATTTAAGTTATCGCTCAAAGGTATGCTACCCTTGAGTCCCAAATCAAACACTGATGAAACTTCAAATGGCCCTAACTTCTATACGGTACGTCCTACAACTATCAAAGTTTGCAACATACAAATGCTTGTAACTTTTTACTGGAGCGTCATATAACCTTCAAATTTTGTAACAATAAAGTACTCGAGTCACTTGTCAATTTAAGTTATCGCTCAAAGCAATGCTACCCTTGAGTCCCAAACCAAACACTGATAAAGCTTCAAATGGCCCTTACTTCTATACGGTACGTCCTACACCTATCAAAGTTTGCAACATACAAATGCTTGTAACTTTTTACTGGAGCGTCATAAAACCTTGAAATTCTTTAACAATAAAGTACTCGAGCCTCTTGTCAATTTAAGTTATCGCTCAAAGGTATGCTACCCTTGAGTCCCAAATCAAACACTGATGAAACTTCAAATGGCCCTAACTTCTATACGGTAAGTCCTACAACTATCAAAGTTTGCAACATACAAATGCTTGTAACTTTTTACTGGAGCGTCATATAACCTTCAAATTTTGTAACAATAAAGTTCTCGAGTCACTTGTCAATTTAAGTTATGGCTCAAAGCAATGCTACCCTTGAGTCCCAAATCAAACACTGATGAAACTTCAAATGGCACTTACTTCTATACAGTACGTCCTACACCTATCAAAGTTTGCAACATACAAATGCTTGTAACTTTTTACTGTAGCGTCATAAAACCTTAAAATTTTGTAACAATAAAGTACTCGAGTCTCTTGTCAATTTAAGTTATAGCTCAAAGAAATGCTACCCTTGAGTCCCAAATCAAACACTGATAAAACTTCAAATGGCCCTTACATCTATACGGTACGTCCTACACCTATCAAATTTTGCAACATACAAATGCTTGCAACTTTTTATTGTAGCGTCATAAAACCTTGAAATTTTGTAACAATAAAGTACTTGAGCCTCTTGTCAATTTAAGCTATCCCTCAAAGCTATGCTACCCTCGAGTCCCAAAACAAACACTGATAAAATTTCAAATGACCCTAACTTCTATACGGTACGTCCTACACCTATCAAAGTTTGCAACACACAAATGCTTGTAACTTTTTAATGAAGCGTCATAAAACCTTGAAATTTTTTAACAGTAAAGTACTCGAGCCTCTTGTCAATTTAAGTTATCGCTCAAAGCTATGCTACCCTTGAGTCCCAAATCAAACACTGATGAAACTTCAAATGGCCCTAACTTCTATACGGTACGTCCTACACCTATCAGAGTTTGCAACATACAAATGCTTGTAACTTTTTACTGGAGCGTCATAAAACCTTCAAATTTTGTAACAATAAAGTACTTGAGTCTCTTGTCAATTTAAGTTATCGCTCAAAGCTATGCTACCCTTGACTCCCAAAACAAACACTGATAAAATTTCAAATGGCCCTAACTTCTATACGGTACGTCCTACACCTATCAAATTTTGCAACATACAAATGCTTGTAACTTTTTACTGGAGCGTCATAAAACCTTGAAATTTTGTAACAATAAAGTACTCGAGCCTCTTGTCAATTTAAGCTATCGCTCAAAGCTATGCTACCCTTGAGTCCCAAATCAAACACTAATTAAACTTCAAATGGCCCTTACTTCTATACGGTACGTCCTACACCTATCAAAGTTTGCAACATACAAATGCTTGTAACTATTTACTGGAGCGTCATAAAACCTTCAAATTTGGTAACAATAAAGTACTCGAGTCTCTTGTCAATTTAAGTTATAGCTCAAAGAAATGCTACCCTTGAGTCCCAAATCAAACACTGATAAAACTTCAAATGGCTCTTACTTCTATACGGTACGTCGTACACCTATCAAAGTTTGCAACATACAAATGCTTGTAACTTTTTACTGGAGCGTCATAAGACCTTGAAATTTTGTAACAATAAAGTACTCGAGCCTCTTGTCAATTTAAGCTATCGCTCAAAGCTGTGGTACCTTTGAGTCCCAAATCAAACACTGATAAAAATTCAAATGGCCCTAACTTCTATACGGTACGTCCTACACCTATAAAATTTTGCAACATACAAATGCTTGCAACTTTTTATTGTAGCGTCATAAAACCTTGAAATTTTGTAACAATAAAGTACTTGAGCCTCTTGTCAATTTAAGCTATCCCTCAAAGCTATGCTACCCTTGAGTCCCAAAACAAACATTGATAAAATTTCAAATGGCCCTAACTTCTATACAGTACGTCCTACACCTATCAAAGTTTGCAACATAGAAATGCTTGTAACTTTTTACTGGAGCGTCATAAAACCTTGAAATTTTTTAACAATAAAGTACTCGAGCCTCTTGTTAATTTAAGTTATCGCTCAAAGGTATGCTACCCTTGAGTCCCAAATCAAACACTGATGAAACTTCAAATGGCCCTAACTTCTATACAGTACGTCCTACAACTATCAAAGTTTGCAACATTCAAATGCTTGTAACTTTTTACTGGAGCGTCATATAACCTTCAAATTTTGTAACAATAAAGTACTCGAGTCACTTGTCAATTTAAGTTATCGCTCAAAGCAATGCTACCGTTGAGTCCCAAATCAAACACTGATAAAACTTCAAATGGCCCTTACTTCTATACGGTACGTCCTACACCTATCAAAGTTTGCAACATACAAATGCTTGTAACTATTTACTGGAGCGTCATAAAACCTTGAAATTTTGTAACAATAAAGTACTCGAGCCTCTTGTCAATTTA
Source organism: Clusia tigrina (assembly GCA_920105625.2). Taxonomy (NCBI): domain Eukaryota; kingdom Metazoa; phylum Arthropoda; class Insecta; order Diptera; family Clusiidae; genus Clusia; species Clusia tigrina. The sequence goes on along the minus strand of CAKKTE020000546.1, from coordinate 655,299 downwards.
AGCTATCGGTCAAAGCTATGCTACCCTTGAGTACCAAATCAAACACTGATGAAACTTCAAATGGCCCTTACTTCTATACGGTACGTCCTACACCTATCAAAGATTGCAACATACAAATGCTTGTAACTTTTTACTGGAGCGTCATAAAACCTTGAAATTTTGTAACAATAAAGTACTCGAGCCTCTTGTCAATTTAAGCTATCGCTCAAAGCTGTGGTACCTTTGAGTCCCAAATCAAACACTGATAAAACTTCAAATGGCCCTAACTTCTATACGGTACGTCCTACACCTATCAAATTTTGCAACATACAAATGCTTGTAACTTTTTACTGGAGCGTCATAAAACCTTGAAATTTTTTAACAGTAAAGTACTCGAGCATCTTGTCAATTTAAGTTATCGCTCAAAGCTATGCTACCCTTGAGTCCCAAATCAAACACTGATAAAACTTCAAAGCGCCCTAACTTCTATACGGTACGTTGTACACCTATCAAAGTTTGCAACATACAAATGCTTGTAACTTTTTACTGGAGCGTCATAAAACCTTCAAATTTTGTAACAATAAAGTACTCGAGTCTCTTGTCAACTTAAGTTATGGCTCAAAGCAATGCTACCCTTGAGTCCCAAGTCAAACACTGATAAAACTTCAAATGGCCCTTACTTCTATACGGTACGTCCTACACCTATCAAGGTTTGCAACATACAAATGCTTGTAACTTTTTACTGGAACGTCATAAAACCTTGAAATTTTGTAACAATAAAGTACTCGAGCCTCTTGTCAATTTAAGTTATCGCTCAAAGGTATGCTACCCTTGAGTCCCAAATCAAACACTAATGAAACTTCAAATGGCGCTAACTTCTATACGGTACGTCCTACAACTATCAAAGTTTGCAACATACAAATGCTTGTAACTTTTTACTGGAGCGTCATATAACCTTCAAATTTTGTAACAATAAAGTACTCGAGTCACTTGTCAATTTAAGTTATCGCTCAAAGCAATGCTACCCTTGAGTCCCAAATCAAACACTGATGAAACTTCAAATGGCCCTTACTTCTATACGGTACGTCCTACACCTATCAAAGTTTGCAACATACAAATGCTTGTAACTTTTTACTGGAGCGTCATAAAACCTTCAAATTTTGTAACAATAAAGTACTCAAGCCTCTTGTCAATTTAAGTTATCGCTCAAAGCTATGCTACCCTTGAGTCCCAACTCAAACACTGATAAAACTTCAAATGGCACTTACTTCTATACAGTACGTCCTACACCTATCAAAGTTTGCAACATACAAATGCTTGTAACTTTTTACTGGAGCGTCATAAAACCTTCAAATTTTGTAAGAATAAGGTACTCGAGTCTCTTGTCAATTGAAGTTATAGCTCAAAGAAATGCTACCCTTGAGTCCCAAATCAAACACTGATAAAACTTCAAATGGCCCTAACTTCTATACGGTACGTCCTACACCTATCAAATTTTGCAACATACAAATGCTTGTAACTTTTTACTGGAGCGTCATAAAACCTTGAAATTTTGTAACAGTAAAGTACTCGAGCATCTTGTCAATTTAAGTTATCGCTCAAAGCTATGCTCCCCTTGAGTCCCAAATCAAACACTGATAAAACTTCAAAGCGCCCTAACTTCTATACGGTACGTCGTACACCTATCAAAGTTTGCAACATACAAATGCTTGTAACTTTTTACTGGAGCGTCATAAAACCTTCAAATTTTGTAACAATAAAGTACTCGAGTCTCTTGTCAACTTAAGTTATCGCTCAAAGCAATGCTACCCTTGAGTCCCAACTCAAACACTGATAAAACTTCAAATGGCCCTTACTTCTATACGGTACGTCCTACACCTATCAAGGTTTGCAACATACAAATGCTTGTAACTTTTTACTGGAGCGTCATAAAACCTTGAAATTTTGTAACAATAAAGTACTCGAGCCTCTTGTCCATTTAAGCCATTGCTCAAAGCTATGCTACTATTGAGTCCCAAATCAAACACTGATAAAACTTCAAATGGCCCTAACATCTATACGGTACGTCCTACACCTATCAAAGTTTGCAACATGCAAATGCTTGTAACTTTTTACTGGAGCGTCATAAAACCTTAAAATTTTTTAACAATAAAGTACTCGAGCCTCTTGTCAATTTAAGTTATCGCTCAAAGCTATGCTACCCTTGAGTCCCAAATCAAACACTGGTAAAACTTCAAATTTCCCTAACTTCTATACGGTATGTCCTACACCTATCAAAGTTTGCAACATACAAATGCTTGTAACTTTTTACTGGAGCGTCATATAACCTTCAAATTTTGTAACAATAAAGTACTCGAGTCACTTGTCAATTTAAGTTATCGCTCAAAGCAATGCTACCCTTGAGTCCCAAACCAAACACTGATAAAACTTCAAATGGCCCTTACTTATATACGGTACGTCCTACACCTATCAAAGTTTGCAACATACAAATGCTTGTAACTTTTTACTGGAGCGTCATAAAACCTTGAAATTCTTTAACAATAAAGTACTCGAGCCTCTTGTCAATTTAAGTTATCGCTCAAAGGTATGCTACCCTTGAGTCCCAAATCAAACACTGATGAAACTTCAAATGGCGCTAACTTCTATACGGTACGTCCTACAACTATCAAAGTTTGCAACATACAAATGCTTGTAACTTTTTACTGGAGCGTCATATAACCTTCAAATTTTGTAACAATAAAGTACTCGAGTCACTTGTCAATTTAAGTTATCGCTCAAAGCAATGCTACCCTTGAGTCCCAAATCAAACACTGATGAAACTTCAAATGGCCCTTACTTCTATACGGTACGTCCTACACCTATCAAAGTTTGCAACATACAAATGCTTGTAACTTTTTACTGGAGCGTCATAAAACCTTCAAATTTTGTAACAATAAAGTACTCAAGCCTCTTGTCAATATAAGTTATCGCTCAAAGCTATGCTACCCTTGAGTCCCAACTCAAACACTGATAAAACTTCAAATGGCACTTACTTCTATACAGTACGTCCTACACCTATCAAAGTTTGCAACATACAAATGCTTGTAACTTTTTACTGGAGCGTCATAAAACCTTCAAATTTTGTAACAATAAAGTACTCGAGTCTCTTGTCAATTTAAGTTATAGCTCAAAGAAATGCTACCCTTGAGTCCCAAATCAAACACTGATAAAACTTCAAATGGCCCTTACTTCTATACGGTACGTCGTACACCTATCAAAGTTTGCAACATACAAATGCTTGTAACTTTTTACTGGAGCGTCATAAAACCTTGAAATTTTGTAACAATAAAGTACTCGAGCCTCTTGTCAATTTAAGCTATCGCTCAAAGCTGTGGTACCTTTGAGTCCCAAATCAAACACTGATAAAAATTCAAATGCCCCTAACTTCTATACGGTACGTCCTACACCTATCAAATTTTGCAACATAGAAATGCTTGCAACTTTTTATTGTAGCGTCATAAAACCTTGAAATTTTGTAACAATAAAGTACTTGAGCCTCTTGTCAATTTAAGCTATCCCTCAAAGCTATGCTACCCTTGAGTCCCAAAACAAACACTGATAAAATTTCAAATGGCCCTAACTTCTATACGGTACGTCCTACACCTATCAAAGTTTGCAACATACAAATGCTTGTAACTTTTTAATGAAGCGTCATAAAACCTTGAAATTTTTTAACAGTAAAGTACTCGAGCCTCTTGTCAATTTAAGTTATCGCTCAAAGCTATGCTACCCTTGAGTCCCAAATCAAACACTGATGAAACTTCAAATGGCCCTAACTTCTATACGGTACGTCCTACACCTATCAGAGTTTGCAACATACAAATGCTTGTAACTTTTTACTGGAGCGTCATAAAACCTTGAAATTTTGTAACAATAAAGTACTCGAGCCTCTTGTCAATTTAAGCCATCGCTCAAAGCTATGCTACCCTTGAGTCCCAAATCAAACACTGATAAAACTACAAATGGCCCTAACTTCTAACCGGTACGTCCTACACCTCTCAAAGTTTGCAACATACAAATGATTGTAACTTTTTACTGGAGCGTCATAAAACCTTGAAATTTTGTAACAATAAAGTACTCGAGCCTCTTGTCAATTTAAGCTATCGCTCAAAGCTATGCTACCCTTGAGTCCCAAATCAAACACTGATAAAACTTCAAATGGCCCTTACTTCTATACGGTACGTCCTACACCTATCAAAGTTTGCAACATACAAATGTTTGTAACTTTTTACTGGAGCGTCATAAAACCTTGAAATTTTGTAACAATAAAGTACTCGAGCCTCTTGTCAATTTAAGCTATCGCTCAAAGCTGTAGTACCTTTGAGTCCCAAATCAAACACTGATAAAACTTCAAATTTCCCTAACTTCTATACGGTACGTCCTACACCTATCAAATTTTGCAACATACAAATGCTTGTAACTTTTTACTGGAGCGTCATAAAACCTTGAAATTTTTTAACAGTAAAGTACTCGAGCATCTTGTCAATTTAAGTTATCGCTCAAAGCTATGCTACCCTTGAGTCCCAACTCAAACACTGATAAAACTTCAAATGGCCCTTACTTCTATACGGTACGTCCTACACCTATCAAGGTTTGCAACATACAAATGCTTGTAACTTTTTACTGGAGCGTCATAAAACCTTGAAATTTTGTAACAATAAAGTACTCGAGCCTCTTGTCCATTTAAGCCATTGCTCAAAGCTATGCTACTATTGAGTCCCAAATCAAACACTGATAAAACTTCAAATGGCCCTAACATCTATACGGTACGTCCTACACCTATCAAAGTTTGCAACATACAAATGCTTGTAACTTTTTACTGGAGCGTCATAAAACCTTGAAATTCTTTAACAATAAAGTACTCGAGCCTCTTGTCAATTTAAGTTATCGCTCAAAGGTATGCTACCCTTGAGTCCCAAATCAAACACTGATGAAACTTCAAATGGCGCTAACTTCTATACGGTACGTCCTACAACTATCAAAGTTTGCAACATACAAATGCTTGTAACTTTTTACTGGAGCGTCATATAACCTTCAAATTTTGTAACAATAAAGTACTCGAGTCACTTGTCAATTTAAGTTATCGCTCAAAGCAATGCTACCCTTGAGTCCCAAATCAAACACTGATGAAACTTCAAATGGCCCTTACTTCTATACGGTACGTCCTACACCTATCAAAGTTTGCAACATACAAATGCTTGTAACTTTTTACTGGAGCGTCATAAAACCTTCAAATTTTGTAACAATAAAGTACTCAAGCCTCTTGTCAATTTAAGTTATCGCTCAAAGCTATGCTACCCTTGAGTCCCAACTCAAACACTGATAAAACTTCAAATGGCACTTACTTCTATACAGTACGTCCTACACCTATCAAAGTTTGCAACATACAAATGCTTGTAACTTTTTACTGGAGCGTCATAAAACCTTCAAATTTTGTAACAATAAAGTACTCGAGTCTCTTGTCAATTTAAGTTATAGCTCAAAGAAATGCTACCCTTGAGTCCCAAATCAAACACTGATAAAACTTCAAATGGCCCTTACTTCTATACGGTACGTCGTACACCTGTCAAAGTTTGCAACATACAAATGCTTGTAACTGTTTACTGGAGCGTCATAAAACCTTGAAATTTTGTAACAATAAAGTACTCGAGCCTCTTGTTAATTTAAGCTATCGCTCAAAGCTGTGGTACCTTTGAGTCCCAAATCAAACACTGATAAAAATTCAAATGCCCCTAACTTCTATACGGTACGTCCTACACCTATCAAATTTTGCAACATAGAAATGCTTGCAACTTTTTATTGTAGCGTCATAAAACCTTGAAATTTTGTAACAATAAAGTACTTGAGCCTCTTGTCAATTTAAGCTATCCCTCAAAGCTATGCTACCCTTGAGTCCCAAAACAAACACTGATAAAATTTCAAATGGCCCTAACTTCTATACGGTACGTCCTACACCTATCAAAGTTTGCAACATACAAATGCTTGTAACTTTTTAATGAAGCGTCATAAAACCTTGAAATTTTTTAACAGTAAAGTACTCGAGCCTCTTGTCAATTTAAGTTATCGCTCAAAGCTATGCTACCCTTGAGTCTTAAATCAAACACTGGTAAAACTTCAAATTTCCCTAACTTCTATACGGTATGTCCTACACCTATCAAAGTTTGCAACATACAAATGCTTGTAACTTTTTACTGGAGCGTCATATAACCTTCAAATTTTGTAACAATAAAGTACTCGAGTCACTTGTCAATTTAAGTTATCGCTCAAAGCAATGCTACCCTTGAGTCCCAAACCAAACACTGATAAAACTTCAAATGGCCCTTACTTCTATACGGTACGTCCTACACCTATCAAAGTTTGCAACATACAAATGCTTGTAACTTTTTACTGGAGCGTCATAAAACCTTGAAATTCTTTAACAATAAAGTACTCGAGCCTCTTGTCAATTTAAGTTATCGCTCAAAGGTATGCTACCCTTGAGTCCCAAATCAAACACTGATGAAACTTCAAATGGCGCTAACTTCTATACGGTACGTCCTACAACTATCAAAGTTTGCAACATACAAATGCTTGTAACTTTTTACTGGAGCGTCATATAACCTTCAAATTTTGTAACAATAAAGTACTCGAGTCACTTGTCAATTTAAGTTATCGCTCAAAGCAATGCTACCCTTGAGTCCCAAATCAAACACTGATGAAACTTCAAATGGCCCTTACTTCTATACGGTACGTCCTACACCTATCAAAGTTTGCAACATACAAATGCTTGTAACTTTTTACTGGAGCGTCATAAAACCTTCAAATTTTGTAACAATAAAGTACTCAAGCCTCTTGTCAATTTAAGTTATCGCTCAAAGCTATGCTACCCTTGAGTCCCAACTCAAACACTGATAAAACTTCAAATGGCACTTACTTCTATACAGTACGTCCTACACCTATCAAAGTTTGCAACATACAAATGCTTGTAACTTTTTACTGGAGCGTCATAAAACCTTCAAATTTTGTAACAATAAAGTACTCGAGTCTCTTGTCAATTTAAGTTATAGCTCAAAGAAATGCTACCCTTGAGTCCCAAATCAAACACTGATAAAATTTCAAATGGCCCTTACTTCTATACGGTACGTCGTACACCTGTCAAAGTTTGCAACATACAAATGCTTGTAACTTTTTACTGGAGCGTCATAAAACCTTGAAATTTTGTAACAATAAAGTACTCGAGCCTCTTGTTAATTTAAGCTATCGCTCAAAGCTGTGGTACCTTTGAGTCCCAAATCAAACACTGATAAAAATTCAAATGCCCCTAACTTCTATACGGTACGTCCTACACCTATCAAATTTTGCAACATAGAAATGCTTGCAACTTTTTATTGTAGCGTCATAAAACCTTGAAATTTTGTAACAATAAAGTACTTGAGCCTCTTGTCAATTTAAGCTATCCCTCAAAGCTATGCTACCCTTGAGTCCCAAAACAAACACTGATAAAATTTCAAATGGCCCTAACTTCTATACGGTACGTCCTACACCTATCAAAGTTTGCAACATACAAATGCTTGTAACTTTTTAATGAAGCGTCATAAAACCTTGAAATTTTTTAACAGTAAAGTACTCGAGCCTCTTGTCAATTTAAGTTATCGCTCAAAGCTATGCTACCCTTGAGTCTTAAATCAAACACTGGTAAAACTTCAAATTTCCCTAACTTCTATACGGTATGTCCTACACCTATCAAAGTTTGCAACATACAAATGCTTGTAACTTTTTACTGGAGCGTCATATAACCTTCAAATTTTGTAACAATAAAGTACTCGAGTCACTTGTCAATTTAAGTTATCGCTCAAAGCAATGCTACCCTTGAGTCCCAAACCAAACACTGATAAAACTTCAAATGGCCCTTACTTCTATACGGTACGTCCTACACCTATCAAAGTTTGCAACATACAAATGCTTGTAACTTTTTACTGGAGCGTCATAAAACCTTGAAATTCTTTAACAATAAAGTACTCGAGCCTCTTGTCAATTTAAGTTATCGCTCAAAGGTATGCTACCCTTGAGTCCCAAATCAAACACTGATGAAACTTCAAATGGCGCCAACTTCTATACGGTACGTCCTACAACTATCAAAGTTTGCAACATACAAATGCTTGTAACTTTTTACTGGAGCGTCATATAACCTTCAAATTTTGTAACAATAAAGTACTCGAGTCACTTGTCAATTTAAGTTATCGCTCAAAGCAATGCTACCCTTGAGTCCCAAATCAAACACTGATGAAACTTCAAATGGCCCTTACTTCTATACGGTACGTCCTACACCTATCAAAGTTTGCAACATACAAATGCTTGTAACTTTTTACTGGAGCGTCATAAAACCTTCAAATTTTGTAACAATAAAGTACTCAAGCCTCTTGTCAATTTAAGTTATCGCTCAAAGCTATGCTACCCTTGAGTCCCAACTCAAACACTGATAAAACTTCAAATGGCACTTACTTCTATACAGTACGTCCTACACCTATCAAAGTTTGCAACATACAAATGCTTGTAACTTTTTACTGGAGCGTCATAAAACCTTCAAATTTTGTAACAATAAAGTACTCGAGTCTCTTGTCAATTTAAGTTATAGCTCAAAGAAATGCTACCCTTGAGTCCCAAATCAAACACTGATAAAACTTCAAATGGCCCTTACTTCTATACGGTACGTCGTACACCTATCAAAGTTTGCAACATACAAATGCTTGTAACTTTTTACTGGAGCGTCATAAAACCTTGAAATTTTGTAACAATAAAGTACTCGAGCCTCTTGTTAATTTAAGCTATCGCTCAAAGCTGTGGTACCTTTGAGTCCCAAATCAAACACTGATAAAAATTCAAATGCCCCTAACTTCTATATGGTACGTCCTACACCTATCAAATTTTGCAACATAGAAATGCTTGCAACTTTTTATTGTAGCGTCATAAAACCTTGAAATTTTGTAACAATAAAGTACTTGAGCCTCTTGTCAATTTAAGCTATCCCTCAAAGCTATGCTACCCTTGAGTCCCAAAACAAACACTGATAAAATTTCAAATGGCCCTAACTTCTATACGGTACGTCCTACACCTATCAAAGTTTGCAAAATACAAATGCTTGTAACTTTTTAATGAAGCGTCATAAAACCTTGAAATTTTTTAACAGTAAAGTACTCGAGCCTCTTGTCAATTTAAGTTATCGCTCAAAGCTATGCTACCCTTGAGTCCCAAATCAAACACTGATGAAACTTCAAATGGCCCTAACATCTATACGGTACGTCCTACACCTATCAGAGTTTGCAACATACAAATGCTTGTAACTATTCACTGGAGCGTCATAAAACCTTCAAATTTTGTAACAATAAAGTACTTGAGTCTCTTGTCAATTTAAGTTATCGCTCAAAGCAATTTTACCGTTGAGTCCCAAATCAAACACTGATTAAACTTCAAATGGCCCTTACTTCTATACGGTACGTCCTACACCTATCAAAGTTTGCAACATACAAATGCTTGTAACTATTTACTGGAGCGTCATAAAACCTTGAAATTTTGTAACAATAAAGTACTCGAGCCTCTTGTCAATTTAAGCCATCGCTCAAAGCTATGCTACCCTTGAGTCCCAAATCAAACACTGATAAAACTACAAATGGCCCTAACTTCTAACCGGTACGTCCTACACCTCTCAAAGTTTGCAACATACAAATGATTGTAACTTTTTACTGGAGCGTCATAAAACCTTGAAATTTTGTAACAATAAAGTACTCGAGCCTCTTGTCAATTTAAGCTATCGCTCAAAGCTATTCTAACCTTGAGTCCCAAATCAAACACTGATAAAACTTCAAATGGCCCTTACTTCTATACGGTACGTCCTACACCTATCAAAGTTTGCAACATACAAATGTTTGTAACTTTTTACTGAAGCGTCATAAAACCTTGAAATTTTGTAACAATAAAGTACTGGAGCCTCTTGTCAATTTAAGCTATCGCTCAAAGCTGTAGTACCTTTGAGTCCCAAATCAAACACTGATAAAACTTCAAATGGCCCTAACTTCTATACGGTACGTCCTACACCTATCAAATTTTGCAACATACAAATGCTTGTAACTTTTTACTGGAGCGTCATAAAACCTTGAAATTTTTTAACAGTAAAGTACTCGAGCATCTTGTTAATTTAAGTTATCGCTCAAAGCTATGCTATCCTTGAGTCCCAAATCAAACACTGATAAAACTTCAAAGGGCCCTAACTTCTATACGGTACGTCCTACACCTATCAAAGTTTGCAACATACAAATGCTTGTAACTTTTTACTGGAGCGTCATAAAACCTTCAAATTTTGTAACAATAAAGTACTCGAGTCTCTGGTCAATTTAAGTTATCGCTCACAGCAATGCTACCCTTGAGTCCCAAATCAAACACTGATAAAACTTCAAATGGCCCTTACTTCTATACGGTACGTCCTACACCTATCAAAGTTTGCAACATACAAATGTTTGTAACTTTTTACTGGAGCGTCATAAAACCTTGAAATTTTGTAACAATAAAGTACTGGAGCCTCTTGTCAATTTAAGCTATCGCTCAAAGCTGTAGTACCTTTGAGTCCCAAATCAAACACTGATAAAACTTCAAATGGCCCTAACTTCTATACGGTACGTCCTACACCTATCAAATTTTGCAACATGCAAATGCTTGTAACTTTTTACTGGAGCGTCATAAAACCTTGAAATTTTTTAACAGTAAAGTACTCGAGCATCTTGTCAATTTAAGTTATCGCTCAAAGCTATGCTACCCTTGAGTCCCAAATCAAACACTGATAAAACTTCAAAGGGCCCTAACTTCTAACCGGTACGTCCTACACCTCTCAAAGTTTGCAACATACAAATGATTGTAACTTTTTACTGGAGCGTCAGAAAACCTTGAAATTTTGTAACAATAAAGTACTCGAGCCTCTTGTCAATTTAAGCTATCGCTCAAAGCTATGCTACCCTTGAGTCCCAAATCAAACACTGATAAAACTTCAAATGGCCCTTACTTCTATACGGTACGTCCTACACCTATCAAAGTTTGCAACATACAAATGTTTGTAACTTTTTACTGGAGCGTCATAAAACCTTGAAATTTTGTAACAATAAAGTACTGGAGCCTCTTGTCAATTTAAGCTATCGCTCAAAGCTGTAGTACCTTTGAGTCCCAAATCAAACACTGATAAAACTTCAAATGGCCCTAACTTCTATACGGTACGTCCTACACCTATCAAATTTTGCAACATACAAATGCTTGTAACTTTTTACTGGAGCGTCATAAAACCTTGAAATTTTTTAACAGTAAAGTACTCGAGCATCTTGTCAATTTAAGTTATCGCTCAAAGGTATGCTACCCTTGAGTCCCAAATCAAACACTGATAAAACTTCAAAGGGCCCTAACTTCTATACGGTACGTCCTACACCTATCAAAGTTTGCAACATACAAATGCTTGTAACTTTTTACTGGAGCGTCATAAAACCTTCAAATTTTGTAACAATAAAGTACTCGAGTCTCTGGTCAATTTAAGTTATCGCTCACAGCAATGCTACCCTTGAGTCCCAAATCAAACACTGATAAAACTTCAAATGGCCCTTACTTATGTACGGTACGTCCTACACCTATCAAAGTTTGCAACATACAAATGCTTGTAACTTTTTACTGGTGCGTCATAAAACCTTGAAATTTTTTAACAATAAAGCACTCGAGCCTCTTGTCAATTTAAGCCATCGCTCAAAGCTATGCTACTATTGAGTCCAAAATCAAACACTGATAAAACTTCAAATGGCCCTAACTTCTATACGGTACGTCCTACACCGTCATAAAACCTTGAAATTTTGTAACAATAAAGTACTTGAGCCTCTTGTCAATTTAAGCTATCCCTCAAAGCTATGCTACCCTTGACTCCCAAAACAAACACTGATAAAATTTCAAATGGCCCTAACTTCTATACGGTACGTCCTACACCTATCAAATTTTGCAACGTACAAATGCTTGTAACTTTTTACTGGAGCGTCATAAAACCTTGAAATTTTGTAACAATAAAGTACTCGAGCCTCTTGTCAATTTAAGCTATCGCTCAAAGCTATGCTACCCTTGAGTCCCAAATCAAACACTGATAAAACTTCAAATGGCCCTTACTTCTATACGGTACGTCCTACACCTATCAAAGTTTGCAACATACAAATGCTGGTAACTATTTACTGGAGCGGCATAAAACCTTGACATTTTGTAACAATAATGTACTCGAGCCTCTTGTCAATTTAAGCCATCGCTCAAAGCTATGCTACCCTTGAGTCCCAAATCAAACACTGATAAAACTACAAATGGCCCTAACTTCTATACGGTACGTCCTACACCTATCAATGTTTGCAACATACAAATGATTGTAACTTTTTACTGGAGCGTATAAAACCTTGAAATTTTGTAACAATAAAGTACTCGAGCCTCTTGTCAATTTAAGCTATCGCTCAAAGCTATGCTACCCTTGAGTCCCAAATCAAACACTGATAAAACTTCAAATGGCCCTTACTTCTATACGGTACGTCCTACACCCATCAAAGTTTGCAACATACAAATGCTTGTAACTTTTTACTGGAGCGTCATAAAACCTTCAAATTTTGTAACAATAAATTACTTGAGTCTCTTGTCAATTTAAGTTATCGCTCAAAGCAATGCTACCGTTGAGTCCCAAATCAAACGCTGATAAAACTTCAAATGGCCCTTACTTCTATACGGTACGTCCTACACCTATCAAAGTTTGCAACATACAAATGCTGGTAACTATTTACTGGAGCGGCATAAAACCTTGAAATTTTGTAACAATAATGTACTCGAGCCTCTTGTCAATTTAAGCCATTGCTCAAAGCTATGCTACTATTGAGTCCCAAATCAAACACTGATAAAACTTCAAAGCGCCCTAACTTCTATACGGTACGTCGTACACCTATCAAAGTTTGCAACATACAAATGCTTGTAACTTTTTACTGGAGCGTCATAAAACCTTCAAATTTTGTAACAATAAAGTACTCGAGTCTCTTGTCAATTTAAGTTATAGCTCAAAGAAATGCTACCCTTGAGTCCCAAATCAAACACTGATAAAACTTAAAATGGCCCTAACTTCTATACGGTACGTCCTACACCTATCAAAGTATGCAACATACAAATGCTTGTAACTTTTTACTGGAGCGTCATAAAACCTTGAAATTTTGTAACAGTAAAGTACTCGAGCATCTTGTCAATTTAAGTTATCGCTCAAAGCTATGCTACTCTTGAGTCCCAAATCAAACACTGATAAAACTTCAAAGCGCCCTAACTTCTATACGGTACGTCCTACACCTATCAAGGTTTGCAACATACAAATGCTTGTAACTTTTTACTGGAGCGTCATAAAACCTTGAAATTTTGTAACAATAAAGTACTCGAGCCTCTTGTCCATTTAAGCCATTGCTCAAAGCTATGCTACTATTGAGTCCCAAATCAAACACTGATAAAACTTCAAATGGCCCTAACATCTATACGGTACGTCCTACACCTATCAAAGTTTGCAACATACAAATGCTTGTAACTTTTTACTGGAGCGTCATAAAACCTTAAAATTTTTTAACAATAAAGTACTCGAGCCTCTGGTCAATTTAAGTTATCGCTCACAGCAATGCTACCCTTGAGTCCCAAATCAAACACTGATAAAACTTCAAATGGCCCTTACTTATGTACGGTACGTCCTACACCTATCAAAGTTTGCAACATACAAATGCTTGTAACTTTTTACTGGTGCGTCATAAAACCTTGAAATTTTTTAACAATAAAGCACTCGAGCCTCTTGTCAATTTAAGCCATCGCTCAAAGCTATGCTACTATTGAGTCCAAAATCAAACACTGATAAAACTTCAAATGGCCCTAACTTCTATACGGTACGTCCTACACCGTCATAAAACCTTGAAATTTTGAAACAATAAAGTACTTGAGCCTCTTGTCAATTTAAGCTATCCCTCAAAGCTATGCTACCCTTGACTCCCAAAACAAACACTGATAAAATTTCAAATGGCCCTAACTTCTATACGGTACGTCCTACACCTATCAAATTTTGCAACGTACAAATGCTTGTAACTATTTACTGGAGCGTCATAAAACCTTGAAATTTTGTAACAATAAAGTACTCGAGCCTCTTGTCAATTTAAGCTATCGCTCAAAGCTATGCTACCCTTGAGTCCCAAATCAAACACTGATAAAACTTCAAATGGCCCTTACTTCTATACGGTACGTCCTACACCTATCAAAGTTTGCAACATACAAATGCTGGTAACTATTTACTGGAGCGGCATAAAACCTTGACATTTTGTAACAATAATGTACTCGAGCCTCTTGTCAATTTAAGCCATCGCTCAAAGCTATGCTACCCTTGAGTCCCAAATCAAACACTGATAAAACTACAAATGGCCCTAACTTCTATACGGTACGTCCTACACCTATCAATGTTTGCAACATACAAATGATTGTAACTTTTTACTGGAGCGTATAAAACCTTGAAATTTTGTAACAATAAAGTACTCGAGCCTCTTGTCAATTTAAGCTATCGCTCAAAGCTATGCTACCCTTGAGTCCCAAATCAAACACTGATAAAACTTCAAATGGCCCTTACTTCTATACGGTACGTCCTACACCCATCAAAGTTTGCAACATACAAATGCTTGTAACTTTTTACTGGAGCGTCATAAAACCTTCAAATTTTGTAACAATAAATTACTTGAGTCTCTTGTCAATTTAAGTTATCGCTCAAAGCAATGCTACCGTTGAGTCCCAAATCAAACGCTGATAAAACTTCAAATGGCCCTTACTTCTATACGGTACGTCCTACACCTATCAAAGTTTGCAACATACAAATGCTTGTAACTTTTTACTGGAGCGGCATAAAACCTTGAAATTTTGTAACAATAATGTACTCGAGCCTCTTGTCAATTTAAGCCATTGCTCAAAGCTATGCTACTATTGAGTCCCAAATCAAACACTGATAAAACTTCAAAGCGCCCTAACTTCTATACGGTACGTCGTACACCTATCAAAGTTTGCAACATACAAATGCTTGTAACTTTTTACTGGAGCGTCATAAAACCTTCAAATTTTGTAACAATAAAGTACTCGAGTCTCTTGTCAATTTAAGTTATAGCTCAAAGAAATGCTACCCTTGAGTCCCAAATCAAACACTGATAAAACTTAAAATGGCCCTAACTTCTATACGGTACGTCCTACACCTATCAAATTTTGCAACATACAAATGCTTGTAACTTTTTACTGGAGCGTCATAAAACCTTGAAATTTTGTAACAGTAAAGTACTCGAGCATCTTGTCAATTTAAGTTATCGCTCAAAGCTATGCTACTCTTGAGTCCCAAATCAAACACTGATAAAACTTCAAAGCGCCCTAACTTCTATACGGTACGTCCTACACCTATCAAGGTTTGCAACATACAAATGCTTGTAACTTTTTACTGGAGCGTCATAAAACCTTGAAATTTTGTAACAATAAAGTACTCGAGCCTCTTGTCCATTTAAGCCATTGCTCAAAGCTATGCTACTATTGAGTCCCAAATCAAACACTGATAAAACTTCAAATGGCCCTAACATCTATACGGTACGTCCTACACCTATCAAAGTTTGCAACATACAAATGCTTGTAACTTTTTACTGGAGCGTCATAAAACCTTAAAATTTTTTAACAATAAAGTACTCGAGCCTCTTGTCAATTTAAGTTATCGCTCAAAGCTGTGCTACCCTTGAGTCCCAAATCAAACACTGGTAAAACTTCAAATTTCCCTAACTTCTATACGGTATGTCCTACACCTATCAAAGTTTGCAACATACAAATGCTTGTAACTTTTTACTGGAGCGTCATAAAACCTTGAAATTCTTTAACAATAAAGTACTCGAGCCTCTTGTCAATTTAAGTTATCGCTCAAAGGTATGCTACCCTTGAGTCCCAAATCAAACACTGATGAAACTTCAAATGGCCCTTACTTCTATACGGTACGTCCTACACCTATCAAAGTTTGCAACATACAAATGCTTGTAACTTTTTACTGGAGCGTCATAAAACCTTGAAATTTTGTAACAATAAAGTACTGGAGCCTCTTGTCAATTTAAGCTATCGCTCAAAGCTGTAGTACCTTTGAGTCCCAAATCAAACACTGATAAAACTTCAAATGGCCCTAACTTCTATACGGTACGTCCTACACCTATCAAATTTTGCAACATACAAATGCTTGTAACTTTTTACTGGAGCGTCATAAAACCTTGAAATTTTTTAACAGTAAAGTACTCGAGCATCTTGTCAATTTAAGTTATCGCTCAAAGCTATGCTACCCTTGAGTCCCAAATCAAACACTGATAAAACTTCAAAGGGCCCTAACTTCTATACGGTGCGTCCTACACCTATCAAAGTTTGCAACATACAAATGCTTGTAACTTTTTACTGGAGCGTCATAAAACCTTCAAATTTTGTAACAATAAAGTACTCGAGTCTCTGGTCAATTTAAGTTATCGCTCACAGCAATGCTACCCTTGAGTCCCAAATCAAACACTGATAAAACTTCAAATGGCCCTTACTTATGTACGGTACGTCCTACACCTATCAAAGTTTGCAACATACAAATGCTTGTAACTTTTTACTGGAGCGTCATAAAACCTTGAAATTTTTTAACAATAAAGTACTCGAGCCTCTTGTCAATTTAAGCCATCGCGCAAAGCTATGCTACTATTGAGTCCAAAATCAAACACTGATAAAACTTCAAATGGCCCTAACTTCTATACGGTACGTCCTACACCGTCATAAAACCTTGAAATTTTGAAACAATAAAGTACTTGAGCCTCTTGTCAATTTAAGCTATCCCTCAAAGCTATGCTACCCTTGACTCCCAAAACAAACACTGATAAAATTTCAAATGGCCCTAACTTCTATACGGTACGTCCTACACCTATCAAAGTTTGCAACATACAAATGCTTGTAACTTTTTACTGGAGCGTCATAAAACCTTGAAATTTTTTAACAATAAAGTACTCGAGCCTCTTGTCAATTTAAGTTATCGCTCAAAGCTATGCTACCATTGAGTCCCAAATCAAACACTGATGAAACTTCAAATGGCCCTAACTTCTATACGGTACGTCCTACACCTATCAAAGTTTGCAACATACAAATGCTTGTAACTTTTTACTGGAGCGTCATAAAACCTTCAAATTTTGTAACAATAAAGTACTTGGGTCTCTTGTCAATTTAAGTTATCGCTCAAAGCAATGCTACCGTTGAGTCCCAAATCAAACACTGATAAAACTTCAAATGGGCCTTACTTCTATACGGTACGTCCTACACCTATCAAAGTTTGCAACATACAAATGCTTGTAACTATTTACTGGAGCGTCATAAAACCTTGAAATTTTGTAACAATAAAGTACTCGAGCCTCTTGTCAATTTAAGCTATTGCTCAAAGCTATGCTACCCTTGAGTCCCAAATCAAACACTGATAAAATTTCAAATGGCCCTAACTTCTATACGGTACGTCCTACACCTATCAAATTTTGCAACATACAAATGCTTGTAACTATTTACTGGAGCGTCATAAAACCTTGAAATTTTGTAACAATAAATTACTTGAGTCTCTTGTCCATTTAAGTTATCGCTCAAAGCAATGCTACCGTTGAGTCCCAAATCAAACACTGATAAAACTTCAAATGGCCCTTACTTCTATACGGTACGTCCTACACCTATCAAAGTTTGCAACATACAAATGCTGGTAACTATTTACTGGAGCGGCATAAAACCTTGAAATTTTGTAACAATAATGTACTCGAGCCTCTTGTCAATTTAAGCCATCGCTCAAAGCTATGCTACCCTTGAGTCCCAAATCAAACACTGATAAAACTACAAATGGCCCTAACTTCTATACGGTACGTCCTACACCTATCAAAGTTTGCAACATACAAATGATTGTAACTTTTTACTGGAGCGTCATAAAACCTTGAAATTTTGTAACAATAAAGTACTCGAGCCTCTTGTCAATTTAAGCTATCGCTCAAAGCTATGCTACCCTTGAGTCCCAAATCAAACACTGATAAAACTTCAAATGGCCCTTACTTCTATACGGTACGTCCTACACCCATCAAAGTTTGCAACATACAAATGCTTGTAACTATTTACTGGAGCGGCATAAAACCTTGAAATTTTGTAACAATAATGTACTCGAGCCTCTTGTCAATTTAAGCCATCGCTCAAAGCTATGCTACCCTTGAGTCCCAAATCAAACACTGATAAAACTTCAAAGCGCCCTAACTTCTATACGGTACGTCGTACACCTATCAAAGTTTGCAACATACAAATGCTTGTAACTTTTTACTGGAGCGTCATAAAACCTTCAAATTTTGTAACAATAAAGTACTCGAGTCTCTTGTCAACTTAAGTTATCGCTCAAAGCAATGCTACCCTTGAGTCCCAAGTCAAACACTGATAAAACTTCAAATGGCACTTACTTCTATACAGTACGTCCTACACCTATCAAAGTTTGCAACATACAAATGCTTGTAACTTTTTAC
This sequence comes from Clusia tigrina, assembly GCA_920105625.2. Classification (NCBI taxonomy): domain Eukaryota; kingdom Metazoa; phylum Arthropoda; class Insecta; order Diptera; family Clusiidae; genus Clusia; species Clusia tigrina. The sequence continues at coordinate 636,685 of CAKKTE020000546.1, read as the reverse complement.
TGGAGCGTCATAAAACCTTCAAATTTTGTAACAATAAAGTACTCGAGTCTCTTGTCAATTTAAGTTATAGCTCAAAGAAATGCTACCCTTGAGTCCCAAATCAAACACTGATAAAACTTCAAATGGCCCTAACTTCTATACGGTACGTCCTACACCTATCAAATTTTGCAACATACAAATGCTTGTAACTTTTTACTGGAGCGTCATAAAACCTTGAAATTTTGTAACAGTAAAGTACTCGAGCATCTTGTCAATTTAAGTTATCGCTCAAAGCTATGCTACTCTTGAGTCCCAAATCAAACACTGATAAAACTTCAAAGCGCCCTAACTTCTATACGGTACGTCCTACACCTATCAAGGTTTGCAACATACAAATGCTTGTAACTTTTTACTGGAGCGTCATAAAACCTTGAAATTTTTGTAACAGTAAAGTACTCGAGCCTCTTGTCAATTTAAGCCATCGCTCAAAGCTATGCTACCCTTGAGTCCCAAATCAAACACTGATAAAACTTCAAAGCGCCCTAACTTCTATACGGTACGTCGTACACCTATCAAAGTTTGCAACATACAAATGCTTGTAACTTTTTACTGGAGCGTCATAAAACCTTCAAATTTTGTAACAATAAAGTACTCGAGTCTCTTGTCAACTTAAGTTATCGCTCAAAGCAATGCTACCCTTGAGTCCCAAGTCAAACACTGGTAAAACTTCAAATTTCCCTAACTTCTATACGGTATGTCCTACACCTATCAAAGTTTGCAACATACAAATGCTTGTAACTTTTTACTGGAGCGTCATATAACCTTCAAATTTTGTAACAATAAAGTACTCGAGTCACTTGTCAATTTAAGTTATCGCTCAAAGCAATGCTACCCTTGCGTCCCAAATCAAACACTGATGAAACTTCAAATGGCCCTTACTTCTATACGGTACGTCCTACACCTATCAAAGTTTGCAACATACAAATGCTTGTAACTATTTACTGGAGCGTCATAAAACCTTCAAATTTTGTAACAATAAAGTACTCGAGCCTCTTGTCAATTTAAGCTATCGCTCAAAGCTGTAGTACCTTTGAGTCCCAAATCAAACACTGATAAAACTACAAATGGCCCTAACTTCTAACCGGTACGTCCTACACCTCTCAAAGTTTGCAACATACAAATGATTGTAACTTTTTACTGGAGCGTCATAAAACCTTGAAATTTTGTAACAATAAAGTACTCGAGCCTCTTGTCAATTTAAGCTATCGCTCAAAGCTATGCTACCCTTGAGTCCCAAATCAAACACTGATAAAACTTCAAATGGCCCTTACTTCTATACGGTACGTCCTACACCTATCAAAGTTTGCAACATACAAATGTTTGTAACTTTTTACTGGAGCGTCATAAAACCTTGAAATTTTGTAACAATAAAGTACTCGAGCCTCTTGTCAATTTAAGCTATCGCTCAAAGCTGTAGTACCTTTGAGTCCCAAATCAAACACTGATAAAACTTCAAATGGCCCTAACTTCTATACGGTACGTCCTACACCTATCAAATTTTGCAACATACAAATGCTTGTAACTTTTTACTGGAGCGTCATAAAACCTTGAAATTTTTTAACAGTAAAGTACTCGAGCATCTTGTCAATTTAAGTTATCGGTCAAAGCTATGCTACCCTTGAGTCCCAAATCAAACACTGATAAAACATCAAAGGGCCCTAACTTCTATACGGTACGTCCTACACCTATCAAAGTTTGCAACATACAAATGCTTGTAACTTTTTACTGGAGCGTCATAAAACCTTCAAATTTTGTAACAATAAAGTACTCGAGTCTCTGGTCAATTTAAGTTATCGCTCACAGCAATGCTACCCTTGAGTCCCAAATCAAACACTGATAAAACTTCAAATGGCCCTTACTTCTGTACGGTACGTCCTACACCTATCAAAGTTTGCAACATACAAATGCTTGTAACTTTTTACTGGAGCGTCATAAAACCTTGAAATTTTTTAACAATAAAGTACTCGAGCCTCTTGTCAATTTAAGCCATCGCTCAAAGCTATGCTACTATTGAGTCCCAAATCAAACACTGATAAAACTTCAAATGGCCCTAACTTCTATACGTTACGTCCAACACCTCTCAAATTTGGCAACATACAAATGCTTGCAACTTTTTATTGTAGCGTCATAAAACCTTGAAATTTTGTAACAATAAAGTACTTGAGCCTCTTGTCATTTTAAGCTATCCCTCAAAGCTATGCTACCCTTGACTCCCAAAACAAACACTGATAAAATTTCAAATGGCCCTAACTTCTATACGGTACGTCCTACACCTATCAAAGTTTGCAACATAGAAATGCTTGCAACTTTTTATTGTAGCGTCATAAAACCTTGAAATTTTGTAACAATAAAGTACTTGAGTCTCTTGTCAATTTAAGTTATCGCTCAAAGCAATGCTACCGTTGAGTCCCAAATCAAACACTGATAAAACTTCAAATGGCCCTTACTTCTATACGGTACGTCCTACACCTATCAAAGTTTGCAACATACAAATGCTTGTAACTATTTACTGGAGCGTCATAAAACCTTGAAATTTTGTAACAATAAAGTACTCGAGCCTCTTGTCAATTTAAGCTATTGCTCAAAGCTATGCTACCCTTGAGTCCCAAATCAAACACTGATAAAATTTCAAATGGCCCTAACTTCTATACGGTACGTCCTACACCTATCAAATTTTGCAACATACAAATGCTTGTAACTATTTACTGGAGCGTCATAAAACCTTGAAATTTTGTAACAATAAATTACTTGAGTCTCTTGTCAATTTAAGTTATCGCTCAAAGCAATGCTACCGTTGAGTCCCAAATCAAACACTGATAAAACTTCAAATGGCCCTTACTTCTATACGGTACGTCCTACACCTATCAAAGTTTGCAACATACAAATGCTGGTAACTATTTACTGGAGCGGCATAAAACCTTGAAATTTTGTAACAATAATGTACTCGAGCCTCTTGTCAATTTAAGTTATCGCTCAAAGCTATGCTACCCTTGAGTCCCAACTCAAACACTGATAAAACTTCAAATGGCACTTACTTCTATACAGTACGTCCTACACCTATCAAAGTTTGCAACATACAAATGCTTGTAACTTTTTACTGGAGCGTCATAAAACCTTTAAATTTTGTAACAATAAAGTACTCGAGTCTCTTGTCAATTTAAGTTATAGCTCAAAGAAATGCTACCCTTGAGTCCCAAATCAAACACTGATAAAACTTCAAATGGCCCTTACTTCTATACGGTACGTCGTACACCTATCAAAGTTTACAACATACAAATGCTTGCAACTTTTTACTGGAGCGTCATAAAACCTTGAAATTTTGTAACAATAAAGTACTCGAGCCTCTTGTCAATTTAAGCTATCGCTCAAAGCTGTGGTACCTTTGAGTCCCAAATCAAACACTGATAAAAATTCAAATGCCCCTAACTTCTATACGGTACGTCCTACACCTATCAAATTTTGCAACATAGAAATGCTTGCAACTTTTTATTGTAGCGTCATAAAACCTTGAAATTTTGTAACAATAAAGTACTTGAGCCTCTTGTCAATTTAAGCTATCCCTCAAAGCTATGCTACCCTTGAGTCCCAAAACAAACACTGATAAAATTTCAAATGGCCCTAACTTCTATACGGTACGTCCTACACCTATCAAAGTTTGCAACATACAAATGCTTGTAACTTTTTAATGAAGCGTCATAAAACCTTGAAATTTTTTAACAGTAAAGTACTCGAGCCTCTTGTCAATTTAAGTTATCGTTCAAAGCTATGCTACCCTTGAGTCCCAAATCAAACACTGATGAAACTTCAAATGGCCCTAACTTCTATATGGTACGTCCTACACCTATCAGAGTTTGCAACATACAAATGCTTGTAACTTTTTACTGGAGCGTCATAAAACCTTCAAATTTTGTAACAATAAAGTACTGGAGTCTCTTGTCAATTTAAGTTAAAGCTCAAAGCAATGCTACCGTTGAGTCCCAAATCAAACACTGATTAAACTTCAAATGGCATTTACTTCTATACGGTACGTCCTACACCTATCAAAGTTTGCAACATACAAATGCTTGTAACTATTTACTGGAGCGTCGTAAAACCTTGAAATTTTGTAACAATAAAGTACTCGAGCCTCTTGTCAATTTAAGCCATCGCTCAAAGCTATGCTACCCTTGAGTCGCAAATTAAACACTGATAAAACTACAAATGGCCCTAACTTCTAACCGGTACGTTCTACACCTCTCAAAGTTTGCAACATACAAATGATTGTAACTTTTTACTGGAGCGTCATAAAACCTTGAAATTTTGTAACAATAAAGTACTCGAGCCTCTTGTCAATTTAAGCTATCGCTCAAAGCTATGCTACCCTTGAGTCCCAAATCAAACACTGATAAAACTTCAAATGGCCCTTACTTCTATACGGTACGTCCTACACCTATCAAAGTTTGCAACATACAAATGTTTGTAACTTTTTACTGGAGCGTCATAAAACCTTGAAATTTTGTAACAATAAAGTACTCGAGCCTCTTGTCAATTTAAGCTATCGCTCAAAGCTGTAGTACCTTTGAATCCCAAATCAAACACTGATAAAACTTCAAATGGCCCTAACTTCTATACGGTACGTCCTACACCTATCAAATTTTGCAACATACAAATGCTTGTAACTTTTTACTGGAGCGTCATAAAACCTTGAAATTTTTTAACAGTAAAGTACTCGAGCATCTTGTCAATTTAAGTTATCGCTCAAAGCTATGCTACCCTTGAGTCCCAAATCAAACACTGATAAAACTTCAAAGGGCCCTAACTTCTATACGGTACGTCCTACACCTATCAAAGTTTGCAACATACAAATGCTTGTAACTTTTTACTGGAGCGTCATAAAACCTTCAAATTTTGTAACAATAAAGTACTCGAGTCTCTGGTCAATTTAAGTTATCGCTCACAGCAATGCTACCCTTGAGTCCCAAATCAAACACTGATAAAACTTCAAATGGCCCTTACTTCTGTACGGTACGTCCTACACCTATCAAAGTTTGCAACATACAAATGCTTGTAACTTTTTACTGGAGCGTCATAAAACCTTGAAATTTTTTAACAATAAAGTACTCGAACCTCTTGTCAATTTAAGCCATCGCTCAAAGCTATGCTACTATTGAGTCCCAAATCAAACACTGATAAAACTTCAAATGGCCCTAACTTCTAAACGGTACGTCCAACACCTCTCAAATTTGGCAACATACAAATGCTTGCAACTTTTTATTGTAGCGTCATAAAACCTTGAAACTTTGTAACAATAAAGTACTTGAGCCTCTTGTCAATTTAAGCTATCCCTCAAAGCTATGCTATCCTTGACTCCCAAAACAAACACTGATAAAATTTCAAATGGCCCTAACTTCTATACGGTACGTCCTACACCTATCAAAGTTTGCAACATACAAATGCTTGTAACTTTTTACTGGAGCGTCATAAAACCTTGAAATTTTTTAACAATAAAGTACTCGAGCCTCTTGTCAATTAAAGTTATCGCTCAAAGCTGTGCTACCATTGAGTCCCAAATCAAACACTGATGAAACTTCAAATGGCCCTAACTTCTATACGGTACGTCCTACACCTATCAAAGTTTGCAACATACAAATGCTTGTAACTTTTTACTGGAGCGTCATAAAACCTTCAAATTTTGTAACAATAAAGTACTTGAGTCTCTTGTCAATTTAAGTTATCGCTCAAAGCAATGCTACCGTTGAGTCCCAAATCAAACACTGGTAAAACTTCAAATGGCCCTTACTTCTTTACGGTACGTCCTACACCTATCAAAGTTTGCAACATACAAATGCTTGTAACTATTTACTGGAGCGTCATAAAACCTTGAAATTTTGTAACAATAAAGTACTCGAGCCTCTTGTCAATTTAAGCTATTGCTCAAAGCTATGCTACCCTTGAGTCCCAAATCAAACACTGATAAAATTTCAAATGGCCCTAACTTCTATACGGTACGTCCTACACCTATCAAAGTTTACAACATACAAATGCTTGTAACTTTTTACTGGAGCGTCATAAAACCTTGAAATTTTGTAACAATAAAGTACTCGAGCCTCTTGTCAATTTAAGCTATCGCTCAAAGCTGTGGTACCTTTGAGTCCCAAATCAAACACTGATAAAAATTCAAATGCCCCTAACTTCTATACGGTACGTCGTACACCTATCAAATTTTGCAACATAGAAATGCTTGCAACTTTTTATTGTAGCGTCATAAAACCTTGAAATTTTGTAACAATAAAGTACTTGAGCCTCTTGTCAATTTAAGCTATCCCTCAAAGCTATGCTACCCTTGAGTCCCAAAACAAACACTGATAAAATTTCAAATGGCCCTAACTTCTATACGGTACGTCCTACACCTATCAAAGTTTGCAACATACAAATGCTTGTAACTTTTTAATGAAGCGTCATAAAACCTTGAAATTTTTTAACAGTAAAGTACTCGAGCCTCTTGCCAATTTAAGTTATCGCTCAAAGCTATGCTACCCTTGAGTCCCAAATCAAACACTGATGAAACTTCAAATGGCCCTAACTTCTATATGGTACGTCCTACACCTATCAGAGTTTGCAACATACAAATGCTTGTAACTTTTTACTGGAGCGTCATAAAACCTTCAAATTTTGTAACAATAAAGTACTTGAGTCTCTTGTCAATTTAAGTTATCGCTCAAAGCAATGCTACCGTTGAGTCCCAAATCAAACACTGATTAAACTTCAAATGGCATTTACTTCTATACGGTACGTCCTACATCTATCAAAGTTTGCAACATACAAATGCTTGTAACTATTTACTGGAGCGTCATAAAACCTTGAAATTTTGTAACAATAAAGTACTCGAGCCTCTTGTCAATTTAAGCCATCGCTCAAAGCTATGCTACCCTTGAGTCCCAAATTAAACACTGATAAAACTACAAATGGCCCTAACTTCTAACCGGTACGTTCTACACCTCTCAAAGTTTGCAACATACAAATGATTGTAACTTTTTACTGGAGCGTCATAAAACCTTGAAATTTTGTAACAATAAAGTACTCGAGCCTCTTGTCAATTTAAGCTATCGCTCAAAGCTATGCTACCCTTGAGTCCCAAATCAAACACTGATAAAACTTCAAATGGCCCTTACTTCTATACGGTACGTCCTACACCTATCAAATTTTGCAACATACAAATGTTTGTAACTTTTTACTGGAGCGTCATAAAACCTTGAAATTTTGTAACAATAAAGTACTCGAGCCTCTTGTCAATTTAAGCTATCGCTCAAAGCTGTAGTACCTTTGAATCCCAAATCAAACACTGATAAAACTTCAAATGGCCCTAACTTCTATACGGTACGTCCTACACCTATCAAATTTTGCAACATACAAATGCTTGTAACTTTTTACTGGAGCGTCATAAAACCTTGAAATTTTTTAACAGTAAAGTACTCGAGCATCTTGTCAATTTAAGTTATCGCTCAAAGCTATGCTACCCTTGAGTCCCAAATCAAACACTGATAAAACTTCAAAGGGCCCTAACTTCTATACGGTACGTCCTACACCTATCAAAGTTTGCAACATACAAATGCTTGTAACTTTTTACTGGAGCGTCATAAAACCTTCAAATTTTGTAACAATAAAGTACTCGAGTCTCTGGTCTATTTAAGTTATCGCTCACAGCAATGCTACCCTTGAGTCCCAAATCAAACACTGATAAAACTTCAAATGGCCCTTACTTCTGTACGGTACGTCCTACACCTATCAAAGTTTGCAATATACAAATGCTTGTAACTTTTTACTGGAGCGTTATAAAACCTTGAAATTTTTTAACAATAAAGTACTCGAGCCTCTTGTCAATTTAAGCCATCGCTCAAAGCTATGCTACTATTGAGTCCCAAATCAAACACTGATAAAACTTCAAATGGCCCTAACTTCTATACGGTACGTACAACACCTCTCAAATTTGGCAACATACAAATGCTTGCAACTTTTTATAGTAGCGTCATAAAACCTTGAAATTTTGTAACAATAAAGTACTTGAGCCTCTTGTCAATTTAAGCTATCCCTCAAAGCTATGCTACCCTTGACTCCCAAAACAAACACTGATAAAATTTCAAATGGCCCTAACTTCTATACGGTACGTCCTACACCTATCAAAGTTTGCAACATACAAATGCTTGTAACTTTTTACTGGAGCGTCATAAAACCTTGAAATTTTTTAACAATAAAGTACTCGAGCCTCTTGTCAATTTAAGTTATCGCTCAAAGCTATGCTACAATTGAGTCCCAAATCAAACACTGATGAAACTTCAAATGGCCCTAACTTCTATACGGTACGTCCTACAACTATCAAAGTTTGCAACATACAAATGCTTGTAACTTTTTACTGGAGCGTCATAAAACCTTGAAATTTTGTAACAATAAAGTACTCGAGCGTCTTGTCAATTTAAGCCATCGCTCAAAGCTATGCTACCCTTGAGTCCCAAATCAAACACTGATGAAACTTCAAATGGCCCTAACTTCTATATGGTACGTCCTACACCTATCAGAGTTTGCAACATACAAATGCTTGTAACTTTTTACTGGAGCGTCATAAAACCTTCAAATTTTGTAACAATAAAGTACTTGAGTCTCTTGTCAATTTAAGTTATCGCTCAAAGCAATGCTACCGTTGAGTCCCAAATCAAACATTGATTAAACTTCAAATGGCATTTACTTCTATACGGTACGTCCTACATCTATCAAAGTTTGCAACATACAAATGCTTGTAACTATTTACTGGAGCGTCATAAAACCTTGAAATTTTGTAACAATAAAGTACTCGAGCCTCTTGTCAATTTAAGCCATCGCTCAAAGCTATGCTACCCTTGAGTCCCAAATTAAACACTGATAAAACTACAAATGGCCCTAACTTCTAACCGGTACGTTCTACACCTCTCAAAGTTTGCAACATACAAATGATTGTAACTTTTTACTGGAGCGTCATAAAACCTTGAAATTTTGTAACAATAAAGTACTCGAGCCTCTTGTCAATTTAAGCTATCGCTCAAAGCTATGCTACCCTTGAGTCCCAAATCAAACACTGATAAAACTTCAAATGGCCCTTACTTCTATACGGTACGTCCTACACCTATCAAATTTTGCAACATACAAATGTTTGTAACTTTTTACTGGAGCATCATAAAACCTTGAAATTTTGTAACAATAAAGTACTCGAGCCTCTTGTCAATTTAAGCTATCGCTCAAAGCTGTAGTACCTTTGAATCCCAAATCAAACACTGATAAAACTTCAAATGGCCCTAACTTCTATACGGTACGTCCTACACCTATCAAAGTTTGCAACATACAAATGCTTGTAACTTTTTACTGGAGCGTCATAAAACCTTGAAATTTTTTAACAGTAAAGTACTCGAGCATCTTGTCAATTTAAGTTATCGCTCAAAGCTATGCTACCCTTGAGTCCCAAATCAAACACTGATAAAACTTCAAAGGGCCCTAACTTCTATACGGTACGTCCTACACCTATCAAAGTTTGCAACATACAAATGCTTGTAACTTTTTACTGGAGCGTCATAAAACCTTCAAATTTTGTAACAATAAAGTACTCGAGTCTCTGGTCTATTTAAGTTATCGCTCACAGCAATGCTACCCTTGAGTCCCAAATCAAACACTGATAAAACTTCAAATGGCCCTTACTTCTGTACGGTACGTCCTACACCTATCAAAGTTTGCAATATACAAATGCTTGTAACTTTTTACTGGAGCGTTATAAAACCTTGAAATTTTTTAACAATAAAGTACTCGAGCCTCTTGTCAATTTAAGCCATCGCTCAAAGCTATGCTACTATTGAGTCCCAAATCAAACACTGATAAAACTTCAAATGGCCCTAACTTCTATACGGTACGTACAACACCTCTCAAATTTGGCAACATACAAATGCTTGCAACTTTTTATAGTAGCGTCATAAAACCTTGAAATTTTGTAACAATAAAGTACTTGAGCCTCTTGTCAATTTAAGCTATCCCTCAAAGCTATGCTACCCTTGACTCCCAAAACAAACACTGATAAAATTTCAAATGGCCCTAACTTCTATACGGTACGTCCTACACCTATCAAAGTTTGCAACATACAAATGCTTGTAACTTTTTACTGGAGCGTCATAAAACCTTGAAATTTTTTAACAATAAAGTACTCGAGCCTCTTGTCAATTTAAGTTATCGCTCAAAGCTATGCTACAATTGAGTCCCAAATCAAACACTGATGAAACTTCAAATGGCCCTAACTTCTATACGGTACGTCCTACAACTATCAAAGTTTGCAACATACAAATGCTTGTAACTTTTTACTGGAGCGTCATAAAACCTTGAAATTTTGTAACAATAAAGTACTCGAGCGTCTTGTCAATTTAAGCCATCGCTCAAAGCTATGCTACCCTTGAGTCCCAAATCAAACACTGATAAAACTTCAAATGGCCCTAACTTCTATACGGTACGTCCTACACCTATCAAAGTTTGCAACATACAAATGCTTGTAACTTTTTACTGGAGCGTCATAAAACCTTGAAATTTTTTAACAATAAAGTACTCGAGCCTCTTGTCAATTTAAGTTATCGCTCAAAGGTATGCTACCCTTGAGTCCCAAATCAAACAATGATGAAACTTCAAATGGCCCTAACTTCTATACGGTACGTCCTACAACTATCAAAGTTTGCAACATACAAATGCTTGTAACTTTTTACTGGAGCGTCATAAAACCTTGAAATTTTGTAACAATAAAGTACTCGAGCCTCTTGTCAATTTAAGTTATCGCTCAAAGCTATGCTACCCTTGAGTCCCAAATCAAACACTGATAAAACTTCAAAGGGCCCTAACTTCTATACGGTACGTCCTACACCTATCAAAGTTTGCAACATACAAATGCTTGTAACTTTTTACTGGAGCGTCATAAAACCTTCAAATTTTGTAACAATAAAGTACTCGAGTCTCTGGTCAATTTAAGTTATCGCTCACAGCAATGCTACCCTTGAGTCCCAAATCAAACACTGATAAAACTTCAAATGGCCCTTACTTCTGTACGGTACGTCCTACACCTATCAAAGTTTGCAACATACAAATGCTTGTAACTTTTTACTGGAGCGTTATAAAACCTTGAAATTTTTTAACAATAAAGTACTCGAGCCTCTTGTCAATTTAAGCCATCGCTCAAAGCTATGCTACTATTGAGTCCCAAATCAAACACTGATAAAACTTCAAATGGCCCTAACTTCTATACGGTACGTCCAACACCTCTCAAATTTGGCAACATACAAATGCTTGCAACTTTTTATAGTAGCGTCATAAAACCTTGAAATTTTGTAACAATAAAGTACTTGAGCCTCTTGTCAATTTAAGCTATCCCTCAAAGCTATGCTACCCTTGACTCCCAAAACAAACACTGATAAAATTTCAAATGGCCCTAACTTCTATACGGTACGTCCTACACCTATCAAAGTTTGCAACATACAAATGCTTGTAACTTTTTACTGGAGCGTCATAAAACCTTGAAATTTTTTAACAATAAAGTACTCGAGCCTCTTGTCAATTTAAGTTATCGCTCAAAGCTATGCTACCATTGAGTCCCAAATCAAACACTGATGAAACTTCAAATGGCCCTAACTTCTATACGGTACGTCCTACAACTATCAAAGTTTGCAACATACAAATGCTTGTAACTTTTTACTGGAGCGTCATAAAACCTTGAAATTTTGTAACAATAAAGTACTCGAGCGTCTTGTCAATTTAAGCCATCGCTCAAAGCTATGCTACCCTTGAGTCCCAAATCAAACACTGATAAAACTTCAAATGGCCCTAACTTCTATACGGTACGTCCTACACCTATCAAAGTTTGCAACATACAAATGCTTGTAACTTTTTACTGGAGCGTCATAAAACCTTGAAATTTTTTAACAATAAAGTGCTCGAGCCTCTTGTCAATTTAAGTTATCGCTCAAAGGTATGCTACCCTTGAGTCCCAAATCAAACAATGATAAAACTTCAAATGGCCCTAACTTCTATACGGTACGTCCTACAACTATCAAAGTTTGCAACATACAAATGCTTGTAACTTTTTACTGGAGCGTCATAAAACCTTGAAATTTTGTAACAATAAAGTACTCGAGCCTCTTGTCAATTTAAGTTATCGCTCAAAGCTATGCTACCCTTGAGTCCCAAATCAAACACTGATAAAACTTCAAAGGGCCCTAACTTCTATACGGTACGTCCTACACCTATCAAAGTTTGCAACATACAAATGCTTGTAACTTTTTACTGGAGCGTCATAAAACCTTCAAATTTTGTAACAATAAAGTACTCGAGTCTCTGGTCAATTTAAGTTATCGCTCACAGCAATGCTACCCTTGAGTCCCAAATCAAACACTGATAAAACTTCAAATGGCCCTTACTTCTGTACGGTACGTCCTACACCTATCAAAGTTTGCAACATACAAATGCTTGTAACTTTTTACTGGAGCGTTATAAAACCTTGAAATTTTTTAACAATAAAGTACTCGAGCCTCTTGTCAATTTAAGCCATCGCTCAAAGCTATGCTACTATTGAGTCCCAAATCAAACACTGATAAAACTTCAAATGGCCCTAACTTCTATACGGTACGTCCAACACCTCTCAAATTTGGCAACATACAAATGCTTGAAACTTTTTATTGTAGCGTCATAAAACCTTGAAATTTTGTAACAATAAAGTACTTGAGCCTCTTGTCAATTTAAGCTATCCCTCAAAGCTATGCTACCCTAGACTCCCAAAACAAACACTGATAAAATTTCAAATGGCCCTAACTTCTATACGGTACGTCCTACACCTATCAAAGTTTGCAACATACAAATGCTTGTAACTTTTTACTGGAGCGTCATAAAACCTTGAAATTTTTTAACAATAAAGTACTCGAGCCTCTTGTCAATTTAAGTTATCGCGCAAAGCTATGCTACCATTGAGTCCCAAATCAAACACTGATGAAACTTCAAATGGCCCTAACTTCTATACGGTACGTCCTACACCTATCAAAGTTTGCAACATACAAATGCTTGTAACTTTTTACTGGAGCGTCATAAAACCTTCAAATTTTGTAACAATAAAGTACTTGAGTCTCTTGTCAATTTAAGTTATCGCTCAAAGCAATGCTACCGTTGAGTCCCAAATCAAACACTGATAAAACTTCAAATGGCCCTTACTTCTATACGGTACGTCCTACACCTATCAAAATTTGCAACATACAAATGCTTGTAACTATTTACTGGAGCGTCATAAAACCTTGAAATTTTGTAACAATAAAGTACTCGAGCCTCTTGTCAATTTAAGCTATTGCTCAAAGCTATGCTACCCTTGAGTCCCAAATCAAACACTGATAAAATTTCAAATGGCCCTAACTTCTATACGGTACGTCCTACACCTATCAAATTTTGCAACATACAAATGCTTGTAACTATTTACTGGATCGTCATAAAACCTTGAAATTTTGTAACAATAAATTACTTGAGTCTCTTGTCAATTTAAGTTATCGCTCAAAGCAATGCTACCGTTGAGTCCCAAATCAAACACTGATAAAACTTCAAATGGCCCTTATTTCTATACGGTACGTCCTACACCTATCAAAGTTTGCAACATACAAATGCTGGTAACTATTTACTGGAGCGGCATAAAACCTTGAAATTTTGTAACAATAATGTACTCGAGCCTCTTGTCAATTTAAGCCATCGCTCAAAGCTATGCTACCCTTGAGTCCCAAATCAAACACTGATAAAACTACAAATGGCCCTAACTTCTATACGGTATGTCCTACACCTATCAAAGTTTGCAACATACAAATGATTGTAACTTTTTACTGGAGCGTCATAAAACCTTGAAATTTTGTAACAATAAAGTACTCGAGCCTCTTGTCAATTTAAGCTATCGCTCACAGCAATGCTACCCTTGAGTCCCAAATCAAACACTGATAAAACTTCAAATGGCCCTTACTTCTATACGGTACGTCCTACAACCATCAAAGTTTGCAACATACAAATGCTTGTAACTTTTTACTGGAGCGTCATAAAACCTTGAAATTTTGTAACAATAAAGTACTCGAGCCTCTTGTCAATTTAAGCTATCGCTCAAAGCTGTGGTACCTTTGAGTCCCAAATCAAACACTGATAAAACTTCAAATGGCCCTAACTTCTATACGGTACGTCCTACACCTATCAAATTTTGCAATATACAAATGCTTGTAACTTTTTACTGGAGCGTCATAAAACCTTGAAATTTTTTAACAGTAAAGTACTCGAGCATCTTGTCAATTTAAGTTATCGCTCAAAGCTATGCTACCCTTGAGTCCCAAATCACACACTGATAAAACTTCAAATGGCCCTTACTTCTATACGGTACGTCCTACACCTATCAAAGTTTGCAACATACAAAAGCTTGTAACATTTTACTGGAGCGTCATAAAACCTTGAAATTTTTTAACAATAAAGTACTCGAGCCTCTTGTCAATTTAAGCTATCGCACAAAGCTGTGGTGCCTTTGAGTCCCAAATCAAACACTGATAAAACTTCAAATGGCCCTAACTTCTATACGGTACGTCCTACACCTATCAAATTTTGCAACATACAAATGCTTGCAACTTTTTATTGTAGCGTCATAAAACCTTGAAATTTTGTAACAATAAAGTACTTGAGCCTCTTGTCAATTTAAGCTATCCCTCAAAGCTATGCTACCCTTGAGTCCCAAATCAAACACTGATAAAACTTCAAATGGCCCTTACTTCTGTACGGTACGTCCTACACCTATCAAAGTTTGCAACATACAAATGCTTGTAACTTTTTACTGGAGCGTTATAAAACCTTGAAATTTTTTAACAATAAAGTACTCGAGCCTCTTGTCAATTTAAGCCATCGCTCAAAGCTATGCTACTATTGAGTCCCAAATCAAACACTGATAAAACTTCAAATGGCCCTAACTTCTATACGGTACGTCCAACACCTCTCAAATTTGGCAACATACAAATGCTTGCAACTTTTTATTGTAGCGTCATAAAACCTTGAAATTTTGTAACAATAAAGTACTTGAGTCTCTTGACAATTTAAGTTATCGCTCAAAGCTATGCTACCCTTGAGTCCCAAATCACACACTGATAAAACTTCAAATGGCCCTTACTTCTATACGGTACGTCCTACACCTATCAAAGTTTGCAACATACAAAAGCTTGTAACATTTTACTGGAGCGTCATAAAACCTTGAAATTTTTTAACAATAAAGTACTCGAGCCTCTTGTCAATTTAAGCTATCGCACAAAGCTGTGGTGCCTTTGAGTCCCAAATCAAACACTGATAAAACTTCAAATGGCCCTAACTTCTATACGGTACGTCCTACACCTATCAAATTTTGCAACATACAAATGCTTGCAACTTTTTACTGGAGCGTTATAAAACCTTGAAATTTTTTAACAATAAAGTACTCGAGCCTCTTGTCAATTTAAGCCATCGCTCAAAGCTATGCTACTATTGAGTCCCAAATCAAACACTGATAAAATTTCAAATGGCCCTAACTTCTATACAGTACGTCCTACACCTATCAAAGTTTGCAACATACAAATGCTTGTAACTTTTTACTGGAGCGTCATAAAACCTTGAAATTTTTTAACAATAAAGTACTCGAGCCTCTTGTCAATTTAAGTTATCGCGCAAAGCTATGCTACCATTGAGTCCCAAATCAAACACTGATGAAACTTCAAATGGCCCTAACTTCTATACGGTACGTCCTACACCTATCAAAGTTTGCAACATACAAATGCTTGTAACTTTTTACTGGAGCGTCATAAAACCTTCAAATTTTGTAACAATAAAGTACTTGAGTCTCTTGTCAATTTAAGTTATCGCTCAAAGCAATGCTACCGTTGAGTCCCAAATCAAACACTGATAAAACTTCAAATGGCCCTTACTTCTATACGGTACGTCCTACACCTATCAAAATTTGCAACATACAAATGCTTGTAACTATTTACTGGAGCGTCATAAAACCTTGAAATTTTGTAACAATAAAGTACTCGAGCCTCTTGTCAATTTAAGCTATTGCTCAAAGCTATGCTACCCTTGAGTCCCAAATCAAACACTGATAAAATTTCAAATGGCCCTAACTTCTATACTTTACTACCTACACCTATCAAATTTTGCAACATACAAATGCTTGTAACTATTTACTGGATCGTCATAAAACCTTGAAATTTTGTAACAATAAATTACTTGAGTCTCTTGTCAATTTAAGTTATCGCTCAAAGCAATGCTACCGTTGAGTCCCAAATCAAACACTGATAAAACTTCAAATGGCCCTTATTTCTATACGGTACGTCCTACACCTATCAAAGTTTGCAACATACAAATGCTGGTAACTATTTACTGGAGCGGCATAAAACCTTGAAATTTTGTAACAATAATGTACTCGAGCCTCTTGTCAATTTAAGCCATCGCTCAAAGCTATGCTACCCTTGAGTCCCAAATCAAACACTGATAAAACTACAAATGGCCCTAACTTCTATACGGTATGTCCTACACCTATCAAAGTTTGCAACATATAAATGATAGTAACTTTTTACTGGAGCGTCATAAAACCTTGAAATTTTGTAACAATAAAGTACTCGAGCCTCTTGTCAATTAAAGCTATCGCTCAAAGCTATGCTACCCTTGAGTCCCAAATCAAACACTGATAAAACTTCAAATGGCCCTTACTTCTACACGGTACGTCCTACAACCATCAAAGTTTGCAACATACAAATGCTTGTAACTTTTTACTGGAGCGTCATAAAACCTTGAAATTTTGTAACAATAAAGTACTCGAGCCTCTTGTCAATTTAAGCTATCGCTCAAAGCTGTGGTACCTTTGAGTCCCAAATCAAACACTGATAAAACTTCAAATGGCCCTAACTTCTATACGGTACGTCCTACACCTATCAAATTTTGCAATATACAAATGCTTGTAACTTTTTACTGGAGCGTCATAAAACCTTGAAATTTTTTAACAGTAAAGTACTCGAGCATCTTGTCAATTTAAGTTATCGCTCAAAGCTATGCTACCCTTGAGTCCCAAATCACACACTGATAAAACTTCAAATGGCCCTTACTTCTATACGGTACGTCCTACACCTATCAAAGTTTGCAACATACAAAAGCTTGTAACATTTTACTGGAGCGTCATAAAACCTTGAAATTTTTTAACAATAAAGTTCTCGAGCCTCTTGTCAATTTAAGCTATCGCACAAAGCTGTGGTGCCTTTGAGTCCCAAATCAAACACTGATAAAACTTCAAATGGCCCTAACTTCTATACGGTACGTCCTACACCTATCAAATTTTGCAACATACAAATGCTTGCAACTTTTTATTGTAGCGTCATAAAACCTTGAAATTTTGTAACAATAAAGTACTTGAGCCTCTTGTCAATTTAAGCTATCCCTCAAAGCTATGCTACCCTTGAGTCCCAAATCAAACACTGATAAAACTTCAAATGGCCCTTACTTCTGTACGGTACGTCCTACACCTATCAAAGTTTGCAACATACAAATGCTTGTAACTTTTTACTGGAGCGTTATAAAACCTTGAAATTTTTTAACAATAAAGTACTCGAGCCTCTTGTCAATTTAAGCCATCGCTCAAAGCTATGCTACTATTGAGTCCCAAATCAAACACTGATAAAACTTCAAATGGCCCTAACTTCTATACGGTACGTCCAACACCTCTCAAATTTGGCAACATACAAATGCTTGCAACTTTTTATTGTAGCGTCATAAAACCTTGAAATTTTGTAACAATAAAGTACTTGAGACTCTTGTCAATTTAAGCTATCCCTCAAAGCTATGCTACCCTTGACTCCCAAAACAAATACTGATAAAATTTCAAATGGCCCTAACTTCTATACGGTACGTCCTACACCTATCAAAGTTTGCAACATACAAATGCTTGTAACTTATTACTGGAGCGTCAAAAAACCTTGAAATTTTTTAACAATAAAGTACTCGAGCCTCTTGTCAATTTAAGTTATCGCTCAAAGCTATGCTACCATTGAGTCCCAAATCAAACACTGATGAAACTTCAAATGGCCCTAACTTCTATACGGTACGTCCTACACCTATCAAAGTTTGCAACATACAAATGCTTGTAACTTTTTACTGGAGCGTCATAAAACCTTCAAATTTTGTAACAATAAAGTACTTGAGTCTCTTGTCAATTTAAGTTATCGCTCAAAGCAATGCTACCGTTGAGTCCCAAATCAAACACTTATAAAACTTCAAATGGCCCTTACTTCTATACGGTACGTCCTACACCTATCAAAATTTGCAACATACAAATGCTTGTAACTATTTACTGGAGCGTCATAAAACCTTGAAATTTTGTAACAATAAAGTACTCGAGCCTCTTGTCAATTTAAGCTATTGCTCAAAGCTATGCTACCCTTGAGTCCCAAATCAAACACTGATAAAATTTCAAATGGCCCTAACTTCTATACGGTACGTCCTACACCTATCAAATTTTGCAACATACAAATGCTTGTAACTATTTACTGGAGCGTCATAAAACCTTGAAATTTTGTAACAATAAATTACTTGAGTCTCTTGTCAATTTAAGTTATCGCTCAAAGCAATGCTACCGTTGAGTCCCAAATCAAACACTGATAAAACTTCAAATGGCCTTTACTTCTATACGGTACGTCCTACACCTATCAAAGTTTGCAACATACAAATGCTGGTAACTATTTACTGGAGCGGCATAAAACCTTGAAATTTTGTAACAATAATGTACTCGAGCCTCTTGTCAATTTAAGCCATCGCTCAAAGCTATGCTACCCTTGAGTCCCAAATCAAACACTGATAAAACTACAAATGGCCCTAACTTCTATACGGTACGTCCTACACCTATCAAAGTTTGCAACATACAAATGCTTGTAACTTTTTACTGGAGCGTCATAAAACCTTGAAATTTTGTAACAATAAAGTACTCGAGCCTCTTGTCAATTTAAGCCATCGCTCAAAGCTATGCTACCCTTGAGTCCCAAATCAAACACTGATAAAACTTCAAATGGCCCTAACTTCTATACGGTACGTCCTACACCTATCAAAGTTTGCAACATACAAAAGCTTGTAACATTTTACTGGAGCGTCATAAAACCTTCAAATATTGTAACAATAAAGTACTTGAGTCTCTTGTCAATTTAAGTTATCGCTCAAAGCAATTCTACCGTTGAGTCCCAAATCAAACACTGATAAAACTTCAAATGGCCCTTACTTCTATACGGTACGTGCTACACCTATCAAAGTTTGCAACATACAAATGCTTGTAACTATTTACTAGAGCGTCATAAAACCTTGAAATTTTGTAACAATAATGTACTCGAGCCTCTTGTCAATTTAAGCCATCGCTCAAAGCTATCCTACCCTTGAGTCCCAAATCAAACACTGATAAAACTAAAAATGGCCCTAACTTCTATACGGTACGTCCTACACCTATCAAAGTTTGCAACATACAAATGATTGTAACTTTTTACTGGAGCGTCATAAAACCTTGAAATTTTGTAACAATAAAGTACTCGAGCCTCTTGTCAATTTAAGCTATCGCTCAAAGCTATGCTACCCTTGAGTCCCAAATCAAACACTGATAAAACTTCAAATGGCCCTTACTTCTATACGGTACGTCCTACACCTATCAAAGTTTGCAACATACAAATGCTTGTAACTTTTTACTGGAGCGTCATAAAACCTTGAAATTTTGTAACAATAAAGTACTCGAGCCTCTTGTCAATTTAAGCCGCCGCTCAAAGCTATGCTACCCTTGAGTCCCAAATCAAACACTGATAAAACTTCAAATGGCCCTAACTTCTATACGGTACGTCCTACACCTATCAAAGTTTGCAACATACAAATGCTTGTAACTTTTTACTGGAGCGTCATAAAACCTTGAAATTTTGTAACAATAAAGTACTCGAGCCTCTTGTCAATTTAAGCTATCGCACAAAGCTGTGGTGCCTTTGAGTCCCAAATCAAACACAGATAAAACTTCAAATGGCCCTAACTTCTATACGGTACGTCCTACACCTATCAAATTTTGCAACATACAAATGCTTGCAACTTTTTATTGTAGCGTCATAAAACCTTGAAATTTTGTAACAATAAAGTACTTGAGCCTCTTGTCAATTTAAGCTATCCCTCAAAGCTATGCTACCCTTGAGTCCCAAAACAAACACTGATAAAATTTCAAATGGCCCTAACTTCTATACGGTACGTCCCACACCTATCAAAGTTTGCAACATACAAATGCTTGTAACTTTTTACTGTAGCGTCATAAAATCTTGAAATTTTTTAACAATAAAGTACTCGAGCCTCTTGTCAATTTAAGTTATCGCTCAAAGCTATGCTACCCTTGAGTCCCAAATCAAACACTGATGAAACTTCAAATGGCCCTAATTTCTATACGGTACGTCCTACACCTATCAAAGTTTGCAACATACAAATGCTTGTAACTTTTTACTGAAGCGTCATAAAACCTTGAAATTTTGTAACAATAAAGTACTTGAGTCTCTTGTCAATTTAAGTTATCGTTCAAAGCAATTCTACCGTTGAGTCCCAAATCAAACACTGATAAAACTTCAAATGGCCCTTACTTCTATACGGTACGTGCTACACCTATCAAAGTTTGCAACATACAAATGCTTGTAACTATTTACTGGAGCGTCATAAAACCTTGAAATTTTGTAACAATAATGTACTCGAGCCTCTTGTCAATTTAAGCTATCGCTCAAAGCTATCCTACCCTTGAGTCCCAAATCAAACACTGATAAAACTAAAAATGGCCCTAACTTCTATACGGTACGTCCTACACCTATCAAAGTTTGCAACATACAAATGATTGTAACTTTTTACTGGAGCGTCATAAAACCTTGAAATTTTGTAACAATAAAGTACTCGAGCCTCTTGTCAATTTAAGCTATCGCTCAAAGCTATGCTACCCTTGAGTCCCAAATCAAACACTGATAAAACTTCAAATGGCCCTTACTTCTATACGGTACGTCCTACACCTATCAAAGTTTGCAACATACAAATGCTTGTAACTTTTTACTGGAGCGTCATAAAACCTTGAAATTTTTTAACAATAAAGTACTCGAGCCTCTTGTCCATTTAAGTTATCGCTCAAAGGTATGCTACCCTTGAGTCCCAAATCAAACACTGATGAAACTTCAAATGGCCCTAACTTCTATACGGTACGTCCTACAACGATCAATGCTTGCAACATACAAATGCTTGTAACTTTTTACTGGAGCGTCATAAAACCTTGAAATTTTGTAACAATAAAGTACTCGAGCCTCTTGTCAATTTAAGCCGCCGCTCAAAGCTATGCTACCCTTGAGTCCCAAATCAAACACTGATAAAACTACAAATGGCCCTAACTTCTATACGGTACGTCCTACACCTATCAAAGTTTGCAACATACAAATGATTGTAACTTTTTACTGGAGCGTCATAAAACCTTGAAATTTTGTAACAATAAAGTACTCGAGCCTCTTGTCAATTTAAGCTATCGCTCAAAGCTATGCTACCCTTGAGTCCCAAATCAAACACTGATAAAACTTCAAATGGCCCTAACTTCTATACGGTACGTCCTACACCTATCAAAGTTTGCAACATACAAATGCTTGTAACTTTTTACTGGAGCGTCATAAAACCTTGAAATTTTGTAACAATAAAGTACTCGAGCCTCTTGTCAATTTAAGCTATCGCACAAAGCTGTGGTGCCTTTGAGTCCCAAATCAAACACAGATAAAACTTCAAATGGCCCTAACTTCTATACGGTACGTCCTACACCTATCAAATTTTGCAACATACAAATGCTTGCAACTTTTTATTGTAGCGTCATAAAACCTTGAAATTTTGTAACAATAAAGTACTTGAGCCTCTTGTCAATTTAAGCTATCCCTCAAAGCTATGCTACCCTTGAGTCCCAAAACAAACACTGATAAAATTTCAAATGGCCCTAACTTCTATACGGTACGTCCCACACCTATCAAAGTTTGCAACATACAAATGCTTGTAACTTTTTACTGTAGCGTCATAAAATCTTGAAATTTTTTAACAATAAAGTACTCGAGCCTCTTGTCAATTTAAGTTATCGCTCAAAGCTATGCTACCCTTGAGTCCCAAATCAAACACTGATGAAACTTCAAATGGCCCTAATTTCTATACGGTACGTCCTACACCTATCAAAGTTTGCAACATACAAATGCTTGTAACTTTTTACTGAAGCGTCATAAAACCTTGAAATTTTGTAACAATAAAGTACTTGAGCCTCTTGTCAATTTAAGCTATCCCTCAAAGCTATGCTACCCTTGAGTCCCAAAACAAACACTGATAAAATTTCAAATGGCCCTAACTTCTATACGGTACGTCCCACACCTATCAAAGTTTGCAACATACAAATGCTTGTAACTTTTTACTGTAGCGTCATAAAATCTTGAAATTTTTTAACAATAAAGTACTCGAGCCTCTTGTCAATTTAAGCCATCGCTCAAAGCTATCCTACCCTTGAGTCCCAAATCAAACACTGATAAAACTAAAAATGGCCCTAACTTCTATACGGTACGTCCTACACCTATCAAAGTTTGCAACATACAAATGATTGTAACTTTTTACTGGAGCGTCATAAAACCTTGAAATTTTGTAACAATAAAGTACTCGAGCCTCTTGTCAATTTAAGCTATCGCTCAAAGCTATGCTACCCTTGAGTCCCAAATCAAACACTGATAAAACTTCAAATGGCCCTTACTTCTATACGGTACGTCCTATACCTATCAAAGTTTGCAACATACAAATGCTTGTAACTTTTTACTGGAGCGTCATAAAACCTTGAAATTTTTTAACAATAAAGTACTCGAGCCTCTTGTCAATTTAAGTTATCGCTCAAAGGTATGCTACCCTTGAGTCCCAAATCAAACACTGATGAAACTTCAAATGGCCCTAACTTCTATACGGTACGTCCTACAACGATCAATGTTTGCAACATACAAATGCTTGTAACTTTTTACTGGAGCGTCATAAAACCTTGAAATTTTGTAACAATAAAGTACTCGAGCCTCTTGTCAATTTAAGCCGCCGCTCAAAGCTATGCTACCCTTGAGTCCCAAATCAAACACTGATAAAACTACAAATGGCCCTAACTTCTATACGGTACGTCCTACACCTATCAAAGTTTGCAACATACAAATGATTGTAACTTTTTACTGGAGCGTCATAAAACCTTGAAATTTTGTAACAATAAAGTACTCGAGCCTCTTGTCAATTTAAGCTATCGCTCAAAGCTATGCTACCCTTGAGTCCCAAATCAAACACTGATAAAACTTCAAATGGCCCTAACTTCTATACGGTACGTCCTACACCTATCAAAGTTTGCAACATACAAATGCTTGTAACTTTTTACTGGAGCGTCATAAAACCTTGAAATTTTGTAACAATAAAGTACTCGAGCCTCTTGTCAATTTAAGCTATCGCACAAAGCTGTGGTGCCTTTGAGTCCCAAATCAAACACTGATAAAACTTCAAATGGCCCTAACTTCTATACGGTACGTCCTACACCTATCAAATTTTGCAACATACAAATGCTTGCAACTTTTTATTGTAGCGTCATAAAACCTTGAAATTTTGTAACAATAAAGTACTTGAGCCTCTTGTCAATTTAAGCTATCCCTCAAAGCTATGCTACCCTTGAGTCCCAAAACAAACACTGATAAAATTTCAAATGGCCCTAACTTCTATACGGTACGTCCCACACCTATCAAAGTTTGCAACATACAAATGCTTGTAACTTTTTACTGTAGCGTCATAAAATCTTGAAATTTTTTAACAATAAAGTACTCGAGCCTCTTGTCAATTTAAGTTATCGCTCAAAGCTATGCTACCCTTGAGTCCCAAATCAAACACTGATGAAACTTCAAATGGCCCTAATTTCTATACGGTACGTCCTACACCTATCAAAGTTTGCAACATACAAATGCTTGTAACTTTTTACTGAAGCGTCATAAAAC
The DNA here is from genome assembly GCA_920105625.2 of Clusia tigrina. Taxonomy (NCBI): domain Eukaryota; kingdom Metazoa; phylum Arthropoda; class Insecta; order Diptera; family Clusiidae; genus Clusia; species Clusia tigrina. Next base: position 612,560 of record CAKKTE020000546.1, on the reverse strand, counting down.
CTTCAAATTTTGTAACAATAAAGTAGTTGAGTCTCTTGTCAATTTAAGTTATCGCTCAAAGCAATGCTACCGTTGAGTCCCAAATCAAACACTGATAAAACTTCAAATGGCCCTTACTTCTTTACGGTACGTCCTACACCTATCAAAGTTTGCAACATACAAATGCTTGTAACTATTTGCTGGAGCGTCATAAAACCTTGAAATTTTGTAACAATAAAGTACTCGAGCCTCTTGTCAATTTAAGTCATCGCTCAAAGCTATGTTACCCTTGAGTCCCAAATCAAACACTGATAAAACTACAAATGGCCCTAACTTCTATACGGTACGTCCTACACCTATCAAAGTTTGCAACATACAATTGCTTGTAACTTTTTACTGGAGCGTCATAAAACCTTCAAATTTTGTAACAATAAAGTACTCGAGTCCCTTGTAAATTTAAGTTATCGCTCAAAGCAATGCTACCCTTGAGTCCCAAATCAAACACTGATAAAACTTTAAATGGCCCTTACTTCTATACGGTACGTCCTACACCTATCAAAGTTTGCAACATACAAATGCTTGTAACTTTTTACTGGAGCGTCATAAAACCTTGAAATTTTGTCACAATAAAGTACTCAAGCCTCTTGTCAATTTAAGCCATCGCTCAAAGCTATGCTACTATTGAGTCCCAAATCAAACACTGATAAAACTTCAAATGGCCCTTACTTCTATACGGTACGTCCTACTCCTCTCAAATTTTGCAACATATAAATGCTAGCAACTTTTTATTGTAGCGTCATAAAACCTTGAAATTTTGTAAGAATAAAGTACTTGAGCCTCTTGTCAATTTAAGCTATCCCTCAAAGCTATGCTACCCTTGACTCCCAAAACAAACACTGATAAAATTTCAAATGGCCCCAACTTCTATACGGTACGTCCTACACCTATCAAAGTTTGCAACATACAAATGCTTGTAACTTTTTACTGGAGCGTCATAAAACCTTGAAATTTTTTAACAATAAAGTACTCGAGCCTCTTGTCAATTTAAGTTATCGCTCAAAGCTATGCTACCCTTGAGTCCCAAATCAAACACTGATGAAACTTCAAATGGCCCTAATTTCTATACGGTACGTCCTACACCTATCAAAGTTTGCAACATACAAATGCTTGTAACTTTTTACTGGAGCGTCATAAAACCTTCAAATATTGTAACAATAAAGTACTTGAGTCTCTTGTCAATTTAAGTTATCGCTCAAAGCTATGCTACCGTTGAGTCCCAAATCAAACACTGATAAAACTTCAAATGGCCCTTACTTCTATACGGTACGTCCTACACCTATCAAAGTTTGCAACATACAAATGCTTGTAACTATTTACTGGAGCGTCATAAAACCTTGAAATTTTGTAACAATAATGTACTCGAGCCTCTTGTCAATTTAAGCCATCGCTCAAAGCTATCCTACCCTTGAGTCCCAAATCAAACACTGATAAAACTAAAAATGGCCCTAACTTCTATACGGTACGTCCTACACCTATCAAAGTTTGCAACATACAAATGATTGTAACTTTTTACTGGAGCGTCATAAAACCTTGAAATTTTGTAACAATAAAGTACTCGAGCCTCTTGTCAATTTAAGCTATCGCTCAAAGCTATGCTACCCTTGAGTCCCAAATCAAACACTGATAAAACTTCAAATGGCCCTTACTTCTATACGGTACGTCCTACACCTATCAAAGTTTGCAACATACAAATGCTTGTAACTTTTTACTGGAGCGTCATAAAACCTTGAAATTTTTTAACAATAAAGTACTCGAGCCTCTTGTTAATTTAAGTTATCGCTCAAAGGTATGCTACCCTTGAGTCCCAAATCAAACACTGATGAAACTTCAAATGGCCCTAACTTCTATACGGTACGTCCTACAACGATCAATGTTTGCAACATACAAATGCTTGTAACTTTATACTGGAGCGTCATAAAACCTTGAAATTTTGTAACAATAAAGTACTCGAGCCTCTTGTCAATTTAAGCCGCCGCTCAAAGCTATGCTACCCTTGAGTCCCAAATCAAACACTGATAAAACTACAAATGGCCCTAACTTCTATACGGTACGTCCTACACCTATCAAAGTTTGCAACATACAAATGATTGAAACTTTTTACTGGAGCGTCATAAAACCTTGAAATTTTGTAACAATAAAGTACTCGAGCCTCTTGTCAATTTAAGCTATCGCTCAAAGCTATGCTAACCTTGAGTCCCAAATCAAACACTGATAAAACTTCAAAGGGCCCTAACTTCTATACGGTACGTCCTACACCTATCAAAGTTTGCAACATACAAATGCTTGTAACTTTTTACTGGAGCGTCATAAAACCTTCAAATTTTGTAACAATAAAGTACTCAAGTCTCTTGTCAATTTAAGTTATCGCTCAAAGCAATGCTACCCTTGAGTCCCAAATCAAACACTGATAAAACTTCAAATGGCCCTTACTTCTATACGGTACGTCCTACACCTATCAAAGTTTGCGACATACAAATGCTTGTAACTTTTTACTGGAGCGTCATAAAACCTTGAAATTTTGTAACAATAAAGTACTCGAGCCTCTTGTCAATTTAAGCCATCGCTCAAACCTATGCTACTATTGAGTCCCAAATCAAACACTGATAAAACTTCAAATGGCCCTAACATCTATACGGTACGTCCTACACCTATCAAAGTTTGCAACATACTAATGCTTGTAACTTTTTACTGGAGCGTCATAAAACCTTAAAATTTTTTAACAATAAAGTACTCGAGCCTCTTGTCAATTTAAGTTATCGCTCAAATCTATGCTACCCTTGAGTCCCAAATCAAACACTGATAAAACTTCAAATTTCCCTAACTTCTATACGGTATGTCCTACACCTATCAAAGTTTGCAACATACAAATGCTTGTAACTTTTTACTGGAGCGTCATATAACCTTCAAATTTTGTAACAATAAAGTACTCGAGTCACTTGTCAATTTAAGTTATCGCTCAAAGCAATGCTACCCTTGAGTCCTAAATCAAACACTGATAAAACTTCAAATGCCCCTTACTTCTATACGGTACGTCCTACACCTATCAAAGTTTGCAACATACAAATGCTTGTAACTTTTTACTGGAGCGTCATAAAACCTTGAAATTTTTTTACAATAAAGTACTCGAGCCTCTTGTCAATTTAAGTTATCGCTCAAAGGTATGCTACCCTTGAGTCCCAAATCAAACACTGATGAAACTTCAAATGGCCCTAACTTCTATACGGTACGTCCTACACCTATCATAGTTTGCAACATACAAATGCTTGTAACTTTTTACTGGAGCGTCATAAAACCTTCAAATTTTGTAACAATAAAGTACTCGAGTCCCTTGTCAATTTAAGTTATCGCTCAAAGCAATGCTACCCTTCAGTCCCAAATCAAACACTGATAAAACTTTAAATGGCCCTTACTTCTATACGGTACGTCCTACACCTATCAAAGTTTGCAACATACAAATGCTTGTAACTTTTTACTGGAGCGTCATAAAACCTTGAAATTTTGTCACAATAAAGTACTCAAGCCTCTTGTCAATTTAAGCCATCGCTCAAAGCTATGCTACTATTGAGTCCCAAATCAAACACTGATAAAACTTCAAATGGCCCTAACTTCTATACGGTACGTCCTACACCTCTCAAATTTTGCAACATATAAATGCTAGCAACTTTTTATTGTAGCGTCATAAAACCTTGAAATTTTGTAAGAATAAAGTACTTGAGCCTCTTGTCAATTTAAGCTATCCCTCAAAGCTATGCTACCCTTGACTCCCAAAACAAACACTGATAAAATTTCAAATGGCCCTAACTTCTATACGGTACGTCCTACACCTATCAAAGTTTGCAACATACAAATGCTTGTAACTTTTTACTGGAGCGTCATAAAACCTTGAAATTTTTTAACAATAAAGTACTCGAGCCTCTTGTCAATTTAAGTTATCGCTCAAAGCTATGCTACCCTTGAGTCCCAAATCAAACACTGATGAAACTTCAAATGGCCCTAACTTCTATACGGTACGTCCTACACCTATCAAAGTTTGCAACATACAAATGCTTGTAACTTTTTACTGGAGCGTCATAAAACCTTCAAATTTTGTAACAATAAAGTACTTGAGTCTCTGGTCAATTTAAGTTATCGCTCAAAGCAATGCTACCGTTGAGTCCCAAATCAAACACTGATAAAACTTCAAATGGCCCTTACTTCTATACGGTACGTCCTACACCTATCAAAGTTTGCAACATACAAATGATTGAGCGATAGCTCAAAGCTATGCTACCCTTGAGTCCCAAATCAAACACTGATAAAACTTCAAATGGCCCTTACTTCTATACGGTACGTCCTACACCTATCAAAGTTTGCAACATACAAATGCTTGTAACTTTTTACTGGAGCGTCATAAAACCTTGAAATTTTTTAACAATAAAGTACTCGAGCCTCTTGTCAATTTAAGATATCGCTCAAAGGTATGCTACCCTTGAGTCCCAAATCAAACACTGAAAAAACTACAAATGGCCCTAACTTCTATACGGTACGTCCTACAACTATCATAGTTTGCAACATACAAATGCTTGTAACTTTTTACTGGAGCGTCATAAAACCTTCAAATTTTGTAACAATAAAGTACTCGAGTCCCTTGTCAATTTAAGTTATCGCTCAAAGCAATGCTACCCTTCAGTCCCAAATCAAACACTGATAAAACTTTAAATGGCCCTTACTTCTATACGGTACGTCCTACACCTATCAAAGTTTGCAACATACAAATACTTGTAACTTTTTACTGGAGCGTCATAAAACCTTGAAATTGTGTCACAATAAAGTACTCAAGCCTCTTGTCAATTTAAGCCATCGCTCAAAGCTATGCTACTATTGAGTCCCAAATCAAACACTGATAAAACTTCAAATGGCCCTAACTTCTATACGGTACGTCCTACACCTCTCAAATTTTGCAACATATAAATGCTAGCAACTTTTTATTGTAGCGTCATAAAACCTTGAAATTTTGTAAGAATAAAGTACTTGAGACTCTTGTCAATTTAAGCTATCCCTCATAGCTATGCTACCCTTGACTCCCAAAACAAACACTGATAAAATTTCAAATGGCCCTAACTTCTATACGGTACGTCCTACACCTATCAAAGTTTACAACATACAAATGCTTGTAACTTTTTACTGGAGCGTCATAAAAGCTTGAAATTTTTTAACAATAAAGTACTCGAGCCTCTTGTCAATTTAAGTTATCGCTCAAAGCTATGCTACCCTTGAGTCCCAAATCAAACACTGATGAAACTTCAAATGGCCCTAACTTCTATACGGTACGTCCTACACCTATCAAAGTTTGCAACATACAAATGCTTGTAACTTTTTACTGGAGCGTCATAAAAACTTCAAATTTTGTAACAATAAAGTACTTGAGTCTCTGGTCAATTTAAGTTATCGCTCAAAGCAATGCTACCGTTGAGTCCCAAATCAAACACTGATAAAACTTCAAATGGCCCTTACTTCTATACGGTACGTCCTACACCTATCAAAGTTTGCAACATACAAATGATTGTAACTTTTTACTGGAGCGTCATAAAACCTTGAAATTTTGTAACAATAAAGTACTCGAGCCTCTTGTCAATTTAAGCTATCGCTCAAAGCTATGCTACCCTTGAGTCCCAAATCAAACACTGATAAAACTTCAAAGGGCCCTAACTTCTATACGGTACGTCCTACACCTATCAAAGTTTGCAACATACAAATGCTTGTAACTTTTTACTGGAGCGTCATAAAACCTTCAAATTTTGTAACAATAAAGTACTCGAGTCTCTTGTCAATTTAAGTTATCGCTCAAAGCAATGCTACCCTTGAGTCCCAAATCACTGATAAAACTTCAAATGGCCCTTACTTCTATACGGTACGTCCTACACCTATCAAAGTTTGCGACATACAAATGCTTGTAACTTTTTACTGGAGCGTCATAAAACCTTGAAATTTTGTAACAATAAAGTACTCGAGCCTCTTGTCAATTTAAGCCATCGCTCAAACCTATGCTACTATTGAGTCCCAAATCAAACACTGATAAAACTTCAAATGGCCCTAACATCTATACGGTACGTCCTACACCTATCAAAGTTTGCAACATACTAATGCTTGTAACTTTTTACTGGAGCGTCATAAAACCTTAAAATTTTTTAACAATAAAGTACTCGAGCCTCTTGTCAATTTAAGTTATCGCTCAAATCTATGCTACCCTTGAGTCCCAAATCAAACACTGATAAAACTTCAAATTTCCCTAACTTCTATACGGTATGTCCTACACCTATCAAAGTTTGCAACATACAAATGCTTGTAACTTTTTACTGGAGCGTCATATAACCTTCAAATTTTGTAACAATAAAGTACTCGAGTCACTTGTCAATTTAAGTTATCGCTCAAAGCAATGCTACCCTTGAGTCCTAAATCAAACACTGATAAAACTTCAAATGCCCCTTACTTCTATACGGTACGTCCTACACCTATCAAAGTTTGCAACATACAAATGCTTGTAACTTTTTACTGGAGCGTCATAAAACCTTGAAATTTTTTTACAATAAAGTACTCGAGCCTCTTGTCAATTTAAGTTATCGCTCAAAGGTATGCTACCCTTGAGTCCCAAATCAAACACTGATGAAACTTCAAATGGCCCTAACTTCTATACGGTACGTCCTACAACTATCATAGTTTGCAACATACAAATGCTTGTAACTTTTTACTGGAGCGTCATAAAACCTTCAAATTTTGTAACAATAAAGTACTCGAGTCCCTTGTCAATTTAAGTTATCGCTCAAAGCAATGCTACCCTTCAGTCCCAAATCAAACACTGATAAAACTTTAAATGGCCCTTACTTCTATACGGTACGTCCTACACCTATCAAAGTTTGCAATATACAAATGCTTGTAACTTTTTACTGGAGCGTCATAAAACCTTGAAATTTTGTCACAATAAAGTACTCAAGCCTCTTGTCAATTTAAGCCATCGCTCAAAGCTATGCTACTATTGAGTCCCAAATCAAACACTGATAAAACTTCAAATGGCCCTAACTTCTATACGGTACGTCCTACACCTCTCAAATTTTGCAACATATAAATGCTAGCAACTTTTTATTGTAGCGTCATAAAACCTTGAAATTTTGTAAGAATAAAGTACTTGAGCCTCTTGTCAATTTAAGCTATCCCTCAAAGCTATGCTACCCTTGACTCCCAAAACAAACACTGATAAAATTTCAAATGGCCCTAACTTCTATACGGTACGTCCTACACCTATCAAAGTTTGCAACATACAAATGCTTGTAACTTTTTACTGGAGCGTCATAAAACCTTGAAATTTTTTAACAATAAAGTACTCGAGCCTCTTGTCAATTTAAGTTATCGCTCAAAGCTATGCTACCCTTGAGTCCCAAATCAAACACTGATGAAACTTCAAATGGCCCTAACTTCTATACGGTACGTCCTACACCTATCAAAGTTTGCAACATACAAATGCTTGTAACTTTTTACTGGAGCGTCATAAAACCTTCAAATTTTGTAACAATAAAGTACTTGAGTCTCTGGTCAATTTAAGTTATCGCTCAAAGCAATGCTACCGTTGAGTCCCAAATCAAACACTGATAAAACTTCAAATGGCCCTTACTTCTATACGGTACGTCCTACACCTATCAAAGTTTGCAACATACAAATGATTGAGCGATAGCTCAAAGCTATGCTACCCTTGAGTCCCAAATCAAACACTGATAAAACTTCAAATGGCCCTAACTTCTATACGGTACGTCCTACACCTATCAAAGTTTGCAACATACAAATGCTTGTAACTTTTTACTGGAGCGTCATAAAACCTTGAAATTTTTTAACAATAAAGTACTCGAGCCTCTGGTCAATTTAAGATATCGCTCAAAGGTATGCTACCCTTGAGTCCCAAATCAAACACTGATGAAACTTCAAATGGCCCTAACTTCTATACGGTACGTCCTACAACTATCAATGTTTGCAACATACAAATGCTTGTAACTTTTTACTGGAGCGTCATAAAACCTTGAAATTTTGTAACAATAAAGTACTCGAGCCTCTTGTCAATTTAAGCCGTCGCTCAAAGCTATGCTACCCTTGAGTCCCAAATCAAACACTGATAAAACTACAAATGGCCCTAATTTCTATACGGTACGTCCTACAACTATCATAGTTTGCAACATACAAATGCTTGTAACTTTTTACTGGAGCGTCATAAAACCTTCAAATTTTGTAACAATAAAGTACTCGAGTCCCTTGTCAATTTAAGTTATCGCTCAAAGCAATGCTACCCTTCAGTCCCAAATCAAACACTGATAAAACTTTAAATGGCCCTTACTTCTATACGGTACGTCCTACACCTATCAAAGTTTGCAACATACAAATGCTTGTAACTGTTTACTGGAGCGTCATAAAACCTTGAAATTGTGTCACAATAAAGTACTCAAGCCTCTTGTCAATTTAAGCCATCGCTCAAAGCTATGCTACTATTGAGTCCCAAATCAAACACTGATAAAACTTCAAGTGGCCCTAACTTCTATACGGTACGTCCTACACCTCTCAAATTTTGCAACATATAAATGCTAGCAACTTTTTATTGTAGCGTCATAAAAACTTCAAATTTTGTAACAATAAAGTACTTGAGTCTCTGGTCAATTTAAGTTATCGCTCAAAGCAATGCTACCGTTGAGTCCCAAATCAAACACTGATAAAACTTCAAATGGCCCTTACTTCTATACGGTACGTCCTACACCTATCAAAGTTTGCAACATACAAATGATTGTAACTTTTTACTGGAGCGTCATAAAACCTTGAAATTTTGTAACAATAAAGTACTCGAGCCTCTTGTCAATTTAAGCTATCGCTCAAAGCTATGCTACCCTTGAGTCCCAAATCAAACACTGATAAAACTTCAAATGGCCCTTACTTCTATACGGTACGTCCTACACCTATCAAAGTTTGCAACATACAAATGCTTGTCACTTTTTACTGGAGCGTCATAAAACCTTGAAATTTTTTAACAATAAAGTACTCGAGCCTCTTGTCAATTTAAGTTATCGCTCAAAGGTATGCTACCCTTGAGTCCCAAATCAAACACTGATGAAACTTCAAATGGCCCTAACTTCTATACGGTACGTCCTACAACTATCAATGTTTGCAACATACAAATGCTTGTAACTTTTTACTGGAGCGTCATAAAACCTTGAAATTTTGTAACAATAAAGTACTCGAGCCTCTTGTCAATTTAAGCCGTCGCTCAAAGCTATGCTACTCTTGAGTCCCAAATCAAACACTGATAAAACTACAAATGGCCCTAACTTCGTACGTCCTACACCTATCAAAGTTTGCAACATACAAATGATTGTAACTTTTTACTGGAGCGTCATAAAACTTTGAAATTTTGTAACAATAAAGTACTCGAGCCTCTTGTCAATTTAAGCTATCGCTCAAAGCTATCGCTCAAAGCTATGCTACCCTTGAGTCCCAAATCAAACACTGATAAAACTTCAAAGGGCCCTAACTTCTATACGGTACGTCCTACACCTATCAAAGTTTGCAACATACAAATGCTTGTAACTTTTTACTGGAGCGTCATAAAACCTTCAAATTTTGTAACAATAAAGTACTCGAGTCTCTTGACAATTTAAGTTATCGCTCAAAGCAATGCTATCCTTGAGTCCCAAATCAAACACTGATAAAACTTCAAATGGCCCTTACTTCTATACGGTACGTCCAACACCTATCAAAGTTTGCAACATACAAATGCTTGTAACTTTTTACTGGAGCGTCATAAAACCTTGAAATTTTGTAACAATAAAGTACTCGAGCCTCTTGTCAATTTAAGCCATCGCTCAAAGCTATGCTACTATTGAGTCCCAAATCAAACACTGATAAAACTTCAAATGGCCCTAACATCTATACGGTACGTCCTACACCTATCAAAGTTTGCAACATACAAATACTTGTAACTTTTTACTGGAGCGTCATAAAATCTTAAAATTTTTTAACAATAAAGTACTCGAGCCTCTTGTCAATTTAAGTTATCGCTCAAAGCTATGCTACCCTTGAGTCCCAAATCAAACACCGATAAAACTTCAAATTTCCCTAACTTCTATGCGGTACGTCCTACACCTATCAAAGTTTGCAACATACAAATGATTGTAACTTTTTACTGGAGCGTCATAAAACCTTGAAATTTTGTAACAATAAAGTACTCGAGCCTCTTGTCAATTTAAGCTATCGCTGAAAGCTATGCTACCCTTGAGTCCCAAATCAAACACTGATAAAACTTCAAATGGCCCTAACTTCTATACGGTACGTCCTACACCTATCAAAGTTTGCAACATACAAATGCTTGTAACTTTTTACTGGAGCGTCATAAAACCTTGAAATTTTTTAACAATAAAGTACTCGAGCCTCTTGTCAATTTAAGTTATCGCTCAAAGGTATGCTACCCTTGAGTCCCAAATCAAACACTGATGAAACTTCAAATGGCCCTAACTTCTATACGGTACGTCCTACAACTATCATAGTTTGCAACATACAAATGCTTGTAACTTTTTACTGGAGCGTCATAAAACCTTCAAATTTTGTAACAATAAAGTACTCGAGTCCCTTGTCAATTTAAGTTATCGCTCAAAGCAATGCTACCCTTCAGTCCCAAATCAAACACTGATAAAACTTTAAATGGCCCTTTCTTCTATACGGTACGTCCTACACCTATCAAAGTTTGCAACATACAAATGCTTTTATGGAGCGTCATAAAACCTTGAAATTTTGTCACAATAAAGTACTCAAGCCTCTTGTCAATTTAAGCCATCGCTCAAAGCTATGCTACTATTGAGTCCCAAATCAAACACTGATAAAACTTCAAATGGCCCTTACTTCTATACGGTACGTCCAACACCTATCAAAGTTTGCAACATACAAATGCTTGTAACTTTTTACTGGAGCGTCATAAAACCTTCAAATTTTGTAACAATAAAGTACTCGAGTCTCTTGACAATTTAAGTTATCGCTCAAAGCAATGCTATCCTTGAGTCCCAAATCAAACACTGATAAAACTTCAAATGGCCCTTACTTCTATACGGTACGTCCAACACCTATCAAAGTTTGCAACATACAAATGCTTGTAACTTTTTACTGGAGCGTCATATAACCTTCAAATTTTGTAACAATAAAGTACTCGAGTCACTTGTCAAATTAAGTTATCGCTCAAAGCAATGCTACCCTTGAGTCCCAAATCAAACACTGATAAAACTTCAAATGCCCCTTACTTCTATACGGTACGTCCTACACCTATCAAAGTTTGCAACATACAAATGCTTGTAAATTTTACTGGAGCGTCATAAAACCTTGAAATTTTTTAACAATAAAGTACTCGAGCCTCTTGTCAATTTAACCCATCGTTCAAAGCTATGCTACCCTTGAGGCCCAAATCAAACACTGATAAAACTACAAATGGCCCTAACTTCTATGCGGTACGTCCTACACCTATCAAAGTTTGCAACATACAAATGATTGTAACTTTTTACTGGAGCGTCATAAAACCTTGAAATTTTGTAACAATAAAGTACTCGAGCCTCTTGTCAATTTAAGCTATCGCTGAAAGCTATGCTACCCTTGAGTCCCAAATCAAACACTGATAAAACTTCAAATGGCCCTAACTTCTATACGGTACGTCCTACACCTATCAAAGTTTGCAACATACAAATGCTTGTAACTTTTTACTGGAGCGTCATAAAACCTTGAAATTTTTTAACAATAAAGTACTCGAGCCTCTTGTCAATTTAAGTTATCGCTCAAAGGTATGCTACCCTTGAGTCCCAAATCAAACACTGATGAAACTTCAAATGGCCCTAACTTCTATACGGTACGTCCTACAACTATCATAGTTTGCAACATACAAATGCTTGTAACTTTTTACTGGAGCGTCATAAAACCTTCAAATTTTGTAACAATAAAGTACTCGAGTCCCTTGTCAATTTAAGTTATCGCTCAAAGCAATGCTACCCTTCAGTCCCAAATCAAACACTGATAAAACTTTAAATGGCCCTTTCTTCTATACGGTACGTCCTACACCTATCAAAGTTTGCAACATACAAATGCTTTTATGGAGCGTCATAAAACCTTGAAATTTTGTCACAATAAAGTACTCAAGCCTCTTGTCAATTTAAGCCATCGCTCAAAGCTATGCTACTATTGAGTCCCAAATCAAACACTGATAAAACTTCAAATGGCCCTAACTTCTATACGGTACGTCCTACACCTCTCAAATTTTGCAACATATAAATGCTAGCAACTTTTTATTGTAGCGTCATAAAACCTTGAAATTTTGTAAGAATAAAGTACTTGAGCCTCTTGTCAATTTAAGCTATCCCTCAAAGCTATGCTACCCTTGACTCCCAAAACAAACACTGATAAAATTTCAAATGGCCCTAACTTCTATACGGTACGTCCTACACCTATCAAAGTTTGCAACATACAAATGCTTGTAACTTTTTACTGGAGCGTCATAAAACCTTGAAATTTTTTAACAATAAAGTACTCGAGCCTCTTGTCAATTTAAGTTATCGCTCAAAGCTATGCTACCCTTGAGTCCCAAATCAAATACTGATGAAACTTCAAATGGCCCTAACTTCTATACGGTACGTCCTACACCTATCAAAGTTTGCAACATACAAATGCTTGTAACTTTTTACTGGAGCGTCATAAAACCTTCAAATTTTGTAACTATAAAGTACTTGAGTCTCTGGTCAATTTAAGTTATCGCTCAAAGCAATGCTACCGTTGAGTCCCAAATCAAACACTGATAAAACTTCAAATGGCCCTTACTTCTATACGGTACGTCCTACACCTATCAAAGTTTGCAACATACAAATGATTGTAACTTTTTACTGGAGCGTCATAAAACCTTGAAATTTTGTAACAATAAAGTACTCGAGCCTCTTGTCAATTTAAGCTATCGCTCAAAGCTATGCTACCCTTGACTCCCAAAACAAACACTGATAAAACTTCAAATGGCCCTTACTTCTATACGGTACGTCCTACACCTATCAAAGTTTGCAACATACAAATGCTTGTAACTTTTTACTGGAGCGTCATAAAACCTTGAAATTTTTTAACAATAAAGTACTCGAGCCTCTTGTCAATTTAAGTTATCGCTCAAAGGTATGCTACCCTTGAGTCCCAAATCAAACACTGATGAAACTTCAAATGGCCCTAACTTCTATACGGTACGTCCTACAACTATCAATGTTTGCAACATACAAATGCTTGTAACTTTTTACTGGAGCGTCATAAAACCTTGAAATTTTGTAACAATAAAGTACTCGAGCCTCTTGTCAATTTAAGCCGTCGCTCAAAGCTATGCTACTCTTGAGTCCCAAATCAAACACTGATAAAACTACAAATGGCCCTAACTTCGTACGTCCTACACCTATCAAAGTTTGCAACATACAAATGATTGTAACTTTTTACTGGAGCGTCATAAAACCTTGAAATTTTGTAACAATAAAGTACTCGAGCCTCTTGTCAATTTAAGCTATCGCTCAAAGCTATCGCTCAAAGCTATGCTACCCTTGAGTCCCAAATCAAACACTGATAAAACTTCAAAGGGCCCTAACTTCTATACGGTACGTCCTACACCTATCAAAGTTTGCAACATACAAATGCTTGTAACTTTTTACTGGAGCGTCATAAAACCTTCAAATTTTGTAACAATAAAGTACTCGAGTCTCTTGACAATTTAAGTTATCGCTCAAAGCAATGCTATCCTTGAGTCCCAAATCAAACACTGATAAAACTTCAAATGGCCCTTACTTCTATACGGTACGTCCTACACCTATCAAAGTTTGCAACATACAAATGCTTGTAACTTTTTACTGGAGCGTCATAAAACCTTGAAATTTTGTAACAATAAAGTACTCGAGCCTCTTGTCAATTTAAGCCATCGCTCAAAGCTATGCTACTATTGAGTCCCAAATCAAACACTGATAAAACTTCAAATGGCCCTAACATCTATACGGTACGTCCTACACCTATCAAAGTTTGCAACATACTTGTAACTTTTTACTGGAGCGTCATAAAACCTTAAAATTTTTTAACAATAAAGTACTCGAGCCTCTTGTCAATTTAAGTTATCGCTCAAAGCTATGCTACCCTTGAGTCCCAAATCAAACACCGATAAAACTTCAAATTTCCCTAACTTCTATACGGTATGTCCTACACCTATCAAAGTTTGCAACATACAAATGCTTGTAACTTTTTACTGGAGCGTCATATAACCTTCAAATTTTGTAACAATAAAGTACTCGAGTCACTTGTCAAATTAAGTTATCGCTCAAAGCAATGCTACCCTTGAGTCCCAAATCAAACACTGATAAAACTTCAAATGCCCCTTACTTCTATACGGTACGTCCTACACCTATCAAAGTTTGCAACATACAAATGCTTGTAAATTTTACTGGAGCGTCATAAAACCTTGAAATTTTTTAACAATAAAGTACTCGAGCCTCTTGTCAATTTAACCCATCGTTCAAAGCTATGCTACCCTTGAGGCCCAAATCAAACACTGATAAAACTACAAATGGCCCTAACTTCTATGCGGTACGTCCTACACCTATCAAAGTTTGCAACATACAAATGATTGTAACTTTTTACTGGAGCGTCATAAAACCTTGAAATTTTGTAACAATAAAGTACTCGAGCCTCTTGTCAATTTAAGCTATCGCTGAAAGCTATGCTACCCTTGAGTCCCAAATCAAACACTGATAAAACTTCAAATGGCCCTAACTTCTATATGGTACGTCCTACACCTATCAAAGTTTGCAACATACAAATGCTTGTAACTTTTTACTGGAGCGTCATAAAACCTTGAAATTTTTTAACAATAAAGTACTCGAGCCTCTTGTCAATTTAAGTTATCGCTCAAAGGTATGCTACCCTTGAGTCCCAAATCAAACACTGATGAAACTTCAAATGGCCCTAACTTCTATACGGTACGTCCTACAACTATCATAGTTTGCAACATACAAATGCTTGTAACTTTTTACTGGAGCGTCATAAAACCTTCAAATTTTGTAACAATAAAGTACTCGAGTCCCTTGTCAATTTAAGTTATCGCTCAAAGCAATGCTACCCTTCAGTCCCATATCAAACACTGATAAAACTTTAAATGGCCCTTACTTCTATACGGTACGTCCTACACCTATCAAAGTTTGCAACATACAAATGCTTTTATGGAGCGTCATAAAACCTTGAAATTTTGTCACAATAAAGTACTCGAGCCTCTTGTCAATTTAAGCCATCGCTCAAAGCTATGCTACTATTGAGTCCCAAATCAAACACTGATAAAACTTCAAATGGCCCTAACTTCTATACGGTACGTCCTACACCTCTCAAATTTTGCAACATATAAATGCTAGCAACTTTTTATTGTAGCGTCATAAAACCTTGAAATTTTGTAAGAATAAAGTACTTGAGCCTCTTGTCAATTTAAGCTATCCCTCAAAGCTATGCTACCCTTGACTCCCAAAACAAACACTGATAAAATTTCAAATGGCCCTAACTTCTATACGGTACGTCCTACACCTATCAAAGTTTGCAACATACAAATGCTTGTAACTTTTTACTGGAGCGTCATAAAACCTTGAAATTTTTTAACAATAAAGTACTCGAGCCTCTTGTCAATTTAAGTTATCGCTCAAAGCTATGCTACCCTTGAGTCCCAAATCAAACACTGATGAAACTTCAAATGGCCCTAACTTCTATACGGTACGTCCTACACCTATCAAAGTTTGCAACATACAAATGCTTGTAACTTTTTACTGGAGCGTCATAAAACCTTCAAATTTTGTAACTATAAAGTACTTGAGTCTCTGGTCAATTTAAGTTATCGCTCAAAGCAATGCTACCGTTGAGTCCCAAATCAAACACTGATAAAACTTCAAATGGCCCTTACTTCTATACGGTACGTCCTACACCTATCAAAGTTTGCAACATACAAATGATTGTAACTTTTTACTGGAGCGTCATAAAACCTTGAAATTTTGTAACAATAAAGTACTCGAGCCTCTTGTCAATTTAAGCTATCGCTCAAAGCTATGCTACCCTTGAGTCCCAAATCAAACACTGATTAAACTTCAAATGGCCCTTACTTCTATACGGTACGTCCTACACCTATCAAAGTTTGCAACATACAAATGCTTGTAACTTTTTACTGGAGCGTCATAAAACCTTGAAATTTTTTAACAATAAAGTACTCGAGCCTCTTGTCAATTTAAGTTATCGCTCAAAGGTATGCTACCCTTGAGTCCCAAATCAAACACTGATGAAACTTCAAATGGCCCTAACTTCTATACGGTACGTCCTACAACTATCAATGTTTGCAACATACAAATGCTTGTAACTTTTTACTGGAGCGTCATAAAACCTTGAAATTTTGTAACAATAAAGTACTCGAGCATCTTGTCAATTTAAGCCGTCGCTCAAAGCTATGCTACCCTTGAGTCCCAAATCAAACACTGATAAAACTACAAATGGCCCTAACTTCGTACGTCCTACACCTATCAAAGTTTGCAACATACAAATGATTGTAACTTTTTACTGGAGCGTCATAAAACCTTGAAATTTTGTAACAATAAAGTACTGGAGCCTCTTGTCAATTTAAGCTATCGCTCAAAGCTATGCTACCCTTGAGTCCCAAATCAAACACTGATTAAACTTCAAATGGCCCTTACTTCTATACGGTACGTCCTACACCTATCAAAGTTTGCAACATACAAATGCTTGTAACTTTTTACTGGAGCGTCATAAAACCTTGAAATTTTTTAACAATAAAGTACTCGAGCCTCTTGTCAATTTAAGTTATCGCTCAAAGGTATGCTACCCTTGAGTCCCAAATCAAACACTGATGAAACTTCAAATGGCCCTAACTTCTATACGGTACGTCCTACAACTATCAATGTTTGCAACATACAAATGCTTGTAACTTTTTACTGGAGCGTCATAAAACCTTGAAATTTTGTAACAATAAAGTACTCGAGCATCTTGTCAATTTAAGCCGTCGCTCAAAGCTATGCTACCCTTGAGTCCCAAATCAAACACTGATAAAACTACAAATGGCCCTAACTTCGTACGTCCTACACCTATCAAAGTTTGCAACATACAAATGATTGTAACTTTTTACTGGAGCGTCATAAAACCTTGAAATTTTGTAACAATAAAGTACTCGAGCCTCTTGTCAATTTAAGCTATCGCTCAAAGCTATGCTACCCTTGAGTCCCAAATCAAACACTGATAAAACTTCAAAGGGCCCTAACTTCTATACGGTACGTCCTACACCTATCAAAGTTTGCAACATACAAATGCTTGTAACTTTTTACTGGAGCGTCATAAAACCTTCAAATTTTGTAACAAAAAGTACTCGAGTCTCTTGACAATTTAAGTTATCGCTCAAAGCAATGCTACCCTTGAGTCCCAAATCAAACACTGATAAAACTTCAAATGGCCCTTACTTCTATACGGTACGTCCTACACCTATCAAAGTTTGCAACATACAAATGCTTGTAACTTTTTACTGGAGCGTCATAAAACCTTGAAATTTTGTAACAATAAAGTACTCGAGCCTCTTGTCAATTTAAGCCATCGCTCAAAGCTATGCTACTATTGAGTCCCAAATCAAACACTGATAAAACTTCAAATGGCCCTAACATCTATACGGTACGTCCTACACCTATCAAAGTTTGCAACATACAAATACTTGTAACTTTTTACTGGAGCGTCATAAAACCTTAAAATTTTTTAACAATAAAGTACTCGAGCCTCTTGTCAATTTAAGTTATCGCTCAAAGGTATGCTACCCTTGAGTCCCAAATCAAACACTGATGAAACTTCAAATGGCCCTAACTTCTATACGGTACGTCCTACAACTATCATAGTTTGCAACATACAAATGCTTGTAACTTTTTACTGGAGCGTCATAAAACCTTCAAATTTTGTAACAATAAAGTACTCGGGTCCCTTGTCAATTTAAGTTATCGCTCAAAGCAATGCTACCCTTCAGTCCCAAATCAAATACTGATAAAACTTTAAATGGCCCTTACTTCTATACGGTACGTCCTACACCTATCAAAGTTTGCAACATACAAATGCTTGTAACTTTTTACTGGAGCGTCATAAAACCTTGAAATTTTGTCACAATAAAGTACTCAAGCCTCTTGTCAATTTAAGCCATCGCTCAAAGCTATGCTACTATTGAGTCCCAAATCAAACACTGATAAAACTTCAAATGGCCCTAACTTCTATACGGTACGTCCTACACCTATCAAAGTTTGCAACATACAAATGCTTGTAACTTTTTACTGGAGCGTCATAAAACCTTCAAATTTTTTAACAATAAAGTACTCGAGCCTCTTGTCAATTTAAGTTATCGCTCAAAGCTATGCTACCGTTGAGTCCCAAATCAAACACTGATAAAACTTCAAATGGCCCTAACTTCGTACGTCCTACACCTATCAAAGTTTGCAACATACAAATGATTGTAACTTTTTACTGGAGCGTCATAAAACCTTGAAATTTTGTAACAATAAAGTACTCGAGCCTCTTGTCAATTTAAGCTATCGCTCAAAGCTATGCTACCCTTGAGTCCCAAATCAAACACTGATAAAACTTCAAAGGGCCCTAACTTCTATACGGTACGTCCTACACCTATCAAAGTTTGCAACATACAAATGCTTGTAACTTTTTACTGGAGCGTCATAAAACCTTCAAATTTTGTAACAATAAAGTACTCGAGTCTCTTGACAATTTAAGTTATCGCTCAAAGCAATGCTACCCTTGAGTCCCAAATCAAACACTGATAAAACTTCAAATGGTCCTTACTTCTATACGGTACGTCCTACACCTATCAAAGTTTGCAACATACAAATGCTTGTAACTTTTTACTGGAGCGTCATAAAACCTTGAAATTTTGTAACAATAAAGTACTCGAGCCTCTTGTCAATTTAAGCCATCGCTCAAAGCTATGCTACTATTGAGTCCCAAATCAAACACTGATAAAACTTCAAATGGCCCTAACATCTATACGGTACGTCCTACACCTATCAAAGTTTGCAACATACAAATACTTGTAACTTTTTACTGGAGCGTCATAAAACCTTAAAATTTTTTAACAATAAAGTACTCGAGCCTCTTGTCAATTTAAGTTATCGCTCAAAGCTATGCTACCCTTGAGTCCCAAATCAAACACCGATAAAACTTCAAATTTCCCTAACTTCTATACGGTATGTCCTACACCTATCAAAGTTTGCAACATACAAATGCTTGTAACTTTTTACTGGAGCGTCATATAACCTTCAAATTTTGTAACAATAAAGTACTCGAGTCACTTGTCAAATTAAGTTATCGCTCAAAGCAATGCTACCCTTGAGTCCCAAATCAAACACTGATAAAACTTCAAATGCCCCTTACTTCTATACGGTACGTCCTACACCTATCAAAGTTTGCAACATACAAATGCTTGTAAATTTTACTGGAGCGTCATAAAACCTTGAAATTTTTTAACAATAAAGTACTCGAGCCTCTTGTCAATTTAACCCATCGTTCAAAGCTATGCTACCCTTGAGGCCCAAATCAAACACTGATAAAACTACAAATGGCCCTAACTTCTATGCGGTACGTCCTACACCTATCAAAGTTTGCAACATACAAATGATTGTAACTTTTTACTGGAGCGTCATAAAACCTTGAAATTTTGTAACAATAAAGTACTCGAGCCTCTTGTCAATTTAAGCTATCGCTGAAAGCTATGCTACCCTTGAGTCCCAAATCAAACACTGATAAAACTTCAAATGGCCCTAACTTCTATACGGTACGTCCTACACCTATCAAAGTTTGCAACATACAAATGCTTGTAACTTTTTACTGGAGCGTCATAAAACCTTCAAATTTTTTAACAATAAAGTACTCGAGCCTCTTGTCAATTTAAGCTATCGCTGAAAGCTATGCTACCCTTGAGTCCCAAATCAAACACTGATAAAACTTCAAATGGCCCTAACTTCTATACGGTACGTCCTACACCTATCAAAGTTTGCAACATACAAATGCTTGTAACTTTTTACTGGAGCGTCATAAAACCTTGAAATTTTGTCACAATAAAGTACTCAAGCCTCTTGTCAATTTAAGCCATCGCTCAAAGCTATGCTACTATTGAGTCCCAAATCAAACACTGATAAAACTTCAAATGGCCCTAACTTCTATACGGTACGTCCTACACCTATCAAAGTTTGCAACATACAAATGCTTGTAACTTTTTACTGGAGCATCATAAAACCTTCAAATTTTTTAACAATAAAGTACTCGAGCCTCTTGTCAATTTAAGTTATCGCTCAAAGCTATGCTACCGTTGACTCCCAAAACAAACACTGATAAAATTTCAAATGGCCCTAACTTCTATACGGTACGTCCTACACCTATCAAAGTTTGCAACATACAAATGCTTGTAACTTTTTACTGGAGCGTCATAAAACCTTCAAATTTTTTAACAATAAAGTACTCGAGCCTCTTGTCAATTTAAGTTATCGCTCAAAGCTATGCTACCGTTGAGTCCCAAATGAAACACTGATAAAACTTCAAATGGCCCTTACTTCTATACGGTACGTCCTACACCTATCAAAGTTTGCAACATACAAATGATTGTAACTTTTTACTGGAGCGTCATAAAACCTTGAAATTTTGTAACAATAAAGTACTCGAGCCTCTTGTCAATTTAAGCTATCGCTCAAAGCTATGCTACCCTTGAGTCCCAAATCAAACACTGATAAAACTTCAAATGGCCCTTACTTCTATACGGTACGTCCTACACCTATCAAAGTTTGCAACATACAAATGCTTGTAACTTTTTACTGGAGCGTCATAAAACCTTGAAATTTTTTAACAATAAAGTACTCGAGCCTCTTGTCAATTTAAGTTATCGCTCAAAGGTATGCTAACCTTGAGTCCCAAATCAAACACTGATGAAACTTCAAATGGCCCTAACTTCTATACGGTACGTCCTACAACTATCAATGTTTGCAACATACAAATGCTTGTAACTTTTTACTGGAGCGTCATAAAACCTTGAAATTTTGTAACAATAAAGTACTCGAGCCTCTTGTCAATTTAAGCCGTCGCTCAAAGCTATGCTACCCTTGAGTCCCAAATCAAACACTGATAAAACTACAAATGGCCCTAACTTCTATACGGTACGTCCTACAACTATCATAGTTTGCAACATACAAATGCTTGTAACTTTTTACTGGAGCGTCATAAAACCTTCAAATTTTGTAACAATAAAGTACTCGAGTCCCTTGTCAATTTAAGCCATCGCTCAAAGCTATGCTACCTTTGAGTCCCAAATCAAACACTGATAAAACTTTAAATGGCCCTTACTTCTATACGGTACGTGCTACACCTATCAAAGTTTGCAACATACAAATGATTGTAACTTTTTACTGGAGCGTCATAAAACCTTGAAATTTTGTAACAATAAAGTACTCGAGCCTCTTGTCAATTTAAGCTATCGCTCAAAGCTATGCTACCCTTGAGTCCCAAATCAAACACTGATAAAACTTCAAAGGGCCCTAACTTCTATACGGTACGTCCTACACCTATCAAAGTTTGCAACATACAAATGCTTGTAACTTTTTACTGGAGCGTCATAAAACCTTCAAATTTTGTAACAATAAAGTACTCGAGTCTCTTGTCAATTTAAGTTATCGCTCAAAGCAATGCTACCCTTGAGTCCCAAATCAAACACTGATAAAACTTCAAATGGCCCTTACTTCTATACGGTACGTCCTACACCTATCAAAGTTTGCAACATACAAATGCTTGTAACTTTTTACTGGAGCGTCATAAAACCTTGAAATTTTGAACAATAAAGTACTCGAGCCTCTTGTCAATTTAAGCCATCGCTCAAACCTATGCTACTATTGAGTCCCAAATCAAACACTGATAAAACTTCAAATGGCCCTAACATCTATACGGTACATCCTACACCTATCAAAGTTTGCAACATACAAATGCTTGTAACTTTTTACTGGAGCGTCATAAAACCTTAAAATTTTTTAACAATAAAGTACTCGAGCCTCTTGTCAATTTAAGTTATCGCTCAAAGCTATGCTACCCTTGAGTCCCAAATCAAACACTGATAAAACTTCAAATTTCCCTAACTTCTATACGGTATGTCCTACACCTATCAAAGTTTGCAACATACAAATGCTTGTAACTTTTTACTGGAGCGTCATATAACCTTCAAATTTTGTAACAATAAAGTACTCGAGTCACTTGTCAATTTAAGTTATCGCTCAAGGCAATGCTACCCTTGAGTCCTAAATCAAACACTGATAAAACTTCAAATGCCCCTTACTTCTATACGGTACGTCCTACACCTATCAAAATTTGCAACATACAAATGCTTGTAACTTTTTACTGGAGCGTCATAAAACCTTGAAATTTTTTAACAATAAAGTACTCGAGCCTCTTGTCAATTTAAGTTATCGCTCAAAGGTATGCTACCCTTGAGTCCCAAATCAAACACTGATGAAACTTCAAATGGCCCTAACTTCTATACGGTACGTCCTACAACTATCATAGTTTGCAACATACAAATGCTTGTAACTTTTTACTGGAGCGTCATAAAACCTTCAAATTTTGTAACAATAAAGTACTCGAGTCCCTTGTCAATTTAAGTTATCGCTCAAAGCAATGCTACCCTTCAGTCCCAAATCAAACACTGATAAAACTTTAAATGGCCCTTACTTCTATACGGTACGTCCTACACCTATCAAAGTGTGCAACATACAAATGCTTGTAACTTTTTACTGGAGCGTCATAAAACCTTGAAATTTTGTCACAATAAAGTACTCAAGCCTCTTGTCAATTTAAGCCATCGCTCAAAGCTATGCTACTATTGAGTCCCAAATCAAACACTGATAAAGCTTCAAATGGCCCTAACTTCTATACGGTACGTCCTACACCTCTCAAATTTTGCAACATATACATGCTAGCAACTTTTTATTGTAGCGTCATAAAACCTTGAAATTTTGTAAGAATAAAGTACTTGAGCCTCTTGTCAATTTAAGCTATCCCTCAAAGCTATGCTACCCTTGACTCCCAAAACAAACACTGATATAATTTCAAATGGCCCTAACTTCTATACGGTACGTCCTACACCTATCAAAGTTTGCAACATACAAATGATTGTACCTTTTTACTGGAGCGTCATAAAACCTTGAAATTTTGTAACAATAAAGTACTCGAGCCTCTTGTCAATTTGAGCTATCGCTCAAAGCTATGCTACCCTTGAGTCCCAAATCAAACACTGATAAAATTACAAATGGCCCTAACTTCTATACGTTACGTCCTACACCTATCAAATTTTGCAACATACAAATGCTTCTAACTTTTTACTGGAGCGTAATAAAACCTTGAAATTTTTTAACTGTAAAGTACTCGAGCATCTTGTCAGTTTAAGTTATCGCTCAAAGCTATGCTACCCTTGAGTCCCAAATCAAACACTGATAAAACTTCAAAGGGCCCTAACTTCTATACGGTACGTCCTACACCTATCAAAGTTTGCAACATACAAATGCTTGTAACTTTTTACTGGAGCGTCATAAAACCTTCAAATTTTGTAACAATAAAGTACTCGAGTCTCTTGTCAATTTAAGTTATCGCTCAAAGTAATGCTACCCTTGAGTCCCAAATCAAACACTGATAAAGCTTCAAATGGCCCTTACTTCTATACGGTACGTCCTACACCTATCAAAGTTTGCAACATACAAATGCTTGTAACTTTTTACTGGAGCGTCATAAAACCTTGAAATTCTGTAACAATAAAGTACTCGAGCCTCTTGGCAATTTAAGCCATCGCTCAAAGCTATGTTACTATTGAGTCCCAAATCAAACACTGATAAAACTTCAAATTTCCCTAACTTCTATACGGTATGTCCACACCTATCAAATTTTGCAACATACAAATGCTTGCAACTTTTTATTGTAGCGTAATAAACACTTGAAATTTTGTAACAATAAAGTACTTGAGCCTCTTGTCAATTTAAGCTATCCCTCAAAGCTATGCTACCCTTGAGTCCCAAAACAAACACTGATAAAAGTTCAAATGCCCCTAACTTCTATACGGCACGTCCTACACCTATCAAAGTTTGCAACATACAAATGCTTGTAAGTTTTTACTGGAGCGTCATAAAACCTTGAAATTTTGTAACAATAAAGTACTCGAGCCTCTTGTCAATGTGAGCTATCGCACAAAGCTATGCTACCCTTGAGTCCCAAATCAAACACTGATAAAACTTCAAATGGCCCTTACTTCTATACGGTACGGATTACACCTATCAAAGTTTGCAACATACAAATGCTTGTAACTTTTTACTGGAGCGCCATAAAACCTTGAAATTTTGTAACAATAAAGTACTCGAGCCTCTTGTCAATTTAAGCTATCGCTCAAAGCTGTGGTACCTTTGAGTCCCAAATCAAACACTGACAAAGCTTCAAATGGCCCTAACTTCTATATGGTACGTCCTACACCTATCAAATTTTGCAACATACAAATGCTTGCAACTTTTTATTGTAGCGTCATAAAAACTTGAAATTTTGTAACAATAAAGTACTTGAGCCTCTTGTCAATTTAAGCTATCCCTCCAAGCTATGCTACCCTTGAGTCCCAAAACAAACACTGATAAAATTTCAAATGGCCCTAACTTCTATACGGTACGTCCTACACCTATCAAAGTTTCCAACATACAAATGCTTGTAACTTTTTACTGGAACGTCATAAAATCTTGAAATTTTTTAACAATAAAGTACTCGAGCCTCTTGTCAATTTAAGCTATCGCTGAAAGCTATGCTACCCTTGAGTCCCAAATCAAACACTGACGAAACTTCAAATGGCCCTAACTTATATACGGTACGTCCTACACCTATCAAAGTTTGCAACATACAAATGCTTGTAACTATTTACTGGAGCGTCATAAAACCTTCAAATTTTGTAACAATAAAGTACTTGAGTCTCTTGTCAATTTAAGTTATCGCTCAAAGCAATGCTACCGTTGAGTCCCAAATCAAACATTGATAAAACTACAAATGGCCCTAACTTCTATACGGTATGTCCTACACCTATCAAAGTTTGCAACATACAAATGCTTGTAACTATTTACTGGAGCGTCATAAAACCTTCAAATTTTGTAACAATAAAGTACTTGAGTCTCTTGTCAATTTAAGTTATCGCTCAAAGCAATGCTACCGTTGAGTCTCAAATCAAACACTGATAAAACTACAAATGGCCCTAACCTCTATACGGTACGTCCTACACCTATCAAAGTTTGCAACATACAAATGATTGTAACTTTTTACTGGAGCGTCATAAAACCTTGAAATTTTGTAACAATAAAGTACTCGAGCCTCTTGTCAATTTGAGCTATCGCTCAAAGCTATGCTACCCTTGAGTCCCAAATCAAACACTGATAAAACTACAAATGGCCCTAACTTCTATGCGGTACGTCCTACACCTATCAAAGTTTGCAACATACAAATGCTTGTAACTTTTTACTGGAGCGTCATAAAATCTTGAAATTTTTTAACAATAAAGTACTCGAGCCTCTTGTCAATTTAAGTTATCGCTCAAAGCTATGCTACACTGATAAAACTTCAAATGGCCCTTACTTCTATACGGTACGTCCTACACCTATGAAAGTTTGCAACATACAAACGCTTGTAACTTTTTACTGGAGCGTCATAAAACCTTGAAATTTTGTAACAATAAAGTACTCGAGCCTCTTGTCAATTTAAGCCATCGCTCAAAGCTATGCTACCCTTGAGTCCCAAACCAAATACTGATAAAACTACAAATGGCCCTAACTTCTATACGGTACGTCCTACACCTATCAAAGTTTGCAATATACAAATGATTGTAACTTTTTACTGGAGCGTCATAAAACCTTGAAATTTTGTAACAATAAGGTACTCGAGCCTCTTGTCAATTTAAGCTATCGCTCAAAGCTTTGCTACCCTTGAGTCCCAAATCAAACACTGATAAAACTTCAAATGGCCCTAATTTCTATACGGTACGTCCTACACCTATCAAAGTTTGCAACATACAAATGCTTGTAACTTTTTACTGGAGCGTCATAAAACCTTGAAATTTTGTAACAATAAAGTACTCGAGCCTCTTGTCAATTTAAGTTATCGCTCAAAGCTATGCTACCCTTGAGTCCCAAATCAAACACTGATAAAACTTCAAATTTCCCTAACTTCTATACGGTATGTCCTACACCTATTAAAGTTTGCAACATACAAATGCTTGTAAGTTTTTACTGGAGCGTCCTATAACCTTCAAATTTTGTAACAATAAAGTACTCGAGTCACTTGTCAATTTAAGTTTTCGCTCAAAGCAATGTTACCCTTGAGTCCCAAATCAAACACTGATAACACTTCAAATGGCCCTTACTTCTATACGGTACGTCCTACACCTATCAAATTTTGCAACATACAAATGCTTGCAACTTTTTATTGTAGCGTCATAAAACCTTGAAATTTTGTAACAATAAAGTACTTGAGCCTCTTGTCAATTTAAGTTATCGCTCAAAGCTATGCTACCCTTGAGTCCCTAATCAAACAGTGATAAAACTTCAAATTTCCCTAACTTCTATACGGTATGTCCTACACCTATCAAAGTTTGCAACATACAAATGATTGTAACTTTTTACTGGAGCGTCATAAAACCTTGAAATTTTGTAACAATAAAGTACTCGAGCCTCTTGTCAATTTAAGCTATCGCTCAAAGCTGTGGTACCTTTGAGTCCCAAATCAAACACTGATAAAACTTCAAATGGCCCTAACTTCTATACGGTACGTCCTACGACTATCAAATTTTGCAACATACAAATGCTTGCAACTTTTTATTGTAGCGTCATAAAACCTTGAAATTTTGTAACAATAAAGTACTTGAGCCTCTTGTCAATTTAAGCTATCCCTCAAATCTATGCTACCCTTGAGTCCCAAAACAAACACTGATAAAACTTCAAATGGCCCTAACTTCTATACGGTACGTCCAACACCTATCAAAGTTTGCAACATACAAATGCTTGTAACTTTTTACTGGAGCGTCATAAAATCTTGAAATTTTTTAACAATAAAGTACTCGAGCCTCTTGTCAATTTAAGCCATCGCTCAAAGCTATGCTACCGTTGAGTCCCAAATCAAACACTGATAAAACTTCAAATGGCCCTTACTTCTCTACGGTACGTCCTACACCTATCAAAGTTTGCAACATACAAATGATTGTAACTTTTTACTGGACCGTCATAAAAGCTTGAAATTTTGTAACAATAAAGTACTCGAGCCTCTTGTCAATTTAAGCTATCGCTCAAAGCTGTGGTACCTTTGAGTCCCAAATCAAAAACTGATAAAACTTCAAATGGCCCTATCTTCTATACGGTACGTCCTACACCTATCAAATATTGCAACATACAAATGCTTGCAACTTTTTATTGTAGCGTCATAAAAACTTGAAATTTTGTAACAATAAAGTACTTGAGCCTCTTGTCAATTTAAGCTATCTCTCAAAGCTATGCTACCCTTGAGTCCCAAAGCAAACACTGATAAAATTTCAAATGGCCCTAACTTCTATACGGTACGTCCTACACCTATCAAAGTTTGCAACATACAAATGCTTGTAACTTTTTACTGGAGCGTCATAAAATCTTGAAATTTTTTAACAATAAAGTACTCGAGCCTCTTGTCAATTTAAGTTATCGCTCAAAGCTATGCTACACTGATGAAACTTCAAATGTCCCTAACTTCTATACGGTACGTCCTACACCTATCAAAGTTTGCAACATACAAATGCTTGTAACTTTTTACTGGAGCGTCATAAAACCTTCAAATTTTGTAACAATAAAGTACTTGAGTCTCTTGTCAATTTAAGTTATCGCTCAAAGCAATGCTACCGTTGAGTACCAAATCAAACACTGATAAAACTTCAAATGGCCCTTACTTCTATACGGTACGTCCTACACCTATCAAAGTTTGCAACATACAAATGCTTGTAACTATTTACTGGAGCGACATAAAACCTTGAAATTTTGTAACAATAAAGTACTCGAGCCTCTTGTCAATTTAAGCCATCGCTCAAAGCTATGCTACCCTTGAGTCCCAAATCAAACACTGATAAAACTACAAATGGCCCTAACTTCTATACGGTACGTCCTACACCTATCAAAGTTTGCAACATACAAATGATTGTAACTTTTTACTGGAGCGTCATAAAACCTTGAAATTTTTTAACAGTAAAGTACTCGAGCCTCTTGTCAATTTAAGCCATCGCTCAAAGCTATGCTACTATTGAGTCCCAAATCAAACACTGATAAAACTTCAAATGGCCACAACATCTATACGGTACGTCCTACACCTATCAAAGTTTGCAACATACAAATGCTTGTAACTTTTTACTGGAGCGTCATAAAACCTTAAAATTTTTTAACAATAAAGTACTCGAGCCTCTTGTCAATTTAAGTTATCGCTCAAAGCTATGCTACCCTTGAATCCCAAATCAAACACTGATAAAACTTCAAATTTCCCTAACTTCCATACGGTATGTCAACACCTATCAAAGTTTGCAACATACAAATGCTTGTAACTTTTTACTGGAGCGTCCTATAGCCTTCAAATTTTGTAACAATAAAGTACTCGAGTCACTTGTCAATTTAAGTTATCGCTCAAAGCAATGTTACCCTTGAGTCCCAAATCAAACACTGATAAAACTTCAAATGGCCCTTACTTCTATACAGTACGTCCTACACCTATCAAAGTTTGCAGGATACAAATGCTTGTAACTTTTTACTGGAGCGTCATAAAACCTTGAAATTTTTAGCAATAAAGTACTCGAGCCTCTTGTCAATTTAAGTTATCGCTCAAAGGTATGCTACCCTTGAGTCCCAAATCAAACACTGATGAAACTTCAAATGGCCCTAACTTCTATACGGTACGTCCTACAACTATCAAAGTTTGCAACATACAAACGCTTGTAACTTTTTACTGGAGCGTCATAAAACCTTGAAATTTTGTAACAATAAAGTACTCGAGCCTCTTGTCAATTTAAGCCATCGCTCAAAGCTATGCTACCCTTGAGTCCCAAATCAAACACTGATAAAACTACAAATGGCCCTAACTTCTATACGGTACGTCCTACACCTATCAAAGTTTGCAACATACAAATGATTGTAACTTTTTACTGGAGCGTCATAAAACCTTGAAATTTTTTAACAGTAAAGTACTCGAGCCTCTTGTCAATTTAAGCCATCGCTCAAAGCTATGCTACTATTGAGTCCCAAATCAAACACTGATAAAACTTCAAATGGCCACAACATCTATACGGTACGTCCTACACCTATCAAAGTTTGCAACATACAAATGCTTGTAACTTTTTACTGGAGCGTCATAAAACCTTAAAATTTTTTAACAATAAAGTACTCGAGCCTCTTGTCAATTTAAGTTATCGCTCAAAGCTATGCTACAATTGAATCCCAAATCAAACACTGATAAAACTTCAAATTTCCCTAACTTCTATACGGTATGTCAACACCTATCAAAGTTTGCAACATACAAATGCTTGTAACTTTTTACTGGAGCGTCCTATAGCCTTCAAATTTTGTAACAATAAAGTACTCGAGTCACTTGTCAATTTAAGTTATCGCTCAAAGCAATGTTACCCTTGAGTCCCAAATCAAACACTGATAAAACTTCAAATGGCCCTTACTTCTATACAGTACGTCCTACACCTATCAAAGTTTGCAGGATACAAATGCTTGTAACTTTTTACTGGAGCGTCATAAAACCTTGAAATTTTTAGCAATAAAGTACTCGAGCCTCTTGTCAATTTAAGTTATCGCTCAAAGGTATGCTACCCTTGAGTCCCAAATCAAACACTGATGAAACTTCAAATGGCCGTAACTTCTATACGGTACGTCCTACAACTATCAAAGTTTGCAACATACAAACGCTTGTAACTTTTTACTGGAGCGTCATAAAACCTTGAAATTTTGTAACAATAAAGTACTCGAGCCTCTTGTCAATTTAAGCCATCGCTCAAAGCTATGCTACCCTTGAGTCCCAAACCAAATACTGATAAAACTACAAATGGCCCTAACTTCTATACGGTACGTCCTACACCTATCAAAGTTTGCAATATACAAATGATTGTAACTTTTTACTGGAGCGTCATAAAACCTTGAAATTTTGTAACAATAAAGTACTCGAGCCTCTTGTCAATTTAAGCTATCGCTCAAAGCTTTGCTACCCTTGAGTCCCAAATCAAACACTGATAAAACTTCAAATGGCCCTAACTTCTATACGGTACGTCCTACACCTATCAAAGTTTGCAACATACAAATGCTTGTAACTTTTTACTGGAGCGTCATAAAACCTTGAAATTTTGTAACAATAAAGTACTCGAGCCTCTTGTCAATTTAAGTTATCGCTCAAAGCTATGCTACCCTTGAGTCCCAAATCAAACACTGATAAAACTTCAAATTTCCCTAACTTCTATACGGTATGTCCTACACCTATTAAAGTTTGCAACATACAAATGCTTGTAACTTTTTACTGGAGCGTCCTATAACCTTCAAATTTTGTAACAATAAAGTACTCGAGTCACTTGTCAATTTAAGTTTTCGCTCAAAGCAATGTTACCCTTGAGTCCCAAATCAAACACTGATAAAACTTCAAATGGCCCTAACTTCTATACGGTACGTCCTACACCTACCAAAGTTTGCAACATACAAATGCTTGTAACTTTTTACTGGAGCGTCATAAAACCTTGAAATTTTGTAACTATAAAGTACTCGAGCCTCTTGTCAATTTAAGCTATCGCTCAAAGCTGTGGTACCTTTGAGTCCCAAATCAAACACTGATAAAACTTCAAATGGCCCTAACTTCTATACGGTACGTCCTACGACTATCAAATTTTGCAACATACAAATGCTTGCAACTTTTTATTGTAGCGTCATAAAACCTTGAAATTTTGTAACAAGAAAGTACTTGAGCCTCTTGTCAATTTAAGCTATCCCTGAAAGCTATGCTACCCTTGAGTCCCAAAACAAACACTGATAAAACTTCAAATGGCCCTAACTTCTATACGGTACGTCCTACACCTATCAAAGTTTGCAACATACAAATGCTTGTAACTTTTTACTGGAGCGTCATAAAATCTTGAAATTTTTTAACAATAAAGTACTCGAGCCTCTTGTCAATTTAAGCCATCGCTCAAAGCTATGCTACCGTTGAGTCCCAAATCAAACACTGATAAAACTTCAAATGGCCCTTACTTCTCTACGGTACGTCCTACACCTATCAAAGTTTGCAACATACAAATGATTGTAACTTTTTACTGGACCGTCATAAAACCTTGAAATTTTGTAACAATTAAGTACTCGAGCCTCTTGTCAATTTAAGCTATCGCTCAAAGCTGTGGTACCGTTAAGTCCCAAATCAAAAACTGATAAAACTTCAAATGGCCCTATCTTCTATACGGTACGTCCTACACCTATCAAATATTGCAACATACAAATGCTTGCAACTTTTTATTGTAGCGTCATAAAAACTTGAAATTTTGTAACAATAAAGTACTTGAGCCTCTTGTCAATTTAAGCTATCCCTCAAAGCTATGCTACCCTTGAGTCCCAAAGCAAACACTGATAAAATTTCAAATGGCCCTAACTTCTATACGGTACGTCCTACACCTATCAAAGTTTGCAACATACAAATGCTTGTAACTTTTTACTGGAGCGTCATAAAATCTTGAAATTTTTTAACAATAAAGTACTCGAGCCTCTTGTCAATTTAAGTTATCGCTCAAAGCTATGCTACACTGATGAAACTTCAAATGTCCCTAACTTCTATACGGTACGTCCTACACCTATCAAAGTTTGCAACATACAAATGCTTGTAACTTTTTACTGGAGCGTCATAAAACCTTCAAATTTTGTAACAATAAAGTACTTGAGTCTCTTGTCAATTTAAGTTATCGCTCAAAGCAATGCTACCGTTGAGTACCAAATCAAACACTGATAAAACTTCAAATGGCCCTTACTTCTATACGGTACGTCCTACACCTATCAAAGTTTGCAACATACAAATGCTTGTAACTATTTACTGGAGCGTCATAAAACCTTGAAATTTTGAAACAATAAAGTACTCGAGCCTCTTGTCAATTTAAGCCATCGCTCAAAGCTATGCTACCCTTGAGTCCCAAATCAAACACTGATAAAACTACAAATGGCCCTAACTTCTATACGGTACGTCCTACACCTATCAAAGTTTGCAACATACAAATGCTTGTAACTTTTTACTGGAGCGTCATAAAACCTTGAAATTTTGTAACAATAAAGTACTCGAGCCTCTTGTCAATTTAAGCCATCGCTCAAAGCTATGCTACCCTTGAGTCCCAAACCAAATACTGATAAAACTACAAATGGCCCTAACTTCTATACGGTACGTCCTACACCTATCAAAGTTTGCAATATACAAATGATTGTAACTTTTTACTGGAGCGTCATAAAACCTTGAAATTTTGTAACAATAAAGTACTCGAGCCTCTTGTCAATTTAAGCTATCGCTCAAAGCTTTGCTACCCTTGAGTCCCAAATCAAACACTGATAAAACTTCAAATGGCCCTAACTTCTATACGGTACGTCCTACACCTATCAAAGTTTGCAACATACAAATGCTTGTAACTTTTTACTGGAGCGTCATAAAACCTTGAAATTTTGTAACAATAAAGTACTCGAGCCTCTTGTCAATTTAAGTTATCGCTCAAAGCTATGCTACCCTTGAGTCCCAAATCAAACACTGATAAAACTTCAAATTTCCCTAACTTCTATACGGTATGTCCTACACCTATTAAAGTTTGCAACATACAAATGCTTGTAACTTTTTACTGGAGCGTCCTATAACCTTCAAATTTTGTAACAATAAAGTACTCGAGTCACTTGTCAATTTAAGTTATCGCTCAAAGCAATGTTACCCTTGAGTCCCAAATCAAACACTGATAACACTTCAAATGGCCCTTACTTCTATACGGTACGTCCTACACCTATCAAATTTTGCAACATACAAATGCTTGCAACTTTTTATTGTAGCGTCATAAAACCTTGAAATTTTGTAACAATAAAGTACTTGAGCCTCTTGTCAATTTAAGTTATCGCTCAAAGCTATGCTACCCTTGAGTCCCTAATCAAACAGTGATAAAACTTCAAATTTCCATAACTTCTATACGGTATGTCCTACACCTATCAAAGTTTGCAACATACAAATGATTGTAACTTTTTACTGGAGCGTCATAAAACCTTGAAATTTTGTAACAATAAAGTACTCGAGCCTCTTGTCAATTTAAGCCATCGCTCAAAGCTATGCTACCGTTGAGTCCCAAATCAAACACTCATAAAACTTCAAATGGCCCTTACTTCTCTACGGTACGTCCGACACCTATCAAAGTTTGCAACATACAAATGATTGTAACTTTTTACTGGACCGTCATAAAACCTTGAAATTTTGTAACAATAAAGTACTCGAGCCTCTTGTCAATTTAAGCTATCGCTCAAAGCTGTGGTACCTTTAAGTCCCAAATCAAAAACTGATAAAACTTCAAATGGCCCTATCTTCTATACGGTACGTCCTACACCTATCAAATATTGCAACATACAAATGCTTGCAACTTTTTATTGTAGCGTCATAAAAACTTGAAATTTTGTAACAATAAAGTACTTGAGCCTCTTGTCAATTTAAGCTATCCCTCAAAGCTATGCTACCCTTGAGTCCCAAAGCAAACACTGATAAAATTTCAAATGGCCCTAACTTCTATACGGTACGTCCTACACCTATCAAAGTTTGCAACATACAAATGCTTGTAACTTTTTACTGGAGCGTCATAAAATCTTGAAATTTTTTAACAATAAAGTACTCGAGCCTCTTGTCAATTTAAGTTATCGCTCAAAGCTATGCTACACTGATGAAACTTCAAATGTCCCTAACTTCTATACGGTACGTCCTACACCTATCAAAGTTTGCAACATACAAATGCTTGTAACTTTTTACTGGAGCGTCATAAAACCTTCAAATTTTGTAACAATAAAGTACTTGAGTCTCTTGTCAATTTAAGTTATCGCTCAAAGCAATGCTACCGTTGAGTACAAAATCAAACACTGATAAAACTTCAAATGGCCCTTACTTCTATACGGTACGTCCTACACCTATCAAAGTTTGCAACATACAAATGCTTGTAACTATTTACTGGAGCGTCAGAAAACCTTGAAATTTTGTAACAATAAAGTACTCGAGCCTCTTGTCAATTTAAGCCATCGCTCAAAGCTATGCTACCCTTGAGTCCCAAATCAAACACTGATAAAACTACAAATGGCCCTAACTTCTATACGGTACGTCCTACACCTATCAAAGTTTGCAACATACAAATGATTGTAACTTTTTACTGGAGCGTCATAAAACCTTGAAATTTTGTAACAATAAAGTACTCGAGCCTCTTGTCAATTTAAGCCATCGCTCAAAGCTATGCTACCCTTGAGTCCCAAACCAAATACTGATAAAACTACAAATGGCCCTAACTTCTATACGGTACGTCCTACACCTATCAAAGTTTGCAATATACAAATTATTGTAACTTTTTACTGGAGCGTCATAAAACCTTGAAATTTTGTAACAATAAAGTACTCGAGCCTCTTGTGAATTTAAGCTATCGCTCAAAGCTTTGCTACCCTTGAGTCCCAAATCAAACACTGATAAAACTTCAAATGGCCCTAACTTCTATTCGGTACGTCCTACACCTATCAAAGTTTGCAACATACAAATGCTTGTAACTTTTTACTGGAGCGTCATAAAACCTTGAAATTTTGTAACAATAAAGTACTCGAGCCTCTTGTCAATTTAAGTTATCGCTCAAAGCTATGCTACCCTTGAGTCCCAAATCAAACACTGATTAAACTTCAAATTTCCCTAACTTCTATACGGTATGTCCTACACCTATTAAAGTTTGCAACATACAAATGCTTGTAACTTTTTACTGGAGCGTCCTATAACCTTCAAATTTTGTAACAATAAAGTACTCGAGTCACTTGTCAATTTAAGTTATCGCTCAAAGCAATGTTACCCTTGAGTCCCAAATCAAACACTGATAACACTTCAAATGGCCCTTGCTTCTATACGGTACGTCCTACACCTATCAAATTTTGCAACATACAAATGCTTGCAACTTTTTATTGTAGCGTCATAAAACCTTGAAATTTTGTAACAATAAAGTACTTGAGCCTCTTGTCAATTTAAGTTATCGCTCAAAGCTATGCTACCCTTGAGTCCCTAATCAAACAGTGATAAAACTTCAAATTTCCCTAACTTCTATACGGTATGTCCTACACCTATCAAAGTTTGCAACATACAAATGATTGTAACTTTTTACTGGAGCGTCATAAAACCTTGAAATTTTGTAACAATAAAGTACTCGAGCCTCTTGTCAATTTAAGCTATCGCTCAAAGCTATGCTACCCTTGAGTCCCAAATCAAACACTGATAAAACTTCAAATGGCCCTAACTTCTATACGGTACGACCTACACCTACCAAAGTTTGCAACATACAAATGCTTGTAACTTTTTACTGGAGCGTCATAAAACCTTGAAATTTTGTAACTATAAAGTACTCGAGCCTCTTGTCAATTTAAGCTATCGCTCAAAGCTGTGGTACCTTTGAGTCCCAAATCAAACACTGATAAAACTTCAAATGGCCCTAACTTCTATACGGTACGTCCTACGACTATCAAATTTTGCAACATACAAATGCTTGCAACTTTTTATTGTAGCGTCATAAAACCTTGAAATTTTGTAACAATAAAGTACTTGAGCCTCTTGTCAATTTAAGCTATCCCTCAAAGCTATGCTACCCTTGAGTCCCAAAACAAACACTGATAAAACTTCAAATGGCCCTAACTTCTATACGGTACGTCCTACACCTATCAAAGTTTGCAACATACAAATGCTTGTAACTTTTTACTGGAGCGTCATAAAATCTTGAAATTTTTTAACAATAAAGTACTCGAGCCTCTTGTCAATTTAAGCTATCGCTCAAAGCTGTGGTACCTTTAAGTCCCAAATCAAAAACTGATAAAACTTCAAATGGCCCTATCTTCTATACGGTACGTCCTACACCTATCAAATATTGCAACATACAAATGCTTGCAACTTTTTATTGTAGCGTCATAAAAACTTGAAATTTTGTAACAATAAAGTACTTGAGCCTCTTGTCAATTTAAGCTATCCCTCAAAGCTATGCTACCCTTGAGTCCCAAAGCAAACACTGATAAAATTTCAAATGGCCCTAACTTCTATACGGTACGTCCTACACCTATCAAAGTTTGCAACATACAAATGCTTGTAACTTTTTACTGGAGCGTCATAAAATCTTGAAATTTTTTAACAATAAAGTACTCGAGCCTCTTGTCAATTTAAGTTATCGCTCAAAGCTATGCTACACTGATGAAACTTCAAATGTCCCTAACTTCTATACGGTACGTCCTACACCTATCAAAGTTTGCAACATACAAATGCTTGTAACTTTTTACTGGAGCGTCATAAAACCTTCAAATTTTGTAACAATAAAGTACTTGAGTCTCTTGTCAATTTAAGTTATCGGTCAAAGCAATGTTACCCTTGAGTCCCAAATCAAACACTGATAAAACTACAAATGGCCCTAACTTCTATACGGTACGTCCTACAACTATCAAAGTTTGCAACATACAAATGCTTGTAACTTTTTACTGGAGCGTCATAAAACCTTGAAATTTTGTAACAATAAAGTACTCGAGCCTCTTGTCAATTTAAGTTATCGCTCAAAGGTATGCTACCCTTGAGTCCCAAATCAAACACTGATGAAACTTCAAATGGCCCTAACTTCTATACGGTACGTCCTACAACTATCAAAGTTTGCAACATACAAATGCTTGTAACTTTTTACTGGAGCGTCATAAAACCTTGAAATTTTGTAACAATAAAGTACTCGAGCCTCTTGTCAATTTAAGCCATCGCTCAAAGCTATGCTACCCTTGAATCCCAAACCAAATACTGATAAAACTACAAATGGCCCTAACTTCTATACGGTACGTCCTACACCTATCAAAGTTTGCAATATACAAATGATTGTAACTTTTTACTGGAGCGTCATAAAACCTTGAAATTTTGTAACAATAAAGTACTCGAGCCTCTTGTCAATTTAAGCTATCGCTCAAAGCTTTGCTACCCTTGAGTCCCAAATCAAACACTGATAAAACTTCAAATGGCCCTAACTTCTATACGGTACGTCCTACACCTATCAAAGTTTGCAACATACAAATGCTTGTAACTTTTTACTGGAGCGTCATAAAACCTTGAAATTTTGTAACAATAAAGTACTCGAGCCTCTTGTCAATTTAAGTTATCGCTCAAAGCTATGCTACCCTTGAGTCCCAAATCAAACACTGATAAAACTTCAAATTTCCCTAACTTCTATACGGTATGTCCTACACCTATTAAAGTTTGCAACATACAAATGCTTGTAACTTTTTACTGGAGCGTCCTATAACCTTCAAATTTTGTAACAATAAAGTACTCGAGTCACTTGTCAGTTTAAGTTATCGCTCAAAGCAATGTTACCCTTGAGTCCCAAATCAAACACTGATAACACTTCAAATGGCCCTTACTTCTATACGGTACGTCCTACACCTATCAAATTTTGCAACATACAAATGCTTGCAACTTTTTATTGTAGCGTCATAAAACCTTGAAATTTTGTAACAATAAAGTACTTGAGCCTCTTGTCAATTTAAGTTATCGCTCAAAGCTATGCTACCCTTGAGTCCCTAATCAAACAGTGATAAAACTTCAAATTTCCCTAACTTCTCTACGGTATGTCCTACACCTATCAAATTTTGCAACATACAAATGCTTGTAACTTTTTACTGGAGCGTCCTATAACCTTCAAATTTTGTAACAATAAAGTACTCGAGTCACTTGTCAATTTAAGTTATCGGTCAAAGCAATGTTACCCTTGAGTCCCAAATCAAACACTGATAAAACTTCAAATGGGCCTAACTTTTATACGGTACGACCTACAACTATCAAAGTTTGCAACATACAAATGCTTGTAACTTTTTACTGGAGCGTCATAAAACCTTGAAATTTTGTAACAATAAAGTACTCGAGCCTCTTGTCAATTTAAGCCATCGCTCAAAGCTATGCTACCTTTGAGTCCCAAATCAAACACTGATAAAACTTCAAATGGCTCTAACTTCTATACGGTACGTCCTACACCTATCAAAGTTTGCAACATACAAATGCTTGTAGCTTTTTACTGGGGCGTCATAAGACCTTGAAATTTTGTAACAATAAAGTACTCGAGCCTCTTGTCAATTTAAGCTATCGCTCAAAGCTATGCTACCCTTGAGTCCCAAATCAAACAATGATAAAACTTCAAATGGCCCTAATTTCTATACCGTACGTCCTACACCTATCAAAGTTTGCAACATACAAATGCTTGTAACTTTTTACTGGAGCTTCATAAAACCTTGAAATTTTGTAACAATAAAGTACGCGAGCCTCTTGTCAATTTAAGCCATCGCTCAAAGCTATGCTACCCTTGAGTCCGAAATCAAACACTGCTAAAACTTCAAATGGCCCTAATTTCTATACCGTACGTCCTACACCTATCAAAGTTTGCAACATACAAATGCTTGTAACTTTTTACTGGAGCGTCATAAAACCTTGAAATTTTGTAAAAATAAAGTACTCGAGCCTCTTGTCAATTTAAGCTATCGCTCAAGGCTATGGTACCCTTGAGTCCCAAATCAAACACTGATAAAACTTCAAATGGCCCTAACTTCTATACGGTACGTCCTACACCTATCAAATTTTGCAACATACAAACGCTTGCAACTTTTTATTGTAGCGTCATAAAACCTTGAAATTTTGTAACAATAAAGTACTTGAGCCTCTTGTCAATTTAAGCTATCCCTCAAAGCTATGCTATCCTTGAGTCCCAAAACAAACACTGATAAAATTTCAAATGGCCCTAACTTCTATACGGTACGTCCTATACCTATCAAAGTTTGCAACATACAAATGCTTGTAACTTTTTACTGGAGCGTCATAAAACCTTGAAATTTTTTAACAGTAAAGTACTCGAGCATCTTGTCAATTTAAGTTATCGCTCAAGGCTATGCTACCCTTGAGTCCCAAATCAAACACTGATACAACTTCAAATGGCCCTAACTTCTATACGGTATGTCCTACACCTATCAAAGTTTGCAACATACAAATGCTTGTAACTTTTTACTGGAGCGTCCTATAACCTTCAAATTTTGTAACAATAAAGTACTCGAGTCACTTGTCAATTTAAGTTATCGGTCAAAGCAATGTTACCCTTGAGTCCCAAATCAAACACTGATAAAACTTCAAATGGCCCTAACTTCTATACGGTACGACCTACAACTATCAAAGTTTGCAACATACAAATGCTTGTAACTTTTTACTGGAGCGTCATAAAACCTTGAAATTTTGTAACAATAAAGTACTCGAGCCTCTTGTCAATTTAAGCCATCGCTCAAAGCTATGCTACCTTTGAGTCCCAAATCAAACACTGATAAAACTTCAAATGGCCCTAACTTCTATACCGTACATCCTACACCTATCAAATTTTGCAACATACAAATGCTTGCAACTTTTTATTGTAGCGTCATAAAACCTTGAAATTTTGTAACAATAAAGTACTTGAGCCTCTTGTCAATTTAAGCTATCCCTCAAAGCTATGCTACCCTTGAGTCCCAAAACAAACACTGATAAAATTTCAAATGGCCCTAACTTCTATACGGTACGTCCTACACCTATCAAAGTTTGCAACATACAAATGCTTATAACTTTTTACTGGAGCGTCATAAAACCTTGAAATTTTGTAACAATAAAGTACTCGAGCCTCTTGTCAATTTAAGCTATCGCTCAAGGCTATGGTACCCTTGAGTCCCAAATCAAACACTAATAAAATTTCAAATGGCTCTAACTTCTATACGGTACGTCCTACACCTATCAAAGTTTGCAACATACAAATGCTTGTAGCTTTTTACTGGAGCGTCATAAGACCTTGAAATTTTGTAACAATAAAGTACTCGAGCCTCTTGTCAATTTAAGCTATCGCTCAAAGCTATGCTACCCTTGAGTCAAAAATCAAACAATGATAAAACTTCAAATGGCCCTAATTTCTATACCGTACGTCCTACACCTATCAAAGTTTGCAACATACAAATGCTTGTAACTTTTTACTGGAGCTTCATAAAACCTTGAAATTTTGTAACAATAAAGTACGCGAGCCTCTTGTCAATTTAAGCCATCGCTCAAAGCTATGCTACCCTTGAGTCCGAAATCAAACACTGCTAAAACTTCAAATGGCCCTGATTTCTATACCGTACGTCCTACACCTATCAAAGTTTGCAACATACAAATGCTTGTAACTTTTTACTGGAGCGTCATAAAACCTTGAAATTTTGTAAAAATAAAGTGCTCGAGCCTCTTGTCAATTTAAGCTATCGCTCAAGGCTATGGTACCCTTGAGTCCCAAATCAAACACTGATAAAACTTCAAATGGCCCTAACTTCTATACGGTACGTCCTACACCTATCAAATTTTGCAACATACAAACGCTTGCAACTTTTTATTGTAGCGTCATAAAACCTTGAAATTTTGTAACAATAAAGTACTCGAGCCTCTTGTCAATTTAAGCTATCGCTCAAGGCAATGGTACCCTTGAGTACCAAATCAAACACTGATAAAACTTCAAATGGCCCTTACTTCTATACGGTACGACCTACAACTATCAAAGTTTGCAACATACAAATGCTTGTAACTTTTTACTGGAGCGTCATAAAACCTTGAAATTTTGTAACAATAAAGTACTTGAGCCTCTTGTCAATTTAAGTTATCGCTCAAAGCTATGCTACCCTTGAGTCCCTAATCAAACAGTGATAAAACTTCAAATTTCCCTAACTTCAATACGGTATGTCCTACACCTATCAAAGTTTGCAACATACAAATGCTTGTAACTTTTTACTGGAGCGTCCTATAACCTTCAAATTTTGTAACAATAAAGTACTCGAGTCACTTGTCAATTTAAGTTATCGGTCAAAGCAATGTTACCCTTGAGTCCCAAATCAAACACTGATAAAACTTCAAATGGCCCTAACTTCTATACGGTACGACCTACAACTATCAAAGTTTGCAACATACAAATGCTTGTAACTTTTTACTGGAGCGTCATAAAACCTTGAAATTTTGTAACAATAAAGTACTCGAGCCTCTTGTCAATTTAAGCCATCGCTCAAAGCTATGCTACCTTTGAGTCCCAAATCAAACACTGATAAAACTTCAAATGGCCCTAACTGCTATACCGTACATCCTACACCTATCAAATTTTGCAACATACAAATGCTTGCAACTTTTTATTGTAGCGTCATAAAACCTTGAAATTTTGTAACAATAAAGTACTTGAGCCTCTTGTCAATTTAAGCTATCCCTCAAAGCTATGCTACCCTTGAGTCCCAAAACAAACACTGATAAAATTTCAAATGGCCCTCACTTCTATACGGTACGTCCTACACCTATCAAAGTTTGCAACATACAAATGCTTCTAACTTTTTACTGTAGCGTCATAAAACCTTGAAATTTTGTAACAATAAACTACTCGAGCCTCTTGTCAATTTAAGCTATCGCTCAAGGCTATGGTACCCTTGAGTCCCAAATCAAACACTAATAAAACTTCAAATGGCTCTAACTTCTATACGGTACGTCCTACACCTATCAAAGTTTGCAACATACAAATGCTTGTAGCTTTTTACTGGAGCGTCATAAGACCTTGAAATTTTGTAACAATAAAGTACTCGAGCCTCTTGTCAATTTAAGCTATCGCTCAAAGCTATGCTACCCTTGAGTCCCAAATCAAACAATGATAAAACTTCAAATGGCCCTAATTTCTATACCGTACGTCCTACACCTATCAAAGTTTGCAACATACAAATGCTTGTAACTTTTTACTGGAGCTTCATAAAACCTTGAAATTTTGTAACAATAAAGTACGCGAGCCTCTTGTCAATTTAAGCCATCGCTCAAAGCTATGCTACCCTTGAGTCCGAAATCAAAAACTGCTAAAACTTCAAATGGCCCTAATTTCTATACCGTACGTCCTACACCTATCAAAGTTTGCAACATACAAATGCTTGTAACTTTTTACTGGAGCGTCATAAAACCTTGAAATTTTGTAAAAATAAAGTACTCGAGCCTCTTGTCAATTTAAGCTATCGCTCAAGGCTATGGTACCCTTGAGTCCCAAATCAAACACTGATAAAACTTCAAATGGCCCTAACTTCTATACGGTACGTCCTACACCTATCAAATTTTGCAACATACAAACGCTTGCAACTTTTTATTGTAGCGTCATAAAACCTTGAAATTTTGTAACAATAAAGTACTTGAGCCTCTTGTCAATTTAAGCTATCCCTCAAAGCTATGCTATCCTTGAGTCCCAAAACAAACACTGATAAAATTTCAAATGGCCCTAACTTCTATACGGTACGTCCTACACCTATCAAAGTTTGCAACATACAAATGCTTGTAACTTTTTACTGGAGCGTCATAAAACCTTGAAATTTTTTAACAGTAAAGTACTCGAGCATCTTGTCAATTTAAGTTATCGCTCAAGGCTATGCTACCCTTGAGTCCTAAATCAAACACTGATACAACTTCAAATGGCCCTAACTTCTATACGGTACGTCCTACACCTATCAAAGTTTGCAACATACAAATGCTTCTAACTTTATACTGGAGCGTCATAAAACCTTGAAATTTTGTAACAATGAAGTACTCGAGCCTCTTGTCAATTTAAGCTATCGCTCAAGGCAATGGTACCCTTGAGTACCAAATCAAACACTGATAAAACTTCAAATGGCCCTAACTTCTATACGGTACGTCCTACACCTATCAAAGTTTCCAACATACAAATGCTTGTAGCTTTTCACTGGAGCGTCATAAGACCTTGAAATTTTGTAACAATAAAGTACTCGAGCCTCTTGTCAATTTAAGCTATCGCTCAAAGCTATGCCACCCTTGAGTCCCAAATCAAACAACGATAAAACTTCAAATGGCCCTAATTTCTATACGGTACGTCCTACACCTATCAAAGTTTGCAACATACAAATGCTTGTAACTTTTTACTGGAGCGTCATAACACCTTGAAATTTTGTAACAATAAAGTACTCGAGCCTCTTGTCAATTTAAGCCATCGCTCAAAGCTATGCTACCCTTGAGTCCCAAATCAAACACTGATAAAACTACAAATGGCCCTAACTTATATACGGTACGTCCTAGACCTATCAAAGTTTGCAATATACAAATGATTGTTACTTTTTACTGGAGCGTCATAAAACCTT
Source organism: Clusia tigrina (assembly GCA_920105625.2). Taxonomy (NCBI): domain Eukaryota; kingdom Metazoa; phylum Arthropoda; class Insecta; order Diptera; family Clusiidae; genus Clusia; species Clusia tigrina. The sequence goes on along the minus strand of CAKKTE020000546.1, from coordinate 568,950 downwards.
GAAATTTTGTAACAATAAAGTACTCGAGCCTCTTGTCAATTTAAGCCATCGCTCAAAGCTATGCTACCTTTGAGTCCCAAATCAAACACTGATAAAACTTCAAATGGCCCTAACTGCTATACCGTACATCCTACACCTATCAAATTTTGCAACATACAAATGCTTGCAACTTTTTATTGTAGCGTCATAAAACCTTGAAATTTGTAACAATAAAGTACTTGAGCCTCTTGTCAATTTAAGCTATCCCTCAAAGCTATGCTACCCTTGAGTCCCAAAACAAACACTGATAAAATTTCAAATGGCCCTAACTTCTATACGGTACGTCCTACACCTATCAAAGTTTGCAACATACAAATGCTTCTAACTTTTTACTGTAGCGTCATAAAACCTTGAAATTTTGTAACAATAAACTACTCGAGCCTCTTGTCAATTTAAGCTATCGCTCAAGGCTATGCTACCCTTGAGTCCCAAATCAAACACTGATAAAACTACAAATGGCCCTAACTTCTATACGGTAAGTCCTACACCTATCAAAGTTTGCAACATACAAATGCTTCTAACTTTTTACTGGAGCGTCATAAAACCTTGAAATTTTGTAACAATAAAGTACTCGAGCCTCTTGTCAATTTAAGCTATCGCTCAAGGCAATGGTGCCCTTGAGTCCCAAATCAATCACTGATAAAACTTCAAATGGCCCTAACTACTATACGGTACGTCCTACACCTATCAAAGTTTGCAACATACAAATGCTTGTAGCTTTTTACTGGAGCGTCATAAGAACTTGAAATTTTGTAACAATAAAGTACTCGAGTCTCTTGTCAATTTAAGCTACCGCTCAAAGCTATGCTACCCTTGAGTCCCAAATCAAACAATGATAAAACTTCAAATGGCCCTAACTTCTATACGGTACGTCCTACACCTATCGAAGTTTGCAACATACAAATGCTTGTAACTTTTTACTGGAGCGTCATAAGACCTTGAAATTTTGTAACAATAAAGTACTCGAGCCTCTTGTCAATTTTGACATCGCTCAAAGCTATGCTACCCATGAGTGCCAAATCAAACACTGATAAAACTACAAATGGCCCTAACTTCTATACGGTACGTCCTACACCTATCAAAGTTTGCAATATACAAATGCTTGTAACTTTTTACTGGAGCGTCATAAAACCCTGAAATTTTGTAACAATAAAGTACTCGAGCCTCTTGTCAATTTAAGCTATCGCTCAAAGCTGTGGTACCTTTGAGTCCCAAATCAAACACTGATAAAACTTCAAATGGCCCTAACTTCTATACGGTACGTCCTACACCTATCAAATTTTGCAACATACAAATGCTTTCAACTTTTTATTGTAGCGTCATAAAAACTTGAATTTTTGTAACAATAAAGTACTTGAGCCTCTTGTCAATTTAAGCTATCCCTGAAAGCTATGCTACCCTTGAGTCCCAAAACAAACACTGATAAAATTTCGAATGGCCCTAACTTCTATACGGTACGTCCTACACCTATCAAAGTTTGCAACATACAAATGCTTGTAACTTTTTACTGGAGCGTCATAAAACCTTGAAATTTTTTAACAGTAAAGTACTCGAGCGTCTTGTCAATTTAAGTTATCGCTCAAGGCTATGCTACCCTTGAGTCCCAAATCAAACACTGATAAAACTTCAAATGGCCCCTAACTTCTATACGGTACGTCCTACACCTATCAAAGTTTGCAACATACAAATGCTTCTAAACTTTTTACTGGAGCGTCATAAAACCTTGAAATTTTGTAACAATAAAGTACTCGAGCCTCTTGTCAATTTAAGCTATCGCTCAAGGCAATGGTACCCTTGAGTCCCAAATCAAACACTGATAAAACTTCAAATGGCCCTAACTTCTATACGGTACGTCCTACACCTATCAAAGTTTGCAACATACAAATGCTTGTAACTTTTTACTGGAGCGTCATAAGACCGTGAAATTTTGTAACAATAAAGTACTCGAGCCTCTTGTCAATTTAAGCCATCGCTCAAAGCTATGCTACCCTTGAGTCCCAAATCAAACATTGATAAAACTACAAATGGCCCTAACTTCTATACGGTACGTCCTACACCTATCAAAGTTTGCAATATACAAATGATTGTTACTTTTTACTGGAGCGTCATAAAACCCTGAAATTTTGTAACAATAAAGTACTCGAGCCTCTTGTCAATTTAAGCTATCGCTCAAAGCTATGCTACCCTTGAGTCCCAAATCAAACACTGATAAAATTTCAAATGGCCCTAACTTCTATACAGTACGTCCTACACCTATCAAAGTTTGTAACATACAAATGCTTGTAACTTTTTACTGGAGCGTCATAAACCTTCAAATTTTTGTAACAATAAAGTACTCGAGTCACTTGTCAATTTAAGTTATCGGTCAAAGCAATGTTACCCTTGAGTCCCAAATCAAACACTGATAAAACTTCAAATGGCCCTAACTTCTATACGGTACGACCTACAACTATCAAAGTTTGCAACATACAAATGCTTGTAACTTTTTACTGGAGCGTCATAAAACCTTGAAATTTTGTAACAATAAAGTACTCGAGCCTCTTGTCAATTTAAGCCATCGCTCAAAGCTATGCTACCTTTGAGTCCCAAATCAAACACTGATAAAACTTCAAATGGCCCTAACTTCTATACCGTACATCCTACACCTATCAAATTTTGCAACATACAAATGCTTGCAACTTTTTATTGTAGCGTCATAAAACCTTGAAATTTTGTAACAATAAAGTACTTGAGCCTCTTGTCAATTTAAGCTATCCCTCAAAGCTATGCTACCCTTGAGTCCCAAAACAAACACTGATAAAATTTCAAATGGCCCTAACTTCTATACGGTACGTCCTACACCTATCAAAGTTTGCAACATACAAATGCTTCTAACTTTTTACTGGAGCGTCATAAAACCTTGAAATTTTGTAACAATAAAGTACTCGAGCCTCTTGTCAATTTAAGCTATCGCTCAAGGCTATGGTACCCTTGAGTCCCAAATCAAACACTAATAATACTTCAAATGGCTCTAACTTCTATACGGTACGTCCTACACCTATCAAAGTTTGCAATATACAAATGCTTGTAGCTTTTTACTGGAGCGTCATAAGACCTTGAAATTTTGTAACAATAAAGTACTCGAGCCTCTTGTCAATTTAAGCTATCGCTCAAAGCTATGCTACCCTTGAGTCAAAAATCAAACAATGATAAAACTTCAAATGGCCCTAATTTCTATACCGTACGTCCTACACCTATCAAAGTTTGCAACATACAAATGCTTGTAACTTTTTACTGGAGCTTCATAAAACCTTGAAATTTTGTAACAATAAAGTACGCGAGCCTCTTGTCAATTTAAGCCATCGCTCAAAGCTATGCTACCCTTGAGTCCGAAATCAAACACTGCTAAAACTTCAAATGGCCCTAATTTCTATACCGTACGTCCTACACCTATCAAAGTTTGCAACATACAAATGCTTGTAACTTTTTACTGGAGCGTCATAAAACCTTGAAATTTTGTAAAAATAAAGTGCTCGAGCCTCTTGTCAATTTAAGCTATCGCTCAAGGCTATGGTACCCTTGAGTCCCAAATCAAACACTGATAAAACTTCAAATGGCCCTAACTTCTATACGGTACGTCCTACACCTATCAAATTTTGCAACATACAAACGCTTGCAACTTTTTATTGTAGCGTCATAAAACCTTGAAATTTTGTAACAATAAAGTACTCGAGCCTCTTGTCAATTTAAGCTATCGCTCAAGGCAATGGTACCCTTGAGTACCAAATCAAACACTGATAAAACTTCAAATGGCCCTTACTTCTATACGGTACGACCTACAACTATCAAAGTTTGCAACATACAAATGCTTGTAACTTTTTACTGGAGCGTCATAAAACCTTGAAATTTTGTAACAATAAAGTACTTGAGCCTCTTGTCAATTTAAGTTATCGCTCAAAGCTATGCTACCCTTGAGTCCCTAATCAAACAGTGATAAAACTTCAAATTTCCCTAACTTCAATACGGTATGTCCTACACCTATCAAAGTTTGCAACATACAAATGCTTGTAACTTTTTACTGGAGCGTCCTATAACCTTCAAATTTTGTAACAATAAAGTACTCGAGTCACTTGTCAATTTAAGTTATCGGTCAAAGCAATGTTACCCTTGAGTCCCAAATCAAACACTGATAAAACTTCAAATGGCCCTAACTTCTATACGGTACGACCTACAACTATCAAAGTTTGCAACATACAAATGCTTGTAACTTTTTACTGGAGCGTCATAAAACCTTGAAATTTTGTAACAATAAAGTACTCGAGCCTCTTGTCAATTTAAGCCATCGCTCAAAGCTATGCTACCTTTGAGTCCCAAATCAAACACTGATAAAACTTCAAATGGCCCTAACTGCTATACCGTACATCCTACACCTATCAAATTTTGCAACATACAAATGCTTGCAACTTTTTATTGTAGCGTCATAAAACCTTGAAATTTTGTAACAATAAAGTACTTGAGCCTCTTGTCAATTTAAGCTATCCCTCAAAGCTATGCTACCCTTGAGTCCCAAAACAAACACTGATAAAATTTCAAATGGCCCTAACTTCTATACGGTACGTCCTACACCTATCAAAGTTTGCAACATACAAATGCTTCTAACTTTTTACTGTAGCGTCATAAAACCTTGAAATTTTGTAACAATAAACTACTCGAGCCTCTTGTCAATTTAAGCTATCGCTCAAGGCTATGGTACCCTTGAGTCCCAAATCAAACACTAATAAAACTTCAAATGGCTCTAACTTCTATACGGTATGTCCTACACCTATCAAAGTTTGCAACATACAAATGCTTGTAGCTTTTTACTGGAGCGTCATAAGACCTTGAAATTTTGTAACAATAAAGTACTCGAGCCTCTTGTCAATTTAAGCTATCGCTCAAAGCTATGCTACCCTTGAGTCCCAAATCAAACAATGATAAAACTTCAAATGGCCCTAATTTCTATACCGTACGTCCTACACCTATCAAAGTTTGCAACATACAAATGCTTGTAACTTTTTACTGGAGCTTCATAAAACCTTGAAATTTTGTAACAATAAAGTACGCGAGCCTCTTGTCAATTTAAGCCATCGCTCAAAGCTATGCTACCCTTGAGTCCGAAATCAAAAACTGCTAAAACTTCAAATGGCCCTAATTTCTATACCGTACGTCCTACACCTATCAAAGTTTGCAACATACAAATGCTTGTAACTTTTTACTGGAGCGTCATAAAACCTTGAAATTTTGTAAAAATAAAGAACTCGAGCCTCTTGTCAATTTAAGCTATCGCTCAAGGCTATGGTACCCTTGAGTCCCAAATCAAACACTGATAAAACTTCAAATGGCCCTAACTTCTATACGGTACGTCCTACACCTATCAAATTTTGCAACATACAAACGCTTGCAACTTTTTATTGTAGCGTCATAAAACCTTGAAATTTTGTAACAATAAAGTACTTGAGCCTCTTGTCAATTTAAGCTATCCCTCAAAGCTATGCTATCCTTGAGTCCCAAAACAAACACTGATAAAATTTCAAATGGCCCTAACTTCTATACGGTACGTCCTACACCTATCAAAGTTTGCAACATACAAATGCTTGTAACTTTTTACTGGAGCGTCATAAAACCTTGAAATTTTTTAACAGTAAAGTACTCGAGCATCTTGTCAATTTAAGTTATCGCTCAAGGCTATGCTACCCTTGAGTCAAAAATCAAACACTGATACAACTTCAAATGGCCCTAACTTCTATACGGTACGTCCTACACCTATCAAAGTTTGCAACATACAAATGCTTCTAACTTTATACTGGAGCGTCATAAAACCTTGAAATTTTGTAACAATGAAGTACTCGAGCCTCTTGTCAATTTAAGCTATCGCTCAAGGCAATGGTACCCTTGAGTACCAAATCAAACACTGATAAAACTTCAAATGGCCCTAACTTCTATACGGTACGTCCTACACCTATCAAAGTTTCCAACATACAAATGCTTGTAGCTTTTCACTGGAGCGTCATAAGACCTTGAAATTTTGTAACAATAAAGTACTCGAGCCTCTTGTCAATTTAAGCTATCGCTCAAAGCTATGCCACCCTTGAGTCCCAAATCAAACAACGATAAAACTTCAAATGGCCCTAATTTCTATACGGTACGTCCTACACCTATCAAAGTTTGCAACATACAAATGCTTGTAACTTTTTACTGGAGCGTCATAACACCTTGAAATTTTGTAACAATAAAGTACTCGAGCCTCTTGTCAATTTAAGCCATCGCTCAAAGCTATGCTACCCTTGAGTCCCAAATCAAACACTGATAAAACTACAAATGGCCCTAACTTATATACGGTACGTCCTAGACCTATCAAAGTTTGCAATATACAAATGATTGTTACTTTTTACTGGAGCGTCATAAAACCTTGAAATTTTGTAACAATAAAGTATTCGAGCCTCTTGTCAATTTAAGCTATCGCTCAAAGCTATGCTACCCTTGAGTCCCAAATCAAACACTGATACAACTTCAAATGGCCCTAACTTCTATACGGTACGTCCTACACCTATCAAAGTTTGCAACATACAAATGCTTGTAACTTTTTACTGGAGCGTCATAAAACCTTGAAATTTTGTAACAGTAAAGTACTCGAGCATCTTGTCAATTTAAGTTATCGCTCAAGGCTATGCTACCCTTGAGTCCCAAATCAAACACTGATAAAACTTCAAATGGCCCTAACTTCTATACGGTAAGTCCTACACCTATCAAAGTTTGCAACATACAAATGCTTCTAACTTTTTACTGGAGCGTCATAAAACCTTGAAATTTTGTAACAATAAAGTACTCGAGCCTCTTGTCAATTTAAGCTATCGCTCAAGGCAATGGTGCCCTTGAGTCCCAAATCAATCACTGATAAAACTTCAAATGGCCCTAACTACTATACGGTACGTCCTACACCTATCAAAGTTTGCAACATACAAATGCTTGTAGCTTTTTACTGGAGCGTCATAAGAACTTGAAATTTTGTAACAATAAAGTACTCGAGTCTCTTGTCAATTTAAGCTACCGCTCAAAGCTATGCTACCCTTGAGTCCCAAATCAAACAATGATAAAACTTCAAATGGCCCTAATTTCTATACGGTACGTCCTACACCTATCAAAGTTTGCAACATACAAATGCTTGTAACTTTTTACTGGAGCGTCATAAAACCTTGAAATTTTGTAACAATAAAGTACTCGAGCCTCTTGTCAATTTAAGACATCGCTCAAAGCTATGCTACCCATGAGTCCCAAATCAAACACTGATAAAACTACAAATGGCCCTAACTTCTATACGGTACGTCCTACACCTATCAAAGTTTGCAATATACAAATGCTTGTAACTTTTTACTGGAGCGTCATAAAACCCTGAAATTTTGTAACAATAAAGTACTCGAGCCTCTTGTCAATTTAAGCTATCGCTCAAAGCTGTGGTACCTTTGAGTCCCAAATCAAACACTGATAAAACTTCAAATGGCCCTAACTTCTATACGGTACGTCCTACACCTATCAAATTTTGCAACATACAAATGCTTTCAACTTTTTATTGTAGCGTCATAAAAACTTGAATTTTTGTAACAATAAAGTACTTGAGCCTCTTGTCAATTTAAGCTATCCCTGAAAGCTATGCTACCCTTGAGTCCCAAAACAAACACTGATAAAATTTCGAATGGCCCTAACTTCTATACGGTACGTCCTACACCTATCAAAGTTTGCAACATACAAATGCTTGTAACTTTTTACTGGAGCGTCATAAAACCTTGAAATTTTTTAACAGTAAAGTACTCGAGCATCTTGTCAATTTAAGTTATCGCTCAAGGCTATGCTACCCTTGAGTCCCAAATCAAACACTGATAAAACTTCAAATGGCCCTAACTTCTATACGGTACGTCCTACACCTATCAAAGTTTGCAACATACAAATGCTTCTAACTTTTTACTGGAGCGTCATAAAACCTTGAAATTTTGTAACAATAAAGTACTCGAGCCTCTTGTCAATTTAAGCTATCGCTCAAGGCAATGGTACCCTTGAGTCCCAAATCAAACACTGATAAAACTTCAAATGGCCCTAACTTCTATACGGTACGTCCTACACCTATCAAAGTTTGCAACATACAAATGCTTGTAACTTTTTACTGGAGCGTCATAAGACCTTGAAATTTTGTAACAATAAAGTACTCGAGCCTCTTGTCAATTTAAGCCATCGCTCAAAGCTATGCTACCCTTGAGTCCCAAATCAAACATTGATAAAACTACAAATGGCCCTAACTTCTATACGGTACGTCCTACACCTATCAAAGTTTGCAATATACAAATGATTGTTACTTTTTACTGGAGCGTCATAAAACCCTGAAATTTTGTAACAATAAAGTACTCGAGCCTCTTGTCAATTTAAGCTATCGCTCAAAGCTATGCTACCCTTGAGTCCCAAATCAAACACTGATAAAATTTCAAATGGCCCTAACTTCTATACAGTACGTCCTACACCTATCAAAGTTTGTAACATACAAATGCTTGTAACTTTTTACTGGAGCGTCATAAAACCTTGAAATTTTGTAACAATAAAGTACTCGAGCCTCCTGTCAATTTAAGCTATCGCTCAAAGCTATGCTAGCCTTGAGTCCCAAATCAAAAACTGATAAAACTTCAAATGGCCCTTACTTCTATACGGTACGTCCTACACCTATCAAAGTTTGCAACATACAAATGCTTGGAGCTTTTTACTGGAGCGTCATAAAACCTTGAAATTTTGTAACAATAAAGTACTCGAGCCTCCTGTCAATTTAAGCTATCGCTCAAAGCTATGCTAGCCTTGAGTCCCAAAACAAAAACTGATAAAACTTCAAATGGCCCTTACTTCTATAGGGTACGTCCTACACCTATCAAAGTTTGCAACATACAAATGCTTGTAAATTTTTACTGGAGCGTCATAAAACCTTGAAATTTTGTAACAATAAAGTACTCGAGCCTCTTGTCAATTTAAGCTATCCCTGAAAGCTATGCTACCCTTGAGTCCCAAAACAAACACTGATAAAATTTCAAATGGCCCTAACTTCTATACGGTACGTCCTACACCTATCAAAGTTTGCAATATACAAATGCTTGTAACTTTTTACTGGAGCGTCATAAAACCTTGAAATTTTTTAACAGTAAAGTACTCGAGCATCTTGTCAATTTAAGTTATCGCTCTAGGCTATGCTACCCTTGAGTCCCAAATCAAACACTGATAAAACTTCAAATGGCCCTAACTTCTATACGGTACGTCCTACACCTATCAAAGTTTGCAACATACAAATGCTTCTAACTTTTTACTGGAGCGTCATAAAACCTTGAAATTTTGTAACAATAAAGTACTCGAGCCTCTTGTCAATTTAAGCTATCGCTCAAGGCAGTTTTACCCTTGAGTCCCAAATCAAACACTGATAAAACTTCAAATGGCCCTAACTTCTATACGGTACGTCCTACACCTATCAAAGTTTGCAACATACAAATGCTTGTAGCTTTTTACTGGAGCGTCATAAGACCTTGAAGTTTTGTAACAATAAAGTGCTCGAGCCTCTTGTCAATTTAAGCTATCGCTCAAAGCTATGCTACCCTTGAGTCCCAAATCAAACAATGATAAAACTTCAAATTACCCTAATTTCTATACGGTACGTCCTACACCTATCAAAGTTTGCAACATACAAATGCTTGTAACTTTTTACTGGAGCTCCATAAAACCTTGAAATTTTGTAACAATAAAGTACGCGAGCCTCTTGTCAATTTAAGCCATCGTTCAAAGCTATGCTACCCTTGAGTCCCAAATCAAAAACTGATAAAACTTCAAATGGCCCTAACTGCTATACAGTACGTCCTACACCTATCAAAGTTTGCAACATACAAATGCTTGTAACTTTTTACTGGAGCGTCATAAAACCTTGAAATTTTGTAACAATAAAGTACTCGAGCCTCTTGTCAATTTAAGCTATCGCTCAAAGCTATGCTACCCTTGAGTCCCAAATCAAAAACTGATAAAACTTCAAATGGCCCTTACTTCTATACGGTACGTCCTACACCTATCAAAGTTTGCAACATACAAATGCTTGTAACTTTTTACTGGAGCGTCATAAAACCTTGAAATTTTGTAACAATAAAGTACTCGAGCCTCCTGTCAATTTAAGCTATCGCTCAAAGCTATGCTAGCCTTGAGTCCCAAAACAAAAACTGATAAAACTTCAAATGGCCCTTACTTCTATACGGTACGTCCTACACCTATCAAAGTTTGCAACATACAAATGCTTGTAACTTTTTACTGGAGCGTCATAAAACCTTGAAATTTTGTAACAATAAAGTACGCGAGCCTCTTGTCAATTTAAGCCATCGTTCAAAGCTATGCTACCCTTGAGTCCCAAATCAAACACTGCTAAGACTTCAAATGGCCCTAACTGCTATACAGTACGTCCTACAACTATCAAAGTTTGCAACATACAAATGCTTGTAACTTTTCACTGGAGCGTCATAAAACCTTGAAATTTTGTAACAATAAAGTACTCGAGCCTATTGTCAATTTAAGCTATCGCTCAAAGCTATGCTAACCTTGAATCCCAAATCAACCACTGAGAAAACTTCAAATGGCCCTAATTTCTTTACGGCACATCCTACACGTATCAAAGTTTGCAACATACAAATGCTTGTAACTTGTTACTGGAGCGTCATAAGACCTTGAAATTTTGTAACAATAAAGTACTCGAGCCTCTTGTCAATTTAAGCTATCGCTCAAAGCTATGCTACCCTTGAGTCCCAAATCAAACAATGATAAAACTTCAAATGGCCCTAACTTCTATACGGTACGTCCTACACCTATCAAAGTTTGCAACATACAAATGCTTGTAACTTTTTACTGGAGCGTCATAAAACCTTGAAATTTTCTAACAATAAAGTGCTCGAGCCTGTTGCCAATTTAAGCTATCGCTCAAAGCTATGCTACCCTTGAATCCCAAATCAAACACTGCGAAAACTTCAAATGGCCCTAATTTCTATACGGTACGTCCTACACCTATCAAAGTTTGCAACATACAAATGGTTGTAACTTGTTACTGGAGCGTCATAAGACCTTGAAATTTTCTAACAATAAAGTACTCGAGCCTGTTCCCAATTTAAGCTATCGCTCAAAGCTATGCTACCCTTGAATCCCAAATCAAACACTGAGAAAACTTCAAATGGCCCTAATTTCTATACGGTACGTCCTACACCTATAAAAGTTTGCAACATACAAATGCTTGTAACTTTTTACTGGAGCGTCATAAAACCTTGAAATTTTGTAACAATAAAGTACGCGAGCCTCTTGTCAATTTAAGCCATCGTTCAAAGCTATGCTACCCTTGAGTCCCAAATCAAACACTGCTAAGACTTCAAATGGCCCTAACTTCTATACGGTACGTTCTATACCTATCAAAGTTTGCAACATACAAATGCTTGTAACTTTTTACTGGAGCGTCATAAAACCTTGAAATTTTTTAACAGTAAAGTACTAGAGCATCTTGTCAATTTAAGTTATCGCTTAAGGCTATGCTACCCTTGAGTCCCAAATCAAACACTGATAAAACTTCAAATGGCCCTAACTTCTATACGGTACGTCCTACACCTATCAAAGTTTTGCAACATACAAATGCTTGTAACTTTTTACTGGAGCGAAATAAGACCTTGAAATTTTGTAACAATAAAGTACTCGAGCCTCTTGTCAATTTAAGCTATCGCTCAAAGCTATGCTACCCTTGAGTCCCAAATCAAACCATGATAAAACTTCAAATGGCCCTAACTTCTATACGGTACGTCCTACACCTATCAAAGTTTGCAACATACAAATGCTTGTAACTTTTTACTGGAGCGTCATAAAACCTTGAAATTTTCTAACAATAAAGTACTCGAGCCTGTTGCCAATTTAAGCTATCGCTCAAAGCTATGCTACCCTTGAATCCCAAATCAAACACTGATAAAACTTCAAATGGCCCTAACTTCTATATGGTACGTCCTACACCTATCAAAGTTTGCAACATACAAATGCTTGTAACTTTTTACTGGAGCGTCATACAACTTTGAAATTTTGTACCAATAAAGTACTCGAGCCTCTTGTCAATTTAAGCCATCGCTCAAAGCTATGCTACCCTTGAGTCCCAAATCAAACACTGATAGAACTTCAAATGGCCCTAACATCTATACGGTACGTCCTACACCTATCAAAGTTTGCAACATACAAATGCTTGTAACTTTTTACTGGAGCGTCATAAAACCTTGAAATTTTCTAACAATAAAGTACTCGAGCCTCTTGTCAATTTAAGTTATCGCTCAAAGCTATGGCACCCTTGAGTCCCAAATCAACCACTGAGAAAACTTCAAATGGCCCTAATTTCTATATGGTACGTCCTACACCTATCAAAGTTTGGAACATACAAATGCTTGTAACTTTTTACTGGAGCGTCATAAAACCTTGAAATTTTGTAACAATAAAGTACTCGAGTCTCTTGTCAATTTAAGTTATCGCTCAAAGCTATGGCACCCTTGAGTCCCAATTCAAACACTGATAAAACTTCAAATGGCCCTTACTTCTATACGGTATGTCCTACACCTATCAAAGTTTGCAACATACAAATGGTTGTAACTTGTTACTGGAGCGTCATAAGACCTTGAAATTTTGTAACAATAAAGTACTCGAGCCTCTTGTCAATTTAAGCTATCGCTCAAAGCTATGCTACCCTTGAGTCCCACATCAAACAATGATAAAACTTCAAATGGCCCTAACTTCTATACGGTACGTCCTACACCTATCAAAGTTTGCAACATACAAATGCTTGTAACTTTTTACTGGAGCGTCATAAAACCTTGAAATTTTCTAACAATAAAGTACTCGAGCCTGTTGCCAATTTAAGCTATCGCTCAAAGCTATGCTACCCTTGAATCCCAAATCAAACACTGAGAAAACTTCAAATGGCCCTAATTTCTATACGGTACGTCATACACCTATCAAAGTTTGCAACATACAAATGCTTGTAACTTTTTACTGGAGCCTCATAAAACCTTGAAATTTTGTAACAATAAAGTACTCGAGCCTCTTGTCAATTTAAGCTATCGCTCAAAGCTATGGCAGCCTTGAGTCCCAAATCAAACACTGCTAAAACTTCAAATGGCCCTAACTTCTATACGGTACGTCCTACACATATCAAAGTTTGCAACATACAAATGCTTGTAACTTTTTACTGGAGCGTCATAAAACCTTGAAATTTTTTAACAGTAAAGTACTCGAGCATCTTGTCAATTTAAGTTATCGCTTAAGGCTATGCTACCCTTGAGTCCCAAATCAAACACTGATAAAACTTCAAATGGCCCTAACTTCTATACGGTACGTCCTACACCTATCAAAGTTTTGCAACATACAAATGCTTGTAACTTTTTACTGGAGCGTCATAAAACCTTGAAATTTTTTAACAGTAAAGTACTCGAGCATCTTGTCAATTTAAGTTATCGCTCAAGGCAATGGTACCCTTGAGTCCCAAATCAAACACTGATAAAACTTCAAATGGCCCTAACTTCTATACGGTACGTATCAAAATTTGCAACATACAAATGCTTGAAGCTTTTTACTGGAGCGAAATAAGACCTTGAAATTTTGTAACAATAAAGTACTCGAGCCTCTTGTCAATTTAAGCTATCGCTCAAAGCTATGCTATCCTTGAATCCCAAATCAAACACTGAGAAAACTTCAAATGGCCCTAATTTCTATACGGTACGTCCTACACCTATAAAAGTTTGCAACATACAAATGCTTGTAACTTTTTACTGGAGCGTCATAAAACCTTGAAATTTTGTAACAATAAAGTACTCGAGCCTCTTGTCAATTTAAGCTATCGCTCAAAGCTATGGCAGCCTTGAGTCCCAAATCAAACACTGCTAAAACTTCAAATGGCCCTAACTTCTATACGGTACGTCCTACACCTATCAAAGTTTTGCAACATACAAATGCTTGTAACTTTTTACTGGAGCGTCATAAAACCTTGAAATTTTTTAACAGTAAAGTACTCGAGCATCTTGTCAATTTAAGTTATCGCTCAAGGCAATGGTACCCTTGAGTCCCAAATCAAACACTGATAAAACTTCAAATGGCCCTAACTTCTATACGGTACGTATCAAAATTTGCAACATACAAATGCTTGAAGCTTTTTACTGGAGCGAAATAAGACCTTGAAATTTTGTAACAATAAAGTACTCGAGCCTCTTGTCAATTTAAGCTATCGCTCAAAGCTATGCTATCCTTGAATCCCAAATCAAACACTGAGAAAACTTCAAATGGCCCTAATTTCTATACGGTACGTCCTACACCTATAAAAGTTTGCAACATACAAATGCTTGTAACTTTTTACTGGAGCGTCATAAAACCTTGAAATTTTGTAACAATAAAGTACTCGAGCCTCTTGTCAATTTAAGCTATCGCTCAAAGCTATGGCAGCCTTGAGTCCCAAATCAAACACTGCTAAAACTTCAAATGGCCCTAACTTCTATACGGTACGTCCTACACCTATCAAAGTTTGCAACATACAAATGCTTGTAACTTTTTACTGGAGCGTCATAAAACCTTGAAATTTTTTAACAGTAAAGTACTCGAGCATCTTGTCAATTTAAGTTATCGCTTAAGGCTATGCTACCCTTGAGTCCCAAATCAAACACTGATAAAACTTCAAATGGCCCTAACTTCTATACGGTACGTCCTACACCTATCAAAGTTTGAAACATACAAATGCTTGTAACTTTTTACTGGAGCGTCATAAAACCTTGAAATTTTTTAACAGTAAAGTACTCGAGCATCTTGTCAATTTAAGTTATCGCTCAAGGCAATGGTACCCTTGAGTCCCAAATCAAACACTGATAAAACTTCAAATGGCCCTAACTTCTATACGGTACGTCCTACACCTATCAAAGTTTGCAACATACAAATTCTTGAAGCTTTTTACTGGAGCGTCATAAGACCTTGAAATTTTGTAACAATAAAGTACTCGAGCCTCTTGTCAATTTAAGCTATCGCTCAAAGCTATGCTACCCTTAAGAACCAAATCAACCACTGAGAAAACTTCAAATGGCCCTAATTTCTATATGGTACGTCCTACACCTATCAAAGTTTGCAACATACAAATGCTTGTAACTTTTTACTGGAGCGTCATAAAACCTTGAAATTTTGTAAGAATAAAGTACGCGAGCCTCTTGTCAATTTAAGTTATCGCTCAAAGCTATGGCACCCTTGAGTCCCAAATCAAACACTGATAAAACTTCAAATGGCCCTTATTTCTATACGGTACGTCCTACACCTATCAAAGTTTGCAACATACAAATGGTTGTAACTTGTTACTGGAGCGTCATAAGACCTTGAAATTTTGTAACAATAAAGTACTCGAGCCTCTTGTCAATTTAAGCTATCTCTCAAAGCTATGCTACCCTTGAGTCCCAAATCAAACAATGATAAAACTTCAAATGGCCCTAACTTCTATACGGTACGTCCTACACCTATCAAAGTTTACAACATACAAATGCTTGTAACTTTTTACTGGAGCGTCATAAAACCTTGAAATTTTCTAACAATAAAGTACTCGAGCCTGTTGTCAATTTAAGTTATCGCTCAAAGCTATGGCAATCTTGAGTCCCAAATCAAACACTGATAAAACTTCAAATGGCCCTTATTTCTATACGGTACGTCCTACACCTATCAAAGTTTGCAACATACAAATGGTTGTAACTTGTTACTGGAGCGTCATAAGACCTTGAAATTTTGTAACAATAAAGTACTCGAGCCTCTTGTCAATTTAAGCTATCGCTCAAAGCTATGCTACCCTTGAGTCCCAAATCCAACAATGATAAAACTTCAAATGGCCCTAACTTCTATACGGTACGTCCTACACCTATCAAAGTTTACAACATACAAATGCTTGTAACTTTTTACTGGAGCGTCATAAAACCTTGAAATTTTGTAACAATAAAGTACTCGAGCCTCTTGTCAATTTAAGCTATCGCTCAAAGCTATGGCAGCCTTGAGTCCCAAATCAAACACTGCTAAAACTTCAAATGGTCCTAACTTCTATACGGTACGTCCTACACCTATCAAAGTTTGCAACATACAACTGCTTGTAACTTTTTACTGGAGCGTCATAAAACCTTGAAATTTTTTAACAGTAAAGTACTCGAACATCTTGTCAACTTAAGTTATCGCTCAAGGCTATGCTACCATTGAGTCCCAAATCAAACACTGATAAAACTTCAGATGGCCCTAACTTCTATACGGTACGTCCTACACCTATCAAAGTTTGCAACATACAAATGCTTGAAGCTTTTTACTGGAGCGAAATAAGACCTTGAAATTTTGTAACAATAAAGTACTCGAGCCTCTTGTCAATTTAAGCTATCGCTCAAAGCTATGCTACCCTTGAGTCCCAAATCAAACCATGATAAAACTTCAAATGGCCCTAACTTCTATACGGTACGTCCTACACCTATCAAAGTTTGCAACATACAAATGCTTGTAACTTTTTACTGGAGCGTCATAAAACCTTGAAATTTTCTAACAATAAAGTACTCGAGCCTGTTGCCAATTTAAGCTATCGCTCAAAGCTATGCTACCCTTGAATCCCAAATCAAACACTGAGAAAACTTCAAATGGCCCTAATTTCTATACGGTACGTCCTACACCTATAAAAGTTTGCAACATACAAATGCTTGTAACTTTTTACTGGAGCGTCATAAAACCTTGAAATTTTGTAACAATAAAGTACTCGAGCCTCTTGTCAATTTAAGCTATCGCTCAAAGCTATGGCAGCCTTGAATCCCAAATCAAACGCTGCTAAAACTTCAAATGGCCCTAACTTCTATACGGTACGTCCTACACCTATCAAAGTTTGCAACATACAAATGCTTGTAACTTTTTACTGGAGCGTCATAAAGCCTTGAAATTTTTTAACAGTAAAGTACTCGAGCATCTTGTCAATTTAAGTTATCGCTTAAGGCTATGCTACCCTTGAGTCCCAAATCAAACACTGATAAAACTTCAAATGGCCCTAACTTCTATACGGTACGTCCTACACCTATCAAAGTTTGCAACATACAAATGCTTGTAACTTTTTACTGGAGCGTCATAAAACTTTGAAATTTTGTACCAATAAAGTACTCGAGCCTCTTGTCAATTTAAGCCATCGCTCAAAGCTATGCTACCCTTGAGTCCCAAATCAAACACTGATAGAACTTCAAATGGCCCTAACATATATACGGTACGTCCTACACCTATCAAAGTTTGCAACATACAAATGCTTGTAACTTTTTACTGGAGCGTCATAAAACCTTGAAATTTTCTAACAATAAAGTACTCGAGCCTCTTGTCAATTTAAGTTATCGCTCAAAGCTATGGCACCCTTGAGTCCCAAATCAACCACTGAGAAAACTTCAAATGGCCCTAATTTCTATATGGTACGTCCTACACCTATCAAAGTTTGGAACATACAAATGCTTGTAACTTTTTACTGGAGCGTCATAAAACCTTGAAATTTTGTAACAATAAAGTACTCGAGCCTCTTGTCAATTTAAGTTATCGCTCAAAGCTATGGCACCCTTGAGTCCCAATTCAAACACTGATAAAACTTCAAATGGCCCTTACTTCTATACGGTATGTCCTACACCTATCAAAGTTTGCAACATACAAATGGTTGTAACTTGTTACTGGAGCGTCATAAGACCTTGAAATTTTGTAACAATAAAGTACTCGAGCCTCTTGTCAATTTAAGCTATCGCTCAAAGCTATGCTACCCTTGAGTCCCAAATCAAACAATGATAAAACTTCAAATGGCCCTAACTTCTATACGGTACGTCCTACACCTATCAAAGTTTGCAACATACAAATGCTTGTAACTTTTTACTGGAGCGTCATAAAACCTTGAAATTTTCTAACAATAAAGTACTCGAGCCTGTTGCCAATTTAAGCTATCGCTCAAAGCTATGCTACCATTGAATCCCAAATCAAACACTGAGAAAACTTCAAATGGCCCTAATTTCTATACGGTACGTCCTACACCTATCAAAGTTTGCAACATACAAATGCTTGTAACTTTTTACTGGAGCCTCATAAAACCTTGAAATTTTGTAACAATAAAGTACTCGAGCCTCTTGTCAATTTAAGCTATCGCTCAAAGCTATGGCAGCCTTGAGTCCCAAATCAAACACTGCTAAAACTTCAAATGGCCCTAACTTCTATACGGTACGTCCTACACCTATCAAAGTTTGCAACATACAAATGCTTGTAACTTTTTACTGGAGCGTCATAAAACCTTGGAATTTTTTAACAGTAAAGTACTCGAGCATCTTGTCAATTTAAGTTATCGCTTAAGGCTATGCTACCCTTGAGTCCCAAATCAAACACTGATAAAACTTCAAATGGCCCTAACTTCTATACGGTACGTCCTACACCTATCAAAGTTTTGCAACATACAAATGCTTGTAACTTTTTACTGGAGCGTCATAAAACCTTGAAATTTTTTAACAGTAAAGTACTCGAGCATCTTGTCAATGTAAGCTATCGCTCAAAGCTATGCTACCCTTGAGTCCCAAATCAAACAATGATAAAACTTCAAATGGCCCTAACTTCTATACGGTACGTCCTACACCTATCAAAGTTTGCAACATACAAATGCTTGAAGCTTTTTACTGGAGCGTCATAAAACCTTGAAATTTTCTAACAATAAAGTACTCGAGCCTGTTGCCAATTTAAGCTATCGCTCAAAGCTATGCTATCCTTGAATCCCAAATCAAACACTGAGAAAACTTCAAATGGCCCTAATTTCTATACGGTACGTCCTACACCTATAAAAGTTTGCAACATACAAATGCTTGTAACTTTTTACTGGAGCGTCATAAAACCTTGAAATTTTGTAACAATAAAGTACTCGAGCCTCTTGTCAATTTAAGCTATCGCTCAAAGCTATGGCAGCCTTGAGTCCCAAATCAAACACTGCTAAAACTTCAAATGGCCCTAACTTCTATACGGTACGTCCTACACCTATCAAAGTTTGCAACATAAAAATGCTTGTAACTTTTTACTGGAGCGTCATAAAACCTTGAAATTTTTTAACAGTAAAGTACTCGAGCATCTTGTCAATTTAAGTTATCGCTTAAGGCTATGCTACCCTTGAGTCCCAAATCAAACACTGATAAAACTTCAAATGGCCCTAACTTCTATACGGTACGTCCTACACCTATCAAAGTTTGAAACATACAAATGCTTGTAACTTTTTACTGGAGCGTCATAAAACCTTGAAATTTTTTAACAGTAAAGTACTCGAGCATCTTGTCACTTTAAGTTATCGCTCAAGGCAATGGTACCCTTGAGTCCCAAATCAAACACTGATAAAACTTCAAATGGCCCTAACTTCTATACGGTACGTCCTACACCTATCAAAGTTTGCAACATACAAATGCTTGAAGCTTTTTACTGGAGCGTCATAAGACCTTGAAATTTTGTAACAATAAAGTACTCGAGCCTCTTGTCAATTTAAGCTATCGCTCAAAGCTATGCTACCCTTAAGAACCAAATCAACCACTGAGAAAACTTCAAATGGCCCTAATTTCTATATGGTACGTCCTACACCTATCAAAGTTTGCAACATACAAATGCTTGTAACTTTTTACTGGAGCGTCATAAAACCTTGAAATTTTGTAAGAATAAAGTACTCGAGCCTCTTGTCAATTTAAGTTATCGCTCAAAGCTATGGCACCCTTGAGTCCCAAATCAAACACTGATAAAACTTCAAATGGCCCTTATTTCTATACGGTACGTCCTACACCTATCAAAGTTTGCAACATACAAATGGTTGTAACTTGTTACTGGAGCGTCATAAGACCTTGAAATTTTGTAACAATAAAGTACTCGAGCCTCTTGTCAATTTAAGCTATCTCTCAAAGCTATGCTACCCTTGAGTCCCAAATCAAAAATTATAAAACTTCAAATGGCCCTAACTTCTATACGGTACGTCCTACACCTATCAAAGTTTACAACATACAAATGCTTGTAACTTTTTACTGGAGCGTCATAAAACCTTGAAATTTTCTAACAATAAAGTACTCGAGCCTGTTGTCAATTTAAGTTATCGCTCAAAGCTATGGCACCCTTGAGTCCCAAATCAAACACTGATAAAACTTCAAATGGTCCTTATTTCTATACGGTACGTCCTACACCTATCAAAGTTTGCAACATACAAATGGTTGTAACTTGTTACTGGAGCGTCATAAGACCTTGAAATTTTGTAACAATAAAGTACTCGAGCCTCTTGTCAATTTAAGCTATCTCTCAAAGCTATGCTACCCTTGAGTCCCAAATCAAACAATGATAAAACTTCAAATGGCCCTAACTTCTATACGGTACGTCCTACACCTATCAAAGTTTATAACATACAAATGCTTGTAACTTTTTACTGGAGCGTCATAAAACCTTGAAATTTTGTAACAATAAAGTACTCGAGCCTCTTGTCAATTTAAGCTATCGCTCAAAGCTATGGCAGCCTTGAGTCCCAAATCAAATACTGCTAAAACTTCAAATGGCCCTAACTTCTATACGGTACGTCCTACACCTATCAAAGTTTGCAACATACAACTGCTTGTAACTTTTTACTGCAGCGTCATAAAACCTTGAAATTTTTTAACAGTAAAGTACTCGAACATCTTGTCAACTTAAGTTATCGCTCAAGGCTATGCTACCATTGAGTCCCAAATCAAACACTGATAAAACTTCAGATGGCCCTAACTTCTATACGGTACGTCCTACACCTATCAAAGTTTTCAACATACAAATGCTTCAAACTTTTTACTGGAGGGTCATAAAACCTTGAAATTTTGTAACAATAAAGTACTCGAGCCTCTTGTCAATTTAAGCTATCGCTCAAAGCTATGCTACCCTTGAGTCCCAAATCAAACAATGATAAAACTTCAAATGGCTCTAACTGCTATACAGTACGTCCTACACCTATCAAAGTTTGCAACATACAAATGCTTGTAACTTTTTACTGGAGCTTCATAAAACCTTGAAATTTTGTAACAATAAAGTACTCGAGCCTCTTGTCAATTTAAGCTATCGCTCAAAGCTATGGCACCCTTGAGTCCCAAATCAAACACTGATAAAACTTCAAATGGCCCTAACTTCTATACGGTACGTCCTACACCTATCAAAGTTTGCAACATACAAATGGTTGTAACTTGTTACTGGAGCGTCATAAGACCTTGAAATTTTGTAACAATAAAGTACTCGACCCTCTTGTCAATTTAAGCTATCGCTCAAAGCTATGCTACCCTTGAGTCCCAAATCAAACAATGATAAAACTTCAAATGGCCCTAACTTCTATACGGTACGTCCTACACCTATCAAAGTTTGCAACATACAAATGCTTGTAACTTTTTGCTGCAGCGTCATAAAACCTTGAAATTTTCTAATAATAAAGTACTCGAGCCTGTTGCCAATTTAAGCTATCGCTCAAAGTTATGCTACCCTTGAATCCCAAATCAAACACTGAGAAAACTTCAAATGGCCCTCATTTATAGACGGTACGTCCTACACCTATCAAAGTTTGCAACATACAAATGCTTGTAACTTTTTACTGGAGCGTCATAAAACCTTGAAATTTTGTAACAATAAAGTACTCGAGCGTCTTGTCAATTTAAGCTATCGCTCAAGGCTATGGCAGCCTTGAGTCCCAAATCAAACACTGCTAAAACTTCAAATGGCCCTAACTTCTATACGCTACGTCCTACACCTATCAAAGTTTGCAATATACAAATGCTTGTAACTTTTTACTGGAGCGTCATAAAACCTTGAAATTTTGTAACAATAAAGTACTCGAGCCTCTTGTCAATTTAAGCTATCTCTCAAAGCTATGCTACCCTTGAGTCCCAAATCAAACAATGATAAAACTTCAAATGGCCCTAACTTCTATACGGTACGTCCTACACCTATCAAAGTTTACAACATACAAATGCTTGTAACTTTTTACTGGAGCGTCATAAAACCTTGAAATTTTCTAACAATAAAGTACTCGAGCCTGTTGCCAATTTAAGCAATCGCTCAAAGCTATGCTACCCTTGAATCCCAAATCAAACACTGAGAAAACTTCAAATGGCCCTAATTTCTATACGGTACGTCCTACACCTATCAAAGTTTGCAACATACAAATGCTTGTAACTTTTTACTGGAGCGTCATAAAACCTTGAAATTTTGTAACAATAAAGTACTCGAGCCTCTTGTCAATTTAAGCTATCGCTCAAAGCTATGGCAGCCTTGAGTCCCAAATCAAACACTGCTAAAACTTCAAATGGCCCTAACTTCTATACGGTACGTCCTACACCAATCAAAGTTTGCAACATACAAATGCTTGTAACTTTTTACTGGAGCGTCATAAAACCTTGAAATTTTTTAACAGTAAAGTACTCGAACATCTTGTCAACTTAAGTTATCGCTCAAGGCTATGCTACCATTGAGTCCCAAATCAAACACTGATAAAACTTCAGATGGCCCTAAATTATATACGGTACGTCCTACACCTATCAAAGTTTGCAATATACAAATGCTTCTAACTTTTTACTGGAGGGTCATAAAACCTTGAAATTTTGTAACAATAAAGTACTCGAGCCTCTTGTCAATTTAAGCTATCGCTCAAGGCAATGGTACCCTTGAGTCCCAATTCAAACACTGATAAAACTTCAAATGGCCCTAACTTCTATACGGTACGTCCTACACCTATCAAAGTTTGCAACATACAAATGCTTGAAGCTTTTTACTGGAGCGTCATAAGACCTTGAAATTTTGTAACAATAAAGTACTCGAGCCTCTTGTCAATTTAAGCTATCGCTCAAAGCTATGCTACCCTTGAGTCCCAAATCAAACAATGATAAAACTTCAAATAACTCTAATTTCTATACGGTACGTCCCTATCAAAGTTTGCAACATACAAATGCTTGTAACTTTTTACTGGAGCTTCATAAAACCTTGAAATTTTGTAACAATAAAGTACGCGAGCCTCTTGTCAATTTAAGCCATCGCTCAAAGCTATCCTACCCTTGAGTCCCAAATCAAACACTGCTAAAACTTCAAATGGCCCTAACTGCTATACAGTACGTCCTACACCTATCAAAGTTTGCAACATACAAATGCTTGTAACTTTTTACTGGAGCTTCATAAAACCTTGAAATTTTGTAACAATAAAGTACTCGAGCCTCTTGTCAATTTAAGCTATCGCTCAAAGCTATGGCACCCTTGAGTCCCAAATCAAACACTGATAAAACTTCAAATGGCCCTAACTTCTATACGGTACGTCCTACACCTATCAAAGTTTGCAACATACAAATGGTTGTAACTTGTTACTGGAGCGTCATAAGACCTTGAAATTTTGTAACAATAAAGTAATCGACCCTCTTGTCAATTTAAGCTATCGCTCAAAGCTATGCTACCCTTGAGTCCCAAATCAAACAATGATAAAACTTCAAATGGCCCTAACTTCTATACGGTACGTCCTACACCTATCAAAGTTTGCAACATACAAATGCTTGTAACTTTTTACTGGAGCTTCATAAAACCTTGAAATTTTGTAACAATAAAGTACGCGAGCCTCTTGTCAATTTAAGCCATCGCTCAAAGCTATCCTACCCTTGAGTCCCAAATCAAACACTGCGAAAACTTCAAATGGCCATAACTGCTATACAGTACGTCCTACACCTATCAAAGTTTGCAACATACAAATGCTTGTAACTTTTTACTGGAGCTTCATAAAACCTTGAAATTTTGTAACAATAAAGTACTCGAGCCTCTTGTCAATTTAAGCTATCGCTCAAAGCTATGGCACCCTTGAGTCCCAAATCAAACACTGATAAAACTTCAAATGGCCCTAACTTCTATACGGTACGTCCTACACCTATCAAAGTTTGCAACATACAAATGGTTGTAACTTGTTACTGGAGCGTCATAAGACCTTGAAATTTTGTAACAATAAAGTAATCGACCCTCTTGTCAATTTAAGCTATCGCTCAAAGCTATGCTACCCTTGAGTCCCAAATCAAACAATGATAAAACTTCAAATGGCCCTAACTTCTATACGGTACGTCCTACACCTATCAAAGTTTGCAACATACAAATGCTTGTAACTTTTTGCTGCAGCGTCATAAAACCTTGAAATTTTCTAACAATAAAGTACTCGAGCCTGTTGCCAATTTAAGCTATCGCTCAATGCTATGCTACCCTTGAATCCCAAATCAAACACTGAGAAAACTTCAAATGGCTCTCATTTATAGACGGTACGTCCTACACCTATCAAAGTTTGCAACATACAAATGCTTGTAACTTTTTACTGGAGCGTCATAAAACCTTGAAATTTTGTAACAATAAAGTACTCGAGCGTCTTGTCAATTTAAGCTATCGCTCAAAGCTATGGCAGCCTTGAATCCCAAATCAAACACTGCTAAAACTTCAAATGGCCCTAACTTCTATACGGTACGTCCTACACCTATCAAAGTTTGCAATATACAAATGCTTGTAACTTTTTACTTGAGCGTCATAAAACCTTGAAATTTTGTAACAATAATGTACTCGAGCCTCTTGTCAATTTAAGCTATCGCTCAAAGCTATGCTACCCTTGAGTCCCAAATCAAACACTGATAAAACTTCAAATGGCCCTAACTTCTATACGGTACGTCCTACTTCTATCAAAGTTTGCCTCATACAAATACTTGTAACTTTTTACTGGAGCGTCATAAAACCTTGAAATTTTGTAACAATAAAGTACTCGAGCCTCTTGTCAATTTAAGCTATCGCTCAAAGCTATGCTACCCTTGAGTCCCAAATCAAACAATGATAAAACTTCAAATGGCCCTAACTTCTATACGGTACGTCCTACACCTATCAAAGTTTACAACATACAAATGCTTGTAACTTTTTACTGGAGCGTCATAAAACCTTGAAATTTTCTAACAATAAAGTACTCGAGCCTGTTGCCAATTTAAGCAATCGCTCAAAGCTATGCTACCCTTGAATCCCAAATCAAACACTGAGAAAACTTCAAATGGCCCTAATTTCTATACGGTACGTCCTACACCTATCAAAGTTTGCAACATACAAATGCTTGTAACTTTTTACTGGAGCGTCATAAAACCTTGAAATTTTGTAACAATAAAGTACTCGAGCCTCTTGTCAATTTCAGCTATCGCTCAAAGCTATGGCAGCCTTGAGTCCCAAATCAAACACTGCTAAAACTTCAAATGGCCCTAACTTCTATACGGTACGTCCTGCACCAATCAAAGTTTGCAACATACAAATGCTTGTAACTTTTTACTGGAGCGTCATAAAACCTTGAAATTTTTTAACAGTAAAGTACTCGAACATCTTGTCAACTTAAGTTATCGCTCAAGGCTATGCTACCATTGAGTCCCAAATCAAACACTGATAAAACTTCAGATGGCCCTAAATTATATACGGTACGTCCTACACCTATCAAAGTTTGCAATATACAAATGCTTCTAACTTTTTACTGGAGGGTCATAAAACCTTGAAATTTTGTAACAATAAAGTACTCGAGCCTCTTGTCAATTTAAGCTATCGCTCAAGGCAATGGTACCCTTGAGTCCCAATTCAAACACTGATAAAACTACAAATGGCCCTAACTTCTATACGGTACGTCCTACACCTATCAAAGTTTGCAACATACAAATGCTTGAAGCTTTTTACTGGAGCGTCATAAGACCTTGAAATTTTGTAACAATAAAGTACTCGAGCCTCTTGTCAATTTAAGCTATCGCTCAAAGCTATGCTACCCTTGAGTCCCAAATCAAACAATGATAAAACTTCAAATAACTCTAATTTCTATACGGTACGTCCCTATCAAAGTTTGCAACATACAAATGCTTGTAACTTTTTACTGGAGCTTCATAAAACCTTGAAATTTTGTAACAATAAAGTACGCGAGCCTCTTGTCAATTTAAGCCATCGCTCAAAGCTATCCTACCCTTGAGTCCCAAATCAAACACTGCTAAAACTTCAAATGGCCCTAACTGCTATACAGTACGTCCTACACCTATCAAAGTTTGCAACCTACAAATGCTTGTAACTTTTTACTGGAGCTTCATAAAACCTTGAAATTTTGTAACAATAAAGTACTCGAGCCTCTTGTCAATTTAAGCTATCGCTCAAAGCTATGGCACCCTTGAGTCCCAAATCAAACACTGATAAAACTTCAAATGGCCCTAACTTCTATACGGTACGTCCTACACCTATCAAAGTTTGCAACATACAAATGGTTGTAACTTGTTACTGGAGCGTCATAAGACCTTGAAATTTTGTAACAATAAAGTAATCGACCCTCTTGTCAATTTAAGCTATCGCTCAAAGCTATGCTACCCTTGAGTCCCAAATCAAACAATGATAAAACTTCAAATGGCCCTAACTTCTATACGGTACGTCCTACACCTATCAAAGTTTGCAACATACAAATGCTTGTAACTTTTTACTGGAGCTTCATAAAACCTTGAAATTTTGTAACAATAAAGTACGCGAGCCTCTTGTCAATTTAAGCCATCGCTCAAAGCTATCCTACCCTTGAGTCCCAAATCAAACACTGCGAAAACTTCAAATGGCCCTAACTGCTATACAGTACGTCCTACACCTATCAAAGTTTGCAACATACAAATGCTTGTAACTTTTTACTGGAGCTTCATAAAACCTTGAAATTTTGTAACAATAAAGTACTCGAGCCTCTTGTCAATTTAAGCTATCGCTCAAAGCTATGGCACCCTTGAGTCCCAAATCAAACACTGATAAAACTTCAAATGGCCCTAACTTCTATACGGTACGTCCTACACCTATCAAAGTTTGCAACATACAAATGGTTGTAACTTGTTACTGGAGCGTCATAAGACCTTGAAATTTTGTAACAATAAAGTAATCGACCCTCTTGTCAATTTAAGCTATCGCTCAAAGCTATGCTACCCTTGAGTCCCAAATCAAACAATGATAAAACTTCAAATGGCCCTAACTTCTATACGGTACGTCCTACACCTATCAAAGTTTGCAACATACAAATGCTTGTAACTTTTTGCTGCAGCGTCATAAAACCTTGAAATTTTCTAACAATAAAGTACTCGAGCCTGTTGCCAATTTAAGCTATCGCTCAATGCTATGCTACCCTTGAATCCCAAATCAAACACTGAGAAAACTTCAAATGGCTCTCATTTATAGACGGTACGTCCTACACCTATCAAAGTTTGCAACATACAAATGCTTGTAACTTTTTACTGGAGCGTCATAAAACCTTGAAATTTTGTAACAATAAAGTACTCGAGCGTCTTGTCAATTTAAGCTATCGCTCAAAGCTATGGCAGCCTTGAATCCCAAATCAAACACTGCTAAAACTTCAAATGGCCCTAACTTCTATACGGTACGTCCTACACCTATCAAAGTTTGCAATATACAAATGCTTGTAACTTTTTACTTGAGCGTCATAAAACCTTGAAATTTTGTAACAATAAAGTACTCGAGCCTCTTGTCAATTTAAGCTATCGCTCAAAGCTATGCTACCCTTGAGTCCCAAATCAAACACTGATAAAACTTCAAATGGCCCTAACTTCTATACGGTACGTCCTACTTCTATCAAAGTTTGCCTCATACAAATACTTGTAACTTTTTACTGGAGCGTCATAAAACCTTCAAATTTTGTAACAATAAAGTACTCAAGCCTCTTGTCAATTTAAATTATCGCTCAAAGCTATGCTACCCTTGAGCCCCAACTCAAACACTGATAAAACTTCAAATGGCACTTACTTCTATACAGTACGTCCTACACCTATCGAAGTTTGCAACATACAAATGCTTGTAACTTTTTACTGGAGCGTCATAAAACCTTCAAATTTTGTAACAATAAAGTACTCGAGTCTCTTGTCAATTTATGTTATCGCTCAAAGCAATGCTACCCTTGAGTCCCAAATCAAACACTGATAAAACTTCAAATGGCCCTAACTTCTATACGGAACGTCCTACACCTATCAAAGTTTGCAACATACAAATGGTTGTAACTTCTTACTGGAGCGTCATAAGACCTTGAAATTTTGTAACAATAAAGTACTCGAGCCTCTTTTCAATTTAAGCTATCGCTCAAAGCTATGCTACCCTTGAGTCCCAAATCAAACAATGATAAAACTTCAAATGGCCCTAACTTCTATACGGTACGTCCTACACCTATCAAAGTTTGCAACATACAAATGCTTGTAACTTTTTACTGGAGCGTCATAAAACCTTGAAATTTTCTAACAATAAAGTACTCGAGCCTGTTGCCAATTTAAGCTATCGCTCAAAGCTATGCTACCCTTGAATCCGAAATCAAACACTGATAAAACTTCAAATGGCCCTAATTTCTATACGGTACGTCCTACACCTATCAAAGTTTGCAACATACAAATGCTTGTAACTTTTTACTGCAGCGTCATAAAACCTTGAAATTTTGTAGCAATAAAGTACTCGAGCCTCTTGTCAATTTAAGCTATCGCTCAAAGCTATGGCAGCCTTGAGTCCCAAATCAAACACTGCTAAAACTTCAAATGGCCCTAACTTCTATACGGTACGTCCTACACCTATCAAAGTTTGCAATATACAAATGCTGGTAACTTTTTACTGGAGCGTCATAAAACCTTGAAATTTTGTAACAATAAAGTACTCGAGCCTCTTGTCAATTTAAGCTATCGCTCAAAGCTATGCTACCCTTGAGTCCCAAATCAAACACTGATAAAACTTCAAATGGCCCTAACTTCTATACGGTACGTCCTACTTCTATCAAAGTTTGCCTCATACAAATACTTGTAACTTTTTACTGGAGCGTCATAAAACCTTCAAATTTTGTAACAATAAAGTACTCAAGCCTCTTGTCAATTTAAATTATCGCTCAAAACTATGCTACCTTTGAGTCCCAACTCAAACACTGATAAAACTTCAAATGGCACTTACTTCTATGCAATACGTCCTACACCTATCAAAGTTTGCAACATACAAATGCTTGTAACTTTTTACTGGAGCCTCATAAAACCTTCAAATTTTGTAACAATAAAGTACTCGAGTCTCTTGTCAATTTATGTTATCGCTCAAAGCAATGCTACCCTTGAGTCCCAAATCAAACACTGCTAAAACTTCAAATGGCCCTTACTTCTATATGGTACGTCCTACAACTATCAAAGTTTGCAACATATAAATGCTTGTAACTTTTTACTGGAGCGTCATAAAACCTTGAAATTTTGTAACAATAAAGTACTGGAGCCTCTTGTCAATTTAAGCCATCGCCCAAAGCTATGCTACCCTTGAGTCCCAAAAAAAAAACTGATAGAACTTCAAATGGCCCTAACATCTATACGGTACGTCCTACACCTATAAAAGTTTGCAACATACAAATGCTTGTAACTTTTTACTGGAGCGTCATAAAACCTTGAAATTTTCTAACAATAATGTACTCGAGCCTCTTGTCAATTTAAGCTATCGCTCAAAGCTATGCTACCCTTGAATCCCAAATCAACCACTGAGAAAACTTCAAATCGCCCTAATTTCTATACGGTACGTCCTACACCTATCAAAGTTTGCAACATACAAATGCTTGGAACTTTTGACTGGAGCGTCATAAAACCTTGAAATTTTGTAACAATAAAGTACTCGAGCCTCTTCTCAATTTAAGTTATCGCTCAAAGCTATGGCACCTTTGAGTCCCTAATCAAACACTGATAAAACTTCAAATGGCCCTAACTTCTATACGGTAAGTCCTACACCTATCAAAGTTTGCAACATACAAATGCTTGTAACTTTTTGCTGCCGCGTCATAAAACCTTGAAATTTTCTAACAATAAAGTACTCGAGCCTGTTGCCAATTTAAGCTATCGCTCAAAGCTATGCTACCCTTGAATCCCAAATCAAACACTGAGAAAACACAAATGGCCCTCATTTATAGACGGTACGTCCTACACCTATCAAAGTTTGCAACATACAAATGGTTGTAACTTTTTACTGGAGCGTCATAAAACCTTCAAATTTTGTAACAATAAAGTACTCAAGCCTCTTGTCAATTTAAATTATCGCTCAAAGCTATGCTACCCTTGAGTCCCAACTCAAACACTGATAAAACTTCAAATGCCACTTACTTCTATACAGTACGTCCTACACCTATCAAAGTTTGCAACATACAAATGCTTGTAACTTTTTACTGGAGCGTCATAAAACCTTCAAATTTTGTAACATTAAAGTACTCGAGTCTCTTGTCAATTTATGTTATCGCTCAAAGCAATGCTACCCTTGAGTCCCAAATCAAACACTGATAAAACTTCAAATGGCTCTAACATCTATACGGTACGTCCTACACCTGTCAAAGTTTGCAACATACAAATGCTTGTAAGTTTTTACTGAAGCGTCATAAAACCTTGAAATTTTCTAACAATAAAGTACTCGAGCCTCTTGTCAATTTAAGCTATCGCTCAAAGCTATGCTACCCTTGAATCCCAAATCAACCACTGAGAAAACTTCAAATGGCCCTAATTTCTATACGGTACGTCCTACACCTATCAAAGTTTGCAACATACAAATGCTTGTAACTTTTTACTGGAGCGTCATAAAACCTTGAAATTTTGTAACAATAAAGTACTCGAGCCTCTTGTCAATTTAAGTTATCGCTCAAAGCTATGGCACCCTTGAGTCCCTAATCAAACACTGATAAAACTTCAAATGGCCCTAACTTCTATACGGTACGTCCTACACCTATCAAAGTTTGCAACATACAAATGGTTGTAACTTGTTACTGGAGCGTCATAAGACCTTGAAATATTGTAACAATAAAGTACTCGAGCCTCTTTTCAATTTAAGCTATCGCTCAAAGCTATGCTACCCTTGAGTCCCAAATCAAACAATGATAAAACTTCAAATGGCCCTAACTTCTATACGGTACGTCCTACACCTATCAAAGTTTGCAACATACAAATGCTTGTAACTTTTTACTGGAGCGTCATAAAACCTTGAAATTTTCTAACAATAAAGTACTCGAGCCTGTTGCCAATTTAAGCTATCGCTCAAAGCTATGCTACCCTTTAATCCCAAATCAAACACTGATAAAACTTCAAATGGCTCTAATTTCTATACGGTACGTCCTACACCTATCAAAGTTTGCAACATACAAATGCTTGTAACTTTTTACTGCAGCGTCATAAAACCTTGAAATTTTGTAGCAATAAAATACTCGAGCCTCTTGTCAATTTAAGCTATCGCTCAAAGCTATGGCAGCCTTGAGTCCCAAATCAAACACTGCTAAAACTTCAAATGGCCCTAACTTCTATACGGTACGTCCTACACCTATCAAAGTTTGCAATATACAAATGCTGGTAACTTTTTACTGGAGCGTCATAAAACCTTGAAATTTTGTAACAATAAAGTACTCGAGCCTCTTGTCAATTTAAGCTATCGCTCAAAGCTATGCTACCCTTGAGTCCCAAATCAAACACTGATAAAACTTCAAATGGCCCTAACTTCTATACGGTACGTCCTACTTCTATCAAAGTTTGCCTCATACAAATACTTGTAACTTTTTACTGGAGCGTCATAAAACCTTCAAATTTTGTAACAATAAAGTACTCAAGCCTCTTGTCAATTTAAATTATCGCTCAAAGCTATGCTACCTTTGAGTCCCAACTCAAACACTGATAAAACTTCAAATGGCACTTACTTCTATGCAGTACGTCCTACACCTATCAAAGTTTGCAACATACAAATGCTTGTAACTTTTTACTGGAGGCTCATAAAACCTTCAAATTTTGTAACAATAAAGTACTCGAGTCTCTTGTCAATTTATGTTATCACTCAAAGCAATGCTACCCTTGAGTCCCAAATCAAACACTGATAAAACTTCAAATGGCCCTTACTTCTATATGGTACGTCCTACAACTATCAAAGTTTGCAACATATAAATGCTTGTAACTTTTTACTGGAGCGTCATAAAACCTTGAAATTTTGTAACAATAAAGTACTGGAGCCTCTTGTCAATTTAAGCCATCGCTCAAAGCTATGCTACCCTTGAGTCCCAAAAAAAAACTGATAGAACTTCAAATGGCCCTAACATCTATACGGTACGTCCTACACCTATCAAAGTTTGCAACATACAAATGCTTGTAACTTTTTACTGGAGCGTCATAAAACCTTGAAATTTTCTAACAATAATGTACTCGAGCCTCTTGTCAATTTAAGCTATCGCTCAAAGCTATGCTACCCTTGAATCCCAAATCAACCACTAAGAAAACTTCAAATGGCCCTAATTTCTATACGGTACGTCCTACACCTATCAAAGTTTGCAACGTACAAATGCTTGGAACTTTTTACTGGAGCGTCATAAAACCTTGAAATTTTGTAACAATAAAGTACTCGAGCCTCTTCTCAATTTAAGTTATCGCTCAAAGCTATGGCACCCTTGAGTCCCTAATCAAACACTGATAAAACTTCAAATGGCACTTACTTCTATGCAATACGTCCTACACCTATCAAAGTTTGCAACATACAAATGCTTGTAACTTTTTACTGGAGCCTCATAAAACCTTCAAATTTTGTAACAATAAAGTACTCGAGTCTCTTGTCAATTTATGTTATCGCTCAAAGCAATGCTACCCTTGAGTCCCAAATCAAACACTGATAAAACTTCAAATGGCCCTTACTTCTATATGGTACGTCCTACAACTATCAAAGTTTGCAACATATAAATGCTTGTAACTTTTTACTGGAGCGTCATAAAACCTTGAAATTTTGTAACAATAAAGTACTGGAGCCTCTTGTCAATTTAAGCCATCGCCCAAAGCTATGCTACCCTTGAGTCCCAAAAAAAAAACTGATAGAACTTCAAATGGCCCTAACATCTATACGGTACGTCCTACACCTATCAAAGTTTGCAACATACAAATGCTTGTAACTTTTTACTGGAGCGTCATAAAACCTTGAAATTTTCTAACAATAATGTACTCGAGCCTCTTGTCAATTTAAGCTATCGCTCAAAGCTATGCTACCCTTGAATCCCAAATCAACCACTGAGAAAACTTCAAATGGCCCTAATTTCTATACGGTACGTCCTACACCTATCAAAGTTTGCAACATACAAATGCTTGGAACTTTTTACTGGAGCGTCATAAAACCTTGAAATTTTGTAACAATAAAGTACTCGAGCCTCTTCTCAATTTAAGTTATCGCTCAAAGCTATGGCACCCTTGAGTCCCTAATCAAACACTGATAAAACTTCAAATGGCCCTAACTTCTATACGGTACGTCCTACACCTATCAAAGTTTGCAACATACAAATGCTTGTAACTTTTTGCTGCAGCGTCATAAAACCTTGAAATTTTCTAACAATAAAGTACTCGAGCCTGTTGCCAATTTAAGCTATCGCTCAAAGCTATGCTACCCTTGAATCCCAAATCAAACACTGAGAAAACTTCAAATGACCCTCATTTATAGACGGTACGTCCTACACCTATCAAAGTTTGCAACATACAAATGGTTGTAACTTTTTACTGGAGCGTCATAAAACCTTCAAATTTTGTAACAATAAAGTACTCAAGCCTCTTGTCAATTTAAATTATCGCTCAAAGCTATGCTACCCTTGAGTCCCAACTCAAACACTGATAAAACTTCAAATGGCACTTACTTCTATACAGTACGTCCTACACCTATCAAAGTTTGCAACATACAAATGCTTGTAACTTTTTACTGGAGCGTCATAAAACCTTCAAATTTTGTAACAATAAAGTACTCGAGTCTCTTGTCAATTTATGTTATCGCTCAAAGCAATGCTACCCTTGAGTCCCAAATCAAACACTGATAAAACTTCAAATGGCTCTAACATCTATACGGTACGTCCTACACCTGTCAAAGTTTGCAACATACAAATGCTTGTAAGTTTTTACTGAAGCGTCAAAAAACCTTGAAATTTTCTAATAATAAAGTACTCGAGCCTCTTGTCAATTTAAGCTATCGCTCAAAGCTATGCTACCCTTGAATCCCAAATCAACCACTGAGAAAACTTCAAATGGCCCTAATTTCTATACGGTACGTCCTACACCTATCAAAGTTTGCAACATACAAATGCTTGTAACTTTTTACTGGAGCGTCATAAAACCTTGAAATTTTGTAACAATAAAGTACTCGAGCCTCTTGTCAATTTAAGTTATCGCTCAAAGCTATGGCACCCTTGAGTCCCTAATCAAACACTGATAAAACTTCAAATGGCCCTAACTTCTATACGGTACGTCCTACACCTATCAAAGTTTGCAACATACAAATGGTTGTAACTTGTTACTGGAGCGTCATAAGACCTTGAAATTTTGTAACAATAAAGTACTCGAGCCTCTTTTCAATTTAAGCTATCGCTCAAAGCTATGCTACCCTTGAGTCCCAAATCAAACAATGATAAAACTTCAAATGGCCCTAACTTCTATACGGTACGTCCTACACCTATCAAAGTTTGCAACATACAAATGCTTGTAACTTTTTACTGGAGCGTCATAAAACCTTGAAATTTTCTAACAATAAAGTACTCGAGCCTGTTGCCAATTTAAGCTATCGCTCAAAGCTATGCTACCCTTTAATCCCAAATCAAACACTGATAAAACTTCAAATGGCCCTAATTTCTATACGGTACGTCCTACACCTATCAAAGTTTGCAACATACAAATGCTTGTAACTTTTTACTGCAGCGTCATAAAACCTTGAAATTTTGTAGCAATAAAATACTCGAGCCTCTTGTCAATTTAAGCTATCGCTCAAAGCTATGGCAGCCTTGAGTCCCAAATCAAACACTGCTAAAACTTCAAATGGCCCTAACTTCTATACGGTACGTCCTACACCTATCAAAGTTTGCAATATACAAATGCTTGTAACTTTTTACTGGAGCCTCATAAAACCTTCAAATTTTGTAACAATAAAGTACTCGAGTCTCTTGTCAATTTATGTTATCACTCAAAGCAATGCTACCCTTGAGTCCCAAATCAAACACTGATAAAACTTCAAATGGCCCTTACTTCTATATGGTACGTCCTACAACTATCAAAGTTTGCAACATATAAATGCTTGTAACTTTTTACTGGAGCGTCATAAAACCTTGAAATTTTGTAACAATAAAGTACTGGAGCCTCTTGTCAATTTAAGCCATCGCTCAAAGCTATGCTACCCTTGAGTCCCAAAAAAAAACTGATAGAACTTCAAATGGCCCTAACATCTATACGGTACGTCCTACACCTATCAAAGTTTGCAACATACAAATGCTTGTAACTTTTTACTGGAGCGTCATAAAACCTTGAAATTTTCTAACAATAATGTACTCGAGCCTCTTGTCAATTTAAGCTATCGCTCAAAGCTATGCTACCCTTGAATCCCAAATCAAGCACTAAGAAAACTTCAAATGGCCCTAATTTCTATACGGTACGTCCTACACCTATCAAAGTTTGCAACATACAAATGCTTGGAACTTTTTACTGGAGCGTCATAAAACCTTGAAATTTTGTAACAATAAAGTACTCGAGCCTCTTCTCAATTTAAGTTATCGCTCAAAGCTATGGCACCCTTGAGTCCCTAATCAAACACTGATAAAACTTCAAATGGCCCTAACTTCTATACGGTACGTCCTACACCTATCAAAGTTTGCAACTTACAAATGGTTGTAACTTGTTACTGGAGCGTCATAAGACCTTGAAATTTTGTAACAATAAAGTACTCGAGCCTCTTGTCAATTTAAGCTATCGCTCAAAGCTATGCTACCCTTGAATCCCAAATCAAACACTGATAAAACTTCAAATGGCCCTAATTTCTATACGGTACGTCCTACACCTATCAAAGTATGCAACATACAGATGCTTGTAACTTTTTACTGGAGCGTCATAAAACCTTGAAATTTTGTAACAATAAAGTACTCGAGCCTCTTGTCAATTTAAGCTATCGCTCAAAGCTATGGCAGCCTTGAGTCCCAAATCAAACACTGCTAAAACTTCAAAT
The DNA here is from genome assembly GCA_920105625.2 of Clusia tigrina. Lineage (NCBI taxonomy): Eukaryota > Metazoa > Arthropoda > Insecta > Diptera > Clusiidae > Clusia > Clusia tigrina. The sequence goes on along the minus strand of CAKKTE020000546.1, from coordinate 532,809 downwards.
GGCCCTAACTTCTATACGGTACGTCCTACACCTATCAAAGTTTGCAATATACAAATGCTGGTAACTTTTTACTGGAGCATCATAAAACCTTGAAATTTTGTAACAATAAAGTACTCGAGCCTCTTGTCAATTTAAGCTATCGCTCAAAGCTATGCTACGCTTGAGTCCCAAATCAAACACTGATAAAACTTCAAATGGCCCTAACTTCTATACGGTACGTCCTACTTCTATCAAAGTTTGCCTCATACAAATACTTGTAACTTTTTACTGGAGCGTCATAAAACCTTCAAATTTTGTAACAATAAAGTACTCGAGTCTCTTGTCAATTTATGTTATCGCTCAGAGCAATGCTACCCTTGAGCCCTTCAAATAGCCCTTACTTCTATACGGTACGTCCTACACCTATCAAAGTTTGTAACATACAAATGCTTGTAACTTTTTACTGGAGCGTCATAAAACCTTGAAATTTTGTAACAATAAAGTACTCGAGCCTCTTGTCAATTTAAGCCATCGCTCAAAGCTATGCTACCCTTGAGTCCCAAATCAAACACTGATAGAACTTCAAATGGCCCTAACATCTATACGGTGCGTCCTACACCTATCAAAGTTTGCAACATATAAATGCTTGTAACTTTTTACTGGAGCGTCATAAAACCTTAAAATTTTGTAACAATAAATTACTCGAGTCACTTGTCAATTTAAGCTATCGCTCAAAGCAATGCTACCCTTGAGTCCCAAATCAAACACTGATAAAACTTCAAATGGCCTTTACTTCTATACATTACGTCCTACACCTATCAAAGTTTGCAACATACAAATGCTTGTAACTTTTTATTGGAGCGTCATAAAACCTTGAAATTTTTTAACAATGAAGTACTCGAGCCTCTTGTCAATTTAAGTTATCGCACAAAGCTATGCTACCCATGAGTCCCAAATCAAACACTGATGAAACTTCAAATGGCCCTAACTTCTATACGGTACGTCCTACACCTATCAAAGTTTGCAACATACAAATGCTTGTAACTTTTTAATGGAGCGTCATAGAACCTTCAAATTTTGAAACAATAAAGTACTTGAGTCTCTTGTCAATTTAAGTTATCGCTCAAAGCAATGCTACCGTTGAGTCCCAAATCAAACACTGATAAAACTGCAAATGGCCCTTACTTCTATACGGTACGTCCTACACCTATCAAAGTTTGCAACATACAAATGCTTGTAACTATTTACTGGAGCGTCATAAAACCTTGAAATTTTGTAACAATAAAGTACTCAAGCCTCTTGTCAATTTAAGTTATCGCTCAAAGCTATGGCACCCTTGAGTCCCAAATCAAACACTGATAAAACTTCAAATGGCCCTAACTTCTATACGGTACGTCCTACACCTATCAAAGTTTGCAACATACAAATGCTTGTAACTTGTTACTGGAACGTCATAATACCTTGAAATTTTGTAACAATAAAGTACTCGAGCCTCTTGTCAATTTAAGCTATCGCTCAAAGCTATGCTACCCTTGAGTCCCAAATCAAACAATGATAAAACTTCAAATGGCCCTAACTTCTATACGGTACGTCCTACACCTATCAAAGTTTGCAACATACAAATTCTTGTAACTTTTTACTGGAGCGTCATAAAACCTTGAAATTTTGTAACAATAAAGTACTCGAGCCTCTTGTCAATTTAAGCCATCGCTCAAAGCTATGGCACCCTTGAGTCCCAAATCAAACACTGATAAAACTTCAAATGACCCTAACTTCTATACGGTACGTCCTACACCTATCAAAGTTTGCAACATACAAATGCTTGTAACTTGTTACTGGAGCGTCATAAGACCTTGAAATTTTGTAACAATAAAGTACTCGAGCCTCTTGTCAATTTAAGCTATCGCTCAAAGCTATGCTACCCTTGAGTCCCAAATCAAACACTGATAAAACTTCAAATGGCCCTAACTTCTATACGGTACGTCCTACACCTATCAAATTTTGCAACATACAAATGCCTGTAACTTTTTACTGGAGCGTCATAAAACCTTGAAATTTTGTAACAATAAAGTACTTGAGCCTCTTGTCAATTTAAGCTATCCTCAAACCTATGCTACCCTTGAGTCCCAAATCAAACACTGAGAAAACTTCAAATGGTCCTAACTTCTATACGGTACGTCCTACACCTATCAAAGTTTGCAACATACAAATGCTTGTAACTTTTTACTGGAGCGTCATAAAACCTTGAAATTTTTTAACAGTAAAGTACTCGAGCATCTTGTCAATTTAAGTTATCGCTCAAAGCTATGCTACCCTTGAGTCCCAAATCAAACACTGATAAAACTTCAAATGGCCCTAACTTCTATACGGTACGTCCTACACCTATCAAAGTTTGCAATATACAAATGCTTGTAACTTTTTACTGGAGCGAAATAAAACCTTGAAATTTTGTAACAATAAAGTACTCGAGCCTCTTTTCAATTTAAGCTATCGCTCAAAGCTATGCTACCCTTGAGTCCCAAATCAAACAATGATAAAACTTCAAATGGCCCTAACTTCTATACGGTACGTCCTACACCTATCAAAGTTTGCAACATACAAATGCTTGTAACTTTTTACTGGAGCGTCATAAAACCTTGAAATTTTCTAACAATAAAGTACTCGAGCCTGTTGCCAATTTAAGCTATCGCTCAAAGCTATGCTACCCTTGAATCCCAAATCAAACACTGATAAAACTTCAAATGGCCCTAATTTCTATACGGTACGTCCTACACCTATCAAAGTTTGCAACATACAAATGCTTGTAACTTTTTACTGGAGCGTCATAAAACCTTGAAATTTTGTAACAATAAAGTACTCGAGCCTCTTGTCAATTTAAGCTATCGCTCAAAGCTATGGCAGCCTTGAGTCCCAAATCAAACACTGCTAAAACTTCAAATGGCCCTAACTTCTATACGGTACGTCCTACACCTATCAAAGTTTGCAATATACAAATGCTGGTAACTTTTTACTGGAGCATCATAAAACCTTGAAATTTTGTAACAATAAAGTACTCGAGCCTCTTGTCAATTTAAGCTATCGCTCAAAGCTATGCTACCCTTGAGTCCCAAATCAAACACTGATAAAACTTCAAATGGCCCTAACTTCTATACGGTACGTCCTACTTCTATCAAAGTTTGCCTCATACAAATATTTGTAACTTTTTACTGGAGCGTCATAAAACCTTCAAATTTTGTAACAATAAAGTACTCGAGTCTCTTGTCAATTTATGTTATCGCTCAAAGCAATGCTACCCTTGAGTCCTTCAAATAGCCCTTACTTCTATACGGTACGTCCTACACCTATCAAAGTTTGCAACATACAAATGCTTGTAACTTTTTACTGGAGCGTCATAAAACCTTGAAATTTTGTAACAATAAAGTACTCGAGCCTCTTGTCAATTTAAGCCATCGCTCAAAGCTATGCTACCCTTGAGTCCCAAATCAAACACTGATAGAACTTCAAATGGCCCTAACATCTATACGGTGCGTCCTACACCTATCAAAGTTTGCAACATACAAATGCTTGTAACTTTTTACTGGAGCGTCATAAAACCTTAAAATTTTGTAACAATAAATTACTCGACTCACTTGTCAATTTAAGCTATCGCTCAAAGCAATGCTACCCTTGAGTCCCAAATCAAACACTGATAAAACTTCAAATGGCCCTTACTTCTATACGGTACGTCCTACACCTATCAAAGTTTGCAACATACAAATGCTTGTAACTATTTACTGGAGCGTCATAAAACCTTGAAATTTTGTAACAATAAAGTACTCAAGCCTCTTGTCAATTTAAGTTATCGCTCAAAGCTATGGCACCCTTGAGTCCCAAATCAAACACTGATAAAACTTCAAATGGCCCTAACTTCTATACGGTGCGTCCTACACCTATCAAAGTTTGCAACATACAAATGCTTGTAACTTTTTACTGGAGCGTCATAAAACCTTGAAATTTTCTAACAATAAAGTACTCGAGCCTGTTGCCAATTTAAGCTATCGCTCAAAGCTATGCTACCCTTGAATCCCAAATCAAACACTGATAAAACTTCAAATGGCCCTAATTTCTATACGGTACGTCCTACACCTATCAAAGTTTGCAACATACAGATGCTTGTAACTTTTTACTGGAGCGTCATAAAACCTTGAAATTTTGTAACAATAAAGTACTCGAGCCTCTTGTCAATTTAAGCTATCGCTCAAAGCTATGGCAGCCTTGAGTCCCAAATCAAACACTGCTAAAACTTCAAATGGCCCTAACTTCTATACGGTACGTCCTACACCTATCAAAGTTTGCAATATACAAATGCTGGTAACTTTTTACTGGAGCATCATAAAACCTTGAAATTTTGTAACAATAAAGTACTCGAGCCTCTTGTCAATTTAAGCTATCGCTCAAAGCTATGCTACGCTTGAGTCCCAAATCAAACACTGATAAAACTTCAAATGGCCCTAACTTCTATACGGTACGTCCTACTTCTATCAAAGTTTGCCTCATACAAATACTTGTAACTTTTTACTGGAGCGTCATAAAACCTTCAAATTTTGTAACAATAAAGTACTCAAGCCTCTTGTCAATTTAAGTTATCGCTCAAAGCTATGGCACCCTTGAGTCCCAAATCAAACACTGATAAAACTTCAAATGGCCCTAACTTCTATACGGTACGTCCTACACCTATCAAAGTTTGCAACATACAAATGCTTGTAACTTGTTACTGGAACGTCATAATACCTTGAAATTTTGTAACAATAAAGTACTCGAGCCTCTTGTCAATTTAAGCTATCGCTCAAAGCTATGCTACCCTTGAGTCCCAAATCAAACAATGATAAAACTTCAAATGGCCCTAACTTCTATACGGTACGTCCTACACCTATCAAAGTTTGCAACATACAAATTCTTGTAACTTTTTACTGGAGCGTCATAAAACCTTGAAATTTTGTAACAATAAAGTACTCGAGCCTCTTGTCAATTTAAGCCATCGCTCAAAGCTATGGCACCCTTGAGTCCCAAATCAAACACTGATAAAACTTCAAATGACCCTAACTTCTATACGGTACGTCCTACACCTATCAAAGTTTGCAACATACAAATGCTTGTAACTTGTTACTGGAGCGTCATAAGACCTTGAAATTTTGTAACAATAAAGTACTCGAGCCTCTTGTCAATTTAAGCTATCGCTCAAAGCTATGCTACCCTTGAGTCCCAAATCAAACACTGATAAAACTTCAAATGGCCCTAACTTCTATACGGTACGTCCTACACCTATCAAATTTTGCAACATACAAATGCCTGTAACTTTTTACTGGAGCGTCATAAAACCTTGAAATTTTGTAACAATAAAGTACTTGAGCCTCTTGTCAATTTAAGCTATCCTCAAACCTATGCTACCCTTGAGTCCCAAATCAAACACTGAGAAAACTTCAAATGGTCCTAACTTCTATACGGTACGTCCTACACCTATCAAAGTTTGCAACATACAAATGCTTGTAACTTTTTACTGGAGCGTCATAAAACCTTGAAATTTTTTAACAGTAAAGTACTCGAGCATCTTGTCAATTTAAGTTATCGCTCAAAGCTATGCTACCCTTGAGTCCCAAATCAAACACTGATAAAACTTCAAATGGCCCTAACTTCTATACGGTACGTCCTACACCTATCAAAGTTTGCAATATACAAATGCTTGTAACTTTTTACTGGAGCGAAATAAAACCTTGAAATTTTGTAACAATAAAGTACTCGAGCCTCTTTTCAATTTAAGCTATCGCTCAAAGCTATGCTACCCTTGAGTCCCAAATCAAACAATGATAAAACTTCAAATGGCCCTAACTTCTATACGGTACGTCCTACACCTATCAAAGTTTGCAACATACAAATGCTTGTAACTTTTTACTGGAGCGTCATAAAACCTTGAAATTTTCTAACAATAAAGTACTCGAGCCTGTTGCCAATTTAAGCTATCGCTCAAAGCTATGCTACCCTTGAATCCCAAATCAAACACTGATAAAACTTCAAATGGCCCTAATTTCTATACGGTACGTCCTACACCTATCAAAGTTTGCAACATACAAATGCTTGTAACTTTTTACTGGAGCGTCATAAAACCTTGAAATTTTGTAACAATAAAGTACTCGAGCCTCTTGTCAATTTAAGCTATCGCTCAAAGCTATGGCAGCCTTGAGTCCCAAATCAAACACTGCTAAAACTTCAAATGGCCCTAACTTCTATACGGTACGTCCTACACCTATCAAAGTTTGCAATATACAAATGCTGGTAACTTTTTACTGGAGCATCATAAAACCTTGAAATTTTGTAAGAATAAAGTACTCGAGCCTCTTGTCAATTTAAGCTATCGCTCAAAGCTATGCTACCCTTGAGTCCCAAATCAAACACTGATAAAACTTCAAATGGCCCTAACTTCTATACGGTACGTCCTACTTCTATCAAAGTTTGCCTCATACAAATATTTGTAACTTTTTACTGGACCGTCATAAAACCTTCAAATTTTGTAACAATAAAGTACTCGAGTCTCTTGTCAATTTATGTTATCGCTCAAAGCAATGCTACCCTTGAGTCCTTCAAATAGCCCTTACTTCTATACGGTACGTCCTACACCTATCAAAGTTTGCAACATACAAATGCTTGTAACTTTTTACTGGAGCGTCATAAAACCTTGAAATTTTGTAACAATAAAGTACTCGAGCCTCTTGTCAATTTAAGCCATCGCTCAAAGCTATGCTACCCTTGAGTCCCAAATCAAACACTGATAGAACTTCAAATGGCCCTAACATCTATACGGTGCGTCCTACACCTATCAAAGTTTGCAACATACAAATGCTTGTAACTTTTTACTGGAGCGTCATAAAACCTTGAAATTTTCTAACAATAAAGTACTCGAGCCTGTTGCCAATTTAAGCTATCGCTCAAAGCTATGCTACCCTTGAATCCCAAATCAAACACTGATAAAACTTCAAATGGCCCTAATTTCTATACGGTACGTCCTACACCTATCAAAGTTTGCAACATACAAATGCTTGTAACTTTTTACTGGAGCGTCATAAAACCTTGAAATTTTGTAACAATAAAGTACTCGAGCCTCTTGTCAATTTAAGCTATCGCTCAAAGCTATGGCAGCCTTGAGTCCCAAATCAAACACTGCTAAAACTTCAAATGGCCCTAACTTCTATACGGTACGTCCTACACCTATCAAAGTTTGCAATATACAAATGCTGGTAACTTTTTACTGGAGCATCATAAAACCTTGAAATTTTGTAACAATAAAGTACTCGAGCCTCTTGTCAATTTAAGCTATCGCTCAAAGCTATGCTACCCTTGAGTCCCAAATCAAACACTGATAAAACTTCAAATGGCCCTAACTTCTATACGGTACGTCCTACTTCTATCAAAGTTTGCCTCATACAAATATTTGTAACTTTTTACTGGAGCGTCATAAAACCTTCAAATTTTGTAACAATAAAGTACTCGAGTCTCTTGTCAATTTATGTTATCGCTCAAAGCAATGCTACCCTTGAGTCCTTCAAATAGCCCTTACTTCTATACGGTACGTCCTACACCTATCAAAGTTTGCAACATACAAATGCTTGTAACTTTTTACTGGAGCGTCATAAAACCTTGAAATTTTGTAACAATAAAGTACTCGAGCCTCTTGTCAATTTAAGCCATCGCTCAAAGCTATGCTACCCTTGAGTCCCAAATCAAACACTGATAGAACTTCAAATGGCCCTAACATCTCTACGGTGCGTCCTACACCTATCAAAGTTTGCAACATACAAATGCTTGTAACTTTTTACTGGAGCGTCATAAAACCTTAAAATTTTGTAACAATAAATTACTCGACTCACTTGTCAATTTAAGCTATCGCTCAAAGCAATGCTACCCTTGAGTCCCAAATCAAACACTGATAAAACTTCAAATGGCCCTTACTTCTATACGGTACGTCCTACACCTATCAAAGTTTGCAACATACAAATGCTTGTAACTATTTACTGGAGCGTCATAAAACCTTGAAATTTTGTAACAATAAAGTACTCAAGCCTCTTGTCAATTTAAGTTATCGCTCAAAGCTATGGCACCCTTGAGTCCCAAATCAAACACTGATAAAACTTCAAATGGCCCTAACTTCTATACGGTGCGTCCTACACCTATCAAAGTTTGCAACATACAAATGCTTGTAACTTTTTACTGGAGCGTCATAAAACCTTGAAATTTTCTAACAATAAAGTACTCGAGCCTGTTGCCAATTTAAGCTATCGCTCAAAGCTATGCTACCCTTGAATCCCAAATCAAACACTGATAAAACTTCAAATGGCCCTAATTTCTATACGGTACGTCCTACATCTATCAAAGTTTGCAACATACAGATGCTTGTAACTTTTTACTGGAGCGTCATAAAACCTTGAAATTTTGTAACAATAAAGTACTCGAGCCTCTTGTCAATTTAAGCTATCGCTCAAAGCTATGGCAGCCTTGAGTCCCAAATCAAACACTGCTAAAACTTCAAATGGCCCTAACTTCTATACGGTACGTCCTACACCTATCAAAGTTTGCAATATACAAATGCTGGTAACTTTTTACTGGAGCATCATAAAACCTTGAAATTTTGTAACAATAAAGTACTCGAGCCTCTTGTCAATTTAAGCTATCGCTCAAAGCTATGCTACGCTTGAGTCCCAAATCAAACACTGATAAAACTTCAAATGGCCCTAACTTCTATACGGTACGTCCTACTTCTATCAAAGTTTGCCTCATACAAATACTTGTAACTTTTTACTGGAGCGTCATAAAACCTTCAAATTTTGTAACAATAAAGTACTCAAGCCTCTTGTCAATTTAAGTTATCGCTCAAAGCTATGGCACCCTTGAGTCCCAAATCAAACACTGATAAAACTTCAAATGGCCCTAACTTCTATACGGTACGTCCTACACCTATCAAAGTTTGCAACATACAAATGCTTGTAACTTGTTACTGGAACGTCATAATACCTTGAAATTTTGTAACAATAAAGTACTCGAGCCTCTTGTCAATTTAAGCTATCGCTCAAAGCTATGCTACCCTTGAGTCCCAAATCAAACAATGATAAAACTTCAAATGGCCCTAACTTCTATACGGTACGTCCTACACCTATCAAAGTTTGCAACATACAAATTCTTGTAACTTTTTACTGGAGCGTCATAAAACCTTGAAATTTTGTAACAATAAAGTACTCGAGCCTCTTGTCAATTTAAGCCATCGCTCAAAGCTATGGCACCCTTGAGTCCCAAATCAAACACTGATAAAACTTCAAATGGCCCTAACTTCTATACGGTACGTCCTACACCAATCAAAGTTTGCAACATACAAATGCTTGTAACTTGTTACTGGAGCGTCATAAGACCTTGAAATTTTGTAACAATAAAGTACTCGAGCCTCTTGTCAATTTAAGCTATCGCTCAAAGCTATGCTACCCTTGAGTCCCAAATCAAACACTGATAAAACTTCAAATGGCCCTAACTTCTATACGGTACGTCCTACACCTATCAAATTTTGCAACATACAAATGCCTGTAACTTTTTACTGGAGCGTCATAAAACCTTGAAATTTTGTAACAATAAAGTACTTGAGCCTCTTGTCAATTTAAGCTATCCTCAAACCTATGCTACCCTTGAGTCCCAAATCAAACACTGAGAAAACTTCAAATGGTCCTAACTTCTATACGGTACGTCCTACACCTATCAAAGTTTGCAACATACAAATGCTTGTAACTTTTTACTGGAGCGTCATAAAACCTTGAAATTTTTTAACAGTAAAGTACTCGAGCATCTTGTCAATTTAAGTTATCGCTCAAAGCTATGCTACCCTTGAGTCCCAAATCAAACACTGATAAAACTTCAAATGGCCCTAACTTCTATACGGTACGTCCTACACCTATCAAAGTTTGCAATATACAAATGCTTGTAACTTTTTACTGGAGCGAAATAAAACCTTGAAATTTTGTAACAATAAAGTACTCGAGCCTCTTTTCAATTTAAGCTATCGCTCAAAGCTATGCTACCCTTGAGTCCCAAATCAAACAATGATAAAACTTCAAATGGCCCTAACTTCTATACGGTACGTCCTACACCTATCAAAGTTTGCAACATACAAATGCTTGTAACTTTTTACTGGAGCGTCATAAAACCTTGAAATTTTCTAACAATAAAGTACTCGAGCCTGTTGCCAATTTAAGCTATCGCTCAAAGCTATGCTACCCTTGAATCCCAAATCAAACACTGATAAAACTTCAAATGGCCCTAATTTCTATACGGTACGTCCTACACCTATCAAAGTTTGCAACATACAAATGCTTGTAACTTTTTACTGGAGCGTCATAAAACCTTGAAATTTTGTAACAATAAAGTACTCGAGCCTCTTGTCAATTTAAGCTATCGCTCAAAGCTATGGCAGCCTTGAGTCCCAAATCAAACACTGCTAAAACTTCAAATGGCCCTAACTTCTATACGGTACGTCCTACACCTATCAAAGTTTGCAATATACAAATGCTGGTAACTTTTTACTGGAGCATCATAAAACCTTGAAATTTTGTAACAATAAAGTACTCGAGCCTCTTGTCAATTTAAGCTATCGCACAAAGCTATGCTACCCTTGAGTCCCAAATCAAACACTGATAAAACTTCAAATGGCCCTAACTTCTATACGGTACGTCCTACTTCTATCAAAGTTTGCCTCATACAAATATTTGTAACTTTTTACTGGAGCGTCATAAAACCTTCAAATTTTGTAACAATAAAGTACTCGAGTCTCTTGTCAATTTATGTTATCGCTCAAAGCAATGCTACCCTTGAGTCCTTCAAATAGCCCTTACTTCTATACGGTACGTCCTACACCTATCAAAGTTTGCAACATACAAATGCTTGTAACTTTTTACTGGAGCGTCATAAAACCTTGAAATTTTGTAACAATAAAGTACTCGAGCCTCTTGTCAATTTAAGCCATCGCTCAAAGCTATGCTACCCTTGAGTCCCAAATCAAACACTGATAGAACTTCAAATGGCCCTAACATCTATACGGTGCGTCCTACACCTATCAAAGTTTGCAACATACAAATGCTTGTAACTTTTTACTGGAGCGTCATAAAACCTTAAAATTTTGTAACAATAAATTACTCGACTCACTTGTCAATTTAAGCTATCGCTCAAAGCAATGCTACCCTTGAGTCCCAAATCAAACACTGATAAAACTTCAAATGGCCCTTACTTCTATACGGTACGTCCTACACCTATCAAAGTTTGCAACATACAAATGCTTGTAACTATTTACTGGAGCGTCATAAAACCTTGAAATTTTGTAACAATAAAGTACTCAAGCCTCTTGTCAATTTAAGTTATCGCTCAAAGCTATGGCACCCTTGAGTCCCAAATCAAACACTGATAAAACTTCAAATGGCCCTAACTTCTATACGGTGCGTCCTACACCTATCAAAGTTTGCAACATACAAATGCTTGTAACTTTTTACTGGAGCGTCATAAAACCTTGAAATTTTCTAACAATAAAGTACTCGAGCCTGTTGCCAATTTAAGCTATCGCTCAAAGCTATGCTACCCTTGAATCCCAAATCAAACACTGATAAAACTTCAAATGGCCCTAATTTCTATACGGTACGTCCTACACCTATCAAAGTTTGCAACATACAGATGCTTGTAACTTTTTACTGGAGCGTCATAAAACCTTGAAATTTTGTAACAATAAAGTACTCGAGCCTCTTGTCAATTTAAGCTATCGCTCAAAGCTATGGCAGCCTTGAGTCCCAAATCAAACACTGCTAAAACTTCAAATGGCCCTAACTTCTATACGGTACGTCCTACACCTATCAAAGTTTGCAATATACAAATGCTGGTAACTTTTTACTGGAGCATCATAAAACCTTGAAATTTTGTAACAATAAAGTACTCGAGCCTCTTGTCAATTTAAGCTATCGCTCAAAGCTATGCTACGCTTGAGTCCCAAATCAAACACTGATAAAACTTCAAATGGCCCTAACTTCTATACGGTACGTCCTACTTCTATCAAAGTTTGCCTCATACAAATACTTGTAACTTTTTACTGGAGCGTCATAAAACCTTCAAATTTTGTAACAATAAAGTACTCGAGTCTCTTGTCAATTTATGTTATCGCTCAAAGCAATGCTACCCTTGAGTCCTTCAAATGGCCCTAACATCTATACGGTGCGTCCTACACCTATCAAAGTTTGCAACATATAAATGCTTGTAACTTTTTACTGGAGCGTCATAAAACCTTAAAATTTTGTAACAATAAATTACTCGAGTCACTTGTCAATTTAAGCTATCGCTCAAAGCAATGCTACCCTTGAGTCCCAAATCAAACACTGATAAAACTTCAAATGGCCTTTACTTCTATATGGTACGTCCTACACCTATCAAAGTTTGCAACATACAAATGCTTGTAACTTTTTATTGGAGCGTCATAAAACCTTGAAATTTTTTAACAATGAAGTACTCGAGCCTCTTGTCAATTTAAGTTATCGCACAAAGCTATGCTACCCATGAGTCCCAAATCAAACACTGATGAAACTTCAAATGGCCCTAACTTCTATACGGTACGTCCTACACCTATCAAAGTTTGCAACATACAAATGCTTGTAACTTTTTACTGGAGCGTCATAGAACCTTCAAATTTTGAAACAATAAAGTACTTGAGTCTCTTGTCAATTTAAGTTATCGCTCAAAGCAATGCTACCGTTGAGTCCCAAATCAAACACTGATAAAACTGCAAATGGCCCTTACTTCTATACGGTACGTCCTACACCTATCAAAGTTTGCAACATACAAATGCTTGTAACTATTTACTGGAGCGTCATAAAACCTTGAAATTTTGTAACAATAAAGTACTCAAGCCTCTTGTCAATTTAAGTTATCGCTCAAAGCTATGGCACCCTTGAGTCCCAAATCAAACACTGATAAAACTTCAAATGGCCCTAACTTCTATACGGTACGTCCTACACCTATCAAAGTTTGCAACATACAAATGCTTGTAACTTGTTACTGGAACGCCATAATACCTTGTAATTTTTTAACAATAAAGTACTCGAGCCTCTTGTCAATTTAAGCTATCGCTCAAAGCTATGCTACCCTTGAGTCCCAAATCAAACAATGATAAAATTTCAAATGGCCCTAACTTCTATATGGTACGTCCTACACCTATCAAAGTTTGCAACATACAAATTCTTGTAACTTTTTACTGGAGCGTCATAAAACATTGAAATTTTCTAACAATAAAGTACTCGAGCCTGTTGTCAATTTAAGCTATCGCTCAAAGCAATGCTACCCTTGAATCCCAAATCAAACACTAAGAAAACTTCAAATGGCCCTAATTTCTATACGGTACGTCCTACACCTATCAAAGTTTGCAACATACAAATGCTTGTAACTTTTTACTGGAGCGTCATAAAACCTTGAAATTTTGTAACAATAAAGTACTCGAGCCTCTTGTCAATTTAAGCCATCGCCCAAAGCTATGGCACCCTTGAGTCCCAAATCAAACACTGATAAAACTTCAAATGACCCTAACTTCTATACGGTACGTCCTACACCTATCAAAGTTTGCAACATACAAATGCTTGTAACTTGTTACTGGAGCGTCATAAGACATTGAAATTTTGTAACAATAAAGTACTCGAGCCTCTTGTCAATTTAAGCTATCGCTCAAAGCTATGCTACCCTTGAGTCCCAAATCAAACACTGATAAAACTTCAAATGGCCCTAACTTCTATACGGTACGTCCTACACCTATCAAATTTTGCAACATACAAATGCCTGTAACTTTTTACTGGAGCGTCATAAAACCTTGAAATTTTGTAACAATAAAGTACTTGAGCCTCTTGTCAATTTAAGCTATCCTCAAACCTATGCTACCCTTGAGTCCCAAATCAAACACTGAGAAAACTTCAAATGGTCCTAACTTCTATACGGTACGTCCTACACCTATCAAAGTTTGCAACATACAAATGCTTGTAACTTTTTACTGGAGCGTCATAAAACCTTGAAATTTTTTAACAGTAAAGTACTCGAGCATCTTGTCAATTTAAGTTATCGCTCAAAGCTATGCTACCCTTGAGTCCCAAATCAAACACTGATAAAACTTCAAATGGCCCTAACTTCTATACGGTACGTCCTACACCTATCAAAGTTTGCAATATACAAATGCTTGTAACTTTTTACTGGAGCGAAATAAAACCTTGAAATTTTGTAACAATAAAGTACTCGAGCCTCTTTTCAATTTAAGCTATCGCTCAAAGCTATGCTACCCTTGAGTCCCAAATCAAACAATGATAAAACTTCAAATGGCCCTAACTTCTATACGGTATGTCCTACACCTATCAAAGTTTGCAACATACAAATTCTTGTAACTTTTTACTGGAGCGTCATAAAACCTTGAAATTTTCTAACAATAAAGTACTCGAGCCTGTTGTCAATTTAAGCTATCGCTCAAAGCTATGCTACCCTTGAATCTCAAATCAAACACTGAGAAAACTTCAAATGGCCCTAATTTCTATACGGTACGTCCTACACCTATCAAAGTTTGCAACATACAAATGCTTGTAACTTTTTACTGGAGCGTCATAAAACCTTGAAATTTTGTAACAATAAAGTACTCGAGCCTCTTGTCAATTTAAGCTATCGCTCAAAGCTATGGCAACCTTGAGTCCCAAATCAAACACTGATAAAACTTCAAATGGCCCTAACTTCTATACGGTACGTCCTACACCTATTAAATTTTGCAACATACAAATGCCTGTAACTTTTTACTGGAGCGTCATAAAACCTTGAAATTTTGTAACAATAAAGTACTTGAGCCTCTTGTCAATTTAAGCTATCGCTCAAAGCTATGCTACCCTTGAGTCCCAAATCAAACACTGAGAAAACTTCAAATGGTCCTAACTTCTATACGGTACATCCTACACCTATCAAAGTTTGCAACATACAAATGCTTGTAACTTTTTACTGGAGCGTCATAAAACCTTGAAATTTTGTAACAATAAAGTACTCGAGCCTCTTGTCGATTTAAGCTATCGCTCAAAGCTATGCTAGCCTTGAATCCCAAATCAAACACTGAGAAAACTTCAAATGGCCCTAATTTCTATACGGTACGTCCTACACCTATCAAAGTTTGCAACATACAAATGCTTGTAACTTTTTACTGGAGCGTCATAAAACCTTGAAATTTTGTAACAATAAAGTACTCGAGCCTCTTGTCAATTTAAGCTATCGCTCAAAGCTATGGCAACCTTGAGTCCCAAATCAAACACTGATAAAACTTCAAATGGCCCTAACTTCTATACGGTACGTCCTACACCTATCAAATTTTGCAACATACAAATGCTTGTAACTTTTTACTGGAGCGTCATAAAACCTTGAAATTTTGTAACAATAAAGTACTTGAGCCTCTTGTCAATTTAAGCTATCGCTCAAAGCTATGCTACCCTTGAGTCCCAAATAAAACACGGATAAAACTTCAAATGGTCCTAACTTCTATACGGTACGTCCTACACCTATCAAAGTTTGCAACATACAAATGCTTGTAACTTTTTACTGGAGCGTCATAAAACCTTGAAATTTTTTTACAGTAAAGTACTCGAGCATCTTGCCAATTTAAGTTATCGCTCAAAGCTATGCTACCCTTGAGTCCCAAATCAAACACTGATAAAACTTCAAATGGCCCTAACTTCTATACGGTACGTCCTACACCTATCAAAATTTGCAACATACAAATGCTTGTAACTTTTTACTGGAGCGTCATAAAACCTTGAAATTTTGTAACAATAAAGTACTCGAGCCTCTTGTCAATTTAAGCCATCGCTCAAAGCTATGGCACCCTTGAGTCCCAAATCAAACACTGATAAAACTTCAAATGGCCCTAACTTCTATACGGTAACGTCCTACACCTATCAAAGTTTGCAACATACAAATGCTTGTAACTTGTTACTGGAGCGTCATAAGACCTTGAAATTTTGTACCAATAAAGTACTCGAGCCTCTTGTCAATTTAAGCTATCGCTCAAAGCTATGCTAGCCTTGAGTCCGAAATCAAACGGTGATAAAACTTCAAAAGGCCCTAACTTCTATACGGTACGTCCTACACCTATCAAAGTTTGCAACATACAAATGCTTGTAACTTTTTACTGGAGCGTCATAAAACCTTGAAATTTTCTAACAATAAAGTACTCGAGCCTGTTGTCAATTTAAGCTATCGCTCAAAGCTATGCTACCCTTGAATCCCAAATCAAACACTGAGAAAACTTCAAATGGCCCTAATTTCTATACGGTACGTCCTACACCTATCAAAGTTTGCAACATACAAATGCTTGTAACTTTTTACTGGAGCGTCATAAAACCTTGAAATTTTGTAACAATAAAGTACTCGAGCCTCTTGTCAATTTAAGCTATCGCTCAAAGCTATGGCAACCTTGAGTCCCAAATCAAACACTGAGAAAACTTCAAATGGTCCTAACTTCTTTACGGTACGTCCTACACCTATCAAAGTTTGCAACATACAAATGCTTGTAACTTTTTACTGGAGCGTCATAAAACCTTGAAATTTTTTAACAGTAAAGTACTCGAGCATCTTGTCAATTTAAGTTATCGCTCAAATCTATGCTACCCTTGAGGCCCAAATCAAACACTGATAAAACTTCAAAGGGCCCTAACTTGTATACGGTACGTCCTACACCTATCAAAGTTTGCAACATACAAATGCTTGTAACTTTTTACTGGAGCGTCATAAAACCTTCAAATTTTGTAACAATAAAGTACTCGAGTCTCGTGTCAATTTAAGTAATCGCTCAAAGCAATGCTACCCTTGAGTCCCAAATCAAACATTGATAAAACTTCAAATGGCCCTTACTTCTATACGGTACGTCCTACACCTATCAAAGTTTGCAACATACAAATGCTTGTAACTTTTTACTGGAGCGTCATAAAACCTTGAAATTTTGTAACAATAAAGTACTCGAGCCTCTTGTCAATTTAAGCCATCGCTCGAGGCTATGCTACCCTTGAGTCCCAAATCAAACACTGATAGAACTTCAAATGGCCCTAACATTTATACGGTACGTCCTACACCTATCACAGTTTGCAACATACAAATGCTTGTAACTTTTTACTGGAGGGTCATAAAACCTTAAAATTTTGTAACAATAAAGTACTCGAGTCACTTGTCAATTTAAGTTATAGCTCAAAGCAATGCTACCCTTGAGTCCCAAATCAAACACTGATAAAACTTCAAATGGCCCTTACTTCTATACGGTACGTCCTACACCTATCAAAGTTTGCAACATACAAATGCTTGTAACTTTTGACTGGAGCGTCATAAAACCTTGAAATTTTTTAACAATAAAGTACTCGAGCCTCTTTTCAATTTAAGTTATCGCTCAAAGCTATGCTACCCTTGAGTCCCAAATCAAACACTGATGAAACTTCAAATGGCCCTAACTTCTATACGGTACGTCCTACACCTATCAAAGTTTGCAACATACAAATGCTTGTAGCTTTTTACTGGAGCGTCATAAAACCTTCAAATTTTGTAACAATAAAGTACTTGAGTCTCTTGTCAATTTAAGTTATCGCTCAAAGCAATGCTACCGTGGAGTCCCAAATCAAACACTGATAAAACTTCAAATGGCCCTAACTTCTATACGGTACGTCCTACACCTATCAAATTTTGCAACCTACAAATGCTTGTAACTTTTTACTGGAGCGTCATAAAACCTAGAAATTTTTTAACAATAAAATACTCGAGCCTCTTGTCAATTTAAGTTATCGCTCAAAAGTATGCTACCATTGAGTCCCAAATCAAACAATGATGAAACTTCAAATGGTCCTAACTTCTATACGGTACGTCCTACAACTATCAAAGTTTGCAACATACAAATGCTTGTAACTTTTTACTGGAGCGTCATAAAACCTTGAAATTTTGTAACAATAAAGTACTCGAGCCTCTCGTCAATTTAAGCCATCGCTCAAAGCTATGCTACCCTTGAGTCCCAAATCAAACACTGATAAAACTACAAATGGCCCTAACTTCTATACGGTACGTCCTACACCTATCAAAGTTTTCAACATACAAATGATTGTAACTTTTTACTGGAGCGTCATAAAACCTTGAAATTTTGTAACAACAAGTACTCGAGCCTCTTGTCAATTTAAGCTATCGCTCAAAGCTATGCTACCCTTGAGTCCCAAATCAAACACTGTTAAAACTTCAAATGGCCCTAACTTCTATACGGTACGTCCTACATCTATCAAAGTTTGCAACATACAAATGCTTGTAACTTTTTACTGGAGCGTCATAAAACCTTGAAATTTTGTAAGAATAAAGTACTCGAGCCTCTTGTCAATTTAAGCTATCGCTCAAAGCTGTGGTACCTTTGAGTCCCAAATCAAACACTGATAAAACTTCAAATGGCCCTAACTTCTATACGGTACGTCCTACACTTATTAAATTTTGCAACATACAAATGCTTGTAACTTTTTACTGGAGCGTCATAAGACCTTGAAATTTTGTAACAATAAAGTACTCGAGCCTCTTGTCAATTTAAGCTATCGCTCAAAGCTATGCTACCCTTGAGTCCCAAATCAAACAATGATAAAACTTCAAATGGCCCTAACTTCTATACGGTACGTCCTACACCTATCAAAGTTTGCAACATACAAATGCTTGTAACTTTTTACTGGAGCGTCATAAAAGCTTGAAATTTTGTAACAATAAAGTACTTGAGCCTCTTGTCAATTTAAGCTATCGCTCAAAGCTATGCTACCCTTGAGTCCCAAGTCAAACACTGAGAAAACTTCAAATGGTCCTAACTTCCATACGGTACGTCCTACACCTATCAAAGTTTGCAACATACAAATGCTTGTAACTTTTTACTGGAGCGTCATAAAACCTTGAAATTTTTTAACAATAAAGTACTGAGCCTCTTGTCAATTTAAGCTATCGCTCAAGGCTATGGTACCATTGAGTCCCAAATCAAACACTGATAAAACTTCAAATGGCCCTAACTGCTATACAGTACGTCCTACACCTATCAAAGTTTGCAACATACAAATGCTTGTATCTTTTTACTGGAGCGTCATAAAACCTTGAAATTTTTTAACAGTAAAGTACTCGAGCATCTTGTCAATTTAAGTTATCGCTCAAATCTATGCTACCCTTGAGGCCCAAATCAAACACTGATAAAACTTCAAAGGGCCCTAACTTTTATACGGTACGTCGTACACCTATCAAAGTTTGCAACATACAAATGCTTGTAACTTTTTACTGGAGCGTCATAAAACCTTCAAATTTTGTAACAATAAAGTACTCGAGTCTCGTGTCAATTTAAGTAATCTCTCAAAGCAATGCTACCCTTGAGTCCCAAATCAAACATTGATAAAACTTCAAATGGCCCTTACTTCTATACGGTACGTCCTACACCTATCAAAGTTTGCAACATACAAATGCTTGTAACTTTTTACTGGAGCGTCATAAAACCTTAAAATTTTGTAACAATAAAGTACTCGAGTCACTTGTCAATTTAAGTTATAGCTCAAAGCAATGCTACCCTTGAGTCCCAAATCAAACACTGATAAAACTTCAAATGGCCCTTACTTCTATACGGTACGTCCTACACCTATCAAAGTTTGCAACATACAAATGCTTGTAACTTTTGACTGGAGCGTCATAAAACCTTGAAATTTTTTAACAATAAAGTACTCGAGCCTCTTGTCAATTTAAGTTATCGCTCAAAGCTATGCTACCCTTGAGTCCCAAATCAAACACTGATGAAACTTCAAATGGCCCTAACTTCTATACGGTACGTCCTACACCTATCAAAGTTTGCACCATACAAATGCTTGTACTTCAGATGGTCCTAACTTCTATACGCTACGTCCTACAACTATCAAAGTTTGCAACATACAAATGCTTGTAACTTTTTACTGGAGCGTCATAAAACCTTGAAATTTTGTAACAATAAAGTACTCGAGCCTCTTGTCAATTTAAGCCATCGCTCAAAGCTATGCTACCCTTGAGTCCCAAATCAAACACTGATAAAACTACAAATGGCCCTAACTTCTATACGGTACGTCCTACACCTATCATAGTTTTCAACATAAAAATGATTGTAACTTTTTACTGGAGCGTCATAAAACCTTGAAATTTTGTAACAATAAAGTACTCGAGCCTCTTGTCAATTTAAGTTATCGCTCAAAAGTATGCTACCATTGAGTCCCAAATCAAACACTGATGAAACTTCAAATGGTCCTAACTTCTATACGGTACGTCCTACAACTATCAAAGTTTGCAACATACAAATGCTTGTAACTTTTTACTGGAGCGTCATAAAACCTTGAAATTTTGTAACAATAAAGTACTCGAGCCTCTTGTCAATTTAAGCCATCGCTCAAAGCTATGCTACCCTTGAGTCCCAAATCAAACACTGATAAAACTACAAATGGCCCTAACTTCTATACGGTACGTCCTACACCTATCAAAGTTTTCAACATAAAAATGATTGTAACTTTTTACTGGAGCGTCATAAAACCTTGAAATTTTGTAACAATAAAGTACTCGAGCCTCTTGTCAATTTAAGCTATCGCTCAAAGCTATGCTACCCTTGAGTCCCAAATCAAACACTGATAAACCTTCAAATGGCCCTAACTTCTATACGGTACGTCCTACATCTATCAAAGTTTGCAACATACAAATGCTTGTAACTTTTTACTGGAGCGTCATAAAACCTTGAAATTTTGTAAGAATAAAGTACTCGAGCCTCTTGTCAATTTAAGCTATCGCTCAAAGCTGTGGTACCTTTGAGTCCCAAATCAAACACTGATAAAACTTCAAATGGCCCTAACTTCTATACGGTACGTCCTACACTTATTAAATTTTGCAACACACAAATGCTTGTAACTTTTTACTGGAGCGTCATAAGACCTTGAAATTTTGTAACAATAAAGTACTCGAGCCTCTTGTCAATTTAAGCTATCGCTCAAAGCTATGCTACCCTTGAGTCCCAAATCAAACAATGATAAAACTTCAAATGGCCCTAACTTCTATACGGTACGTCCTACACCTATCAAAGTTTGCAACATACAAATGCTTGTAACTTTTTACTGGAGCGTCATAAAAGCTTGAAATTATGTAACAATAAAGTACTTGAGCCTCTTGTCAATTTAAGCTATCGCTCAAAGCTATGCTACCCTTGAGTCCCAAATCAAACACTGAGAAAACTTCAAATGGTCCTAACTTCCATACGGTACGTCCTACACCTATCAAAGTTTGCAACATACAAATGCTTGTAACTTTTTACTGGAGCGTCATAAAACCTTGAAATTTTTTAACAATAAAGTACTGAGCCTCTTGTCAATTTAAGCTATCGCTCAAGGCTATGGTACCATTGAGTCCCAAATCAAACACTGATAAAACTTCAAATGGCCCTAACTGCTATACAGTACGTCCTACACCTATCAAAGTTTGCAACATACAAATGCTTGTAACTTTTTACTGGAGCGTCATAAAACCTTAAAATTTTGTAACAATAAAGTACTCGAGTCACTTGTCAATTTAAGTTATAGCTCAAAGCAATGCTACCCTTGAGTCCCAAATCAAACACTGATAAAACTTCAAATGGCCCTTACTTCTATACGGTACGTCCTACACCTATCAAAGTTTGCAACATACTAATGCTTGTAACTTTTGACTGGAGCGTCATAAAACCTTGAAATTTTTTAACAATAAAGTACTCGAGCCTCTTGTCAATTTAAGTTATCGCTCAAAGCTATGCTACCCTTGAGTCCCAAATCAAACACTGATGAAACTTCAAATGGCCCTAACTTCTATACGGTACGTCCTACACCTATCAAAGTTTGCAACATACAAATGCTTGTAGCTTTTTACTGGAGCGTCATAAAACCTTCAAATTTTGTAACAATAAAGTACTTGAGTCTCTTGTCAATTTAAGTTATCGCTCAAAGCAATGCTACCGTGGAGTCCCAAATCAAACACTGATAAACTTCAAATGGCCCTAACTTCTATACGGTACGTCCTACACCTATCAAATTTTGCAACCTACAAATGCTTGTAACTTTTTACTGGAGCGTCATAAAACCTAGAAATTTTTTAACAATAAAATACTCGAGCCTCTTGTCAATTTAAGTTATCGCTCAAAAGTATGCTACCATTGAGTCCCAAATCAAACACTGATGAAACTTCAAATGGTCCTAACTTCTATACGCTACGTCCTACAACTATCAAAGTTTGCAACATACAAATGCTTGTAACTTTTTACTGGAGCGTCATAAAACCTTGAAATTTTGTAACAATAAAGTACTCGAGCCTCTTGTCAATTTAAGCCATCGCTCAAAGCTATGCTACCCTTGAGTCCCAAATCAAACACTGATAAAACTACAAATGGCCCTAACTTCTATACGGTACGTCCTACACCTATCAAAGTTTTCAACATAAAAATGATTGTAACTTTTTACTGGAGCGTCATAAAACCTTGAAATTTTGTAACAATAAAGTACTCGAGCCTCTTGTCAATTTAAGCTATCGCTCAAAGCTATGCTACCCTTGAGTCCCAAATCAAACACTGATAAAACTTCAAATGGCCCTAACTTCTATACGGTACGTCCTACATCTATCAAAGTTTGCAACATACAAATGCTTGTAACTTTTTACTGGAGCGTCATAAAACCTTGAAATTTAGTAAGAATAAAGTACTCGAGCCTCTTGTCAATTTAAGCTATCGCTCAAAGCTGTGGTACCTTTGAGTCCCAAATCAAACACTGATAAAACTTCAAATGGCCCTAACTTCTATACGGTACGTCCTACACTTATTAAATTTTGCAACATACAAATGCTTGTAACTTTTTACTGGAGCGTCATAAGACCTTGAAATTTTGTAACAATAAAGTACTCGAGCCTCTTGTCAATTTAAGCTATCGCTCAAAGCTATGCTACCCTTGAGTCCCAAGTCAAACAATGATAAAACTTCAAATGGCCCTAACTTCTATACGGTACGTCCTACACCTATCAAAGTTTGCAACATACAAATGCTTGTAACTTTTTACTGGAGCGTCATAAAAGCTTGAAATTATGTAACAATAAAGTACTTGAGCCTCTTGTCAATTTAAGCTATCGCTCAAAGCTATGCTACCCTTGAGTCCCAAATCAAACACTGAGAAAACTTCAAATGGTCCTAACTTCCATACGGTACGTCCTACACCTATCAAAGTTTGCAACATACAAATGCTTGTAACTTTTTACTGGAGCGTCATAAAACCTTGAAATTTTTTAACAATAAAGTACTGAGCCTCTTGTCAATTTAAGCTATCGCTCAAGGCTATGGTACCATTGAGTCCCAAATCAAACACTGATAAAACTTCAAATGGCCCTAACTGCTATACAGTACGTCCTACACCTATCAAAGTTTGCAACATACAAATGCTTGTAACTTTTTACTGGAGCGTCATAAAACCTTGAAATTTTTTAACAGTAAAGTACTCGAGCATCTTGTCAATTTAAGGTATCGCTCAAATCTATGCTACCCTTGAGGCCCAAATCAAACACTGATAAAACTTCAAAGGGCCCTAACTTTTATACGGTACGTCCTACACCTATCAAAGTTTGCAACATACAAATGCTTGTAACTTTTTACTGGAGCGTCATAAAACCTTCAAATTTTGTAACAATAAAGTACTCGAGTCTCGTGTCAATTTAAGTAATCGCTCAAAGCAATGCTACCCTTGAGTCCCAAATCAAACATTGATAAAACTTCAAATGGCCCTTACTTCTATACGGTACGTCCTACACCTATCAAAGTTTGCAACATACAAATGCTTGTAACTTTTTACTGGAGCGTCATAAAACCTTGAAATTTTGTAACAATAAAGTACTCGAGCCTCTTGTCAATTTAAGCTATCGCTCAAAGCTATGCTACCCTTGAGTCCCAATCAAACACTGATAGAACTTCAAATGGCCCTAACATTTATACGGTACGTCCTACACCTATCACAGTTTGCAACATACAAATGCTTGTCACTTTTTACTGGAGCGTCATAAAACCTTAAAATTTTGTAACAATAAAGTACTCGAGTCACTTGTCAATTTAAGTTATAGCTCAAAGCAATGCTACACTTGAGTCCCAAATCAAACACTGATAAAACTTCAAATGGCCCTTACTGCTATACGGTACGTCCTACACCTATCAAAGTTTGCAACATACAAATGCTTGTAACTTTTGACTGGAGCGTCATAAAACCTTGAAATTTTTTAACAATAAAGTACTCGAGCCTCTTGTCAATTTAAGTTATCGCTCAAAAGTATGCTACCATTGAGTCCCAAATCAAACACTGATAAAACTACAAATGGCCCTAACTTCTATACGGTACGTCCTACACCTATCAAAGTTTTCAACATAAAAATGATTGTAACTTTTTACTGGAGCGTCATAAAACCTTGAAATTTTGTAACAATAAAGTACTCGAGCCTCTTGTCAATTTAAGCTATCGCTCAAAGCTATGCTACCCTTGAGTCCCAAATCAAACACTGATAAACCTTCAAATGGCCCTAACTTCTATACGGTACGTCCTACATCTATCAAAGTTTGCAACATACAAATGCTTGTAACTTTTTACTGGAGCGTCATAAAACCTTGAAATTTTGTAAGAATAAAGTACTCGAGCCTCTTGTCAATTTAAGCTATCGCTCAAAGCTGTGGTACCTTTGAGTCCCAAATCAAACACTGATAAAACTTCAAATGGCCCTAACTTCTATACGGTACGTCCTACACTTATTAAATTTTGCAACACACAAATGCTTGTAACTTTTTACTGGAGCGTCATAAGACCTTGAAATTTTGTAACAATAAAGTACTCGAGCCTCTTGTCAATTTAAGCTATCGCTCAAAGCTATGCTACCCTTGAGTCCCAAATCAAACAATGATAAAACTTCAAATGGCCCTAACTTCTATACGGTACGTCCTACACCTATCAAAGTTTGCAACATACAAATGCTTGTAACTTTTTACTGGAGCGTCATAAAAGCTTGAAATTATGTAACAATAAAGTACTTGAGCCTCTTGTCAATTTAAGCTATCGCTCAAAGCTATGCTACCCTTGAGTCCCAAATCAAACACTGAGAAAACTTCAAATGGTCCTAACTTCCATACGGTACGTCCTACACCTATCAAAGTTTGCAACATACAAATGCTTGTAACTTTTTACTGGAGCGTCATAAAACCTTGAAATTTTTTAACAATAAAGTACTGAGCCTCTTGTCAATTTAAGCTATCGCTCAAGGCTATGGTACCATTGAGTCCCAAATCAAACACTGATAAAACTTCAAATGGCCCTAACTGCTATACAGTACGTCCTACACCTATCAAAGTTTGCAACATACAAATGCTTGTAACTTTTTACTGGAGCGTCATAAAACCTTAAAATTTTGTAACAATAAAGTACTCGAGTCACTTGTCAATTTAAGTTATAGCTCAAAGCAATGCTACCCTTGAGTCCCAAATCAAACACTGATAAAACTTCAAATGGCCCTTACTTCTATACGGTACGTCCTACACCTATCAAAGTTTGCAACATACTAATGCTTGTAACTTTTGACTGGAGCGTCATAAAACCTTGAAATTTTTTAACAATAAAGTACTCGAGCCTCTTGTCAATTTAAGTTATCGCTCAAAGCTATGCTACCCTTGAGTCCCAAATCAAACACTGATGAAACTTCAAATGGCCCTAACTTCTATACGGTACGTCCTACACCTATCAAAGTTTGCAACATACAAATGCTTGTAGCTTTTTACTGGAGCGTCATAAAACCTTCAAATTTTGTAACAATAAAGTACTTGAGTCTCTTGTCAATTTAAGTTATCGCTCAAAGCAATGCTACCGTGGAGTCCCAAATCAAACACTGAGAAACTTCAAATGGCCCTAACTTCTATACGGTACGTCCTACACCTATCAAATTTTGCAACCTACAAATGCTTGTAACTTTTTACTGGAGCGTCATAAAACCTAGAAATTTTTTAACAATAAAATACTCGAGCCTCTTGTCAATTTAAGTTATCGCTCAAAAGTATGCTACCATTGAGTCCCAAATCAAACACTGATGAAACTTCAAATGGTCCTAACTTCTATACGCTACGTCCTACAACTATCAAAGTTTGCAACATACAAATGCTTGTAACTTTTTACTGGAGCGTCATAAAACCTTGAAATTTTGTAACAATAAAGTACTCGAGCCTCTTGTCAATTTAAGCCATCGCTCAAAGCTATGCTACCCTTGAGTCCCAAATCAAACACTGATAAAACTACATATGGCCCTAACTTCTATACGGTACGTCCTACACCTATCAAAGTTTTCAACATAAAAATGATTGTAACTTTTTACTGGAGCGTCATAAAACCTTGAAATTTTGTAACAATAAAGTACTCGAGCCTCTTGTCAATTTAAGCTATCGCTCAAAGCTATGCTACCCTTGAGTCCCAAATCAAACACTGATAAAACTTCAAATGGCCCTAACTTCTATACGGTACGTCCTACATCTATCAAAGTTTGCAACATACAAATGCTTGTAACTTTTTACTGGAGCGTCATAAAACCTTGAAATTTTGTAAGAATAAAGTACTCGAGCCTCTTGTCAATTTAAGCTATCGCTCAAAGCTGTGGTACCTTTGAGTCCCAAATCAAACACTGATAAAACTTCAAATGGCCCTAACTTCTATACGGTACGTCCTACACTTATTAAATTTTGCAACATACAAATGCTTGTAACTTTTTACTGGAGCGTCATAAGACCTTGAAATTTTGTAACAATAAAGTACTCGAGCCTCTTGTCAATTTAAGCTATCGCTCAAAGCTATGCTACCCTTGAGTCCCAAGTCAAACAATGATAAAACTTCAAATGGCCCTAACTTCTATACGGTACGTCCTACACCTATCAAAGTTTGCAACATACAAATGCTTGTAACTTTTTACTGGAGCGTCATAAAAGCTTGAAATTATGTAACAATAAAGTACTTGAGCCTCTTGTCAATTTAAGCTATCGCTCAAAGCTATGCTACCCTTGAGTCCCAAATCAAACACTGAGAAAACTTCAAATGGTCCTAACTTCCATACGGTACGTCCTACACCTATCAAAGTTTGCAACATACAAATGCTTGTAACTTTTTACTGGAGCGTCATAAAACCTTGAAATTTTTTAACAATAAAGTACTGAGCCTCTTGTCAATTTAAGCTATCGCTCAAGGCTATGGTACCATTGAGTCCCAAATCAAACACTGATAAAACTTCAAATGGCCCTAACTGCTATACAGTACGTCCTACACCTATCAAAGTTTGCAACATACAAATGCTTGTAACTTTTTACTGGAGCTTCATAAAACCTTGAAATTTTTTAACAGTAAAGTACTCGAGCATCTTGTCAATTTAAGGTATCGCTCAAATCTATGCTACCCTTGAGGCCCAAATCAAACACTGATAAAACTTCAAAGGGCCCTAACTTTTATACGGTACGTCCTACACCTATCAAAGTTTGCAACATACAAATGCTTGTAACTTTTTACTGGAGCGTCATAAAACCTTCAAATTTTGTAACAATAAAGTACTCGAGTCTCGTGTCAATTTAAGTAATCGCTCAAAGCAATGCTACCCTTGAGTCCCAAATCAAACATTGATAAAACTTCAAATGGCCCTTACTTCTATACGGTACGTCCTACACCTATCAAAGTTTGCAACATACAAATGCTTGTAACTTTTTACTGGAGCGTCATAAAACCTTGAAATTTTGTAACAATAAAGTACTCGAGCCTCTTGTCAATTTAAGCTATCGCTCAAAGCTATGCTACCCTTGAGTCCCAATCAAACACTGATAGAACTTCAAATGGCCCTAACATTTATACGGTACGTCCTACACCTATCACAGTTTGCAACATACAAATGCTTGTCACTTTTTACTGGAGCGTCATAAAACCTTAAAATTTTGTAACAATAAAGTACTCGAGTCACTTGTCAATTTAAGTTATAGCTCAAAGCAATGCTACACTTGAGTCCCAAATCAAACACTGATAAAACTTCAAATGGCCCTTACTGCTATACGGTACGTCCTACACCTATCAAAGTTTGCAACATACAAATGCTTGTAACTTTTGACTGGAGCGTCATAAAACCTTGAAATTTTTTAACAATAAAGTACTCGAGCCTCTTGTCAATTTAAGTTATCGCTCAAAAGTATGCTACCATTGAGTCCCAAATCAAACACTGATGAAACTTCAAATGGTCCTAACTTCTATACGGTACGTCCTACAACTATCAAAGTTTGCAACATACAAATGCTTGTAACTTTTTACTGCAGCGTCATAAAACCTTGAAATTTTGTAACAATAAAGTACTCGAGCCTCTTGTCAATTTAAGCCATCGCTCAAAGCTATGCTACCCTTGAGTCCCAAATCAAACACTGATAAAACTACAAATGGCCCTAACTTCTATACGGTACGTCCTACACCTATCAAAGTTTTCAACATACAAATGATTGTAACTTTTTACTGGAGCGTCATAAAACCTTGAAATTTTGTAACAATAAAGTACTCGAGCCTCTTGTCAATTTAAGCTATCGCTCAAAGCTATGCTACCCTTGAGTCCCAAATCTAACACTGATAAAACTTCAAATGGCCCTAACTTCTATACGGTACGTCCTACATCTATCAAAGTTTGCAACATACAAATGCTTGTAACTTTTGACTGGAGCGTCATAAAACCTTGAAATTTTTTAACAATAAAGTACTCGAGCCTCTTGTCAATTTAAGTTATCGCTCAAAAGTATGCTACCATTGAGTCCCAAATCAAACACTGATGAAACTTCAAATGGTCCTAACTTCTATACGGAACGTCCTACAACTATCAAAGTTTGCAACATACAAATGCTTGTAACTTTTTACTGGAGCGTCATAAAACCTTGAAATTTTGTAACAATAAAGTACTCGAGCCTCTTGTCAATTTAAGCCATCGCTCAAAGCTATGCTACCCTTGAGTCCCAAATCAAACACTGATAAAACTACAAATGGCCCTAACTTCTATACGGTACGTCCTACACCTATCAAAGTTTTCAACATACAAATGATTGTAACTTTTTACTGGAGCGTCATAAAACCTTGAAATTTTGTAACAATAAAGTACTCGAGCCTCTTGTCAATTTAAGCTATCGCTCAAAGCTATGCTACCCTTGAGTCCCAAATCTAACACTGATAAAACTTCAAATGGCCCTAACTTCTATACGGTACGTCCTACATCTATCAAAGTTTGCAACATACAAATGCTTGTAACTTTTTACTGGAGCGTCATAAAACCTTGAAATTTTGTAAGAATAAAGTACTCGAGCCTCTTGTCAATTTAAGCTATCGCTCAAAGCTGTGGTACCTTTGAGTCCCAAATCAAACACTGATAAAACTTCAAATGGCCCAAACTTCTATACGGTACGTCCTACACTTATTAAATTTTGCAACATACAAATGCTTGTAACTTTTTACTGGAGCGTCATAAGACCTTGAAATTTTGGAACAATAAAGTACTCGAGCCTCTTGTCAATTTAAGCTATCGCTCAAAGCTATGTTACCCTTGAGTCCCAAATCAAACAATGATAAAACTTCAAATGGCCCTAAATTCTATACGGTACGTCCTACACCTATCAAAGTTTGCAACATACAAATGCTTGTAACTTTTTACTGGAGCGTCATAAAAGCTTGAAATTTTGTAACAATAAAGTACTTGAGACTCTTGTCAATTTAAGCTATCGCTCAAAGCTATGCTACCCTTGAGTCCCAAATCAAACACTGAGAAAACTTCAAATGGTCCTAACTTCCATGCGGTACGTCCTACACCTATCAAAGTTTGCAACATACAAATGCTTGTAACTTTTTACTGGAGCGTCATAAAACCTTGAAATTTTTTAACAGTAAAGTACTCGAGCATCTTGTCAATTTAAGTTATCGCTCAAATCTATGCTACCCTTGAGGCCCAAATCAAACACTGATAAAACTTCAAAGGGCCCTAACTTTTATACGGTACGTCCTACACCTATCAAAGTTTGCAACATACAAATGCTTGTAACTTTTTACTGGAGCGTCATAAAACCTTCAAATTTTGTAACAATAAAGTACTCGAGTCTCGTGTCAATTTAAGTAATCGCTCAAAGCAATGCTACCCTTGAGTCCCAAATCAAACATTGATAAAACTTCAAATGGCCCTTACTTCTATACGGTACGTCCTACACCTATCAAAGTTTGCAACATACAAATGCTTGTAACTTTTTACTGGAGCGTCATAAAACCTTGAAATTTTGTAACAATAAAGTACTCGAGCCTCTTGTCAATTTAAGCTATCGCTCAAAGCTATGCTACCCTTGAGTCCCAATCAAACACTGATAGAACTTCAAATGGCCCTAACATTTATACGGTACGTCCTACACCTATCACAGTTTGCAACATACAAATGCTTGTCACTTTTTACTGGAGCGTCATAAAACCTTAAAATTTTGTAACAATAAAGTACTCGAGTCACTTGTCAATTTAAGTTATAGCTCAAAGCAATGCTACACTTGAGTCCCAAATCAAACACTGATAAAACTTCAAATGGCCCTTACTGCTATACGGTACGTCCTACACCTATCAAAGTTTGCAACATACAAATGCTTGTAACTTTTGACTGGAGCGTCATAAAACCTTGAAATTTTTTAACAATAAAGTACTCGAGCCTCTTGTCAATTTAAGTTATCGCTCAAAAGTATGCTACCATTGAGTCCCAAATCAACCACTGATGAAACTTCAAATGGTCCTAACTTATATACGGTACGTCCTACAACTATCAAAGTTTGCAACATACAAATGCTTGTAACTTTTTACTGCAGCGTCATAAAACCTTGAAATTTTGTAACAATAAAGTACTCGAGCCTCTTGTCAATTTAAGCCATCGCTCAAAGCTATGCTACCCTTGAGTCCCAAATCAAACACTGATAAAACTACAAATGGCCCTAACTTCTATACGGTACGTCCTACACCTATCAAAGTTTTCAACATACAAATGATTGTAACTTTTTACTGGAGCGTCATAAAACCTTGAAATTTTGTAACAATAAAGTACTCGAGCCTCTTGTCAATTTAAGCTATCGCTCAAAGCTATGCTACCCTTGAGTCCCAAATCTAACACTGATAAAACTTCAAATGGCCCTAACTTCTATACGGTACGTCCTACATCTATCAAAGTTTGCAACATACAAATGCTTGTAACTTTTTACTGGAGCGTCATAAAACCTTGAAATTTTGTAAGAATAAAGTACTCGAGCCTCTTGTCAATTTAAGCTATCGCTCAAAGCTGTGGTACCTTTGAGTCCCAAATCAAACACTGATAAAACTTCAAATGGCCCTAACTTCTATACGGTACGTCCTACACTTATTAAATTTTGCAACATACAAATGCTTGTAACTTTTTACTGGAGCGTCATAAGACCTTGAAATTTTGTAACAATAAAGTACTCGAGCCTCTTGTCAATTTAAGCTATCGCTCAAAGCTATGCTACCCTTGAGTCCCAAATCAAACAATGATAAAACTTCAAATGGCCCTAAATTCTATACGGTACGTCCTACACCTATCAAAGTTTGCAACATACAAATGCTTGTAACTTTTTACTGGAGCGTCATAAAAGCTTGAAATTTTGTAACAATAAAGTACTTGAGACTCTTGTCAATTTAAGCTATCGCTCAAAGCTATGCTACCCTTGAGTCCCAAATCAAACACTGATAAAACTTCAAATGGCCCTTACTGCTATACGGTACGCCCTACACATATCAAAGTTTGCAACATACAAATGCTTGTAACTTTTGACTGGAGCGTCATAAAACCTTGAAATTTTTTAACAATAAAGTACTCGAGCCTCTTGTCAATTTAAGTTATCGCTCAAAAGTATGCTACCATTGAGTCCCAAATCAAACACTGATGAAACTTCAAATGGTCCTAACTTCTATACGGTACGTCCTACAACTATCAAAGTTTGCAACATACAAATGCTTGTAACTTTTTACTGGAGCGTCATAAAACCTTGAAATTTTGTAACAATAAAGTACTCGAGCCTCTTGTCAATTTAAGCCATCGCTCAAAGCTATGCTACCCTTGAGTCCCAAATCAAACACTGATAAAACTACAAATGGCCCTAACTTCTATACGGTACGTCCTACACCTATCAAAGTTTTCAACATACAAATGATTGTAACTTTTTACTGGAGCGTCATAAAACCTTGAAATTTTGTAACAATAAAGTACTCGAGCCTCTTGTCAATTTAAGCTATCGCTCAAAGCTATGCTACCCTTGAGTCCCAAATCTAACACTGATAAAACTTCAAATGGCCCTAACTTCTATACGGTACGTCCTACATCTATCAAAGTTTGCAACATACAAATGCTTGTAACTTTTTACTGGAGCGTCATAAAACCTTGAAATTTTGTAAGAATAAAGTACTCGAGCCTCTTGTCAATTTAAGCTATCGCTCAAAGCTGTGGTACCTTTGAGTCCCAAATCAAACACTGATAAAACTTCAAATGGCCCTAACTTCTATACGGTACGTCCTACACTTATTAAATTTTGCAACATACAAATGCTTGTAACTTTTTACTGGAGCGTCATAAGACCTTGAAATTTTGTAACAATAAAGTACTCGAGCCTCTTGTCAATTTAAGCTATCGCTCAAAGCTATGCTACCCTTGAGTCCCAAATCAAACAATGATAAAACTTCAAATGGCCCTAAATTCTATACGGTACGTCCTACACCTATCAAAGTTTGCAACATACAAATGCTTGTAACTTTTTACTGGAGCGTCATAAAAGCTTGAAATTTTGTAACAATAAAGTACTTGAGACTCTTGTCAATTTAAGCTATCGCTCAAAGCTATGCTACCCTTGAGTCCCAAATCAAACACTGAGAAAACTTCAAATGGTCCTAACTTCCATACGGTACGTCCTACACCTATCAAAGTTTGCAACATACAAATGCTTGTAACTTTTTACTGGAGCGTCATAAAACCTTGAAATTTTTTAACAATAAAGTACTGAGCCTCTTGTCAATTTAAGCTATCGCTCAAGGCTATGGTACCATTGAGTCCCAAATCAAACACTGATAAAACTTCAAATGGCCCTAACTGCTATACAGTACGTCCTACACCTATCAAAGTTTGCAACATACAAATGCTTGTAACTTTTTACTGGAGCGTCATAAAACCTTGAAATTTTGTAACAATAAAGTACTCGAGCCTCTTGTCAATTTAAGCTATCGGTCAAGGCTATGGTACCCTTGAGTCCCAAATCAAACACTGATAAAACTTCAAATGGCCCTAACTTCTATACGGTACGTCCTACACCTATCAAATTTTGCAACATACAAATGCTTGTAACTTTTTACTTGAGCGTCATAAAACCTTGAAATTTTGTAACAATAAAGTACTTGAGCCTCTTGTCAATTTAAGCTATCGCTCAAAGCTATAATACATTTGAGTCCCAAATCAAACACTGACAAAACTTCAAATGGCCCTAACATCTATACAGTACGTCCTACACCTATCAAAGTTTGCAACATACAAATGCTTGTAGCTTTTTACTGGAGCGTCATCAAACGTTGAAATTTTTTAACAGTAAAGTACTCGAGCATCTTGTCAATTTAAGTTATCGCTCAAAGCTATGCTACCCTTGAGTCCCAAATCAAACAATGATAAAACTTCAAATGGCCCTAACTTCTATACGGTACGTCCTACACCTATCAAAGTTTGCAACATACAAATGCTTGTAACTTTTTACTGGAGCGTCATAAAAGCTTGAAATTTTGTAACAATAAAGTACTTGAGCCTCTTGTCAATTTAAGCTATCGCTCAAAGCTATGCTACCCTTGAGTCCCAAATCAAACACTGAGAAAACTTCAAATGGTCCTAACTTCCATACGGTACGTCCTACACCTATCAAAGTTTGAAACATACAAATGCTTGTAACTTTTTACTGGAGCGTTATAAAACCTTGAAATTTTTTAACAGTAAAGTACTCGAGCATCTTGTCAATTTAAGTTATCGCTCAAAGCTATGCTACCCTTGAGTCCCAAATCAAACACTGATAAAACTTCAAATGGCCCTAACTTCTATACGGTACGTCCTACACCTATCAAAGTTTGCAATATACAAATGCTTGTAACTTTTTACAGGAGCGTCATAGAACCTTGAAATTTTGTAACAATAAAGTACTCGAGCCTCTTGTCAATTTAAGCTATCGCTCAAAGCTATGCTACCCTTGAGTCCCAAATCAAACACTGATAAAACTTCAAATGGCCCTAATATCTATACGGTACGTCCTACACCTATCAAAGTTTGCAACATACAAATGCTTGTAACTTTTTACTGGAGCGTCATAAAACCTTGAAATTTTGTAACAATAAAGTACTCGAGCCTCTTGTCTATTTAAGCTATCGCTCAAAGCAATGCTACCCTTGAGTCCCAAATCAAACAGTGATAAAACTTCAAATGGCCCTAACTTCTATACGGTACGTCCTACACCTAACAAAGTTTGCAACATACAAATGCTTGTAACTTTTTCCTGGAGCGTCATAAAACTTTGAAATTTTTTAACAGTAAAGTACTCGAGCATCTTGTCAATTTAAGTTATCGCTCAAAGCTATGCTACCCTTGAGTCCCAACTCAAACACTGATGAAACTTCAAATGGCACTTAATTCTATACGGTACGTCCTACACCTATCAAAGTTTGCAACATACAAATGCTTGTAACTTTTTACTGGAGCGTCATAAGACCTTGAAATTTTGTAACAATAAAGTACTCGAGGCTCTTGTCAATTTAAGCTATCGCTCAAAGCTATGCTACCCTTGAGAACCAAATCAAACACTGATAAAACTTCAAAAGGCCCTTACTTCTATACGGTACGTCCTACACCTACCAAAGTTTGCAACATACAAATGCTTGTAACTTTTTACTGGAGCGTTATAGAACCTAGAAATTTTGTAACTATAAAGTACTCGAGCCTCTTGTCAATTTAAGCCATCGCTCAAAGCTATGCTACCCTTGAGTCCCAAATCAAACACTGATAAAACTTCAAATGGCCCTAACTTCTATACGGTACGTCCTACACCTATCAAAGTGTGCAACATACAAATGCTTGTAACTTTTTACTGGAGCGTCATAAGACCTTGAAATTTTGTAATAATAAAGTACTCGAGCCTCTGGTCAATTTAAGCTATCACTCAAAGCTATGCTACTCTTGAGTCCCAAATCAAACACTGATAAAACTTCAAATGGCCCTAACTTCTATACGGTACGTCCTACACCTATCAAAGTATGCAACATACAAATGCTTGTAACTTTTTACTGGAGCGTCATAAGACCTTGAAATTTTGTAATAATAAAGTACTCGAGCCTCTTGTCAATTTAAGCTATCCCTCAAAGCTATGCTACCCTTGAGTCCCAAATCAAACAATGATAAAACTTCGAATGGCCCTAACTTCTACCGTACCGTAGTACGTCCTACACCTATCAAAGTTTGCAACATACAAATGCTTGTAACTTTTTACTGGAGCGTCATAAAAGCTTGAAATTTTGTAACAATAAAGTACTTGAGCCTCTTGTCAATTTAAGCTATCTCTCAAAGCTATGCTACCCTTGAGTCCCAAATCAAACACTGAGAAAACTTCAAATGGTCCTAACTTCCATCTTGTCAATTTAAGTTATCGCTCAAAGCTATGCTACCCTTGAGTC
The DNA here is from genome assembly GCA_920105625.2 of Clusia tigrina. Classification (NCBI taxonomy): domain Eukaryota; kingdom Metazoa; phylum Arthropoda; class Insecta; order Diptera; family Clusiidae; genus Clusia; species Clusia tigrina. The sequence goes on along the minus strand of CAKKTE020000546.1, from coordinate 496,945 downwards.
CCAAATCAAACACTAATAAAACTTCAAATGGCCCTAACTTATATACGGTACGTCCTACACCTATCAAAGTTTGCAATATACAAATGCTTGTAACTTTTTACTGGAGCGTCATAGAACCTTGAAATTTTGTAACAATAAAGTACTCGAGCCTCTTGTCAATTTAAGCTATCGCTCAAAGCTATGCTACCCTTGAGTCCCAAATCAAACACTGATAAAACTTCAAATGGCCCTAATATCTATACGGTACGTCCTACACCTATCAAAGTTTGCAACATACAAATGCTTGTAACTTTTTACTGGAGCGTCATAAAACCTTGAAATTTTGTAACAATAAAGTACTCGACCCTCTTGTCAATTTAAGCTATCGCTCAAAGCAATGCTACACTTGAGTCCGAAATCAAACACTGATAAAACTTCAAATGGCCCTATCTTCTATACGGTACGTCCTACACCTAACAAAGTTTGCAACATACAAATGCTTGTAACTTTTTCCTGGAGCGTCATAAAACTTTGAAATTTTTTATCAGTAAAGTGCTCGAGCATCTTGTCAATTTAAGTTATCGCTCAAAGCTATGCTACCCTTGAGTCCCAACTCAAACACTGATAAAACTTCAAATGGCACTTACTTATAGAAATACGGTACGTGCTACACCTATCAAAGTTTGCAACATACAAATGCTTGTAACTTTTTACTGGAGCGTCATAAGACCTTGAAATTTTGTAACAATAAAGTACTCGAGCCTCTTGTCAATTTAAGCTATCGCTCAAAGCTATGGCAACCTTGAGTCCGAAATCAAACACTTATAAAACTTCAAATGGCCTTAACTTCTATACGGTACGTCCTGCACCTATAAAATTTTGCAACATACAAATGCTTGTAACTTTTTACTGGAGCGTCAGAAAACCTTGAAATTTTGTAACAATAAAGTATTTGAGCCTCTTGTCAATTTAAGCTATCGCTCAAAGCTATGCTACCCTTGAGTCCCAACTCAAACACTGACAAAACTTCAAATGGCCCTAACTTCTGTACGGTACGTCCTACACCTATCAAAGTTTGCAACATACAAATGCTTGTAACTTTTTACTGGAACGTCATAAAACCTTTAAATTTTGTAACAAAAAAGTACTCGAGCCTCTTGTCAACTTAAGCTATCGCTCAAAGCTATGCTACCCTTGAGTCCCAAATCAAACACTGATAGAACTTCAAATGGCCCTAACTTCTATACGGTACGTCCTACACCTATCAAAGTTTGCAACATACAAATGCTTGTAACTTTTTACTGGAGCGTCATAAAACCTTGAAATTTTGTAACAATAAATTACTTGAGCCTCTTGTCAATTTAAGCTATCGGTCAAAGATATGCTACCCTTGAGTCCCAAATCAAACACTGATAAAACTTCAAATGGCCCTAACTTCTATACAGTACTTCCTACACCTATCAAAGTTTGCAACATTCAAATGCTTGTAACTTTTACTGAAGCGTCATAAAACCTTGAAATTTTGTAACAATAAAGTACTCGAGCCTCTTGTCAACTTAAGCTATCGCTCAAAGCTATGCTACCCTTGAGTCCCAAATCAGACACTGATAAAATTTCAAATGGCGCCAACTTCTATACGGTGCGTCCTACACCTATCAAAGTTTGCAACATACAAATGCTTGTAACTTTTTACTGGAGCGTCATAAAACCTTGAAATTTTGTAACAATAAAGTACTCGAGCCTCTTCTCAACTTAAGCTATCGCTCAAAGCTATGCTACCCTTGAGTCCCAAATCAAACACTGATAAAACTTCAAATGGCCCTAACTTATATACGGTACGTCCTACACCTATCAAAGTTTGCAACATACAAATGCTTGTAACTTTTTACTGGAGCGTCATAAAACCTTTAAATTTTGTAACAATAAAGTACTCGAGCCTCTTGTCAACTTAAGCTATCGCTCAAAGCTATGCTACCCTTGAGTCCCAAATCAAACACCGATAGAACTTCAAATGGCCCTAACTTCTATACGGTACGTCCTACACCTATCAAAGTTTGCAACATACAAATGCTTGTAACTTTTTACTGGAGCGTCATAAAACCTTGAAATTTTGTAACAATAAAGTACTCGAGCCTCTTGTCAACTTAAGCTATCGCTCAAAACTATGCTACCCTTGAGTCCCAAATCAAACACTGATAGAACTTCAAAGGGCCCTAACTTCTATGCGGTACGTCCTACACCTATCACAGTTTGCAACATACAAATGCTTGTAACTTTTTACTGGAGCGTCATAAAACCTTGAAATTTTGTAACAATAAAAAACTTGAGCCTCTTGTCAATTTAAGCTATCGCTCAAAGCTATGCTACCCTTGAGTCCCAAATCAGACACTGATAAAATTTCAAATGGCCCCAACTTCTATACGGTGCGTCCTACACCTATCAAAGTTTGCAACATACAAATGCTTGTAACTTTTTACTGGAGCGTCATAAAACCTTCAAATTTTGTAACAATAAAGTACTCGAGCCTCTAGTCAATTTAAGCTATCGCTCAAAGCTATGCTACTCTTGAGTCCCAAATCAAACACTGAGAAAACTTCAAACGGCCCTAACTTCTATACGGTACGTCCTACACCTATCAAAGTTTGCAACATACAAATGCTTGTAACTTTTTACTGGAGCGTCATAAAACCTTGAAATTTTGTAACAATAAAGTACTCGAGCCTCTTGTCAATTTAAGCTATCGCTCAAAGCTATGGCAACCTTGAGTCCGAAATCAAACACTTATAAAACTTCAAATGGCCTTAACTTCTATACGGTACGTCCTGCACCTATAAAATTTTGCAACATACAATTGCTTGTAACTTTTTACTGGAGCGTCATAAAACCTTGAAATTTTGTAACAATAAAGTACTTGAGCCTCTTGTCAATTTAACCTATCGCTCAAAACTATGCTACCCTTGAGTCCCAAATTAAAACACCTATAAAACTTCAAATGGCCCTAACTTCTATACGGTACGTCCTACACCTATCAAAGTTTGCAACATACAAATGCTTGTAACTTTTTACTGGAGCGTCATAAAACCTTGAAATTTTGTAACAATAAAGTACTCGAGCCTCTTGTCAATTTAAGCCGTCGCTCAAAGCTTTGCTACCCTTGAGTCCCAAATCAAACACTGATAAAACTTCAAATGGCCCTAACTTATATACGGTACGTCCTACACCTATCAAAGTTTGCCTCATACAAATGCTTGTAAATTTTTACTGGAGCGTCATAAAACCTTGAAATTTTTTAACAATAAAGTTCTCGAGCCTCTTGTCAATTTAAGCCATCATTCAAAGCTATGCTACCCTTGAGTCCCAAATCAAACACTGATAAAACTTCAAATGGCCCTAACTTCTATACGGTACGTCCTACACCTATCAAAGTTTGCAACATTTAAATGCTTGTAACTTTTTTCTGGAGCGTCATAAAACCTTGAAATTTTGTAACAATAAAGTACTCGAGCCCCTTGTCAATTTAAGTTATCGCTCAAAGCAATGCTACCCTTGAGTCCCAAATCAAACACTGATAAAACTTCAAATGACCCTAATTTCTATACGGTACGTCCTACACCTATCAAAGTTTGCAACATACAAATGCTGCTAACTTTTTACTGGAGCGTCATAAAACCTTGAAATTTTTTAACAGTAAAGTACTCGAGCATCTTGTCAATTTAAGTTATCGTTCAAAGCTATGCTACCCTTGAGTCCCAAATCAAACGCTGATAAAACTTCAAATGGCCCTAACTTTTATACGGTACGTCCTACACCTATCAAAGTTTGCAACATATAAATGCTTGTAACTTTTTACTGGAGCGTCATAAAAACTTGAAATTTTGTAACAATAAAGTACTCGAGCCTTTTGTCAATTTAAGCTATCGCTCAAAGCTGTGATACCCTTGAGTCCCAAATCAAACTCTGAGAAAACTTCAAATGGCCCTAACTTCTATACGGTACGTCCTACACCTATCAAAGTTTGCAACATACAAATGCTTGTAACTTTTTACTGGAGCGTCATAAAACCTTTAAATTTTGTAACAATAAAGTACTCGAGCCTCTTGTCAACTTAAGCTATCGCTCAAAGCTATGCTACCCTTGAGTCCCAAATCAAACACTGATAGAACTTCAAATGGCCCTAACTTCTATACGGTACGTCCTACACCTATCAAAGTTTGCAACATACAAATGCTTGTAACTTTTTACTGGAGCGTCATAAAACCTTGAAATTTTGTAACAATAAAGTACTCGAGCCTCTTGTCAACTTAAGCTATCGCTCAAAACTATGCTACCCTTGAGTTCCAAATCAAACACTGATAGAACTTCAAAGGGCCCTAACTTCTATGCGGTACGTCCTACACCTATCACAGTTTGCAACATACAAATGCTTGTAACTTTTTACTGGAGCGTCATAAAACCTTGAAATTTTGTAACAATAAAAAACTTGAGCCTCTTGTCAATTTAAGCTATCGCTCAAAGCTATGCTACCCTTGAGTCCCAAATCAGACACTGATAAAATTTCAAATGGCCCCAACTTCTATACGGTGCGTCCTACACCTATCAAAGTTTGCAACATACAAATGCTTGTAACTTTTTACTGGAGCGTCATAAAACCTTCAAATTTTGTAACAATAAAGTACTCGAGCCTCTAGTCAATTTAAGCTATCGCTCAAAGCTATGCTACTCTTGAGTCCCAAATCAAACACTGAGAAAACTTCAAACGGCCCTAACTTCTATACGGTACGTCCTACACCTATCAAAGTTTGCAACATACAAATGCTTGTAACTTTTTACTGGAGCGTCATAAAACCTTGAAATTTTGTAACAATAAAGTACTCGAGCCTCTTGTCAATTTAAGCTATCGCTCAAAGCTATGGCAACCTTGAGTCCGAAATCAAACACTTATAAAACTTCAAATGGCCTTAACTTCTATACGGTACGTCCTGCACCTATAAAATTTTGCAACATACAATTGCTTGTAACTTTTTACTGGAGCGTCATAAAACCTTGAAATTTTGTAACAATAAAGTACTTGAGCCTCTTGTCAATTTAATCTATCGCTCAAAACTATGCTACCCTTGAGTCCCAAATTAAAACACTTATAAAACTTCAAATGGCCCTAACTTCTATACGGTACGTCCTACACCTATCAAAGTTTGCAACATACAAATGCTTGTAACTTTTTACTGGAGCGTCATAAAACCTTGAAATTTTGTAACAATAAAGTACTCGAGCCTCTTGTCAATTTAAGCCGTCGCTCAAAGCTATGCTACCCTTGAGTCCCAAATCAAACACTGATAAAACTTCAAATGGCCCTAACTTATATACGGTACGTCCTACACCTATCAAAGTTTGCAACATTTAAATGCTTGTAACTTTTTTCTGGAGCGTCATAAAACCTTGAAATTTTGTAACAATAAAGTACTCGAGCCCCTTGTCAATTTAAGTTATCGCTCAAAGCAATGCTACCCTTGAGTCCCAAATCAAACACTGATAAAACTTCAAATGACCTTAACTTCTATACGGTACGTCCTACACCTATCAAAGTTTGCAACATATAAATGCTTGTAACTTTTTACTGGAGCGTCATAAAACCTTGAAATTTTGTAACAATAAAGTACTCGAGCCTTTTGTCAATTTAAGCTATCGCTCAAAGCTATGATACCCTTGAGTCCCAAATCAAACTCTGAGAAAACTTCAAATGGCCCTAACTTCTATACGGTACGTCCTACACCTATCAAAGTTTGCAACATACAAATGCTTGTAACTTTTTACTGGAGCGTCATAAAATCTTGAAATTTTGTAACAATAAAGTACTCGAGCCTCTTGTCAATTTAAGCTATCGCTCAAAGCTATGGCACCCTTGAGTCCGAAATCAAACACTTATAAAACTTCAAATGGCCCTAACTTCTATACGGTACGTCCTACATCTATCAAAGTTTGCAATATACAAATGCTTGTATCTTTTTACTGGAGCGTCATAAAAACTTGAAATTTTGTAACAATAAAGTATTCGAGCCTCTTGTCAATTTAAGCTATCGCTCCAAGCTATGCTACCCTTGAGTCCCAAATCAAACACTGATAAATTTTCAAATGGCCCCAACTTCTATAAGGTGCGTCCTACACCTATCAAAGTTTGCAACATACAAATGCTTGTAACTTTTTACTGGAGCGTCATAAAACCTTTAAATTTTGTAACAATAAAGTACTCGAGCCTCTTGTCAACTTAAGCTATCGCTCAAAGCTATGCTACCCTTGAGTCCCAAATCAAACACTGATAGAACTTCAAATGGCCCTAACTTCTATACGGTACGTCCTACACCTATCAAAGTTTGCAACATACAAATGCTTGTAACTTTTTACTGGAGCGTCATAAAACCTTGAAATTTTGTAACAATAAAGTACTCGAGCCTCTTGTCAACTTAAGCTATCGCTCAAAACTATGCTACCCTTGAGTCCCAAATCAAACACTGATAGAACTTCAAAGGGCCCTAACTTCTATGCGGTACGTCCTACACCTATCACAGTTTGCAACATACAAATGCTTGTAACTTTTTACTGGAGCGTCATAAAACCTTGAAATTTTGTAACAATAAAAAACTTGAGCCTCTTGTCAATTTAAGCTATCGCTCAAAGCTATGCTACCCTTGAGTCCCAAATCAGACACTGATAAAATTTCAAATGGCCCCAACTTCTATACGGTGCGTCCTACACCTATCAAAGTTTGCAACATACAAATGCTTGTAACTTTTTACTGGAGCGTCATAAAACCTTCAAATTTTGTAACAATAAAGTACTCGAGCCTCTAGTCAATTTAAGCTATCGCTCAAAGCTATGCTACTCTTGAGTCCCAAATCAAACACTGAGAAAACTTCAAACGGCCCTAACTTCTATACGGTACGTCCTACACCTATCAAAGTTTGCAACATACAAATGCTTGTAACTTTTTACTGGAGCGTCATAAAACCTTGAAATTTTGTAACAATAAAGTACTCGAGCCTCTTGTCAATTTAAGCTATCGCTCAAAGCTATGGCAACCTTGAGTCCGAAATCAAACACTTATAAAACTTCAAATGGCCTTAACTTCTATACGGTACGTCCTGCACCTATAAAATTTTGCAACATACAATTGCTTGTAACTTTTTACTGGAGCGTCATAAAACCTTGAAATTTTGTAACAATAAAGTACTTGAGCCTCTTGTCAATTTAATCTATCGCTCAAAACTATGCTACCCTTGAGTCCCAAATTAAAACACTTATAAAACTTCAAATGGCCCTAACTTCTATACGATACGTCCTACACCTATCAAAGTTTGCAACATACAAATGCTTGTAACTTTTTACTGGAGCGTCATAAAACCTTGAAATTTTGTAACAATAAAGTACTCGAGCCTCTTGTCAATTTAAGCCGTCGCTCAAAGCTATGCTACCCTTGAGTCCCAAATCAAACACTGATAAAACTTCAAATGGCCCTAACTTATATACGGTACGTCCTACACCTATCAAAGTTTGCAACATTTAAATGCTTGTAACTTTTTTCTGGAGCGTCATAAAACCTTGAAATTTTGTAACAATAAAGTACTCGAGCCCCTTGTCAATTTAAGTTATCGCTCAAAGCAATGCTACCCTTGAGTCCCAAATCAAACACTGATAAAACTTCAAATGACCTTAACTTCTATACGGTACGTCCTACACCTATCAAAGTTTGCAACATATAAATGCTTGTAACTTTTTACTGGAGCGTCATAAAACCTTGAAATTTTGTAACAATAAAGTACTCGAGCCTTTTGTCAATTTAAGCTATCGCTCAAAGCTATGATACCCTTGAGTCCCAAATCAAACTCTGAGAAAACTTCAAATGGCCCTAACTTCTATACGGTACGTCCTACACCTATCAAAGTTTGCAACATACAAATGCTTGTAACTTTTTACTGGAGCGTCATAAAATCTTGAAATTTTGTAACAATAAAGTACTCGAGCCTCTTGTCAATTTAAGCTATCGCTCAAAGCTATGGCACCCTTGAGTCCGAAATCAAACACTTATAAAACTTCAAATGGCCCTAACTTCTATACGGTACGTCCTACATCTATCAAAGTTTGCAATATACAAATGCTTGTATCTTTTTACTGGAGCGTCATAAAAACTTGAAATTTTGTAACAATAAAGTATTCGAGCCTCTTGTCAATTTAAGCTATCGCTCCAAGCTATGCTACCCTTGAGTCCCAAATCAAACACTGATAAAATTTCAAATGGCCCCAACTTCTATAAGGTGCGTCCTACACCTATCAAAGTTTGCAACATACAAATGCTTGTAACTTTTTACTGGAGCGTCATAAAACCTTCAAATTTTGTAACAATAAAGTACTCGAGCCTCTAGTCAATTTAAGCTATCGCTCAAAGCTATGCTACTCTTGAGTCCCAAATCAAACACTGAGAAAACTTCAAACGGCCCTAACTTCTATACGGTACGTCCTACACCTATCAAAGTTTGCAACATACAAATGCTTGTAACTTTTTACTGGAGCGTCATAAAACCTTGAAATTTTGTAACAATAAAGTACTCGAGCCTCTTGTCAATTTAAGCTATCGCTCAAAGCTATGCTACTCTTGAGTCCCAAATCAAACACTGAGAAAACTTCAAACGGCCCTAACTTCTATACGGTACGTCCTACACCTATCAAAGTTTGCAACATACAAATGCTTGTAACTTTTTACTGGAGCGTCATAAAACCTTGAAATTTTGTAACAATAAAGTACTCGAGCCCCTTGTCAATTTAAGTTATCGCTCAAAGCAATGCTACCCTTGAGTCCCAAATCAAACACTGATAAAACTTCAAATGACCCTAACTTCTATACGGTACGTCCTACACCTATCAAAGTTTGCAACATACAAATGCTGCTAACTTTTTACTGGAGCGTCATAAAACCTTGAAATTTTTTAACAGTAAAGTACTCGAGCATCTTGTCAATTTAAGTTATCGTTCAAAGCTATGCTACCCTTGAGTCCCAAATCAAACGCTGATAAAACTTCAAATGGCCCTAACTTTTATACGGTACGTCCTACACCTATCAAAGTTTGCAACATATAAATGCTTGTAACTTTTTACTGGAGCGTCATAAAACCTTGAAATTTTGTAACAATAAAGTACTCGAGCCTTTTGTCAATTTAAGCTATCGCTCAAAGCTGTGATACCCTTGAGTCCCAAATCAAACTCTGAGAAAACTTCAAATGGCCCTAACTTCTATACGGTACGTCCTACACCTATCAAAGTTTGCAACATACAAATGCTTGTAACTTTTTACTGGAGCGTCATAAAACCTTTAAATTTTGTAACAATAAAGTACTCGAGCCTCTTGTCAACTTAAGCTATCGCTCAAAGCTATGCTACCCTTGAGTCCCAAATCAAACACTGATAGAACTTCAAATGGCCCTAACTTCTATACGGTACGTCCTACACCTATCAAAGTTTGCAACATACAAATGCTTGTAACTTTTTACTGGAGCGTCATAAAACCTTGAAATTTTGTAACAATAAAGTACTCGAGCCTCTTGTCAACTTAAGCTATCGCTCAAAACTATGCTACCCTTGAGTCCCAAATCAAACACTGATAGAACTTCAAAGGGCCCTAACTTCTATGCGGTACGTCCTACACCTATCACAGTTTGCAACATACAAATGCTTGTAACTTTTTACTGGAGCGTCATAAAACCTTGAAATTTTGTAACAATAAAAAACTTGAGCCTCTTGTCAATTTAAGCTATCGCTCAAAGCTATGCTACCCTTGAGTCCCAAATCAGACACTGATAAAATTTCAAATGGCCCCAAATTCTATACGGTGCGTCCTACACCTATCAAAGTTTGCAACATACAAATGCTTGTAACTTTTTACTGGAGCGTCATAAAACCTTCAAATTTTGTAACAATAAAGTACTCGAGCCTCTAGTCAATTTAAGCTATCGCTCAAAGCTATGCTACTCTTGAGTCCCAAATCAAACACTGAGAAAACTTCAAACGGCCCTAACTTCTATACGGTACGTCCTACACCTATCAAAGTTTGCAACATACAAATGCTTGTAACTTTTTACTGGAGCGTCATAAAACCTTGAAATTTTGTAACAATAAAGTACTCGAGCCTCTTGTCAATTTAAGCTATCGCTCAAAGCTATGGCAACCTTGAGTCCGAAATCAAACACTTATAAAACTTCAAATGGCCTTAACTTCTATACGGTACGTCCTGCACCTATAAAATTTTGCAACATACAATTGCTTGTAACTTTTTACTGGAGCGTCATAAAACCTTGAAATTTTGTAACAATAAAGTACTTGAGCCTCTTGTCAATTTAACCTATCGCTCAAAACTATGCTACCCTTGAGTCCCAAATTAAAACACTTATAAAACTTCAAATGGCCCTAACTTCTATACGGTACGTCCTACACCTATCAAAGTTTGCAACATACAAATGCTTGTAACTTTTTACTGGAGCGTCATAAAACCTTGAAATTTTGTAACAATAAAGTACTCGAGCCTCTTGTCAATTTAAGCCGTCGCTCAAAGCTATGCTACCCTTGAGTCCCAAATCAAACACTGATAAAACTTCAAATGGCCCTAACTTACGGTACGTCCTACACCTATCAAAGTTTGCAACATATAAATGCTTGTAACTTTTTACTGGAGCGTCATAAAACCTTGAAATTTTGTAACAATAAAGTACTCGAGCCTTTTGTCAATTTAAGCTATCGCTCAAAGCTATGGCACCCTTGAGTCCGAAATCAAACACTTATAAAACTTCAAATGGCCCTAACTTCTATACGGTACGTCCTACATCTATCAAAGTTTGCAATATACAAATGCTTGTATCTTTTTACTGGAGCGTCATAAAAACTTGAAATTTTGTAACAATAAAGTATTCGAGCCTCTTGTCAATTTAAGCTATCGCTCCAAGCTATGCTACCCTTGAGTCCCAAATCAAACACTGATAAAACTTCAAATGGCCCTAACATATATACGGTACGTCCTACACCTATCAAAGTTTGCAACATACAAATGCTTGTAACTGTTTACTGGAGCGTCATAAAACCTTGAAAATTTGTAACAATAAAGTACTCGAGCCTCTTGTCAATTTAAGCTATCGCTCAAAGCAATGCTACCCTTGAGTCCCAAATCAAACACTGATAAAACTTCAAATGGCACTTACTTCTATACGGTACGTCCTACATCTATCAAAGTTTGCAATATACAAATGCTTGTATCTTTTTACTGGAGCGTCATAAAAACTTGAAATTTTCTAACAATAAAGTACTCGAGCCTCTTGTCAATTTAAGCTATCGCTCAAAGCTATGGTACCCTTGAGTCCCAAATCAAACACTGATAAATCTTCAAATGGCCCTAACTTCTATATGGTACGTCCTACACCTATCAAAGTTTGCAACATACAAATGCTTGTAACTTTTTTCTGGAGCGTCATAAAACCTTGAAATTTTGTAACAATAAAGTACTCGAGCCTCTTGTCAATTTAAGCTATCGCTCAAAGCAATGCTACCCTCGAGTCCCAAATCAAACACTGATAAAACTAAAAATGGAACTAACTTCTATACGGTACGTCCTACACCTATAAAAGTTTGCAACATACAAATGCTTGTAACTTTTTACTGGAGCGTCATAAAACCTTGAAATTTTGTAACAATAAAGTACTCGAGCATCTTGTCAATTTAAGTTATCGTTCAAAGCTATGCTACCCTTGAGTCCCAACTCAACCACTGATAAAACTTTAAATCGCCCTAACTTCTATACGGTACGTCCTACACCTATCAAAGTTTGCAAAATACAAATGCTTGTAACTTTTTACTGGAGCGTCATAAAACCTTCAAATTTTGTAACAATAAAGTACTCGAGTCTGTTTTCAATTTAAGCCATCGCTCAAAGCTATGCTACCCTTGAGTCCCAAATCAAACACTGATAAAACTTCAAATGGCCCTTTCTTCTATACGGTGCATCCTACACCTATCAAAGTTTGCAACATACAAATGCTTGTAACTTTTCACTGGAGCTTCATAAAACCTTGAAATTTTGTAACAATAAAGTACTCGAGCCTCTTGTCAATTTAAGCCATCGTTCAAAGCTATGCTACCCTTGAGTCCCAAATCAAACACTGATAAAACTTCAAATGGCCCTAACTTCTATACGGTACGTCCTACACCTATCAAAGTTTGCAACATTTAAATGCTTGTAACTTTTTTCTGGAGCGTCATTAAACCTTGAAATTTTGTAACAATAAAGTACTCGAGCCCCTTGTCAATTTAAGTTATCGCTCAAAGCAATGCTACCCTTGAGTCCCAAATCAAACACTGATAAAACTTCAAATGGCCCTAACTTCTATACGGTACGTCCTACACCTATCAAAGTTTGCAACATACAAATGCTGCTAACTTTTTACTGGAGCGTCATAAAACCTTGAAATTTTTTAACAGTAAAGTACTCGAGTCTGTTTTCAATTTAAGCCATCGCTCAAAGCTATGCTACCCTTGAGTCCCAAATCAAACACTGATAAAACTTCAAATGGCCCTTTCTTCTATACGGTGCATCCTACACCTATCAAAGTTTGCAACATACAAATGCTTGTAACTTTTCACTGGAGCTTCATAAAACCTTGAAATTTTGTAACAATAAAGTACTCGAGCCTCTTGTCAATTTAAGCTATCGCTCAAAGCTATGCTACCCTTGAGTCCCAAATCAAACACTGATAAAACTTCAAATGGCCCTAACTTCTATACGGTACGTCCTACACCTATCAAAATTTACAACATACAAATGCTTGTAACTTTCTACTGGAGCATCATAAAACCTTCAAATTTTGTAACAATAAAGTACTCAAGCCTCTTGTCAATTTAAGTTATCGCTCAAAGCTATGCTACCCTTGAGTCCCAATCAAACACTGATAAAACTTCAAATGGCCCTAACTTCTATACGGTACGCCCTACACCTATCAAAGTTTGCAACATACAAATGCTTGTAACTTTTTACTGGAGCGTCATAAAACCTTGAAATTTTGTAACAATATAGTACTCGAGCCTCTTGTCAATTTAAGCTATCGCTCAAAGCTGTGCTACCCTTGAGTCCCAAATCAAACACTGAGAAAACTTCAAATGGCCCTAACTTCTATACGGTACGTCCTATCAAAGTTTGCAACATACAAATGCTTGTAACTTTTTACTGGAGCGTCATAAAACCTTGAAATTTTGTAACAATAAAGTACTCGAGCCTCTTGTCAATTTAAGCCGACGCTCAAAGCTATGCTACCCTTGATTCCCAAATCAAACACTGATAAAACTTCAAATGGCCCTAACTTCTATACGGTACGTCCTACACCTATCAAACTTTGCTTCATACAAATGCTTGTAAATTTTTACTGGAGCGTCATAAAACCTTGAAATTTTGTAACAGTAAAGTACTCGAGCATCTTGTCAATTTAAGTTATCGCTCAGAGCTATGCTACCCTTGAGTCCCAAATCAAGCACTGATAAAACTTCAAATGGCTCTAACTTCTATACGGTACGTCCTACACCTATCAAAGTTTGCAATATACAAATGCTTGTAACTTTTTACTGGAGCGTCATAAAACCTTCACATTTTGTAACAATAAAGTACTCAAGCCTTTTGTCAATTTAAGTTATCGCTCAAAGCTATGCTACCCCTGAGTCGCAAATCAAACACTGATAAAACTTCAAATGGCCCTAACTTCTATACGGTACGTCCTACACCTATCAAAGTTTGCTTCATACAAATGCTTGTAAATTTTTACTGGAGCGTCATAAAACCTTGAAATTTTGTAACAGTAAAGTACTCGAGCATCTTGTCAATTTAAGTTATCGCTCAAAGCCATGCTACCCTTGTGTCCCAACTCAACTACTGATAAAACTTCAAATGGCACTTACTTCTATACGGTACGTCCTACACCTATCAAAGTTTGCAAAATACAAATGCTTGTAACTTTTTACTGGAGCGTCATAAAACCTTGAAATTTTGTAACAATAAAGTACTCGAGCCTCTTGTCAATTTAAGCTATCGCTCAAAGCTGTGCTACCCTTGCGTCCCAAATCAAACACTGAGAAAACTTCAAATGGCCCTAACTTCTATACGGTACGTCCTATACCTATCAAAGTTTGCAACATACAAATGCTTGTAACTTTTTACTGGAACGTCATAAAACCTTGAAATTTTGTAACAATAAAGTACTCGAGCCTCTTGTCAATTTAAGCCGACGCTCAAAGCTATGCTACCCATGAGTCCCAAATCAAACACTGATAAAACTTCAAATGGCCCTAACTTCTATACGGCACGTCCTACACCTATCAAAGTTTGCTTCATACAAATGCTTGTAAATTTTTACTGGAGCGTCATAAAACCTTGAAATTTTGTAACAGTAAAGTACTCGAGCATCTTGTCAATTTAAGCTATCGCTCAAAGCTATGCTACCCTTGAGTCCCAAATCAAGCACTGATAAAACTTCAAATGGCCCTAACTTCTATACGGTACGTCCTACACCTATCAAAGTTTGCAATATACAAATGCTTGTAACTTTTTACTGGAGCGTCATAAAACCTTCACATTTTGTAACAATAAAGTACTCAAGCCTTTTGTCAATTTAAGTTATCGCTCAAAGCTATGCTACCCCTGAGTCGCAAATCAAACACTGATAAAACTTCAAATGGCCCTAACTTCTATACGGTACGTCCTACACCTATCAAAGTTTGCTTCATACAAATGCTTGTAAATTTTTACTGGAGCGTCATAAAACCTTGAAATTTTGTAACAGTAAAGTACTCGAGCATCTTGTCAATTTAAGTTATCGCTCAAAGCTATGCTACCCTTGAGTCCCAAATCAAGCACTGATAAAACTTCAAATGGCCCTAACTTCTATAAGGTACGTCCTACACCTATCAAAGTTTGCAATATACAAATGCTTGTAACTTTTTACTGGAGCGTCATAAAACCTTCACATTTTGTAACAATAAAGTACTCAAGCCTTTTGTCAATTTAAGTTATCGCTCAAAGCTATGCTACCCCTGAGTCGCAAATCAAACACTGATAAAACTTCAAATGGCCCTAACTTCTATACGGTACGTCCTACACCTATCAAAGTTTGCTTCATACAAATGCTTGTAAATTTTTACTGGAGCGTCATAAAACCTTGAAATTTTGTAACAGTAAAGTACTCGAGCATCTTGTCAATTTAAGTTATCGCTCAAAGCTATGCTACCCTTGCGTCCCAACTCAACTACTGATAAAACTTCAAATGGCACTTACTTCTATACGGTACGTCCTACACCTATCAAAGTTTGCAAAATACAAATGCTTGTAACTTTTTACTGGAGCGTCATAAAACCTTGAAATTTTGTAACAATAAAGTACTCGAGCCTCTTGTCAATTTAAGCTATCGCTCAAAGCTGTGCTACCCTTGAGTCCCAAATCAAACACTGAGAAAACTTCAAATGGCCCTAACTTCTATACGGTACGTCCTATACCTATCAAAGTTTGCAACATACAAATGCTTGTAACTTTTTACTGGAGCGTCATAAAACCTTGAAATTTTGTAACAATAAAGTACTCGAGCCTCTTGTCAATTTAAGCCGACGCTCAAAGCTATGCTACCCATGAGTCCCAAATCAAACACTGATAAAACTTCAAATGGCCCTAACTTCTATACGGCACGTCCTACACCTATCAAAGTTTGCTTCATACAAATGCTTGTAAATTTTTACTGGAGCGTCATAAAACCTTGAAATTTTGTAACAGTAAAGTACTCGAGCATCTTGTCAATTTAAGTTATCGCTCAAAGCTATGCTACCCTTGAGTCCCAAATCAAGCACTGATAAAACTTCAAATGGCCCTAACTTCTATACGGTACGTCCTACACCTATCAAAGTTTGCAATATACAAATGCTTGTAACTTTTTACTGGAGCGTCATAAAACCTTCACATTTTGTAACAATAAAGTACTCAAGCCTTTTGTCAATTTAAGTTATCGCTCAAAGCTATGCTACCCCTGAGTCGCAAATCAAACACTGATAAAACTTCAAATGGCCCTAACTTCTATACGGCACGTCCTACACCTATCAAAGTTTGCTTCATACAAATGCTTGTAAATTTTTACTGGAGCGTCATAAAACCTTGAAATTTTGTAACAGTAAAGTACTCGAGCATCTTGTCAATTTAAGTTATCGCTCAAAGCTATGCTACCCTTGAGTCCCAAATCAAGCACTGATAAAACTTCAAATGGCCCTAACTTCTATACGGTACGTCCTATACCTATCAAAGTTTGCAATATACAAAGGCTTGTAACTTTTTACTGGAGCGTCATAAAACCTTGAAATTTTGTAACAATAAAGTACTCGAGCCTCTTGTCAATTTAAGCCGACGCTCAAAGCTATGCTACCCTTGAGTCCCAAATCAAACACTGATAAAACTTCAAATGGCCCTAACTTCTATACGGTACGTCCTACACCTATCAAAGTTTGCAACATACAAATGCTTGTAACTTTTTACTGGAGCGTCATAAAACCTTGAAATTTTGTAACAATAAAGTACTCGAGCCTCTTGTCAATTTAAGCCATCGCTCAAAGCTGTGCTACCCTTGAGTCCCAAATCAAACACTGAGAAAACTTCAAATGGCCCTAACTTCTATACGGTACGTCCTATACCTATCAAAGTTTGCAACATACAAATGCTTGTAACTTTTTACTGGAGCGTCATAAAACCTTGAAATTTTGTAACAATAAAGTACTCGAGCCTCTTGTCAATTTAAGCCGACGCTCAAAGCTATGCTACCCATGAGTCCCAAATCAAACACTGATAAAACTTCAAATGGCCCTAACTTCTATACGGCACGTCCTACACCTATCAAAGTTTGCTTCATACAAATGCTTGTAAATTTTTACTGGAGCGTCATAAAACCTTGAAATTTTGTAACAGTAAAGTACTCGAGCATCTTGTCAATTTAAGTTATCGCTCAAAGCTATGCTACCCTTGAGTCCCAAATCAAGCACTGATAAAACTTCAAATGGCCCTAACTTCTATACGGTACGTCCTACACCTATCAAAGTTTGCAATATACAAATGCTTGTAACTTTTTACTGGAGCGTCATAAAACCTTCACATTTTGTAACAATAAAGTACTCAAGCCTTTTGTCAATTTAAGTTATCGCTCAAAGCTATGCTACCCCTGAGTCGCAAATCAAACACTGATAAAACTTCAAATGGCCCTAACTTCTATACGGCACGTCCTACACCTATCAAAGTTTGCTTCATACAAATGCTTGTAAATTTTTACTGGAGCGTCATAAAACCTTGAAATTTTGTAACAGTAAAGTACTCGAGCATCTTGTCAATTTAAGTTATCGCTCAAAGCTATGCTACCCTTGAGTCCCAAATCAAGCACTGATAAAACTTCAAATGGCCCTAACTTCTATACGGTACGTCCTATACCTATCAAAGTTTGCAATATACAAAGGCTTGTAACTTTTTACTGGAGCGTCATAAAACCTTGAAATTTTGTAACAATAAAGTACTCGAGCCTCTTGTCAATTTAAGCCGACGCTCAAAGCTATGCTACCCTTGAGTCCCAAATCAAACACTGATAAAACTTCAAATGGCCCTAACTTCTATACGGTACGTCCTACACCTATCAAAGTTTGCAACATACAAATGCTTGTAACTTTTTACTGGAGCGTCATAAAACCTTGAAATTTTGTAACAATAAAGTACTCGAGCCTCTTGTCAATTTAAGCCATCGCTCAAAGGTATACTACCCTTGAGTCCCAAATCAAACACTGATAAATCTTCAAATGGCCCTAACTTCTATATGGTACGTCCTACACCTATCAAAGTTTGCAACATACAAATGCTTGTAACTTTTTTCTGGAGCGTCATAAAACCTTGAAATTTTGTAACAATAAAGTACTCGAGCCTCTTGTCAATTTAAGCTATCGCTCAAAGCAATGCTACCCTCGAGTCCCAAATCAAACACTGATAAAACTAAAAATTAACTTACTTCTATACGGTACGTCCTACACCTATAAAAGTTTGCAACATACAAATGCTTGTAACTTTTTACTGGAGCGTCATAAAACCTTGAAATTTTTTAACAGTAAAGTACTCGAGCATCTTGTCAATTTAAGTTATCGCTCCAAGCTATGCTACCCTTGAGTCCCAACTCAAGCACTGATAAAACTTCAAATCGCCCTAACTTCTACACGGTACGTCCTACACCTATAAAAGTTTGCAACATACAAATGCTTGTAACTTTTTACTGGAGCGTCATAAGACCTTGAAATTTTGTAACAATAAAGTACTCGAGCCTCTTGCCAATTTAAGCTATCGCTCAAAGCTATGCTACCCTTGAGTCCCAAATCAAACACTGATAAAACTTCAAATGGCCCTTTCTTCTATACGGTGCATCCTACACCTATCAAAGTTTGCAACATACAAATGCTTGTAAATTTTCACTGGAGCTTCATAAAACCTTGAAATTTTGTAACAATAAAGTACTCGAGCCTCTTGGCAATTTAAGTTATCGCTCAAAGCTATGCTACCCTTGAGTCCCAAATCAAACACTATTAAAACTTCAAATGGCCCTAACTTCTATACAGTACGTCCTACACCTATCAAAGTTTGCAAAATACAAATGCTTGTAACTTTTTACTGGAGCGTCATAAAACCTTGAAATTTTCTAACAATAAAGTACTCGAGCCTCTTGTCAATTTAAGCTATCGCTCAAAGCTATGGTACCCTTGAGTCCCAAATCAAACACTGATAAAACTTCAAATGGCCCTAACTTCTATACGGTACGTCCTACACCTATCAAATTTTGCAACATACAAATGCTTGTAACTTTTTATTGGAGCGTCATAAAACCTTGAAATTTTGTAACAATAAAGTACTTGAGCCTCTTGTCAATTTAAGCTATCGCTCAAAGCTATGCTAATCTTGAGTCCCAAATCAAACACTGATAAAACTTCACATGGCCCTAACTTCTATACCGTACGTCCTACACCTATCAAAATTTGCAACATACAAATGCTTGTAACTTTTTACTGGTGCGTCATAAAACCTTCAAATTTTGTAACAATAAAGTACTCAAGCCTCTTGTCAATTTAAGTTATCTCTCAAGGCTATGGTACCCTTGAGTCCCAAATCAAACACTGATAAAACTTCAAATGGCCCTAACTTCTATACGGTATGTCCTACACTATCCAAAGTTTGCAACATACGAATGCTTGTAACATTTTACTGGAGCGTCATAAAACCTTGAAATTTTGTAACAATAAAGTACTTGAGCCTCTTGTCAATTTAAGCTATCGCTCAAAGCTATGTTACCCTTGAGTCCCAAATCAAACACTGATAAAACTTCAAATGGCCCTAACTTCTATACGCTGCGTCCTACACCTATCAAGGTTTGCAACATACAAATGCTTGTAACTTTTCACTAGAGCTTCATAAAACCTTGAAATTTTGTAACAAAAAAGTACTCGAGCCTCTTGTCAATTTAAGCTATCGCTCAAAGCTATTGTACCCTTGAGTCCCAAATCAAACACTGATAAAACTTCATATGGCCCTAAATTCTATACGGTACGTCCTACACCTATAAAATTTTGCACCATACAAATACTTGTAACTTTTTACTGGAGCTTCATAAAACCTTGAAATTTTGTAACAATAAAGTACTCGAGCCTCTTGTCAATTTAAGTTATCGCTCAAAGCTATGCTACCCTTGAGTCCCAAATCAAACACTGATAAAACTTCAAATGGCCCTTACTTCTATACGGTACGTCCTACACCTATCAAAGTTTGCAACATACAAATGCTTGTAACTTTTTACTGGAGCGTCATAAAACCTTGAAATTTTGTAACAATAAAGTACTCGAGCCTCTTGTCAATTTAAGCCATCGCTCAAAGCTGTGCTACCCTTGAGTCCCAAATCAAACACTGAGAAAACTTCAAATGGCCCTAACTTCTATACGGTACGTCCTATACCTATCAAAGTTTGCAACATACAAATGCTGCTAACTTTTTACTGGAGCGTCATAAAACCTTGAAATTTTGTAACAATAAAGTACTCGAGCCTCTTGTCAATTTAAGCCGACGCTCAAAGCTATGCTACCCATGAGTCCCAAATCAAACACTGATAAAACTTCAAATGGCCCTAACTTCTATACGGCACGTCCTACACCTATCAAAGTTTGCTTCATACAAATGCTTGTAAATTTTTACTGGAGCGTCATAAAACCTTGAAATTTTGTAACAGTAAAGTACTCGAGCATCTTGTCAATTTAAGTTATCGCTCAAAGCTATGCTACCCTTGAGTCCCAAATCAAGCACTGATAAAACTTCAAATGGCCCTAACTTCTATACGGTACGTCCTACACCTATCAAAGTTTGCAATATACAAATGCTTGTAACTTTTTACTGGAGCGTCATAAAACCTTCACATTTTGTAACAATAAAGTACTCAAGCCTTTTGTCAATTTAAGTTATCGCTCAAAGCTATGCTACCCCTGAGTCGCAAATCAAACACTGATAAAACTTCAAATGGCCCTAACTTCTATACGGCACGTCCTACACCTATCAAAGTTTGCTTCATACAAATGCTTGTAAATTTTTACTGGAGCGTCATAAAACCTTGAAATTTTGTAACAGTAAAGTACTCGAGCATCTTGTCAATTTAAGTTATCGCTCAAAGCTATGCTACCCTTGAGTCCCAAATCAAGCACTGATAAAACTTCAAATGGCCCTAACTTCTATACGGTACGTCCTACACCTATCAAAGTTTGCAATATACAAATGCTTGTAACTTTTTACTGGAGCGTCATAAAACCTTGAAATTTTGTAACAATAAAGTACTCGAGCCTCTTGTCAATTTAAGCCGACGCTCAAAGCTATGCTACCCTTGAGTCCCAAATCAAACACTGATAAAACTTCAAATGGCCCTAACTTCTATACGGTACGTCCTACACCTATCAAAGTTTGCAACATACAAATGCTTGTAACTTTTTACTGGAGCGTCATAAAACCTTGAAATTTTGTAACAATAAAGTACTCGAGCCTCTTGTCAATTTAAGCCATCGCTCAAAGGTATACTACCCTTGAGTCCCAAATCAAACACTGATAAATCTTCAAATGGCCCTAACTTCTATATGGTACGTCCTACACCTATCAAAGTTTGCAACATACAAATGCTTGTAACTTTTTTCTGGAGCGTCATAAAACCTTGAAATTTTGTAACAATAAAGTACTCGAGCCTCTTGTCAATTTAAGCTATCGCTCAAAGCAATGCTACCCTCGAGTCCCAAATCAAACACTGATAAAACTAAAAATTAACTTACTTCTATACGGTACGTCCTACACCTATAAAAGTTTGCAACATACAAATGCTTGTAACTTTTTACTGGAGCGTCATAAAACCTTGAAATTTTTTAACAGTAAAGTACTCGAGCATCTTGTCAATTTAAGTTATCGCTCCAAGCTATGCTACCCTTGAGTCCCAACTCAAGCACTGATAAAACTTCAAATCGCCCTAACTTCTATACGGTACGTCCTACACCTATAAAAGTTTGCAACATACAAATGCTTGTAACTTTTTACTGGAGCGTCATAAGACCTTGAAATTTTGTAACAATAAAGTACTCGAGCCTCTTGCCAATTTAAGCTATCGCTCAAAGCTATGCTACCCTTGAGTCCCAAATCAAACACTGATAAAACTTCAAATGGCCCTTTCTTCTATACGGTGCATCCTACACCTATCAAAGTTTGCAACATACAAATGCTTGTAAATTTTCACTGGAGCTTCATAAAACCTTGAAATTTTGTAACAATAAAGTACTCGAGCCTCTTGGCAATTTAAGTTATCGCTCAAAGCTATGCTACCCTTGAGTCCCAAATCAAACACTATTAAAACTTCAAATGGCCCTAACTTCTATACAGTACGTCCTACACCTATCAAAGTTTGCAAAATACAAATGCTTGTAACTTTTTACTGGAGCGTCATAAAACCTTGAAATTTTCTAACAATAAAGTACTCGAGCCTCTTGTCAATTTAAGCTATCGCTCAAAGCTATGGTACCCTTGAGTCCCAAATCAAACACTGATAAAACTTCAAATGGCCCTAACTTCTATACGGTACGTCCTACACCTATCAAATTTTGCAACATACAAATGCTTGTAACTTTTTATTGGAGCGTCATAAAACCTTGAAATTTTGTAACAATAAAGTACTTGAGCCTCTTGTCAATTTAAGCTATCGCTCAAAGCTATGCTAATCTTGAGTCCCAAATCAAACACTGATAAAACTTCACATGGCCCTAACTTCTATACCGTACGTCCTACACCTATCAAAATTTGCAACATACAAATGCTTGTAACTTTTTACTGGTGCGTCATAAAACCTTCAAATTTTGTAACAATAAAGTACTCAAGCCTCTTGTCAATTTAAGTTATCTCTCAAGGCTATGGTACCCTTGAGTCCCAAATCAAACACTGATAAAACTTCAAATGGCCCTAACTTCTATACGGTATGTCCTACACTATCCAAAGTTTGCAACATACGAATGCTTGTAACATTTTACTGGAGCGTCATAAAACCTTGAAATTTTGTAACAATAAAGTACTTGAGCCTCTTGTCAATTTAAGCTATCGCTCAAAGCTATGTTACCCTTGAGTCCCAAATCAAACACTGATAAAACTTCAAATGGCCCTAACTTCTATACGCTGCGTCCTACACCTATCAAAGTTTGCAACATACAAATGCTTGTAACTTTTCACTAGAGCTTCATAAAACCTTGAAATTTTGTAACAAAAAAGTACTCGAGCCTCTTGTCAATTTAAGCTATCGCTCAAAGCTATTGTACCCTTGAGTCCCAAATCAAACACTGATAAAACTTCATATGGCCCTAAATTCTATACGGTACGTCCTACACCTATAAAATTTTGCACCATACAAATACTTGTAACTTTTTACTGGAGCTTCATAAAACCTTGAAATTTTGTAACAATAAAGTACTCGAGCCTCTTGTCAATTTAAGTTATCGCTCAAAGCTATGCTACCCTTGAGTCCCAAATCAAACACTGATAAAACTTCAAATGGCCCTTACTTCTATACGGTACGTCCTACACCTATCAAAGTTTGCAACATACAAATGCTTGTAACTTTTTACTGGAGCGTCATAAAACCTTGAAATTTTGTAACAATAAAGTACTCGAGCATCTTGTCAACTTAAGCTATCGCTCAAAGCTATGCTACCCTTGAGTCCCAAATCAAACACTGAGAAAACTTCAAATGGCCCTAACTTCTATTTGGTACGTCCTACACCTATCAAAGTTTGCAACATACAAATGCTGCTAACTTTTTACTGGAGCGTCATAAAACCTTGAAATTTTTTAACAGTAAAGTACTCGAGCATCTTGTCAATTTAAGTTATCGTTCAAAGCTATGCTACCCTTGAGTCCCAAATCAAACGCTGATAAAACTTCAAATGGCCCTAACTTTTATACGGTACGTCCTACACCTATCAAAGTTTGCAACATATAAATGCTTGTAACTTTTTACTGGAGCGTCATAAAACCTTGAAATTTTGTAACAATAAAGTACTCGAGCCTCTTGTCAATTTAAGCTATCGCTCAAAGCTATGCTACCATTGAGTCCCAAATCAAACACTGAGAAAACTTCAAATGGCCCTAACTTCTATACGGTACGTCCTACACCTATCAAAGTTTGCAACATACAAATGCTTGTAACTTTTTACTGGAGCGTCATAAAATCTTGAAATTTTGTAACAATAAAGTACTCGAGGCTCTTGTCAACTTAAGCTATCGCTCAAAGCTATGGCACCCTTGAGTCCGAAATCAAACACTTATAAAACTTCAAATGGCCCTAACTTCTATACGGTACGTCCTACACCTATCAAAATTTACAACATACAAATGCTTGTAACTTTCTACTGGAGCATCATAAAACCTTCAAATTTTGTAACAATAAAGTACTCAAGCCTCTTGTCAATTTAAGTTATCGCTCAAAGCTATGCTACCCTTGAGTCCCAATCAAACACTGATAAAACTAAAAATGGAACTAACTTCTATACGGTACGTCCTACACCTATCAAATTTTGCAACATACAAATGCTGCTAACTTTTTACTGGAGCGTCATAAAACCTTGAAATTTTTTAACAGTAAAGTACTCGAGCATCTTGTCAATTTAAGTTATCGTTCAAAGCTATGCTACCCTTGAGTCCCAAATCAAACGCTGATAAAACTTCAAATGGCCCTAACTTTTATACGGTACGTCCTACACCTATCAAAGTTTGCCTCATACAAATGCTTGTAAATGTTTACTGGAGCGTCATAAAACCTTGAAATTTTGTAACAGTAAAGTACTCGAGCATCTTGTCAATTTAAGTTATCGCTCAAAGCTATGCTACCCTCGAGTCCCAAATCAAACACTGATAAAACTAAAAATGGAACTAACTTCTATACGGTACGTCCTACACCTATCAAATTTTGCAACATACAAATGCTTGTAACTTTTTACTGGAGCGTCATAAAACCTTCAAATTTTGTAACAACAAAGTACTCGAGCCTCTTGTCAATTTAAGCTATCGCTCAAAGCTATGCTACCCTTGAGTCCCAAATCAAACACTGATAAAACTTCAAATGGCCCTTTCTTCTATACGGTGCATCCTACACCTATCAAAGTGTGCAACATACAAATGCTTGTAACTTTTCACTGGAGCTTCATAAAACCTTGAAATTTTGTAACAATAAAGTTTTCGAGCCTCTTGTCAATTTAAGTTATCGCTCAAAGCTATGCTACCCTTGAGTCCCAAATCAAACACTATTAAAACTTCAAATGGCCCTAACTTCTATACAGTACGTCCTACACCTATCAAAGTTTGCAACATACAAATGCTTGTAACTTTTTACTGGAGCGTCATAAAACCTTGAAATTTTCTAACAATAAAGTACTCGAGCCTCTTGTCAATTTAAGCTATCGCTCAAAGCTATGGTACCCTTGAGTCCCAAATCAAACACTGATAAAACATCAAATGGCCCTAACTTCTATACGGTACGTCCTACACCTATCAAATTTTGCAACATACAAATGCTTGTAACTTTTTATTGGAGCGTCATAAAACCTTGAAATTTTGTAACAATAAAGTACTTGAGCCTCTTGTCAATTTAAGCTATCGCTCAAAGCTATGCTACCCTTGAGTCCCAAATCAAACACTGATAAAACTTCACATGGCCCTAACTTCTATACCGTACGTCCTACACCTATCAAAATTTGCAACATACAAATGCTTGTAACTTTTTACTGGAGCTTCATAAAACCTTGAAATTTTGTACCAATAAAGTACTCAAGCCTCTTGTCAATTTAAGTTATCGCTCAAGGCTATGGTACCCTTGAGTCCCAAATCAAACACTGATAAAACTTCAAATGGCCCTAACTTCGATACGGTACGTCCTACACCTATCAAATTTTGCAACATACAAATGCTTGTAACTTTTTATTGGAGCGTCATAAAACTTTGAAATTTTGTACCAATAAAGTACTCAAGCCTCTTGTCAATTTAAGTTATCGCTCAAGGCTATGGTACCCTTGAGTCCCAAATCAAACACTGATAAAACTTCAAATGGCCCTAACTTCGATACGGTACGTCCTACACCTATCAAAGTTTGCAACATACAAATGCTGCTAACTTTTTACTGGAGCGTCATAAAACCTTGAAATTTTTTAACAGTAAAGTACTCGAGCATCTTGTCAATTTAAGTTATCGTTCAAAGCTATGCTACCCTTGAGTCCCAAATCAAACGCTGATAAAACTTCAAATGGCCCTAACTTTTATACGGTACGTCCTACACCTATCAAAGTTTGCAACATATAAATGCTTGTAACTTTTTACTGGAGCGTCATAAAACCTTGAAATTTTGTAACAATAAAGTACTCGAGCCTCTTGTCAATTTAAGCTATCGCTCAAAGCTATGCTACCCTTGAGTCCCAAATCAAACACTGAGAAAACTTCAAATGGCCCTAACTTCTATACGGTACGTCCTACACCTATCAAAGTTTGCAACATACAAATGCTTGTAACTTTTTACTGGAGCGTCATAAAATCTTGAAATTTTGTAACAATAAAGTACTCGAGCCTCTTGTCAATTTAAGCTATCGCTCAAAGCTATGGCACCCTTGAGTCCGAAATCAAACACTTATAAAACTTCAAATGGCTCTAACTTCTATACGGTACGTCCTACACCTATCAAAATTTACAACATACAAATGCTTGTAACTTTCTACTGGAGCATCATAAAACCTTCAAATTTTGTAACAATAAAGTACTCAAGCCTCTTGTCAATTTAAGTTATCGCTCAAAGCTATGCTACCCTTGAGTCCCAATCAAATACTGATAAAACTAAAAATGGAACTAACTTCTATACGGTACGTCCTACACCTATCAAAGTTTGCAACATACAAATGCTGCTAACTTTTTACTGGAGCGTCATAAAACCTTGAAATTTTTTAACAGTAAAGTACTCGAGCATCTTGTCAATTTAAGTTATCGTTCAAAGCTATGCTACCCTTGAGTCCCAAATCAAACGCTGATAAAACTTCAAATGGCCCTAACTTTTATACGGTACGTCCTACACCTATCAAAGTTTGCCTCATACAAATGCTTGTAAATGTTTACTGTAGCGTCATAAAACCTTGAAATTTTGTAACAGTAAAGTACTCGAGCATCTTGTCAATTTAAGTTATCGCTCAAAGCTATGCTACCCTCGAGTCCCAAATCAAACACTGATAAAACTAAAAATGGAACTAACTTCTATACGGTACGTCCTACACCTATCAAATTTTGCAACATACAAATGCTTGTAACTTTTTACTGGAGCGTCATAAAACCTTCAAATTTTGTAACAACAAAGTACTCGAGCCTCTTGTCAATTTAAGCTATCGCTCAAAGCTATGCTACCCTTGAGTCCCAAATCAAACACTGATAAAACTTCAAATGGCCCTTTCTTCTATACGGTGCATCCTACACCTATCAAAGTTTGCAACATACAAATGCTTGTAACTTTTCACTGGAGCTTCATAAAACCTTGAAATTTTGTAACAATAAAGTACTCGAGCCTCTTGTCAATTTAAGCTATCGCTCAAAGCTATGCTACCCTTGAGTCCCAAATCAAACACTCTTAAAACTTCAAATGGCCCTAACTTCTATACAGTACGTCCTACACCTATCAAAGTTTGCAACATACAAATGCTTGTAACTTTTTACTGGAGCGTCATAAAACCTTGAAATTTTGTAACAATAAAGTACTTGAGCCTCTTGTCAATTTAAGCTATCGCTCAAAGCTATGCTACCCTTGAGTCCCAAATCAAACACTGATAAAACTTCACATGGCCCTAACTTCTATACCGTACGTCCTACACCTATCAAAATTTGCAACATACAAATGCTTGTAACTTTTTACTGGAGCTTCATAAAACCTTGAAATTTTGTACCAATAAAGTACTCAAGCCTCTTGTCAATTTAAGTTATCGCTCAAGGCTATGGTACCCTTGAGTCCCAAATCAAACACTGATAAAACTTCAAATGGCCCTAACTTCGATACGGTACGTCCTACACCTATCAAATTTTGCAACATACAAATGCTTGTAACTTTTTATTGGAGCGTCATAAAACCTTGAAATTTTGTAACAATAAAGTACTTGAGCCTCTTGTCAATTTAAGCTATCGCTCAAAGCTATGCTACCCTTGAGTCCCAAATCAAACACTGATAAAACTTCACATGGCCCTAACTTCTATACGGTACGTCCTACACCTATCAAAATTTACAACATACAAATGCTTGTAACTTTCTACTGGAGCATCATAAAACCTTCAAATTTTGTAACAATAAAGTACTCAAGCCTCTTGTCAATTTAAGTTATCGCTCAAAGCTATGCTACCCTTGAGTCCCAATCAAACACTGATAAAACTAAAAATGGAACTAACTTCTATACGGTACGTCCTACAACTATCAAAGTTTGCAACATACAAATGCTGCTAACTTTTTACTGGAGCGTCATAAAACCTTGAAATTTTTTAACAGTAAAGTACTCGAGCATCTTGTCAATTTAAGTTATCGTTCAAAGCTATGCTACCCTTGAGTCCCAAATCAAACGCTGATAAAACTTCAAATGGCCCTAACTTTTATACGGTACGTCCTACACCTATCAAAGTTTGCCTCATACAAATGCTTGTAAATGTTTACTGGAGCGTCATAAAACCTTGAAATTTTGTAACATAAAGTACTCGAGCATCTTGTCAATTTAAGTTATCGCTCAAAGCTATGCTACCCTCGAGTCCCAAATCAAACACTGATAAAACTAAAAATGGAACTAACTTCTATACGGTACGTCCTACACCTATCAAATTTTGCAACATACAAATGCTTGTAACTTTTTACTGGAGCGTCATAAAACCTTCAAATTTTATAACAACAAAGTACTCGAGCCTCTTGTCAATTTAAGCTATCGCTCAAAGCTATGCTACCCTTGAGTCCCAAATCAAACACTGATAAAACTTCAAATGGCCCTTTCTTCTATACGGTGCATCCTACACCTATCAAAGTTTGCAACATACAAATGCTTGTAACTTTTCACTGGAGCTTCATAAAACCTTGAAATTTTGTAACAATAAAGTACTCGAGCCTCTTGTCAATTTAAGCTATCGTTCAAAGCTATGCTAACCTTGAGTCCCAAATCAAACGCTGATAAAACTTCAAATGGCCCTAACTTTTATACGGTACGTCCTACACCTATCAAAGTTTGCAACATATAAATGCTTGTAACTTTTTACTGGAGCGTCATAAAACCTTGAAATTTTGTAACAATAAAGTACTCGAGCCTCTTGTCAATTTAAGCTATCGCTCAAAGCTATGCTACCCTTGAGTCCCAAATCAAACACTGAGAAAACTTCAAATGGCCCTAACTTCTATACGGTACGTCCTACACCTATCAAAATTTGCAACATACAAATGCTTGTAACTTTTTACTGGAGCGTCATAAAATCTTGAAATTTTGTAACAATAAAGTACTCGAGCCTCTTGTCAATTTAAGCTATCGCTCAAAGCTATGGCACCCTTGAGTCCGAAATCAAACACTTATAAAACTTCAAATGGCCCTAACTTCTATACGGTACGTCCTACACCTATCAAAATTTACAACATACAAATGCTTGTAACTTTCTACTGGAGCATCATAAAACCTTCAAATTTTGTAACAATAAAGTACTCAAGCCTCTTGTCAATTTAAGTTATCGCTCAAAGCTATGCTACCCTTGAGTCCCAATCAAACACTGATAAAACTAAAAATGGAACTAACTTCTATACGGTACGTCCTACACCTATCAAAGTTTGCAACATACAAATGCTGCTAACTTTTTACTGGAGCGTCATAAAACCTTGAAATTTTTTAACAGTAAAGTACTCGAGCATCTTGTCAATTTAAGTTATCGTTCAAAGCTATGCTACCCTTGAGTCCCAAATCAAACGCTGATAAAACTTCAAATGGCCCTAACTTTTATACGGTACGTCCTACACCTATCAAAGTTTGCCTCATACAAATGCTTGT
Source organism: Clusia tigrina (assembly GCA_920105625.2). NCBI lineage: Eukaryota > Metazoa > Arthropoda > Insecta > Diptera > Clusiidae > Clusia > Clusia tigrina. Next base: position 467,269 of record CAKKTE020000546.1, on the reverse strand, counting down.
AAATGTTTACTGGAGCGTCATAAAACCTTGAAATTTTGTAACAATAAAGTACTCGAGCATCTTGTCAATTTAAGTTATCGCTCAAAGCTATGCTACCCTCGAGTCCCAAATCAAACACTGATAAAACTAAAAATGGAACTAACTTCTATACGGTACGTCCTACACCTATCAAATTTTGCAACATACAAATGCTTGTAACTTTTTACTGGAGCGTCATAAAACCTTCAAATTTTGTAACAACAAAGTCCTCGAGCCTCTTGTCAATTTAAGCTATCGCTCAAAGCTATGCTACCCTTGAGTCCCAAATCAAACACTGATGAAACTTCAAATGGCCCTTTCTTCTATACGGTGCATCCTACACCTATTAAAGTTTGCAACATACAAATGCTTGTAACTTTTCACTGGAGCTTCATAAAACCTTGAAATTTTGTAACAATAAAGTACTCGAGCCTCTTGTCAATTTAAGTTATCGCTCAAAGCTATGCTACCCTTGAGTCCCAAATCAAACACTATTAAAACTTCAAATGGCCCTAACTTCTATACAGTACGTCCTACACCTATCAAAGTTTGCAACATACAAATGCTTGTAACTTTTTACTGGAGCGTCATAAAACCTTGAAATTTTCTAACAATAAAGTACTCGAGCCTCTTGTCAATTTAAGCTATCGCTCAAAGCTATGGTACCCTTGAGTCCCAAATCAAACACTGATAAAACTTCAAATGGCCCTAACTTCTATACGGTACGTCCTACACCTATCAAATTTTGCAACATACAAATGCTTGTAACTTTTTATTGGAGCGTCATAAAACCTTGAAATTTTGTAACAATAAAGTACTTGAGCCTCTTGTCAATTTAAGCTATCGCTCAAAGCTATGCTACCCTTGAGTCCCAAATCAAACACTGATAAAACTTCACATGGCCCTAACTTCTATACCGTACGTCCTACACCTATCAAAATTTGCAACATACAAATGCTTGTAACTTTTTACTGGAGCTTCATAAAACCTTGAAATTTTGTTCCAATAAAGTACTCAAGCCTCTTGTCAATTTAAGTTATCGCTCAAGGCTATGGTACCCTTGAGTCCCAAATCAAACACTGATAAAACTTCAAATGGCCCTAACTTCGATACGGTACGTCCTACACCTATCAAATTTTGCAACATACAAATGCTTGTAACTTTTTATTGGAGCGTCATAAAACCTTGAAATTTTGTAACAATAAAGTACTTGAGCCTCTTGCCAATTTAAGCTATCGCTCAAAGCTATGCTACCCTTGAGTCCCAAATCAAACACTGATAAAACTTCACATGGCCCTAACTTCTATACGGTACGTCCTACACCTATCAAAATTTACAACATACAAATGCTTGTAACTTTCTACTGGAGCATCATAAAACCTTCAAATTTTGTAACAATAAAGTACTCAAGCCTCTTGTCAATTTAAGTTATCGCTCAAAGCTATGCTACCCTTGAGTCCCAATCAAACACTGATAAAACTAAAAATGGAACTAACTTCTATACGGTACGTCCTACAGCTATCAAAGTTTGCAACATACAAATGCTGCTAACTTTTTACTGGAGCGTCATAAAACCTTGAAATTTTTTAACAGTAAAGTACTCGAGCATCTTGTCAATTTAAGTTATCGTTCAAAGCTATGCTACCCTTGAGTCCCAAATCAAACGCTGATAAAACTTCAAATGGCCCTAACTTTTATACGGTACGTCCTACACCTATCAAAGTTTGCCTCATACAAATGCTTGTAAATGTTTACTGGAGCGTCATAAAACCTTGAAATTTTGTAACAGTAAAGTACTCGAGCATCTTGTCAATTTAAGTTATCGCTCAAAGCTATGCTACCCTCGAGTCCCAAATCAAACGCTGATAAAACTAAAAATGGAACTAACTTCTATACGGTACGTCCTACACCTATCAAATTTTGCAACATACAAATGCTTGTAACTTTTTACTGGAGCGTCATAAAACCTTCAAATTTTGTAACAACAAAGTACTCGAGCCTCTTGTCAATTTAAGCTATCGCTCAAAGCTATGCTACCCTTGAGTCCCAAATCAAACACTGATAAAACTTCAAATGGCCCTTTCTTCTATACGGTGCATCCTACACCTATCAAAGTTTGCAACATACAAATGCTTGTAACTTTTCACTGGAGCTTCATAAAACCTTGAAATTTTGTAACAATAAAGTACTCGAGCCTCTTGTCAATTTAAGTTATCGCTCAATGCTATGCTACCCTTGAGTCCCAAATCAAATACTATTAAAACTTCAAATGGCCCTAACTTCTATACAGTACGTCCTACACCTATCAAAGTTTGCAACATACAAATGCTTGTAACTTTTTACTGGAGCGTCATAAAACCTTGAAATTTTCTAACAATAAAGTACTCGAGCCTCTTGTCAATTTAAGCTATCGCTCAAAGCTATGGTACCCTTGAGTCCCAAATCAAACACTGATAAAACTTCAAATGGCCCTAACTTCTATACGGTACGTCCTACACCTATCAAATTTTGCAACATACAAATGCTTGTAAGTTTTTATTGGAGCGTCATAAAACCTTGAAATTTTGTAACAATAAAGTACTTGAGCCTCTTGTCAATTTAAGCTATCGCTCAAAGCTATGCTACCCTTGAGTCCCAAATCAAACACTGATGAAACTTCACATGGCCCTAACTTCTATACCGTACGTCCTACACCTATCAAAATTTGCAACATACAAATGCTTGTAACTTTTTACTGGAGCTTCATAAAACCTTGAAATTTTGTACCAATAAAGTACTCAAGCCTCTTGTCAATTTAAGTTATCGCTCAAGGCTATGGTACCCTTGAGTCCCAAATCAAACACTGATAAAACTTCAAATGGCCCTAACTTCGATACGGTACGTCCTACACCTATCAAATTTTGCAACATACAAATGCTTGTAACTTTTTATTGGAGCGTCATAAAACCTTGAAATTTTGTAACAATAAAGTACTTGAGCCTCTTGTCAATTTAAGCTATCGCTCAAAGCTATGCTACCCTTGAGTCCCAAATCAAACACTGATAAAACTTCACATGGCCCTAACTTCTATACGGTACGTCCTACACCTATCAAAATTTACAACATACAAATGCTTGTAACTTTCTACTGGAGCATCATAAAACCTTCAAATTTTGTAACAATAAAGTACTCAAGCCTCTTGTCAATTTAAGTTATCGCTCAAAGCTATGCTGCCCTTGAGTCCCAATCAAACACTGATAAAACTAAAAATGGAACTAACTTCTATACGGTACGTCCTACACCTATCAAAGTTTGCAACATACAAATGCTGCTAACTTTTTACTGGAGCGTCATAAAACCTTGAAATTTTTTAACAGTAAAGTACTCGAGCATCTTGTCAATTTAAGTTATCGTTCAAAGCTATGCTACCCTTGAGTCCCAAATCAAACGCTGATAAAACTTCAAATGGCCCTAACTTTTATACGGTACGTCCTACACCTATCAAAGTTTGCCTCATACAAATGCTTGTAAATGTTTACTGGAGCGTCATAAAACCTTGAAATTTTGTAACAGTAAAGTACTCGAGCATCTTGTCAATTTAAGTTATCGCTCAAAGCTATGCTACCCTCGAGTCCCAAATCAAACACTGATAAAACTAAAAATGGAACTAACTTCTATACGGTACGTCCTACACCTATCAAATTTTGCAACATACAAATGCTTGTAACTTTTTACTGGAGCGTCATAAAACCTTCAAATTTTGTAACAACAAAGTACTCGAGCCTCTTGTCAATTTAAGCTATCGCTCAAAGCTATGCTACTCTTGAGTCCCAAATCAAACACTGATAAAACTTCAAATGGCCCTTTCTTACGGTGCATCCTACACCTATCAAAGTTTGCAACATACAAATGCTTGTAACTTTTCACTGGAGCTTCATAAAACCTTGAAATTTTGTACCAATAAAGTACTCAAGCCTCTTGTCAATTTAAGTTATCGCTCAAGGCTATGGTACCCTTGAGTCCCAAATCAAACACTGATAAAACTTCAAATGGCCCTAACTTCGATACGGTACGTCCTACACCTATCAAATTTTGCAACATACAAATGCTTGTAACTTTTTATTGGAGCGTCATAAAACCTTGAAATTTTGTAACAATAAAGTACTTGAGCCTCTTGTCAATTTAAGCTATCGCTCAAAGCTATGCTACCCTTGACTCCCAAATCAAACACTGATAAAACTTCACATGGCCCTAACTTCTATACGGTACGTCCTACACCTATCAAAATTTACAACATACAAATGCTTGTAACTTTCTACTGGAGCATCATAAAACCTTCAAATTTTGTAACAATAAAGTACTCAAGCCTCTTGTCAATTTAAGTTATCGCTCAAAGCTATGCTACCCTTGAGTCCCAATCAAACACTGATAAAACTAAAAATGGAACTAACTTCTATACGGTACGTCCTACACCTATCAAAGTTTGCAACATACAAATGCTGCTAACTTTTTACTGGAGCGTCATAAAACCTTGAAATTTTTTAACAGTAAAGTACTCGAGCATCTTGTCAATTTAAGTTATCGTTCAAAGCTATGCTACCCTTGAGTCCCAAATCAAACGCTGATAAAACTTCAAATGGCCCTAACTTTTATACGGTACGTCCTACACCTATCAAAGTTTGCCTCATACAAATGCTTGTAAATGTTTACTGGAGCGTCATAAAACCTTGAAATTTTGTAACAGTAAAGTACTCGAGCATCTTGTCAATTTAAGTTATCGCTCAAAGCTATGCTACCCTCGAGTCCCAAATCAAACACTGATAAAACTAAAAATGGAACTAACTTCTATACGGTACGTCCTACACCTATCAAATTTTGCAACATACAAATGCTTGTAACTTTTTACTGGAGCGTCATAAAACCTTCAAATTTTGTAACAACAAAGTACTCGAGCCTCTTGTCAATTTAAGCTATCGCTCAAAGCTATGCTACCCTTGAGTCCCAAATCAAACACTGATAAAACTTCAAATGGCCCTTTCTTCTATACGGTGCATCCTACACCTATCAAAGTTTGCAACATACAAATGCTTGTAACTTTTCACTGGAGCTTCATAAAACCTTGAAATTTTGTAACAATAAAGTACTCGAGCCTCTTGTCAATTTAAGCTATCGCTCAAAGCTATGGTACCCTCGAGTCCCAAATCAAACACTGATAAAACTAAAAATGGAACTTACTTCTATACGGTACGTCCTACACCTATCAAATTTTGCAACATACAAATGCTTGTAACTTTTTACTGGAGCGTCATAAAACCTTCAAATTTTGTAACAACAAAGTACTCGAGCCTCTTGTCAATTTAAGCTATCGCTCAAAGCTATGCTACCCTTGAGTCCCAAATCAAACACTGATAAAACTTCAAATGGCCCTTTCTTCTATACGGTGCATCCTACACCTATCAAAGTTTGCAACATACAAATGCTTGTAACTTTTCACTGGAGCTTCATAAAACCTTGAAATTTTGTAACAATAAAGTACTCGAGCCTCTTGTCAATTTAAGTTATCGCTCAAAGCTATGCTACCCTTGAGTCCCAAATCAAACACTATTAAAACTTCAAATGGCCCTAACTTCTATACAGTACGTCCTACACCTATCAAAGTTTGCAACATACAAATGCTTGTAACTTTTTACTGGAGCGTCATAAAACCTTGAAATTTTCTAACAATAAAGTACTCGAGCCTCTTGTCAATTTAAGCTATCGCTCAAAGCTATGGTACCCTTGAGTCCCAAATCAAACACTGATAAAACTTCAAATGGCCCTAACTTCTGTACGGTACGTCCTACACCTATCAAATTTTGCAACATACAAATGCTTGTAACTTTTTATTGGAGCGTCATAAAACCTTGAAATTTTGTAACAATAAAGTACTTGAGCCTCTTGTCAATTTAAGCTATCGCTCAAAGCTATGCTACCCTTGAGTCCCAAATCAAACACTGATAAATCTTCACATGGCCCTAACTTCTATACCGTACGTCCTACACCTATCAAAATTTGCAACATACAAATGCTTGTAACTTTTTACTGGAGCTTCATAAAACCTTGAAATTTTGTACCAATAAAGTACTCAAGCCTCTTGTCAATTTAAGTTATCGCTCAAGGCTATGGTACCCTTGAGTCCCAAATCAAACACTGATAAAACTTCAAATGGCCCTAACTTCGATACGGTACGTCCTACACCTATCAAATTTTGCAACATACAAATGCTTGTAACTTTTTATTGGAGCGTCATAAAACCTTGAAATTTTGTAACAATAAAGTACTTGAGCCTCTTGTCAATTTAAGCTATCGCTCAAAGCTATGCTACCCTTGAGTCCCAAATCAAACACTGATAAAACTTCACATGGCCCTAACTTCTATACGGTACGTCCTACACCTATCAAAATTTACAACATACAAATGCTTGTAACTTTCTACTGGAGCATCATAAAACCTTCAAATTTTGTAACAATAAAGTACTCAAGCCTCTTGTCAATTTAAGTTATCGCTCAAAGCTATGCTACCCTCGAGTCCCAAATCAAACACTGATAAAACTAAAAATGGAACTAACTTCTATACGGTACGTCCTACACCTATCAAATTTTGCAACATACAAATGCTTGTAACTTTTTACTGGAGCGTCATAAAACCTTCAAATTTTGTAACAACAAAGTACTCGAGCATCTTGTCAATTTAAGTTATCGTTCAAAGCTATGCTACCCTTGAGTCCCAAATCAAACGCTGATAAAACTTCAAATGGCCCTAACTTTTATACGGTACGTCCTACACCTATCAAAGTTTGCCTCATACAAATGCTTGTAAATGTTTACTGGAGCGTCATAAAACCTTGAAATTTTGTAACAGTAAAGTACTCGAGCATCTTGTCAATTTAAGTTATCGCTCAAAGCTATGCTACCCTCGAGTCCCAAATCAAACACTGATAAAACTAAAAATGGAACTAACTTCTATACGGTACGTCCTACACCTATCAAATTTTGCAACATACAAATGCTTGTAACTTTTTACTGGAGCGTCATAAAACCTTTAAATTTTGTAACAACAAAGTACTCGAGCCTCATGTCAATTTAAGCTATCGCTCAAAGCTATGCTACCCTTGAGTCCCAAATCAAACACTGATAAAACTTCAAATGGCCCTTTCTTCTATACGGTGCATCCTACACCTATCAAAGTTTGCAACATACAAATGTTTGTAACTTTTCACTGGAGCTTCATAAAACCTTGAAATTTTGTACCAATAAAGTACTCAAGCCTCTTGTCAATTTAAGTTATCGCTCAAGGCTATGGTACCCTTGAGTCCCAAATCAAACACTGATAAAACTTCAAATGGCCCTAACTTCGATACGGTACGTCCTACACCTATCAAATTTTGCAACATACAAATGCTTGTAACTTTTTATTGGAGCGTCATAAAACCTCGAAATTTTGTAACAATAAAGTACTTGAGCCTCTTGTCAATTTAAGCTATCGCTCAAAGCTATGCTACCCTTGAGTCCCAAATCAAACACTGATAAAACTTCACATGGCCCTAACTTCTATACGGTACGTCCTACACCTATCAAAATTTACAACATACAAATGCTTGTAACTTTCTACTGGAGCATCATAAAACCTTCAAATTTTGTAACAATAAAGTACTCAAGCCTCTTGTCAATTTAAGTTATCGCTCAAAGCTATGCTACCCTTGAGTCCCAATCAAACACTGATAAAACTAAAAATGGAACTAACTTCTATACGGTACGTCCTACACCTATCAAAGTTTGCAACATACAAATGCTGCTAACTTTTTACTGGAGCGTCATAAAACCTTGAAATTTTTTAACAGTAAAGTACTCGAGCATCTTGTCAATTTAAGTTATCGTTCAAAGCTATGCTACCCTTGAGTCCCAAATCAAACGCTGATAAAACTTCAAATGGCCCTAACTTTTATACGGTACGTCCTACACCTATCAAAGTTTGCCTCATACAAATGCTTGTAAATGTTTACTGGAGCGTCATAAAACCTTGAAATTTTGTAACAGTAAAGTAATCGAGCCTCTTGTCAATTTAAGTTATCGCTCAAAGCTATGCTACCCTCGACTCCCAAATCAAACACTGATAAAACTAAAAATGGAACTAACTTCTATACGGTACGTCCTACACCTATCAAATTTTGCAACATACAAATGCTTGTCACTTTTTACTGGAGCGTCATAAAACCTTCAAATTTTGTAACAACAAAGTACTCGAGCCTCTTGTCAATTTAAGCTATCGCTCAAAGCTATGCTACCCTGGAGTCCCAAATCAAACACTGATAAAACTTCAAATGGCCCTTTCTTCTATACGGTGCATCCTACACCTATCAAAGTTTGCAACATACAAATGCTTGTAACTTTTCACTGGAGCTTCATAAAACCTTGAAATTTTGTAACAATAAAGTACTCGAGCCTCTTGTCAATTTAAGTTATCGCTCAAAGCTATGCTACCCTTGAGTCCCAAATCAAACACTATTAAAACTTCAAATGGCCCTAACTTCTATACAGTACGTCCTACACCTATCAAAGTTTGCAACATACAAATGCTTGTAACTTTTTACTGGAGCGTCATAAAACCTTGAAATTTTCTAACAATAAAGTACTCGAGCCTCTTGTCACTTTAAGCTATCGCTCAAAGCTATGCTACCCTTGAGTCCCAAATCAAACCCTGATGAAATTTCAAATGGCCCTAACTTCTATACGGTACGTCCTACACCTATCAAAGTTTGCACCATACAAATGCTTGTAACTTTTTACTGGAGCGTCACAAAACCTTGAAGCTTTGTAACAATAAAGTACTCGAGCCTCTTGTCAATTTAAGTTATCGCTCAAAGCTATGCTACCCTTGAGTCCCAAATCAAACACTGATAAAACTTCAAATGGCCCTTACTTCTATACGGTACGTCCTACAACTATCAAAGTTTGCAACATACAAATGCTAGTAACTTTTTACTGGAACGTCGTAAAACCTTCAAATTTTGTAACAACAAAGTACTCGAGCCTCTTGTCAATTTAAGCTATCGCTCAAAGCTATGCTACCCTTGAGTCCCAAATCAAACACTGATAAAACTTCAAATGGCCCTTTCTTCTATACGGTGCATCCTACACCTATCAAAGTTTGCAACATACAAATGCTTGTAACTTTTCACTGGAGCTTCATAAAACCTTGAAATTTTGTAACAATAAAGTACTCGAGCTCCTTGTCAATTTAAGTTATCGCTCAAAGCTATGCTACCCTTGAGTCCCAAATCAAACACTATTAAAACTTCAAATGGCCCTAACTTCTATACAGTACGTCCTACACCTATCAAAGTTTGCAACATACAAATGCTTGTAACTTTTTACTGGAGCGTCCTAAAACCTTGAAATTTTCTAAAAATAAAGTACTCGAGCCTCTTGTCAATTTAAGCTATCGCTCAAAGCTATGGTACCCTTGAGTCCCAAATCAAACACTGATAAAACTTCAAATGGCAATAACGGTACGTCCTACACCTATCAAATTTTGCAACATACAAATGCTTGTAACTTTTTATTGGAGCGTCATAAAACCTTGAAATTTTGTAACAATAAAGTACTTGAGCCTCTTGTCAATTTAAGCTATCGCTCAAAGCTATGCTACCCTTGAGTCCCAAATCAAACACTGATAAAACTTCACATGGCCCTAACTTCTATACCGTACGTCCTACACCTATCAAAATTTGCAACATACAAATGCTTGTAACTTTTTACTGGTGCGTCATAAAACCTTCAAATTTTGTAACAATAAAGTACTCAAGCCTCTTGTCAATTTAAGTTATCGCTCAAGGCTATGGTACCCTTGAGTCCCAAATCAAACACTGATAAAACTTCAAATGGCCCTAACTTCGATACGGTACGTCCTACACCTATCAAAGTTTGCAACATACAAATGCTTGTAACTTTTTACTGGAGCTTCATAAAACCTTGAAATTTTGTAACAATAAAGTACTCGAGCCTCTTGTCACTTTAAGCTATCGCTCAAAGCTATGCTACCCTTGAGTCCCAAATCAAACACTGATGAAATTTCAAATGGCCCTAACTTCTATACGGTACGTCCTACACCTATCAAAGTTTGCACCATACAAATGCTTGTAACTTTTTACTGGAGCGGCACAAAACCTTGAAGCTTTGTAACAATAAAGTACTCGAGCCTCTTGTCAATTTAAGTTATCGCTCAAAGCTATGCTACCCTTGAGTCCCAAATCAAACACTGATAAAACTTCAAATGGCCCTTACTTCTATACGGTACGTCCTACAACTATCAAAGTTTGCAACATACAAATGCTTGTAACTTTTTACTGAAGCGTCATAAAACCTTGAAATTTTGTAACAATAAAGTACTCGAGCATCTTCTCAATTTAAGCCATCGCTCAAAGCTATGCTACCCTTGAGTCCCAAATCAAACAATGATAAAACTTCAAATGGCCCTAACTTCTATACGGTACGTCCTACACTTTTCAAAGTTTGCAACATACGAATGCTTGTAACTTTTTACTGGAGCGTCATAAAACCTTGAAATTTTGTAACAATAAAGTACTCGAGCCTCTTATCAATTTAAGCTATCGCTCACAGCTTTGCTACCCTTGAGTCCCAAATCAAACACTGATAAAACTTCAAATGGCCCTAACTTCTATACGGTACGTCCTACACCTATCAAATTTTGCAACATACAAATGCTTGTAACTTTTTACTGGAGCGTCATAAAATCTTGAAATTTTGTAACAATAAAGTACTTGAGCCATTTGTCAATTTAAGCTATCGCTCAAAGCTATGCTACCCTTGAGTCCCAAATCAAACACTGATAAAACTTCAAATAGCCCTAACTTCTATACAGTACGTCCTACACCTATCAAAGTTTGCAACATACAAAAGCTTGTAACTTTTTACTGGAGCGTCATAAGACCTTGAAATTTTGTAACAATAAAGTACTCGAGCATCTTGTCAATTTAAGCTATCGCTCAAAGCTATGCTGCCCTTGAGTCCCAAATCAAACACTGATGAAATTTCAAATGGCCCTAACTTCTATACGGTACGTCCTACACCTATCAAAGTTTGCACCATACAAATGCTTGTAACTTTTTACTGGAGCGTCATAAAACCTTGAAATTTTGTAACAATAAAGTACTCGAGCCTCTTGTCAATTTAAGTTATCGCTCAAAGCTATGCTACCCTTGAGTCCCAAATCAAACACTGATAAAACTTCAAATGGCCCTAATACGGTACGTCCTACACCCATCAAAGTTTGCAACATACAAATGCTTGTGACTTTGTACTGGAGCGTCATAAAACCTTGAAATTTTGTAACAATAAAGTTCTCGAGACTCTTGTCAATTTAAGCTATCGCTCAAAGCTATGCTACCCTTGAGTTCCAAATCAAACACTGATAAAACTTCAAATGGCTCTAACTTCTATACGGTCCTACACCTATCAAAGTTTGCAACATACAAATGGTTGTAAGTTTTTACTGGAGCGTCATAAAACCTTGAAATTTTGTAAAAATAAAGTTCTCGAGCCTCTTGTCAATTTAAGCTATCGCTCAAAGCTATGCTACCTTTGAGTCCCAAATAAAACACTGATAAAATTTCAAATGGCCCTAACTTCTATACGGTACGTCCTACACCTATCAAAGGTGGCAACATACAAATGCTTGTAACTTTTTCCTGGAGCGTCATAAAACCTTGAAATTTTGTAACAATAAAGTACTCGAGCCTCTTGTCAATTTAAGCTATAGCTCAAAGCTATGCTACCCTTGAGTCCCAAATCAAACACTGATAAAACTTCAAATGGCCCTTACTTCTATACGGTACGTCCTACACCTATCAAAGTTTGCAACATACAAATGCTTGTGACTTTTTACTGGAGCGTCATAAAACCTTGAAATTTTGTAACAATAAAGTACTCGAGCCTCTTGTCAATTTAAGCTATCGCTCAAAGCTATGCTACCCTTGAGTCCCAATTCAAACACTGATAAAACTTCAAATTGCCCTAACTTCTATGCGGAACGTCCTACACCTATCAAAGTTTGCAGCATACAATTGCTTGTAACATTTTACTGGAGCGTCATATAACCTTGAAATTTTTTAACAATAAAGTACTCGAGCCTCTTGTCAATTTAAGCTATCGCTCAAAGCTATGCTACCCTTGAGTCCCAATTCAAACACTGATAAAACTTCAAATGGCCCTAACTTCTATACGGTACGTCCTACAACTATCAAAGTTTGCAGCATACAAATATTTGAAACATTTTACTGGAGCGTCATAAAACCTTGAAATCTTGTAACAATAAAGTACTCGAGCCTCTTGTCAATTTAAGCAATCGCTCAACTTCAAATGGCCCTAACTTCTATACGGTACCTCCTACACCTATTAAAGTTTGCAACATACAAATGCTTGTAACTTTTTACTGGAGCGTCATAAAACCTTGAAATTTTGTAACAATAATGTACTCGAGACTCTTGTCAATTTGAGCTTTCGCTCAAAGCTATGCTACCCTTGAGTCCCAAATCAAACACTGATACAACTTCAACTGGCCCTATTTTCTATACGGTACATCCTACACCTATCAAAGTTTGCAACATACAAATGCTTGTAACTTTTTACTGGAGAGTCATAAAACCTTGAAATTTTGTAACAATAAAGTCCTCGAGCCTCTTGTCAATTTAAGCTATCGCTCAAAGCTATGCTACCCTTGAGTCCCAAATCAAACACTGATAAAACTTCAAATGGCCCTAATACGGTACGTCCTACACCCATCAAAGTTTGCAATATACAAATGCTTGTGACTTTGTACTGGAGCGTCATAAAACCTTGAAATTTTGTAACAATAAAGTTCTCGAGACTCTTGTCAATTTAAGCTATCGCTCAAAGCTATGCTACCCTTGAGTTCCAAATCAAACACTGATAAAACTTCAGATGGCCCTAACTTCTATACGGTACCTCCTACACCTATCAAAGTTTGCAACATACAAATGGTTGTAACTTTTTACTGGAGCGTCATAAAACCTTGAAATTTTGTAAGAATAAAGTACTCGACCCTCTTGTCAATTTAAGCTACCGCTCAAAGCTATGGTACCCTTGATTCCCAAATCAAACACTGATAAAACTTCAAATGGCCCTAACTTCTATACGGTACGTCCTACACCTATCAAAGTTTGCAACATACAAATGCTGGTAACTATTTACTGGAGCGTCATAAAACCTTGAAATTTTGTAACAATAATGTACTCGAGACTCTTGTCAATTTAAGCTTTCGCTCAAAGCTATGCTACCCTTGAGTCCCAAATCAAACACTGATAAAACTTCAAATGGCCCTAATACGGTACGTCCTACACCCATCAAAGTTTGCAACATACAAATGCTTGTGACTTTGTACTGGAGCGTCATAAAACCTTGAAATTTTGTAACAATAAAGTTCTCGAGACTCTTGTCAATTTAAGCTATCGCTCAAAGCTATGCTACCCTTGAGTTCCAAATCAAACACTGATAAAACTTCAAATGGCTCTAACTTCTATACGGTCCTACACCTATCAAAGTTTGCAACATACAAATGGTTGTAACTTTTTACTGGAGCGTCATAAAACCTTGAAATTTTGTAAAAATAAAGTTCTCGAGCCTCTTGTCAATTTAAGCTATCGCTCAAAGCTATGCTACCTTTGTGTCCCAAATCAAACACTGATAAAACTTCAAATGGCCCTAACTTCTATACGGTACGTCCTACACCTATCAAATTTTGCAACATACAAATGCTTGTAACTTTTTACTGGAGCGTCATAAAATCTTGAAATTTTGTAACAATAAAGTACTTGAGCCATTTGTCAATTTAAGCTATCGCTCAAAGCTATGCTACCCTTGAGTCCCAAATCAAACACTGATAAAACTTCAAATAGCCCTAACTTCTATACAGTACGTCCTACACCTATCAAAGTTTGCAACATACAAAAGCTTGTAACTTTTTACTGGAGCGTCATAAGACCTTGAAATTTTGTAACAATAAAGTACTCGAGCATCTTGTCAATTTAAGCTATCGCTCAAAGCTATGCTACCCTTGAGTCCCAAATCAAACACTGATGAAATTTCCAATGGCCCTAACTTCTATACGGTACGTCCTACATCTTACAAAGTTTGCACCATACAAATGCTTGTAACTTTTTACTGGAGCGTCATAAAACCTTGAAATTTTGTAACAATAAAGTACTCGAGCCTCTTGTCAATTTAAGTTATCGCTCAAAGCTATGCTACCCTTGAGTCCCAAATCAAACACTGATAAAACTTCAAATGGCCCTTACTTCTATACGGTACGTCCTACACCTATCAAAGTTTGCAACATACAAATGCTTGTAACTTTTTACTGGAGCGTCATAAAACCTTGAAATTTTGTAACAATAAAGTACTCGAGCCTCTTGTCAATTTAAGCCATCGCTCAAAGCTATGCTAACCTTGAGTCCCAAATCAAACAATGATAAAACTTCAAATGGCCCTAACTTCTATACGGTACGTCCTACACCTTTCAAACTTTGCAACATACAAATGCTGGTAACTTTTTACTGGAGCGTCATAAAACCTTGAAATTTTGTAACAATAAAGTACTCGAGCCTCTTGTCAATTTAAGCTATCGCTCAAAGCTATGCTACCCTTGAGTCCCAAATCAAACACTGATAAAACTTCAAATGGCCCTAACTTCTATACGGTGCGTCCTACACCTATCAAAGTTTGCAACATACAAATGCTTGTAACTTTTCACTAGAGCTTCATAAAACCTTGAAATTTTGTAACAATAAAGTACTCGAGCCTCTTGTCAATTTAAGCTATCGCTCAAAGCTATTGTACCCTTGAGTCCCAAATCAAACACTGATAAAACTTCATATGGCCCTAACTTCTATACGGTACGTCCTACACCTATAAAATTTTGCAACATACAAATGCTTGTAACTTTTTACTGGAGCGTCATAAAACCTTGAAATTTTGTAACAATACAGTACTTGAGCCATTTGTCAATTTAAGCTATCGCTCAAAGCTATGCTACCCTTGAGACCCAAATCAAACACTGATAAAACTTCAAATAGCCCTAACTTCTATACAGTATGTCCTACACCTATCAAAGTTTGCAACATACAACTGCTTGTAACTTTTTACTGGAGCGTCATAAGACCTTGAAATTTTGTAACAATAAAGTAATCGAGCCTCTTGTCAATTTAAACTATCGCTCAAAGCTATGCTACTCTAGAATCCCATATCAAACACTGATAAAACTTCAAATGGCCCTAACTTCTATACGGTACGTCCTACACCTATAAAAGTTTGCACCATACAAATGCTTGTAACTTTTTACTGGAGCGTCATAAAACCTTGAAATTTTGTAACAATAAAGTACTCGAGCCTCTTGTCAATTTAAGTTATCGCTCAAAGCTATGCTACCCTTGAGTCCCAAATCAAACACTAATAAAACTTCAAATGGCCCAAACTTCTATACGGTACGTTCTACACCTTTCAAAGTTTGCAACATACAAATGCTTGTAAATTTTTACTGGAGCGTCATAAAACCTTGAAATTTTGTAACAATAAAGTACTTGAGCCATTTGTCAATTTAAGCTATCGCTCAAAGCTATGCTACCCTTGAGTCCCAAATCAAACACTGATGAAATTTGAAATGGCCCTAACTTCTATACGGTACGTCCTACACCTATCAAAGTTTGCACCATACAAATGCTTGTAACTTTTACTGGAGCGTCATAAAACCTTGAAATTTTGTAACAATAAAGTACTCGAGCCTCTTGTCAATTTAAGCCATCGCTCAAAGCTATGCTACCCTTGAGTCCCAAATCAAACACTGATAAAACTTCAAATGGCCCTTACTTCTATACGGTACATCCTACACCTATCAAAGTTTGCAACATACAAATGCTTGTAACTTTTTACTGGAGCGTCATAAAACCTTGAAATTTTGTAACAATAAAGTACTCGAGCCTCTTGTCAATTTAAGCCATCGCTCAAATCTATGCTACCCTAGAGTCCCAAATCAAACACTGATAAAACTTCAAATGGCCCTAACTTCTATACGGTGCGTCCTACACCTATCAAAGTTTGCAACATACAAATGCTTGTAACTTTTCACTAGACCTTCATAAAACCTTGAAATTTTGTAACAATAAAGTACTCGAGCCTCTTGTCAATTTAAGCTATCGCTCAAAGCTATTGTACCCTTGAGTCCCAAATCAAACACTGATAAAACTTCATATGGCCCTAACTTCTATACGGTACGTCCTACACCTATAAAATTTTGCAACATACAAATGCTTGTAACTTTTTACTGGAGCGTCATAAAAGCTTGAAATTTTGTAACAATACAGTACTTGAGCCATTTGTCAATTTAAGCTATCGCTCAAAGCTATGCTACCCTTGAGACCCAAATCAAACACTGATAAAACTTCAAATAGCCCTAACTTCTATACAGTACGTCCTACACCTATCAAAGTTTGCAACATACAACTGCTTGTAACTTTTTACTGGAGCGTCATAAGACCTTGAAATTTTGTAACAATAAAGTACTCGAGCCTCTTGTCAATTTAAGCTATCGGTCAAAGCTATGCTACTCTTGAATCCCATATCAAACACTGATAAAACTTCAAATGGCCCTAACTGCTATACGGTACGTCCTACACCTATAAAAGTTTGCACCATACAAATGCTTGTAACTTTTTACTGGAGCGTCATAAAACCTTGAAATTTTGTAACAATAAAGTACTCGAGCCTCTTGTCAATTTAAGTTATCGCTCAAAGCTATGCTACCCTTGAGTCCCAAATCAAACACTAATAAAACTTCAAATGGCCCAAACTTCTATACGGTACGTTCTACACCTTTCAAAGTTTGCAACATACAAATGCTTGTAACTTTTTACTGGAGCGTCATAAAACCTTGAAATTTTGTAACAATAAAGTACTTGAGACATTTGTCAATTTAAGCTATCGCTCAAAGCTATGCTACCATTGACTCCCAAATCAAACACTGATGAAATTTCAAATGGCCCTAACTTCTATACGGTACGTCCTACACCTATCAAAGTTTGCACCATACAAATGCTTGTAACTTTTTACTGGAGCGTCATAAAACCTTGAAATTTTGTAACAATAAAGTACTCGAGCCTCTTGTCAATTTAAGCCATCGCTCAAATCTATCCTACCCTAGAGTCCCAAATCCAACACTGATAAAACTTCAAATGGCCCTAACTTCTATACGGTGCGTCCTACACCTATCAAAGTTTGCAACATACAAATGCTTGTAACTTTTCACTAGAGCTTCATAAAACCTTGAAATTTTGTAACAATAAAGTACTCGAGCCTCTTGTCAATTTAAGCCATCGCTCAAAGCTATTGTACCCTTGAGTCCCAAATCAAACACTGATAAAACTTCATATGGCCCCAACTTCTATACGGTACGTCCTACACCTATAAAATTTTGCAACATACAAATGCTTGTAACTTTTTACAGGAGCGTCATAAAACCTTGAAATTTTGTAACAATACAGTACTTGAGCCATTTGTCAATTTAAGCTATCGCTCAAAGCTATGCTACCCTTGAGACCCAAATCAAACACTGTTAAAACTTCAAATAGCCCTAACTTCTATACAGTACGTCCTACACCTATCAAAGTTTGCAACATACAAATGCTTGTAACTTTTTACTGGAGCGTCATAAGACCTTGAAATTTTGTAAGAATAAAGTACTCGAGCCTCTTGTCAATTTAAGCCATCGCTCAAAGCTATGCTACTCTTGAGTCCCATATCAAACACTGATAAAACTTCAAATGGCCCTAACTTCTATACGGTACGTCCTACACCTATCAAAGTTTGCACCATACAAATGCTTGTAACTTTTTACTGGAGCGTCATAAAACCTTGAAATTTTGTAACAATAAAGTACTCGAGCCTCTTGTCAATTTAAGTTATCGCTCAAAGCTATGCTACCCTTGAGTCCCAAATCAAACACTAATAAAACTTCAAATGGCCCTAACTTCTATACGGTACGTCCTACACCTTTCAAACTTTGCAACATACAAATGCTGGTAACTTTTTACTGGAGCGTCATAAAACCTTGAAATTTTGTAACAATAAAGTACTCGAGCCTCTTGTCAATTTAAGCTATCGCTCAAAGCTATGCTACCCTTGAGTCCCAAATCAAACACTGATAAAACTTCAAATGGCCCTAACTTCTATACGGTGCGTCCTACACCTATCAAAGTTTGCAACATACAAATGCTTGTAACTTTTCATTAGAGCTTCATAAAACCTTGAAATTTTGTAACAATAAAGTACTCGAGCCTCTTGTCAATTTAAGCTATCGCTCAAAACTATTGTACCCTTGAGTCCCAAATCAAACACTGATAAAACTTCATATGGCCCTAACTTCTATACGGTACGTCCTACACCTATAAAATTTTGCAACATACAAATGCTTGTAACTTTTTACTGGAGCGTCATAAAACCTTGAAATTTTGTAACAATACAGTACTTGAGCCATTTGTCAATTTAAGCTATCGCTCAAAGCTATGCTACCCTTGAGACCCAAATCAAACACTGATAAAACTTCAAATAGCCCTAACTTCTATACAGTATGTCCTACACCTATCAAAGTTTGCAACATACAACTGCTTGTAACTTTTTACTGGAGCGTCATAAGACCTTGAAATTTTGTAACAATAAAGTACTCGAGCCTCTTGTCAATTTAAACTATCGCTCAAAGCTATGCTACTCTTGAATCCCATATCAAACACTGATAAAACTTCAAATGGCCCTAACTTCTATACGGTACGTCCTACACCTATAAAAGTTTGCACCATACAAATGCTTGTAACTTTTTACTGGAGCGTCATAAAACCTTGAAATTTTGTAACAATAAAGTACTCGAGCCTCTTGTCAATTTAAGTTATCGCTCAAAGCTATGCTACCCTTGAGTCCCAAATCAAACACTAATAAAACTTCAAATGGCCCAAACTTCTATACGGTACGTTCTACACCTTTCAAAGTTTGCAACATACAAATGCCTGTAACTTTTTACTGGAGCGTCATAAAACCTTGAAATTTTGTAACAATAAAGTACTTGAGCCATTTGTCAATTTAAGCTATCGCTCAAAGCTATGCTACCCTTGAGTCCCAAATCAAACACTGATGAAATTTGAAATGGCCCTAACTTCTATACGGTACGTCCTACACCTATCAAAGTTTGCACCATACAAATGCTTGTAACTTTTACTGGAGCGTCATAAAACCTTGAAATTTTGTAACAATAAAGTACTCGAGCCTCTTGTCAATTTAAGCCATCGCTCAAAGCTATGCTACCCTTGAGTCCCAAATCAAACACTGATAAAACTTCAAATGGCCCTTACTTCTATACAGTACGTCCTACACCTATCAAAGGTTGCAACATACAAATGCTTGTAACTTTTTACTGGAGCGTCATAAAACCTTGAAATTTTGTAACAATAAAGTACTCGAGCCTCTTGTCAATTTAAGCCATCGCTCAAATCTATGCTACCCTAGAGTCCCAAATCAAACACTGATAAAACTTCAAATGGCCCTAACTTTTATACGGTGCGTCCTACACCTATCAAAGTTTGCAACATACAAATGCTTGTAACTTTTCACTAGACCTTCATAAAACCTTGAAATTTTGTAACAATAAAGTACTCGAGCCTCTTGTCAATTTAAGCTATCGCTCAAAGCTATTGTTCCCTTGAGTCCCAAATCAAACACTGATAAAACTTCATATGGCCCTAACTTCTATACGGTACGTCCTACACCTATAAAATTTTGCAACATACAAATGCTTGTAACTTTTTACTGGAGCGTCATAAAAGCTTGAAATTTTGTAACAATACAGTACTTGAGCCATTTGTCAATTTAAGCTATCGCTCAAAGCTATGCTACCCTTGAGACCCAAATCAAACACTGATAAAACTTCAAATAGCCCTAACTTCTATACAGTACGTCCTACACCTATTAAAGTTTGCAACATACAACTGCTTGTAACTTTTTACTGGAGCGTCATAAGACCTTGAAATTTTGTAACAATAAAGTACTCGAGCCTCTTGTCAATTTAAGCTGTCGCTCAAAGCTATGCTACTCTTGAATCCCATATCAAACACTGATAAAACTTCAAATGGCCCTAACTGCTATACGGTACGTCCTACACCTATAAAATTGCACCATACAAATGCTTGTAACTTTTTACTGGAGCGTCATAAAACCTTGAAATTTTGTAACAATAAAGTACTCGAGCCTCTTGTCAATTTAAGTTATCGCTCAAAGCTATGCTACCCTTGAGTCCCAAATCAAACACTAATAAAACTTCAAATGGCCCAAACTTCTATACGGTACGTTCTACACCTTTCAAAGTTTGCAACATACAAATGCTTGTAACTTTTTACTGGAGCGTCATAAAACCTTGAAATTTTGTAACAATAAAGTACTTGAGCCATTTGTCAATTTAAGCTATCGCTCAAAGCTATGCTACCATTGAGTCCCAAATCAAACACTGATGAAATTTCAAATGGCCCTAACTTCTATACGGTACGTCCTACACCTATCAAAGTTTGCACCATACAAATGCTTGTAACTTTTTACTGGAGCGTCATAAAACCTTGAAATTTTGTAACAATAAAGTACTCGAGCCTCTTGTCAATTTAAGTCATCGCTCAAATCTATCCTACCCTAGAGTCCCAAATCCAACACTGATAAAACTTCAAATGGCGCTAACTTATATACGGTGCGTCCTACACCTATCAAAGTTTGCAACATACAAATGCTTGTAACTTTTCACTAGACCTTCATAAAACCTTGAAATTTTGTAACAATAAAGTACTCGAGCCTCTTGTCAATTTAAGCTATCGCTCAAAGCTACTGTACCCTTGAGTCCCAAATCAAACACTGATAAAACTTCATATGGCCCCAACTTCTATACGGTACGTCCTACACCTATAAAATTTTGCAACATACAAATGCTTGTAACTTTTTACAGGAGCGTCATAAAACCTTGAAATTTTGTAACAATACAGTACTTGAGCCATTTGTCAATTTAAGCTATCGCTCAAAGCTATGCTACCCTTGAGACCCAAATCAAACACTGTTAAAACTTCAAATAGCCCTAACTTCTATACAGTACGTCCTACACCTATCAAAGTTTGCAACATACAAATGCTTGTAACTTTTTACTGGAGCGTCATAAGACCTTGAAATTTTGTAAGAATAAAGTACTCGAGCCTCTTGTCAATTTAAGCCATCGCTCAAAGCTGCTACTCTTGAGTCCCATATCAAACACTGATAAAACTTCAAATGGCCCTTACTTCTATACGGTACGTCCTACACCTATCAAAGTTTGCACCATACAAATGCTTGTAACTTTTTACTGGAGCGTCATAAAACCTTGAAATTTTGTAACAATAAAGTACTCGAGCCTCTTGTCAATTTAAGTTATCGCTCAAAGCTATGCTACCCTTGAGTCCCAAATCAAACACTAATAAAACTTCAAATGGCCCTTACTTCTATACGGTACGTCCTACACCTATCAAAGTTTGCAACATACAAATGCTTGTAACTTTTTACTGGAGCGTCATAAAACCTTGAAATTTTGTAACAATAAAGTACTCGAGCCTCTTGTCAATTTAAGCCATCGCTCAAAGCTATGCTACTCTTGAGTCCCATATCAAACACTGATAAAACTTCAAATGGCCCTAACTTCTATACGGTACGTCCTACACCTATCAAAGTTTGCACCATACAAATGCTTGTAACTTTTTACTGGAGCGTCATAAAACCTTGAAATTTTGTAACAATACAGTACTTGAGCCATTTGTCAATTTAAGCTATCGCTCAAAGCTATGCTACCCTTGAGACCCAAATCAAACACTGTTAAAACTTCAAATAGCCCTAACTTCTATACAGTACGTCCTACACCTATCAAAGTTTGCAACATACAAATGCTTGTAACTTTTTACTGGAGCGTCATAAGACCTTGAAATTTTGTAACAATAAAGTACTCGAGCCTCTTGTCAATTTAAGTTATCGCTCAAAGCTATGCTACCCTTGAGTCCCAAATTAAAGACTGATAAAACTTCAAATGGCCCAAACTTCTATACGGTACGTTCTACACCTTTCAAAGTTTGCAACATACAAATGCTTGTAACTTTTTACTGGAGCGTCATAAAACCTTGAAATTTTGTAACAATAAAGTACTTGAGCCATTTGTCAATTTAAGCTATCGCTCAAAGCTATGCTACCCTTGAGTCCCAAATCAAACACTGATAAAACTTCAAATAGCCCTAACTTCTATACAGTACGTCCTACAGCTATCAAAGTTTGCAACATACAAATGCTTGTAACTTTTTACTGGAGCGTCATAAAACCTTGAAATTTTGTAACAATAAAGTAATCGAGCCTCTTGTCAATTTAAGCCATCGCTCAAAGCTATGCTACCCTTGAGTCCCAAATCAAACAATGATAAAACTTCAAATGGCCCTAACTTCTATACGGTACGTCCTACACTTTTCAAAGTTTGCAACATACGAATGCTTGTAACTTTTTACTGGAGCGTCATAAAACTTTGAAATTTTGTAACAATAAAGTACTCGAGCCTCTTGTCAATTTAAGCTATCGCTCAAAGCTATGCTACCCTTGAGTCCCAAATCAAACACTGATAAAACTTCAAATGGCCCTAACTTCTATACGGTACGTCCTAAACCTATCAAAGTTTGCACCATACAAATGCTTGTTACTTTTTACTGGAGCGTCATAAAACCTTGAAATTTTGTAACAATAAAGTACTCGAGCCTCTTGTCAATTTAAGTTATCGCTCAAAGCTATGCTACCCTTTAGTCCCAAATCAAACACTGATAAGGCTAAAAATGGCCCTTACTTCTATACGGTACGTCCTACACCTATCAAAGTTTGCAACATACAAATGCTTGTAACTTTTTACTGGAGCGTCATTAAACCTTGAAATTTTGTAACAATAAAGTACTCGAGCCTCTTGTCAATTTAAGTCATCGCTCAAAGCTATGCTACCCTTGAGTCCCAAATCAAACAATGATAAAACTTCAAATGGCCCTAACTTCTATACGGTACGTCCTACACCTATCAAAGTTTGCAACATACAAATGCTTGTAACTTTTTACTGGAGCGTCATAAGACCTTGAAATTTTGTAGCAATAAAGTACTCGAGCCTCTTGTCAATTTAAGCTATCGCTCAAAGCTATGCTAACCTTGAGTCCCAAATCAAACACTGATAAAACTTCAAATGGCCCAAACTTCTATACGGTACGTTCTACACCTTTCAAAGTTTGCAACATACAAATGCTTGTAACTTTTTACTGGAGCGTCATAAAACCTTGAAATTTTGTAACAATAAAGTACTCGAGCCTCTTGTAAATTTAAGCTATCGCTCAAAGCTATGCTACCCTTGAGTCCCAAATCAAACACTAAGAAAACTTCAAATGGTCCTAACTTCTATGCGGTACGTCCTACACCTATCAAAGTTTGCAACACACAAATGCTTGAAACTTTTTACTGGAGCGTCATAAAACCTTGACATTTTGTAACAATAAAGTACTCGAGCCTCTTGTCAATTTAAGCTATCGCTCAAAGCTATGGCACCCTTGAGTCCCAAATCAAACGCTGATAAAACTTCAAATGGCCCTAACTTCGATACCGTACGTCCTACACCTATCAAAGTTTGCAACATACAAATGCTTGTAACTTTTTACTGGAGCGTCATAAGACCTTCAAATTTTGTAACAATAAAGTACTCGAGCCTCTTGTCAATTTAAGCTATCGCTCAAAGCTATGCTACCCTTGAGTCCCAAATCAAACACTGATAAACTTCAAATGGCCCTAACTTCTATACGGTACGTCCTACACCTATCAAAGTTTGCACCATACAAATGCTTGTAACTTTTTACTGGAGCGTCATAAAACCTTGAAATTTTGTAACAATAAAGTACTTGAGCCATTTGTCAATTTAATCTATCGCTCAAAGCTATGCTTCCCTTGAGTCCCAAATCAAACACTGATAAAACTTCAAATAGCCCTAACTTCTATACAGTACGTCCTACAACTATCAAAGTTTGCAACATACAAATGCCTGTAACTTTTTACTGGAGCGTCATAAAACCTTGAAATTTTGTAACAATAAAGTACTCGAGCCTCTTGTCAATTTAAGCTATCGCTCAAAGCTATGCTACCCTTGAGTCCCAAATCAAACACTGATAAAACTTCAAATGGCCCTAACTTCTATACGGTACGTCCCAGACCTATCAAAGTTTGCACCATACAAATGCTTGTAACTTTTTACTGGAGCGTCATAAAACCTTGAAATTTTGTAACAATAAAGTACTCGAGCCTCTTGTCAATTTAAGTTATCGCTCAAAGCTATGCTACCCTTTACTCCCAAATCAAACACTGATAAAACTTCAAATGGCCCTTACTTCTATACGGTACGTCCTACACCTATCAAAGTTTGCAACATACAAATGCTTGTAACTTTTTACTGGAGCGTCATTAAACCTTGAAATTTTGTAACAATAAAGTACTCGAGCCTCTTGTCAATTTAAGCCATCGCTCAAAGCTATGCTACCCTTGAGTCCCAAATCAAACGCTGATAAAACTTCAAATGGCCCTAACTTCGATACCGTACGTCCTACACCTATCAAAGTTTGCAACATACAAATGCTTGTAACTTTTTACTGGAGCGTCATAAGACCTTCAAATTTTGTAACAATAAAGTACTCGAGCCTCTTGTCAATTTAAGCTATCGCTCAAAGCTATGCTACCCTTGAGTCCCAAATCAAACACTGATAAACTTCAAATGGCCCTAACTTCTATACAGTACGTCCTACAACTATCAAAGTTTGCAACATACAAATGCTTGTAACTTTTTACTGGAGCGTCATAAAACCTTGAAATTTTGTAACAATAAAGTACTCGAGCCTCTTGTCAATGTAAGCCATCGCTCAAATCTATGCTACCCTTGAGTCCCAAATCAAACAATGATAAAACTTCAAATGGCCCTAACTTCTATACGGTACGTCCTACACTTTTCAAAGTTTGCAACATACGAATGCTTGTAACTTTTTACTGGAGCGTCATAAAACCTTGAAATTTTGTAACAATAAAGTACTCGAGCCTCTTGTCAATTTAAGCTATCGCTCAAAGCTATGCTACCCTCGAGTCCCAAATCAAACACTGATAAAACTTCAAATGGCCCTAACTTCTATACGGTACGTCCTACACCTATCAAAGTTTGCACCATACAAATGCTTGTAACTTTTTACTGGAGCGTCATAAAACCTTGACATTTTGTAACAATAAAGTACTCGAGCCTCTTGTCAATTTAAGCTATCGCTCAAAGCTATGGCACCCTTGAGTCCCAAATCAAACGCTGATAAAACTTCAAATGGCCCTAACTTCGATACCGTACGTCCTACACCTATCAAAGTTTGCAACATACAAATGCTTGTAACTTTTTACTGGAGCGTCATAAGACCTTCAAATTTTGTAACAATAAAGTACTCGAGCCTCTTGTCAATTTAAGCTATCGCTCAAAGCTATGCTACCCTTGAGTCCCAAATCAAACACTGATAAACTTCAAATGGCCCTAACTTCTATACGGTACGTCCTACACCTATCAAAGTTTGCACCATACAAATGCTTGTAACTTTTTACTGGAGCGTCATAAAACCTTGAAATTTTGTAACAATAAAGTACTTGAGCCATTTGTCAATTTAATCTATCGCTCAAAGCTATGCTTCCCTTGAGTCCCAAATCAAACACTGATAAAACTTCAAATAGCCCTAACTTCTATACAGTACGTCCTACAACTATCAAAGTTTGCAACATACAAATGCCTGTAACTTTTTACTGGAGCGTCATAAAACCTTGAAATTTTGTAACAATAAAGTACTCGAGCCTCTTGTCAATTTAAGCTATCGCTCAAAGCTATGCTACCCTTGAGTCCCAAATCAAACACTGATAAAACTTCAAATGGCCCTAACTTCTATACGGTACGTCCTAGACCTATCAAAGTTTGCACCATACAAATGCTTGTAACTTTTTACTGGAGCGTCATAAAACCTTGAAATTTTGTAACAATAAAGTACTCGAGCCTCTTGTCAATTTAAGTTATCGCTCAAAGCTATGCTACCCTTTACTCCCAAATCAAACACTGATAAAACTTCAAATGGCCCTTACTTCTATACGGTACGTCCTACACCTATCAAAGTTTGCAACATACAAATGCTTGTAACTTTTTACTGGAGCGTCATTAAACCTTGAAATTTTGTAACAATAAAGTACTCGAGCCTCTTGTCAATTTAAGCCATCGCTCAAAGCTATGCTACCCTTGAGTCCCAAATCAAACGCTGATAAAACTTCAAATGGCCCTAACTTCGATACCGTACGTCCTACACCTATCAAAGTTTGCAACATACAAATGCTTGTAACTTTTTACTGGAGCGTCATAAGACCTTCAAATTTTGTAACAATAAAGTACTCGAGCCTCTTGTCAATTTAAGCTATCGCTCAAAGCTATGCTACCCTTGAATCCCAAATCAAACACTGATAAACTTCAAATGGCCCTAACTTCTATACAGTACGTCCTACAACTATCAAAGTTTGCAACATACAAATGCTTGTAACTTTTTACTGGAGCGTCATAAAACCTTGAAATTTTGTAACAATAAAGTACTCGAGCCTCTTGTCAATGTAAGCCATCGCTCAAATCTATGCTACCCTTGAGTCCCAAATCAAACAATGATAAAACTTCAAATGGCCCTAACTTCTATACGGTACGTCCTACACTTTTCAAAGTTTGCAACATACGAATGCTTGTAACTTTTTACTGGAGCGTCATAAAACCTTGAAATTTTGTAACAATAAAGTACTCGAGCCTCTTGTCAATTTAAGCTATCGCTCAAAGCTATGCTACCCTCGAGTCCCAAATCAAACACTGATAAAACTTCAAATGGCCCTAACTTCTATACGGTACGTCCTACACCTATCAAAGTTTGCACCATACAAATGCTTGTAACTTTTTACTGGAGCGTCATAAAACCTTGAAATTTTGTAACAATAAAGTACTCGAGCCTCTTGTAAATTTAAGCTATCGCTCAAAGCTATGGCACCCTTGAGTCCCAAATCAAACGCTGATAAAACTTCAAATGGCCCTAACTTCGATACCGTACGTCCTATACCTATCAAAGTTTGCAACATACAAATGCTTGTAACTTTTTACTGGAGCGTCATAAGACCTTCAAATTTTGTAACAATAAAGTACTCGAGCCTGTTGTCAATTTAAGCTATCGCTCAAAGCTATGCTACCCTTGAGTCCCAAATCAAACACTGATAAACTTCAAATGGCCTTAACTTCTATACGGTACGTCCTACACCTATCAAAGTTTGCACCATACAAATGCTCGTAACTTTTTACTGGAGCGTCATAAGACCTTGAAATTTTGTAACAATAAAGTACTCGAGCCTCTTGTCAATTTAAGTTATCGCTCAAAGCTATGCTACCCTTTAGTCCCAAATCAAACACTGATAAAACTTCAAATGGCTCTTACTTCTATACGGTACGTCCTACACCTATCAAAGTTTGCAACATACAAATGCTTGTAACTTTTTACTGGAGCGTCATTAAACCTTGAAATTTTGTAACAATAAAGTACTCGAGCCTCTTGTCAATTTAAGCCATCGCTCAAAGCTATGCTACCCTTGAGTCCCAAATCAAACAATGATAAAACTTCAAATGGCCCTAACTTCTATACGGTACGTCCTACACGTATCAAAGTTTGCAACATACAAATGCTTGTAACTTTTTACTGGAGCGTCATAAGACCTTGAAATTTTGTAACAATAAAGTACTCGAGCCTCTTGTCAATTTAAGCTATCGCTCAAAGCTATGCTACCCTTGAGTCCCAAATCAAACACTGAGAAAACTTCAAATGGCTCTAACTTCTATACGGTACGTCCTACACCTATCAAAATTTGCAACATACAAATGCTTGTAACTTTTTACTGGAGCGTCATAAAACCTTGAAATTTTGTAACAATAAAGTACTCGAGCCTCTTGTCAATTTAAGCTATCGCTCAAAGCTATGGCACCCTAGAGTCTCAAATCAAACACTGATAAAACTTCAAATGGCCCTAACTTCTATACGGTACGTCCTATACCTATCAAAGTTTGCAACATACTAATGCTTGTAACTTTTTACTGGAGCGTAAACCTTGAAATTTTTTAACAGTAAAGTACTCGAGCATCTTGTCAATTTAACTTATCGCTCAAAGCTATGCTACCCTTGAGTCCCAAATCAAACACTGATAAAACTTCAAATGGCCCTAACTTCTATACGGTACGTCCTACACCTTTCAAAGTTTGCAACATACAAATGCTTGTAACTTTTTACTGGAGCGTCATAAAACCTTGCAATTTTGTAACAATAAAGTACTCGAGCCTCTTGTCAAATTAAGCTATCGCTCAAAGCTTTGCTACCCTTGAGACCCAAATCAAACACTGTTAAAACTTCAAATAGCCCTAACTTCTATACAGTACGTCCTACACCTATCAAAGTTTGCAACATACAAATGCTTGTAACTTTTTACTGGAGCGTCATAAGACCTTGAAATTTTGTAAGAATAAAGTACTCGAGCCTCTTGTCAATTTAAGCTATCGCTCAAAGCTATGCTACTCTTGAGTCCCATATCAAACACTGATAAAACTTCAAATGGCCCTAACTTCTATACGGTACGTCCTACACCTATCAAAGTTTGCACCATAGAAATGCTTGTAACTTTTTACTGGAGCGTCATAAAACCTTGAAATTTTGTAACAATAAAGTACTCGAGCCTCTTGTCAATTTAAGTTATCGCTCAAAGCTATGCTACCCTTGAGTCCCAAATCAAACACTAATAAAACTTCAAATGGCCCTTACTTCTATACGGTACGTCCTACACCTATCAAAGTTTGCAACATACAAATGCTTGTAACTTTTTACTGGAGCGTCATAAAACCTTGAAATTTTGTAACAATAAAGTACTCGAGCCTCTTGTCAATTTAAGCCATCGCTCAAAGCTGTGCTACCCTTGAGTCCCAAATCAAACAATGATAAAACTTCAAATGGCCCTAACTTCTATACGGTACGTCCTACACCTATCAAAGTTTGCAACATACAAATGCTTGTAACTTTTTACTGGAGCATCATAAGACCTTGAAATTTTGTAGCAATAAAGTACTCGAGCCTCTTGTCAATTTAAGCTATCGCTCAAAGCTATGCTACCCTTGAGTCCCAAATCAAACACTGATAAAACTTCAAATGGCCCAAACTTCTATACGGTACGTTCTACACCTTTCAAAGTTTGCAACATACAAATGCTTGTAACTTTTTACTGGAGCGTCATAAAACCTTGAAATTTTGTAACTATAAAGTACTTGAGCCATTTGTCAATTTAAGCTATCGCTCAAAGCTATGCTACCCTTGAGTCCCAAATCAAACACTGATAAAACTTCAAATAGCCCTAACTTCTCTACAGTACGTCCTACAACTATCAAAGTTTGCAACATACAAATGCTTGTAACTTTTTACTGGAGCGTCATAAAACCTTGAAATTTTGTAACAATAAAGTAATCGAGCCTCTTGTCAATTTAAGCCATCGCTCAAAGCTATGCTACCCTTGAGTCCCAAATCAAACAATGATAAAACTTCAAATGGCCCTAACTTCTATACGGTACGTCCTACACTTTTCAAAGTTTGCAACATACGAATGCTTGTAACTTTTTACTGGAGCGTCATAAAACCTTGAAATTTTGTAACAATAAAGTACTCGAGCCTCTTGTTAATTTAAGCTATCGCTCAAAGCTATGCTACCCTTGAGTCCCAAATCAAACACTGATAAAACTTCAAATGGCCCTAACTTCTATACGGTACGTCCTAAACCTATCAAAGTTTGCACCATACAAATGCTTGTTACTTTTTACTGGAGCGTCATAAAACCTTGAAATTTTGTAACAATAAAGTACTCGAGCCTCTTGTCAATTTAAGTTATCGCTCAAAGCTATGCTACCCTTTAGTCCCAAATCAAACACTGATAAGGCTAAAAATGGCCCTTACTTCTATACGGTACGTCCTACACCTATCAAAGTTTGCAACATACAAATGCTTGTAACTTTTTACTGGAGCGTCATTAAACCTTGAAATTTTGTAACAATAAAGTACTCGAGCCTCTTGTCAATTTAAGTCATCGCTCAAAGCTATGCTACCCTTGAGTCCCAAATCAAACACTGATAAAACTTCAAATGGCCCAAACTTCTATACGGTACGTTCTACACCTTTCAAAGTTTGCAACATACAAATGCTTGTAACTTTTTACTGGAGCGTCATAAAACCTTGAAATTTTGTAACAATAAAGTACTCGAGCCTCTTGTAAATTTAAGCTATCGCGCAAAGCTATGCTACCCTTGAGTCCCAAATCAAACACTAAGAAAACTTCAAATGGTCCTAACTTCTATGCGGTACGTCCTACACCTATCAAAGTTTGCAACACACAAATGCTTGAAACTTTTTACTGGAGCGTCATAAAACCTTGACATTTTGTAACAATAAAGTACTCGAGCCTCTTGTCAATTTAAGCTATCGCTCAAAGCTATGGCACCCTTGAGTCCCAAATCAAACGCTGATAAAACTTCAAATGGCCCTAACTTCGATACCGTACGTCCTACATCTATCAAAGTTTGCAACATACAAATGCTTGTAACTTTTTACTGGAGCGTCATAAGACCTTCAAATTTTGTAACAATAAAGTACTCGAGCCTCTTGTCAATTTAAGCTATCGCTCAAAGCTATGCTACCCTTGAGTCCCAAATCAAACACTGATAAACTTCAAATGGCCCTAACTTCTATACGGTACGTCCTACACCTATCAAAGTTTGCACCATACAAATGCTTGTAACTTTTTACTGGAGCGTCATAAAACCTTGAAATTTTGTAACAATAAAGTACTTGAGCCATTTGTCAATTTAATCTTTCGCTCAAAGCTATGCTACCCTTGAGTCCCAAATCAAACACTGATAAAACTTCAAATAGCCCTAACTTCTATACAGTACGTCCTACAACTATCAAAGTTTGCAACATACAAATGCCTGTAACTTTTTACTGGAGCGTCATAAAACCTTGAAATTTTGTAACAATAAAGTACTCGAGTCTCTTGTCAATTTAAGTTATCGCTCAAAGCTATGCTACCCTTTACTCCCAAATCAAACACTGATAAAACTTCAAATGGCCCTTACTTCTATACGGTACGTCCTACACCTATCAAAGTTTGCAACATACAAATGCTTGTAACTTTTTACTGGAGCGTCATTAAACCTTGAAATTTTGTAACAATAAAGTACTCGAGCCTCTTGTCAATTTAAGCCATCGCTCAAAGCTATGCTACCCTTGAGTCCCAAATCAAACAATGATAAAACTTCAAATGGCCCTAATTTCTATACGGTACGTCCTACACCTATCAAAGTTTGCAACATACAAATGCTTGTAACTTTTTACTGGAGCGTCATAAGACCTTGAAATTTTGTAGCAATAAAGTACTCGAGCCTCTTGTCAATTTAAGCTATCGCTCAAAGCTATGCTACCCTTGAGTCCCAAATCAAACACTGATAAAACTTCAAATGGCCCAAACTTCTATACGGTATGTTCTACACCTTTCAAAGTTTGCAACATACAAATGCTTGTAACTTTTTACTGGGCCGTCATAAAACCTTGAAATTTTGTAACAATAAAGTACTCGAGCCTCTTGTAAATTTAAGCTATCGCTCAAAGCTATGCTACCCTTGAGTCCCAAATCAAACACTGAGAAAACTTCAAATGGCCCTTACTTCTATACGGTACGTCCTACACCTATCAAAGTTTGCAACACACAAATGCTTGTAACTTTTTACTGGAGCGTCATAAAACCTTGAAATTTTGTAACAATAAAGTACTCGAGCCTCTTGTCAATTTAAGCTATCGCTCAAAGCTACGGCACCCTTGAGTCCCAAATCAAACGCTGATAAAACTTCAAATGGCCCTAACTTCGATACCGTACGTGCTACACCTATCAAAGTTTGCAACATACAAATGCTTGTAACTTTTTACTGGAGTGTCATAAGACCTTCAAATTTTGTAACAATAAAGTACTCGAGCCTCTTGTCAATTTAAGCTATCGCTCAAAGCTATGCTACCCTTGAGTCCCAAATCAAACACTGATAAACTTCAAATGGCCTTAACTTTTATACGGTACGTCCTACACCTATCAAAGTTTGCACCATACAAATGCTTGTAACTTTTTACTGGAGCGTCATAAGACCTTGAAATTTTGTAACAATAAAGTACTCGAGCCTCTTGTCAATTTAAGTTATCGCTCAAAGCTATGCTACCCTTTAGTCCCAAATCAAACACTGATAAAACTTCAAATGGCCCTTACTTCTATACGGTACGTCCTATACCTATCAAAGTTTGCAACATACAAATGCTTGTAACTTTTTACTGGAGCGTCATTAAACCTTGAAATTTTGTAACAATAAAGTACTCGAGCCTCTTGTCAATTTAAGCCATCGCTCAAAGCTATGCTACCCTTGAGTCCCAAATCAAACACTGATAAAACTTCAAATGGCCCTAACTTCTATACGGTACGTCCTACACGTATCAAAGTTTGCAACATACAAATGCTTGTAACTTTTTACTGGAGCGTCATAAGACCTTGAAATTTTGTAACAATAAAGTACTCGAGCCTCTTGTCAATTTAAGCTATCGCTCAAAGCTATGCTACCCTTGAGTCCCAAATCAAACACTGAGAAAACTTCAAATGGCTCTAACTTCTATACGGTACGTCCTACACCTATCAAAATTTGCAACATACAAATGCTTGTAACTTTTTACTGGAGCGTCATAAAACCTTGAAATTTTGTAACAATAAAGTACTCGAGCCTCTTGTCAATTTAAGCTATCGCTCAAAGCTATGGCACCCTAGAGTGTCAAATCAAACACTGATAAACCTTCAAATTTTGTAACAATAAAGTACTCGAGACTCTTGTCAATTTAAGCTATCGCTCAAAGCTATGCTACCCTTGAGTCCCAAATCAAACATTGATAAACTTCAAATGGCCCTAACTTCTATACGGTACGTCCTACACCTATCAAAGTTTGCACCATACAAATGCTTGTAACTTTTTACTGGAGCGTCATAAAACCTTGAAATTTTGTAACAATAAAGTACTCGAGCCTCTTGTCAATTTAAGTTATAGCTCAAAGCTATGCTACCCTTTAGTCCCAAATCAAACACTGATAAACTTCAAATGGCCCTAACTTCTATACGGTACGTCCTACACCTATCAAAGTGTGCAACATGCAAATGCTTGTAACTTTTTACTGGAGCGTCATTAAACCTTGAAATTTTGTAACAATAAAGTACTCGAGCCTCTTGTCAATTTAAGCCATCGCTCAAAGCTATGCTACCCTTGAGTCCCAAATCAAACAATGAAAAAACTTCAAATGGCCCTAACTTCTATACGGTACGTCCTACACGTATCAAAGTTTGCAACATACAAATGCTTGTAACTTTTTACTGGAGCGTCATAAAACCTTGAAATTTTTTAACAGTAAAGTACTCGAGCATCTTGTCAATTTAACTTATCGCTCAAAGCTATGCTACCCTTGAGTCCCAAATCAAACACTGATAAAACTTCAAATGGCCCTAACTTCTATACGGTACGTCCTACACCTTTCAAAGTTTGCAACATACAAATGCTTGTAACTTTTTACTGGAGCGTCATAAAACCTTGAAATTTTGTAACAATAAAGTACTTGAGCCATTTGTCAATTTAATCTTTCGCTCAAAGCTATGCTACCCTTGAGTCCCAAATCAAACACTGATAAAACTTCAAATAGCCCTAACTTCTATACAGTACGTCCTACAACTATCAAAGTTTGCAACATACAAATGCCTGTAACTTTTTACTGGAGCGTCATAAAACCTTGAAATTTTGTAACAATAAAGTACTCGAGCCTCTTGTCAATTTAAGCTATCGCCCAAAGCTATGCTACCCTTGAGTCCCAAATCAAACACTGTTAAAACTTCAAATGGCCCTAACTTCTATACGGTACGTCCTAGACCTATCAAAGTTTGCACCATACAAATGCTTGTAACTTTTTACTGGAGCGTCATAAAACCTTGAAATTTTGTAACAATAAAGTACTCGAGCCTCTTGTCAATTTAAGTTATCGCTCAAAGCTATGCTACCCTTTACTCCCAAATCAAACACTGATAAAACTTCAAATGGCCCTTACTTCTATACGGTACGTCCTACACCTATCAAAGTTTGCAACATACAAATGCTTGTAACTTTTTACTGGAGCGTCATTAAACCTTGAAATTTTGTAACAATAAAGTACTCGAGCCTCTTGTCAATTTAAGCCATCGCTCAAAGCTATGCTACCCTTGAGTCCCAAATCAAACCATGATAAAACTTCAAATGGCCCTAATTTCTATACGGTACGTCCTACACCTATCAAAGTTTGCAACATACAAATGCTTGTAACTTTTTACTGGAGCGTCATAAGACCTTGAAATTTTGTAGCAATAAAGTACTCGAGCCTCTTGTCAATTTAAGCTATCGCTCAAAGCTATGCTACCCTTGAGTCCCAAATCAAACACTGATAAAACTTCAAATGGCCCAAACTTCTATACGGTACGTTCTACACCTTTCAAAGTTTGCAACATACAAATGCTTGTAACTTTTTACTGGAGCGTCATAAAACCTTGAAATTTTGTAACAATAAAGTACTCGAGCCTCTTGTAAATTTA
Source organism: Clusia tigrina (assembly GCA_920105625.2). Classification (NCBI taxonomy): domain Eukaryota; kingdom Metazoa; phylum Arthropoda; class Insecta; order Diptera; family Clusiidae; genus Clusia; species Clusia tigrina. The sequence goes on along the minus strand of CAKKTE020000546.1, from coordinate 432,311 downwards.
AGCTATCGCTCAAAGCTATGCTACCCTTGAGTCCCAAATCAAACACTGAGAAAACTTCAAATGGCCCTTACTTCTATACGGTACGTCCTACACCTATCAAAGTTTGCAACACACAAATGCTTGTAACTTTTTACTGGAGCGTCATAAAACCTTGAAATTTTGTAACAATAAAGTACTCGAGCCTCTTGTCAATTTAAGCTATCGCTCAAAGCTACGGCACCCTTGAGTCCCAAATCAAACGCTGATAAAACTTCAAATGGCCCTAACTTCGATACCGTACGTCCTACACCTATCAAAGTTTGCAACATACAAATGCTTGTAACTTTTTACTGGAGTGTCATAAGACCTTCAAATTTTGTAACAATAAAGTACTCGAGCCTCTTGTCAATTTAAGCTATCGCTCAAAGCTATGCTACCCTTGAGTCCCAAATCAAACACTGATAAACTTCAAATGGCCTTAACTTTTATACGGTACGTCCTACACCTATCAAAGTTTGCACCATACAAATGCTTGTAACTTTTTACTGGAGCGTCATAAGACCTTGAAATTTTGTAACAATAAAGTACTCGAGCCTCTTGTCAATTTAAGTTATCGCTCAAAGCTATGCTACCCTTTAGTCCCAAATCAAACACTGATAAAACTTCAAATGGCCCTTACTTCTATACGGTACGTCCTATACCTATCAAAGTTTGCAACATACAAATGCTTGTAACTTTTTACTGGAGCGTCATTAAACCTTGAAATTTTGTAACAATAAAGTACTCGAGCCTCTTGTCAATTTAAGCCATCGCTCAAAGCTATGCTACCCTTGAGTCCCAAATCAAACAATGATAAAACTTCAAATGGCCCTAACTTCTATACGGTACGTCCTACACGTATCAAAGTTTGCAACATACAAATGCTTGTAACTTTTTACTGGAGCGTCATAAGACCTTGAAATTTTGTAACAATAAAGTACTCGAGCCTCTTGTCAATTTAAGCTATCGCTCAAAGCTATGCTACCCTTGAGTCCCAAATCAAACACTGATAAAACTTCAAATGGCCCTAACTTCTATATGGTATGTTCTACACCTTTCAAAGTTTGCAACATACAAATGCTTGTAACTTTTAACTGGAGCGTCATAAAACCTTGAAATTTTGTAACAATAAAGTACTCGAGCCTCTTGTCAATTTAAGCTATCGCTCAAAGCTATGCTACCCTTGAGTCCCAAATCAAACACTGAGAAAACTTCAAATGGCTCTAACTTCTATACGGTACGTCCTACACCTATCAAAATTTGCAACATACAAATGCTTGTAACTTTTTACTGGAGCGTCATAAAACCTTGAAATTTTGTAACAATAAAGTACTCGAGCCTCTTGTCAATTTAAGCTATCGCTCAAAGCTATGGCACCCTAGAGTGTCAAATCAAACACTGATAAACCTTCAAATTTTGTAACAATAAAGTACTCGAGACTCTTGTCAATTTAAGCTATCGCTCAAAGCTATGCTACCCTTGAGTCCCAAATCAAACATTGATAAACTTCAAATGGCCCTAACTTCTATACGGTACGTCCTACACCTATCAAAGTTTGCACCATACAAATGCTTGTAACTTTTTACTGGAGCGTCATAAAACCTTGAAATTTTGTAACAATAAAGTACTCGAGCCTCTTGTCAATTTAAGTTATCGCTCAAAGCTATGCTACCCTTTAGTCCCAAATCAAACACTGATAAACTTCAAATGGCCCTAACTTCTATACAGTACGTCCTACACCTATCAAAGTGTGCAACATGCAAATGCTTGTAACTTTTTACTGGAGCGTCATTAAACCTTGAAATTTTGTAACAATAAAGTACTCGAGCCTCTTGTCAATTTAAGCCATCGCTCAAAGCTATGCTACCCTTGAGTCCCAAATCAAACAATGATAAAACTTCAAATGGCCCTAACTTCTATACGGTACGTCCTACACGTATCAAAGTTTGCAACATACAAATGCTTGTAACTTTTTACTGGAGCGTCATAAAACCTTGAAATTTTTTAACAGTAAAGTACTCGAGCATCTTGTCAATTTAACTTATCGCTCAAAGCTATGCTACCCTTGAGTCCCAAATCAAACACTGATAAAACTTCAAATGGCCCTAACTTCTATACGGTACGTCCTACACCTTTCAAAGTTTGCAACATGCAAATGCTTGTAACTTTTTACTGGAGCGTCATTAAACCTTGAAATTGTGTAACAATAAAGTACTCGAGCCTCTTGTCAATTTAAGCCATCGCTCAAAGCTATGCTACCCTTGAGTCCCAAATCAAACACTGATAAAACTTCAAATGGCCCTAACTTCTATATGGTACGTTCTACACCTTTCAAAGTTTGCAACATACAAATGCTTGTAACTTTTAACTGGAGCGTCATAAAACCTTGAAATTTTGTAACAATAAAGTACTCGAGCCTCTTGTCAATTTAAGCTATCGCTCAAAGCTATGCTACCCTAGAGTCTCAAATCAAACACTGATAAAACTTCAAATGGCGCTAACTTCTATACGGTACGTCCTATACCTATCAAAGGTTGCAACATACAAATGCTTGTAACTTTTTACTGGAGCGTCATAAAACCTTGAAATTTTTTAACAGTAAAGTACTCGAGCATCTTGTCAATTTAACTTATCGCTCAAAGCTATGCTACCCTTGAGTCCCAAATCAAACACTGATAAAACTTCAAATGGCCCTAACTTCTATACGGTACGTCCACACCTTTCAAAGTTTGCAACATACAAATGCTTGTAACTTTTTACTGGAGCGTCATAAAACCTTGCAATTTTGTAACAATAAAGTACTCGAGCCTCTTGTCAAATTAAGCTATCGCTCAAAGCTATGCTACCCTTGAGTCCCAAATCAAACACTGAGAAAACTTCAAATGGCCCTAACTTCTATACGGTACGTCCTACACCTATCAAAGTTTGCAACACACAAATGCTTGTAACTTTTTACTGGAGCGTCATAAAACCTTGAAATTTTGTAACAATAAAGTACTCGAGCCTCTTGTCAATTTAAGCTATCGCTCAAAGCTATGCTACCCTTGAGTCCCAAATCAAACACTGAGAAAACTTCAAATGGCCCTAACTTCTATACGGTACGTCCTACACCTATCAAAGTTTGCAACACACAAATGCTTGTAACTTTTTACTGGAGCGTCATAAAACCTTGAAATTTTGTAACAATAAAGTACTCGAGCCTCTTGTCAATTTAAGCTATCGCTCAAAGCTAAGGCACCCTTGAGTCCCAAATCAAACGCTGATAAAATTTCAAATGGCCCTAACTTCGATACCGTACGTTCTACACCTATCAAAGTGTGCAACATACAAATGCTTGTAACTTTTTACTGGAGCGTCATAAGACCTTAAAATTTTGTAACAATAAAGTACTCGAGACTCTTGTCAATTTAAGCTATCGCTCAAAGCTATGCTACCCTTGAGTCCCAAATCAAACATTGATAAACTTCAAATGGCCCTAACTTCTATACGGTACGTCCTACACCTATCAAAGTTTGCACCATACAAATGCTTGTAACTTTTTACTGGAGCGTCATAAAACCTTGAAATTTTGTAACAATAAAGTACTCGAGCCTCTTGTCAATTTAAGTTATCGGTCAAAGCTATGCTACCCTTTAGTCCCAAATCAAACACTGATAAACTTCAAATGGCCCTAACTTCTATACGGTACGTCCTACACCTATCAAAGTTTGCACCATACAAATGCTTGTAACTTTTTAGTGGAGCGTCATAAAACCTTGAAATTTTGTAACAATAAAGTACTCGAGCCTCTTGTCAATTTAAGTTATCGCTCAAAGCTATGCTACCCTTTAGTCCCAAATCAAACATTGATAAAACTTCAAATGGCCCTTACTTCTATACGGTACGTCCTACACCTATCAAAGTTTGCAACATGCAAATGCTTGTAACTTTTTACTGGAGCGTCATTAAACCTTGAAATTTTGTAACAATAATGTACTCGAGCCTCTTGTCAATTTAAGCCATCGCTCAAAGCTATGCTACCCTTGAGTCCCAAATCAAACAATGATAAAACTTCAAATGGCCCTAACTTCTATACGGTACGTCCTACACGTATCAACGTTTGCAACATACAAATGTTTGTAACTTTTTACTGGAGCGTCATAAGACCTTGAAATTTTGTAACAATAAAGTACTCGAGCCTCTTGTCAATTTAAGCTATCGCTCAAAGCTATGCTACCCTTGATTACCAAATCAAACACTGATAAAACTTCAAATGGCCCTAACTTCTATATGGTACGTTCTACACCTTTCAAAGTTTGCAACATACAAATGCTTGTAACTTTTAACTGGAGCGTCATAAAACCTTGAAATTTTGTAACAATAAAGTACTCGAGCCTCTTGTCATTTTAAGCTATCGCTCAAAGCTATGCTACCCTAGAGTCTCAAATCAAACACTGATAAAACTTCAAATGGCGCTAACTTCTATACGGTACGTCCTATACCTATCAAAGTTTGCAACATACAAATGCTTGTAACTTTTTACTGGAGCGTCATAAAACCTTGAAATTTTTTAACAGTAAAGTACTCGAGCATCTTGTCAATTTAACTTATCGCTCAAAGCTATGCTACCCTTGAGTCCCAAATCAAACACTGATAAAACTTCAAATGGCCCTAACTTCTATACGGTACGTCTTACACCTTTCAAAGTTTGCAACATACAAATGCTTGTAACTTTTCACTGGAGCGTTATAAAACCTTGCAATTTTGTAACAATAAAGTACTCGAGCCTCTTGTCAAATTAAGCTATCGCTCAAAGCTATGCTACCCTTGAGTCCCAAATAAAACACTGAGAAAACTTCAAATGGCCCTAACTTCTATACGGTACGTCCTACACCTATCAAAGTTTGCACCATACAAATGCTTGTAACTTTTTAGTGGAGCGTCATAAAACCTTGAAATTTTGTAACAATAAAGTACTCGAGCCTCTTGTCAATTTAAGTTATCGCTCAAAGCTATGCTACCCTTTAGTCCCAAATCAAACACTGATAAAACTTCAAATGGCCCTTACTTCTATACGGTACGTCCTACACCTATCAAAGTTTGCAACATGCAAATGCTTGTAACTTTTTACTGGAGCGTCATTAAACCTTGAAATTTTGTAACAATAAAGTACTCGAGCCTCTTGTCAATTTAAGCCATCGCTCAAAGCTATGCTACCCTTGAGTCCCAAATCAAACAATGATAAAACTTCAAATGGCCCTAACTTCTATACGGTACGTCCTACACGTATCAAAGTGTGCAACATACAAATGCTTGTAACTTTTTACTGGAGCGTCATAAGACCTTGAAATTTTGTAACAATAAAGTACTCGAGCCTCTTGTCAATTTAAGCTATCGCTCAAAGCTATGCTACCCTTGAGTCCCAAATCAAACACTGATAAAACTTCAAATGGCCCTAACTTCTATATGGTACGTTCTACACCTTTCAAAGTTTGCAACATACAAATGCTTGTAACTTTTAACTGGAGCGTCATAAAACCTTGAAATTTTGTAACAATAAAGTACTCGAGCCTCTTGTCAATTTAAGCTATCGCTCAAAGCTATGCTACCCTAAAGTCTCAAATCAAACACTGATAAAACTTCAAATGGCGCTAACTTCTATACGGTACGTCCTATACCTATCAAAGTTTGCAACATACAAATGCTTGTAACTTTTTACTGGAGCGTCATAAAACCTTGAAATTTTGTAACAATAAAGTACTCGAGCCTCTTGTCAATTTAAGCTATCGCTCAAAGCTATGCTACCCTAGAGTCTTAAATCAAACACTGATAAAACTTCAAATGGCGCTAACTTCTATACGGTACGTCCTATACCTATCAAAGTTTGCAACATACAAATGCTTGTAACTTTTTACTGGAGCGTCATAAAACCTTGAAGTTTTTTAACAGTAAAGTACTCGAGCATCTTGTCAATTTAACTTATCGCTCAAAGCTATGCTACCCTTGAGTCCCAAATCAAACACTGATAAAACTTCAAATGGCGCTAACTTCTATACGGTACGTCCTATACCTATCAAAGTTTGCAACATACAAATGCTTGTAACTTTTTACTGGAGCGTCATAAAACCTTGAAATTTTTTAACAGTAAAGTACTCGAGCATCTTGTCAATTTAACTTATCGCTCAAAGCTATGCTACCCTTGAGTCCCAAATCAAACACTGATAAAACTTCAAATGGCCCTAACTTCTATACGGTACGTCCTACACCTATCAAAGTTTGCACCATACAAATGCTTGTAACTTTTTAGTGGAGCGTCATAAAACCTTGAAATTTTGTAACAATAAAGTACTCGAGCCTCTTTTCAATTTAAGTTATCGCTCAAAGCTATGCTACCCTTTAGTCCCAAATCAAACACTGATAAAACTTCAAATGGCCCTTACTTCTATACGGTACGTCCTACACCTATCAAAGTTTGTGACATGCAAATGCTTGTAACTTTTTACTGGAGCGTCATTAAACCTTGAAATTTTGTAACAATAAAGTACTCGAGCCTCTTGTCAATTTAAGCTATCGCTCAAAGCTATGGCACCCTAGAGTGTCAAATCAAACACTGATAAACCTTCAAATTTTGTAACAATAAAGTACTCGAGACTCTTGTCAATTTAAGCTATCGCTCAAAGCTATGCTACCCTTGAGTCCCAAATCAAACATTGATAAACTTCAAATGGCCCTAACTTCTATACGGTACGTCCTACACCTATCAAAGTTTGCACCATACAAATGCTTGTAACTTTTTACTGGAGCGTCATAAAACCTTGAAATTTTGTAACAATAAAGTACTCGAGCCTCTTGTCAATTTAAGTTATCGCTCAAAGCTATGCTACCCTTTAGTCCCAAATCAAACACTGATAAACTTCAAATGGCCCTAACTTCTATACAGTACGTCCTACACCTATCAAAGTGTGCAACATGCAAATGCTTGTAACTTTTTACTGGAGCGTCATTAAACCTTGAAATTTTGTAACAATAAAGTACTCGAGCCTCTTGTCAATTTAAGCCATCGCTCAAAGCTATGCTACCCTTGAGTCCCAAATCAAACAATGATAAAACTTCAAATGGCCCTAACTTCTATACGGTACGTCCTACACGTATCAAAGTTTGCAACATACAAATGCTTGTAACTTTTTACTGGAGCGTCATAAAACCTTGAAATTTTTTAACAGTAAAGTACTCGAGCATCTTGTCAATTTAACTTATCGCTCAAAGCTATGCTACCCTTGAGTCCCAAATCAAACACTGATAAAACTTCAAATGGCCCTAACTTCTATACGGTACGTCCTACACCTTTCAAAGTTTGCAACATACAAATGCTTGTAACTTTTTACTGGAGCGTCATAAAACCTTGCAATTTTGTAACAATAAAGTACTCGAGCCTCTTGTCAAATTAAGCTATCGCTCAAAGCTATGGTACCCTTGAGTCCCAAATCAAACACTGAAAAAACTTCAAATGGCCCTAACTTCTATACGGTACGTCCTACACCTATCAAAGTTTGCAACACACAAATGCTTGTAACTTTTTACTGGAGCGTCATAAAACCTTGAAATTTTGTAACAATAAAGTACTCGAGCCTCCTGTCAATTTAAGCTATCGCTCAAAGCTTTGGCACCCTTAAGTCCCAAATCAAACGCTGATAAAACTTAAAATGGCCCTAACTTCGATACCGTACGTTCTACACCTATCAAAGTGTGCAACATACAAATGCTTGTAACTTTTTACTGGAGCGTCATAAGACCTTCAAATTTTGTAACAATAAAGTACTCGAGACTCTTGTCAATTTAAGCTATCGCTCAAAGCTATGCTACCCTTGAGTCCCAAATCAAACATTGATAAACTTCAAATGGCCCTAACTTCTATACGGTACGTCCTACACCTATCAAAGTTTGCACCATACAAATGCTTGTAACTTTTTACTGGAGCGTCATAAAACCTTGAAATTTTGTAACAATAAAGTACTCGAGCCTCTTGTCAATTTAAGTTATCGCTCAAAGCTATGCTACCCTTTAGTCCCAAATCAAACACTGATAAACTTCAAATGGCCCTAACTTCTATACGGTACGTCCTACACCTATCAAAGTTTGCACCATACAAATGCTTGTAACTTTTTAGTGGAGCGTCATAAAACCTTGAAATTTTGTAACAATAAAGTACTCGAGCCTCTTTTCAATTTAAGTTATCGCTCAAAGCTATGCTACCCTTTAGTCCCAAATCAAACACTGATAAAACTTCAAATGGCCCTTACTTCTATACGGTACGTCCTACACCTATCAAAGTTTGTAACATGCAAATGCTTGTAACTTTTTACTGGAGCGTCATTAAACCTTGAAATTGTGTAACAATAAAGTACTCGAGCCTCTTGTCAATTTAAGCCATCGCTCAAAGCTATGCTACCCTTGAGTCCCAAATCAAACACTGATAAAACTTCAAATGGCCCTAACTTCTATATGGTACGTTCTACACCTTTCAAAGTTTGCAACATACAAATGCTTGTAACTTTTAACTGGAGCGTCATAAAACCTTGAAATTTTGTAACAATAAAGTACTCGAGCCTCTTGTCAATTTAAGCTATCGCTCAAAGCTTTGCTACCCTAGAGTCTCAAATCAAACACTGATAAAACTTCAAATGGCGCTAACTTCTATACGGTACGTCCTATACCTATCAAAGGTTGCAACATACAAATGCTTGTAACTTTTTACTGGAGCGTCATAAAACCTTGAAATTTTTTAACAGTAAAGTACTCGAGCATCTTGTCAATTTAACTTATCGCTCAAAGCTATGCTACCCTTGAGTCCCAAATCAAACACTGATAAAACTTCAAATGGCCCTAACTTCTATACGGTACGTCCACACCTTTCAAAGTTTGCAACATACAAATGCTTGTAACTTTTTACTGGAGCGTCATAAAACCTTGCAATTTTGTAACAATAAAGTACTCGAGCCTCTTGTCAAATTAAGCTATCGCTCAAAGCTATGCTACCCTTGAGTCCCAAATCAAACACTGAGAAAACTTCAAATGGCCCTAACTTCTATACGGTACGTCCTACACCTATCAAAGTTTGCAACACACAAATGCTTGTAACTTTTTACTGGAGCGTCATAAAACCTTGAAATTTTGTAACAATAAAGTACTCGAGCCTCTTGTCAATTTAAGCTATCGCTCAAAGCTATGCTACCCTTGAGTCCCAAATCAAACACTGAGAAAACTTCAAATGGCCCTAACTTCTATACGGTACGTCCTACACCTATCAAAGTTTGCAACACACAAATGCTTGTAACTTTTTACTGGAGCGTCATAAAACCTTGAAATTTTGTAACAATAAAGTACTCGAGCCTCTTGTCAATTTAAGCTATCGCTCAAAGCTAAGGCACCCTTGAGTCCCAAATCAAACGCTGATAAAATTTCAAATGGCCCTAACTTCGATACCGTACGTTCTACACCTATCAAAGTGTGCAACATACAAATGCTTGTAACTTTTTACTGGAGCGTCATAAGACCTTAAAATTTTGTAACAATAAAGTACTCGAGACTCTTGTCAATTTAAGCTATCGCTCAAAGCTATGCTACCCTTGAGTCCCAAATCAAACATTGATAAACTTCAAATGGCCCTAACTTCTATACGGTACGTCCTACACCTATCAAAGTTTGCACCATACAAATGCTTGTAACTTTTTACTGGAGCGTCATAAAACCTTGAAATTTTGTAACAATAAAGTACTCGAGCCTCTTGTCAATTTAAGTTATCGGTCAAAGCTATGCTACCCTTTAGTCCCAAATCAAACACTGATAAACTTCAAATGGCCCTAACTTCTATACGGTACGTCCTACACCTATCAAAGTTTGCACCATACAAATGCTTGTAACTTTTTAGTGGAGCGTCATAAAACCTTGAAATTTTGTAACAATAAAGTACTCGAGCCTCTTGTCAATTTAAGTTATCGCTCAAAGCTATGCTACCCTTTAGTCCCAAATCAAACATTGATAAAACTTCAAATGGCCCTTACTTCTATACGGTACGTCCTACACCTATCAAAGTTTGCAACATGCAAATGCTTGTAACTTTTTACTGGAGCGTCATTAAACCTTGAAATTTTGTAACAATAATGTACTCGAGCCTCTTGTCAATTTAAGCCATCGCTCAAAGCTATGCTACCCTTGAGTCCCAAATCAAACAATGATAAAACTTCAAATGGCCCTAACTTCTATACGGTACGTCCTACACGTATCAACGTTTGCAACATACAAATGTTTGTAACTTTTTACTGGAGCGTCATAAGACCTTGAAATTTTGTAACAATAAAGTACTCGAGCCTCTTGTCAATTTAAGCTATCGCTCAAAGCTATGCTACCCTTGATTCCCAAATCAAACACTGATAAAACTTCAAATGGCCCTAGCTTCTATATGGTACGTTCTACACCTTTCAAAGTTTGCAACATACAAATGCTTGTAACTTTTAACTGGAGCGTCATAAAACCTTGAAATTTTGTAACAATAAAGTACTCGAGCCTCTTGTCATTTTAAGCTATCGCTCAAAGCTATGCTACCCTAGAGTCTCAAATCAAACACTGATAAAACTTCAAATGGCGCTAACTTCTATACGGTACGTCCTATACCTATCAAAGTTTGCAACATACAAATGCTTGTAACTTTTTACTGGAGCGTCATAAAACCTTGAAATTTTTTAACAGTAAAGTACTCGAGCATCTTGTCAATTTAACTTATCGCTCAAAGCTATGCTACCCTTGAGTCCCAAATCAAACACTGATAAAACTTCAAATGGCCCTAACTTCTATACGGTACGTCTTACACCTTTCAAAGTTTGCAACATACAAATGCTTGTAACTTTTCACTGGAGCGTTATAAAACCTTGCAATTTTGTAACAATAAAGTACTCGAGCCTCTTGTCAAATTAAGCTATCGCTCAAAGCTATGCTACCCTTGAGTCCCAAATAAAACACTGAGAAAACTTCAAATGGCCCTAACTTCTATACGGTACGTCCTACACCTATCAAAGTTTGCACCATACAAATGCTTGTAACTTTTTAGTGGAGCGTCATAAAACCTTGAAATTTTGTAACAATAAAGTACTCGAGCCTCTTGTCAATTTAAGTTATCGCTCAAAGCTATGCTACCCTTTAGTCCCAAATCAAACACTGATAAAACTTCAAATGGCCCTTACTTCTATACGGTACGTCCTACACCTATCAAAGTTTGCAACATGCAAATGCTTGTAACTTTTTACTGGAGCGTCATTAAACCTTGAAATTTTGTAACAATAAAGTACTCGAGCCTCTTGTCAATTTAAGCCATCGCTCAAAGCTATGCTACCCTTGAGTCCCAAATCAAACAATGATAAAACTTCAAATGGCCCTAACTTCTATACGGTACGTCCTACACGTATCAACGTGTGCAACATACAAATGCTTGTAACTTTTTACTGGAGCGTCATAAGACCTTGAAATTTTGTAACAATAAAGTACTCGAGCCTCTTGTCAATTTAAGCAATCGCTCAAAGCTATGCTACCCTTGAGTCCCAAATCAAACACTGATAAAACTTCAAATGGCCCTAACTTCTATATGGTACGTTCTACACCTTTCAAAGTTTGCAACATACAAATGCTTGTAACTTTTAACTGGAGCGTCATAAAACCTTGAAATTTTGTAACAATAAAGTACTCGAGCCTCTTGTCAATTTAAGCTATCGCTCAAAGCTATGCTACCCTAAAGTCTCAAATCAAACACTGATAAAACTTCAAATGGCGCTAACTTCTATACGGTACGTCCTATACCTATCAAAGTTTGCAACATACAAATGCTTGTAACTTTTTACTGGAGCGTCATAAAACCTTGAAATTTTGTAACAATAAAGTACTCGAGCCTCTTGTCAATTTAAGCTATCGCTCAAAGCTATGCTACCCTAGAGTCTTAAATCAAACACTGATAAAACTTCAAATGGCGCTAACTTCTATACGGTACGTCCTATACCTATCAAAGTTTGCAACATACAAATGCTTGTAACTTTTTACTGGAGCGTCATAAAACCTTGAAGTTTTTTAACAGTAAAGTACTCGAGCATCTTGTCAATTTAACTTATCGCTCAAAGCTATGCTACCCTTGAGTCCCAAATCAAACACTGATAAAACTTCAAATGGCGCTAACTTCTATACGGTACGTCCTATACCTATCAAAGTTTGCAACATACAAATGCTTGTAACTTTTTACTGGAGCGTCATAAAACCTTGAAATTTTTTAACAGTAAAGTACTCGAGCATCTTGTCAATTTAACTTATCGCTCAAAGCTATGCTACCCTTGAGTCCCAAATCAAACACTGATAAAACTTCAAATGGCCCTAACTTCTATACGGTACGTCCTACACCTATCAAAGTTTGCACCATACAAATGCTTGTAACTTTTTAGTGGAGCGTCATAAAACCTTGAAATTTTGTAACAATAAAGTACTCGAGCCTCTTTTCAATTTAAGTTATCGCTCAAAGCTATGCTACCCTTTAGTCCCAAATCAAACACTGATAAAACTTCAAATGGCCCTTACTTCTATACGGTACGTCCTACACCTATCAAAGTTTGTAACATGCAAATGCTTGTAACTTTTTACTGGAGCGTCATTAAACCTTGAAATTTTGTAACAATAAAGTACTCGAGCCTCTTGTCAATTTAAGCCATCGCTCAAAGCTATGCTACCCTTGAGTCCCAAATCAAACACTGATAAAACTTCAAATGGCCCTAACTTCTATATGGTACGTTCTACACCTTTCAAAGTTTGCAACATACAAATGCTTGTAACTTTTAACTGGAGCGTCATAAAACCTTGAAATTTTGTAACAATAAAGTACTCGAGCCTCTTGTCAATTTAAGCTATCGCTCAAAGCTATGCTACCCTAGAGTCTCAAATCAAACACTGATAAAACTTCAAATGGCGCTAACTTCTATACGGTACGTCCTATACCTATCAAAGTTTGCAACATACAAATGCTTGTAACTTTTTACTGGAGCGTCATAAAACCTTGAAATTTTTTAACAGTAAAGAACTCGAGCATCTTGTCAATTTAACTTATCGCTCAAAGCTATGCTACCCTTGAGTCCCAAATCAAACACTGATAAAACTTCAAATGGCCCTAACTTCTATACGGTACGTCCACACCTTTCAAAGTTTGCAACATACAAATGCTTGTAACTTTTTACTGGAGCGTCATAAAACCTTGCAATTTTGTAACAATAAAGTACTCGAGCCTCTTGTCAAATTAAGCTATCGCTCAAAGCTATGCTACCCTTGAGTCCCAAATCAAACACTGAGAAAACTTCAAATGGCCCTAACTTCTATACGGTACGTCCTACACCTATCAAAGTTTGCAACACACAAATGCTTGTAACTTTTTACTGGAGCGTCATAAAACCTTGAAATTTTGTAACAATAAAGTACTCGAGCCTCTTGTCAATTTAAGCTATCGCTCAAAGCTATGCTACCCTTGAGTCCCAAATCAAACACTGAGAAAACTTCAAATGGCCCTAACTTCTATACGGTACGTCCTACACCTATCAAAGTTTGCAACACACAAATGCTTGTAACTTTTTACTGGAGCGTCATAAAACCTTGAAATTTTGTAACAATAAAGTACTCGAGCCTCTTGTCAATTTAAGCTATCGCTCAAAGCTAAGGCACCCTTGAGTCCCAAATCAAAAGCTGATAAAATTTCAAATGGCCCTAACTTCGATACCGTACGTTCTACACCTATCAAAGTGTGCAACATACAAATGCTTGTAACTTTTTACTGGAGCGTCATAAGACCTTAAAATTTTGTAACAATAAAGTACTCGAGACTCTTGTCAATTTAAGCTATCGCTCAAAGCTATGCTACCCTTGAGTCCCAAATCAAACATTGATAAACTTCAAATGGCCCTAACTTCTATACGGTACGTCCTACACCTATCAAAGTTTGCACCATACAAATGCTTGTAACTTTTTACTGGAGCGTCATAAAACCTTGAAATTTTGTAACAATAAAGTACTCGAGCCTCTTGTCAATTTAAGTTATCGGTCAAAGCTATGCTACCCTTTAGTCCCAAATCAAACACTGATAAACTTCAAATGGCCCTAACTTCTATACGGTACGTCCTACACCTATCAAAGTTTGCACCATACAAATGCTTGTAACTTTTTAGTGGAGCGTCATAAAACCTTGAAATTTTGTAACAATAAAGTACTCGAGCCTCTTGTCAATTTAAGTTATCGCTCAAAGCTATGCTACCCTTTAGTCCCAAATCAAACATTGATAAAACTTCAAATGGCCCTTACTTCTATACGGTACGTCCTACACCTATCAAAGTTTGCAACATGCAAATGCTTGTAACTTTTTACTGGAGCGTCATTAAACCTTGAAATTTTGTAACAATAATGTACTCGAGCCTCTTGTCAATTTAAGCCATCGCTCAAAGCTATGCTACCCTTGAGTCCCAAATCAAACAATGATAAAACTTCAAGTGGCCCTAACTTCTATACGGTACGTCCTACACGTATCAACGTTTGCAACATACAAATGTTTGTAACTCTTTACTGGAGCGTCATAAGACCTTGAAATTTTGTAACAATAAAGTACTCGAGCCTCTTGTCAATTTAAGCTATCGCTCAAAGCTATGCTACCCTTGATTCCCAAATCAAACACTGATAAAACTTCAAATGGCCCTAACTTCTATATGGTACGTTCTACACCTTTCAAAGTTTGCAACATACAAATGCTTGTAACTTTTAACTGGAGCGTCATAAAACCTTGAAATTTTGTAACAATAAAGTACTCGAGCCTCTTGTCATTTTAAGTTATCGCTCAAAGCTATGCTACCCTAGAGTCTCAAATCAAACACTGATAAAACTTCAAATGGCGCTAACTTCTATACGGTACGTCCTATACCTATCAAAGTTTGCAACATACAAATGCTTGTAACTTTTTACTGGAGCGTCATAAAACCTTGAAATTTTTTAACAGTAAAGTACTCGAGCATCTTGTCAATTTAACTTATCGCTCAAAGCTATGCTACCCTTGAGTCCCAAATCAAACACTGATAAAACTTCAAATGGCCCTAACTTCTATACGGTACGTCTTACACCTTTCAAAGTTTGCAACATACAAATGCTTGTAACTTTTCACTGGAGCGTTATAAAACCTTGCAATTTTGTAACAATAAAGTACTCGAGCCTCTTGTCAAATTAAGCTATCGCTCAAAGCTATGCTACCCTTGAGTCCCAAATAAAACACTGAGAAAACTTCAAATGGCCCTAACTTCTATACGGTACGTCCTACACCTATCAAAGTTTGCACCATACAAATGCTTGTAACTTTTTAGTGGAGCGTCATAAAACCTTGAAATTTTGTAACAATAAAGTACTCGAGCCTCTTGTCAATTTAAGTTATCGCTCAAAGCTATGCTACCCTTTAGTCCCAAATCAAACACTGATAAAACTTCAAATGGCCCTTACTTCTATACGGTACGTCCTACACCTATCAAAGTTTGCAACATGCAAATGCTTGTAACTTTTTACTGGAGCGTCATTAAACCTTGAAATTTTGTAACAATAAAGTACTCGAGCCTCTTGTCAATTTAAGCCATCGCTCAAAGCTATGCTACCCTTGAGTCCCAAATCAAACAATGATAAAACTTCAAATGGCCCTAACTTCTATACGGTACGTCCTACACGTATCAAAGTGTGCAACATACAAATGCTTGTAACTTTTTACTGGAGCGTCATAAGACCTTGAAATTTTGTAACAATAAAGTACTCGAGCCTCTTGTCAATTTAAGCTATCGCTCAAAGCTATGCTACCCTTGAGTCCCAAATCAAACACTGATAAAACTTCAAATGGCCCTAACTTCTATATGGTACGTTCTACACCTTTCAAAGTTTGCAACATACAAATGCTTGTAACTTTTAACTGGAGCGTCATAAAACCTTGAAATTTTGTAACAATAAAGTACTCGAGCCTCTTGTCAATTTAAGCTATCGCTCAAAGCTATGCTACCCTAAAGTCTCAAATCAAACACTGATAAAACTTCAAATGGCGCTAACTTCTATACGGTACGTCCTATACCTATCAAAGTTTGCAACATACAAATGCTTGTAACTTTTTACTGGAGCGTCATAAAACCTTGAAATTTTGTAACAATGAAGTACTCGAGCCTCTTGTCAATTTAAGCTATCGCTCAAAGCTATGCTACCCTAGAGTCTTAAATCAAACACTGATAAAACTTCAAATGGCGCTAACTTCTATACGGTACGTCCTATACCTATCAAAGTTTGCAACATACAAATGCTTGTAACTTTTTACTGGAGCGTCATAAAACCTTGAAATTTTTTAACAGTAAAGTACTCGAGCATCTTGTCAATTTAACTTATCGCTCAAAGCTATGCTACCCTTGAGTCCCAAATCAAACACTGATAAAACTTCAAATGGCGCTAACTTCTATACGGTACGTCCTATACCTATCAAAGTTTGCAACATACAAATGCTTGTAACTTTTTACTGGAGCGTCATAAAACCTTGAAATTTTTTAACAGTAAAGTACTCGAGCATCTTGTCAATTTAACTTATCGCTCAAAGCTATGCTACCCTTGAGTCCCAAATCAAACACTGATAAAACTTCAAATGGCTCTAACTTCTATACGGTACGTCCTACACCTTTCAAAGTTTGCAACATACAAATGCTTGTAACTTTTTACTGGAGCGTCATAAAACCTTGCAATTTTGTAACAATAAAGTACTCGAGCCTCTTGTCAAATTAAGCTATCGCTCAAAGCTATGCTACCCTTGCGTCGCAAATCAAACACTGAGAAAACTTCAAATGGCCCTAACTTCTATACGGTACGTCCTACACCTATGAAAGTTTGCACCATACAAATGCTTGTAACTTTTTAGTGGAGCGTCATAAAACCTTGAAATTTTGTAACAATAAAGTACTCGAGCCTCTTGTCAATTTAAGTTATCGCTCAAAGCTATGCTACCCTTGAGTCCCAAATCAAACACTGAGAAAACTTCAAATGGCCCTAACTTCTATACGGTACGTCCTATACCTATCAAAGTTTGCAACATACAAATGCTTGTAACTTTTTACTGGAGCGTCATAAAACCTTCAAATTTTTTAACAGTAAAGTACTCGAGCATCTTGTCAATTTAACTTATCGCTCAAAGCTATGCTACCCTTGAGTCCCAAATCAAACACTGATAAAACTTCAAATGGCCCTAACTTCTATACGGTACGTCCTACACCTTTCAAAGTTTGCAACATACAAATGCTTGTAACTTTTTACTGGAGCGTCATAAAACCTTGCAATTTTGTAACAATAAAGTACTCGAGCCTCTTGTCAAATTAAGCTATCGCTCAAAGCTATGCTACCCTTCAGTCCCAAATCAAACACTGAGAAAACTTCAAATGGCCCTAACTTCTATACGGTACGTCCTACACCTATCAAAGTTTGCAACACACAAATGCTTGTAACTTTTTACTGGAGCGTCATAAAACCTTGAAATTTTGTAACAATAAAGTACTCGAGCCTCTTGTCAATTTAAGCTATCGCTCAAAGCTAAGGCACCCTTGAGTCCCAAATCAAACGCTGATAAAATTTCAAATGGCCCTAACTTCGATACCGTACGTTCTACACCTATCAAAGTTTGCAACATACAAATGCTTGTAACTTTTTACTGGAGCGTCATAAGACCTTAAAATTTTGTAACAATAAAGTACTCGAGACTCTTGTCAATTTAAGCTATCGCTCAAAGCTATGCTACCCTTGAGTCCCAAATCAAACATTGATAAACTTCAAATGGCCCTAACTTCTATACGGTACGTCCTACACCTATCAAAGTTTGCACCATACAAATGCTTGTAACTTTTTACTGGAGCGTCATAAAACCTTGAAATTTTGTAACAATAAAGTACTCGAGCCTCTTGTCAATTTAAGTTATCGGTCAAAGCTATGCTACCCTTTAGTCCCAAATCAAACACTGATAAACTTCAAATGGCCCTAACTTCTATACGGTACGTCCTACACCTATCAAAGTTTGCACCATACAAATGCTTGTAACTTTTTAGTGGAGCGTCATAAAACCTTGAAATTTTGTAACAATAAAGTACTCGAGCCTCTTGTCAATTTAAGTTATCGCTCAAAGCTATGCTACCCTTTAGTCCCAAATCAAACATTGATAAAACTTCAAATGGCCCTTACTTCTATACGGTACGTCCTACACCTATCAAAGTTTGCAACATGCAAATGCTTGTAACTTTTTACTGGAGCGTCATTAAACCTTGAAATTTTGTAACAATAATGTACTCGAGCCTCTTGTCAATTTAAGCCATCGCTCAAAGCTATGCTACCCTTGAGTCCCAAATCAAACAATGATAAAACTTCAAATGGCCCTAACTTCTATACGGTACGTCCTACACGTATCAACGTTTGCAACATACAAATGTTTGTAACTTTTTACTGGAGCGTCATAAGACCTTGAAATTTTGTAACAATAAAGTACTCGAGCCTCTTGTCAATTTAAGCTATCGCTCAAAGCTATGCTACCCTTGATTCCCAAATCAAACACTGATAAAACTTCAAATGGCCCTAACTTCTATATGGTACGTTCTACACCTTTCAAAGTTTGCAACATACAAATGCTTGTAACTTTTAACTGGAGCGTCATAAAACCTTGAAATTTTGTAACAATAAAGTACTCGAGCCTCTTGTCATTTTAAGCTATCGCTCAAAGCTATGCTACCCTAGAGTCTCAAATCAAACACTGATAAAACTTCAAATGGCGCTAACTTCTATACGGTACGTCCTATACCTATCAAAGTTTGCAACATACAAATGCTTGTAACTTTTTACTGGAGCGTCATAAAACCTTGAAATTTTTTAACAGTAAAGTACTCGAGCATCTTGTCAATTTAACTTATCGCTCAAAGCTATGCTACCCTTGAGTCCCAAATCAAACACTGATAAAACTTCAAATGGCCCTAACTTCTATACGGTACGTCTTACACCTTTCAAAGTTTGCAACATACAAATGCTTGTAAGTTTTCACTGGAGCGTTATAAAACCTTGCAATTTTGTAACAATAAAGTACTCGAGCCTCTTGTCAAATTAAGCTATCGCTCAAAGCTATGCTACCCTTGAGTCCCAAATAAAACACTGAGAAAACTTCAAATGGCCCTAACTTCTATACGGTACGTCCTACACCTATCAAAGTTTGCAACATACAAATGCTTGTAACTTTTTAGTGGAGCGTCATAAAACCTTGAAATTTTGTAACAATAAAGTACTCGAGCCTCTTGTCAATTTAAGTTATCGCTCAAAGCTATGCTACCCTTTAGTCCCAAATCAAACACTGATAAAACTTCAAATGGCCCTTACTTCTATACGGTACGTCCTACACCTATCAAAGTTTGCAACATGCAAATGCTTGTAACTTTTTACTGGAGCGTCATTAAACCTTGAAATTTTGTAACAATAAAGTACTCGAGCCTCTTGTCAATTTAAGCCATCGCTCAAAGCTATGCTACCCTTGAGTCCCAAATCAAACAATGATAAAACTTCAAATGGCCCTAACTTCTATACGGTACGTCCTACACGTATCAAAGTGTGCAACATACAAATGCTTGTAACTTTTTACTGGAGCGTCATAAGACCTTGAAATTTTGTAACAATAAAGTACTCGAGCCTCTTGTCAATTTAAGCTATCGCTCAAAGCTATGCTACCCTTGAGTCCCAAATCAAACACTGATAAAACTTCAAATGGCCCTAACTTCTATATGGTACGTTCTACACCTTTCAAAGTTTGCAACATACAAATGCTTGTAACTTTTAACTGGAGCGTCATAAAACCTTGAAATTTTGTAACAATAAAGTACTCGAGCCTCTTGTCAATTTAAGCTATCGCTCAAAGCTATGCTACCCTAAAGTCTCAAATCAAACACTGATAAAACTTCAAATGGCGCTAACTTCTATACGGTACGTCCTATACCTATCAAAGTTTGCAACATACAAATGCTTGTAACTTTTTACTGGAGCGTCATAAAACCTTGAAATTTTGTAACAATGAAGTACTCGAGCCTCTTGTCAATTTAAGCTATCGCTCAAAGCTATGCTACCCTAGAGTCTTAAATCAAACACTGATAAAACTTCAAATGGCGCTAACTTCTATACGGTACGTCCTATACCTATCAAAGTTTGCAACATACAAATGCTTGTAACTTTTTACTGGAGCGTCATAAAACCTTGAAATTTTTTAACAGTAAAGTACTCGAGCATCTTGTCAATTTAACTTATCGCTCAAAGCTATGCTACCCTTGAGTCCCAAATCAAACACTGATAAAACTTCAAATGGCGCTAACTTCTATACGGTACGTCCTATACCTATCAAAGTTTGCAACATACAAATGCTTGTAACTTTTTACTGGAGCGTCATAAAACCTTGAAATTTTTTAACAGTAAAGTACTCGAGCATCTTGTCAATTTAACTTATCGCTCAAAGCTATGCTACCCTTGAGTCCCAAATCAAACACTGATAAAACTTCAAATGGCCCTAACTTCTATACGGTACGTCCTACACCTTTCAAAGTTTGCAACATACAAATGCTTGTAACTTTTTACTGGAGCGTCATAAAACCTTGCAATTTTGTAACAATAAAGTACTCGAGCCTCTTGTCAAATTAAGCTATCGCTCAAAGCTATGCTACCCTTGCGTCGCAAATCAAACACTGAGAAAACTTCAAATGGCCCTAACTTCTATACGGTACGTCCTACACCTATGAAAGTTTGCACCATACAAATGCTTGTAACTTTTTAGTGGAGCGTCATAAAACCTTGAAATTTTGTAACAATAAAGTACTCGAGCCTCTTGTCAATTTAAGTTATCGCTCAAAGCTATGCTACCCTTGAGTCCCAAATCAAACACTGAGAAAACTTCAAATGGCCCTAACTTCTATACGGTACGTCCTATACCTATCAAAGTTTGCAACATACAAATGCTTGTAACTTTTTACTGGAGCGTCATAAAACCTTCAAATTTTTTAACAGTAAAGTACTCGAGCATCTTGTCAATTTAACTTATCGCTCAAAGCTATGCTACCCTTGAGTCCCAAATCAAACACTGATAAAACTTCAAATGGCCCTAACTTCTATACGGTACGTCCTACACCTTTCAAAGTTTGCAACATACAAATGCTTGTAACTTTTTACTGGAGCGTCATAAAACCTTGCAATTTTGTAACAATAAAGTACTCGAGCCTCTTGTCAAATTAAGCTATCGCTCAAAGCTATGCTACCCTTCAGTCCCAAATCAAACACTGAGAAAACTTCAAATGGCCCTAACTTCTATACGGTACGTCCTACACCTATCAAAGTTTGCAACACACAAATGCTTGTAACTTTTTACTGGAGCGCCATAAAACCTTGAAATTTTGTAACAATAAAGTACTCGAGCCTCTTGTCAATTTAAGCTATCGCTCAAAGCTATGGCACCCTTGAGTCCCAAATCAAACGCTGATAAAACTTCAAATGGCCTTAACTTCGATACCGTACGTTCTACACCTATCAAAGTTTGCAACATACAAATGCTTGTAACTTTTTACTGGAGCGTCATAAGACCTTCAAATTTTGTAACAATAAAGTACTCGAGACTCTTGTCAATTTAAGCTATCGCTTAAAGCTATGCTACCCTTGAGTCCCAAATCAAACACTGATAAACTTCAAATGGCCCTAACTTCTATACGGTACGTCCTACACCTATCAAAGTTTGCACCATACAAATGCTTGTAACTTTTTACTGGAGCGTCATAAAACCTTGAAATTTTGTAACAATAAAGTACTCGAGCCTCTTGTCAATTTAAGTTATCGCTCAAAGCTATGCTACCCTTTAGTCCCAAATCAAACACTGATAAAACTTCAAATGGCCATTACTTCTATACGGTACGTCCTACACCTATCAAAGTTTGCAACATACAAATGCTTGTAACTTTTTACTGGAGCGTCATAAAACCTTGAAATTTTGTAACAATAAAGTACTCGAGCCTCTTGTCAATTTAAGCTATCGCTCAAATCTATGCTACCCTTGAGTCCCAAATCAAACACTGATAAAACTTCAAATGGCCCTAACTTCTATACGGTACGTCCTACACCTATCAAAATTTGCAACATACAAATGCTTGTAACTTTTTACTGGAGCGTCATAAAAGCTTGAAATTTTGTAACAATAAAGTACTCGAGCCTCTTGTCAATTTAAGCCATCGCTCAAAGCTATGCTACCCTTGAGTCACAAATCAAACACTGATAAAACTTCAAATGGCCCCAACTTCTATACGGTACATCCTACACCTATCAAAGTTTGCAACATACAAATGCTTGTAACTTTTTACTGGAGCGTCGTAAGACCTTGAAATTTTGTAACAATAAAGTACTCGAGCCTCTTGTCAATTTAAGATATCGCTCAAAGCTTTGCTACCCTTGAGTCCCAAATCAAACACTGATAAAACTTCAAATGGCCCTAACTTCTATACGGTGCGTCCTACACTTATCAAAGTTTGCAACATACAAATGCTTGTAACTTTTCACTGGAGCTTCATAAAACCTTGAAATTTTGTAACAAAAAAGTACTCGAGCCTCTTGTCAATTTAAGCTATCGCTCAAAGCTATGGCACCCTTGAGTCCCAAATCAAACGCTGATAAAACTTCAAATGGCCTTAACTTCGATACCGTACGTTCTACACCTATCAAAGTTTGCAACATACAAATGCTTGTAACTTTTTACTGGAGCGTCATAAGACCTTCAAATTTTGTAACAATAAAGTACTCGAGACTCTTGTCAATTTAAGCTATCGCTCAAAGCTATGCTACCCTTGAGTCCCAAATCAAACACTGATAAACTTCAAATGGCCCTAACTTCTATACGGTACGTCCTACACCTATCAAAGTTTGCACCATACAAATGCTTGTAACTTTTTACTGGAGCGTCATAAAACCTTGAAATTTTGTAACAATAAAGTACTCGAGCCTCTTGTCAATTTAAGTTATCGCTCAAAGCTATGCTACCCTTTAGTCCCAAATCAAACACTGATAAAACTTCAAATGGCCATTACTTCTATACGGTACGTCCTACACCTATCAAAGTTTGCAACATACAAATGCTTGTAACTTTTTACTGGAGCGTCATAAAACCTTGAAATTTTGTAACAATAAAGTACTCGAGCCTCTTGTCAATTTAAGCTATCGCTCAAATCTATGCTACCCTTGAGTCCCAAATGAAACACTGATAAAACTTCAAATGGCCCTAACTTCTATACGGTACGTCCTACACCTATCAAAATTTGCAACATACAAATGCTTGTAACTTTTTACTGGAGCGTCATAAAAGCTTGAAATTTTGTAACAATAAAGTACTCGAGCCTCTTGTCAATTTAAGCCATCGCTCAAAGCTATGCTACCCTTGAGTCACAAATCAAACACTGATAAAACTTCAAATGGCCCCAACTTCTATACGGTACATCCTACACCTATCAAAGTTTGCAACATACAAATGCTTGTAACTTTTTACTGGAGCGTCGTAAGACCTTGAAATTTTGTAACAATAAAGTACTCGAGCCTCTTGTCAATTTAAGATATCGCTCAAAGCTTTGCTACCCTTGAGTCCCAAATCAAACACTGATAAAACTTCAAATGGCCCTAACTTCTATACGGTGCGTCCTACACTTATCAAAGTTTGCAACATACAAATGCTTGTAACTTTTCACTGGAGCTTCATAAAACCTTGAAATTTTGTAACAAAAAAGTACTCGAGCCTCTTGTCAATTTAACCCATCGCTCAAAGCTATGCTACCCTTGAGTCCCAAATCAAACACTGATAAAACTTCAAATGGCCCTAACTTTTATACGGTACGTCCTACACCTATCAAATTTTGCAACATACAAATGCGTGTAACTTTTTACTGGAGCGTCATAAAACCTTGAAATTTTGTAACAATAAAGTACTTGAGCCTCTTGTCAATTTAAGATACCGCTCAAAGCTATGCTACCCTTGAGTCCCAAATCAAACACTGATAAAACTTCAAATGGCCCTAACTTCTATACAGTACGACCTACACCTATCAAAGTTTGCAACATACAAATGCTTGTAACTTTTTACTGGAACGTCATAAAACCTTGAAATTTGTTAACAGTAAAGTACTCGAGCATCTTGTCAATTTAAGTTATCGCTCAAAGCTATGCTACCCTTGAGACCCAAATCAAACACTGATAAAACTTCAAATAGCCCTAACTTCTATACAGTACGTCCTACACCTATCAAAGTTTGCAACATACAAATGCTTGTAACTTTTTACTGGAGCGTCATAAGACCTTGAAATTTTGTAACAATAAAGTACTCGAGCCTCTTGTCAATTTAAGCTATCGCTCAAAGCTATGCTACTCTTGAGTCCCATATCAAACACTGATAAAACTTCAAATGGCCCTAACTTTTATACGGTACGTCCTACACCTATCAAAGTTTGCACCATACAAATGCTTGTCACTTTTTACTGGAGCGTCATAAAACCTTGAAATTTTGTAACAATAAAGTACTCGAGCCTCTTGTCAATTTAAGCTATCGCTCAAAGCTATGCTACCCTTGAGTCCCAAATCAAGCACTGATAAAACTTCAAATGGCCCTAACTTCTATACGGTGCGTCCTACACCTATCAAAGTTTGCAACATACAAATGCTTGTAACTTTTCACTAGAGCTTCATAAAACCTTGAAATTTTGTAACAATAAAGTACTCGAGCCTCTTGTCAATTTAAGCTATCGCTCAAAGCTATTGTACCCTTGAGTCCCAAATCAAACACTGATAAAACTTCAAATGGCCCTAACTTCTATACGGTACGTCCTACACCTATAAAATTTTGAAACATACAAATGCTTGTAACTTTTTACTGGAGCGTCATAAACCCTTGAAATTTTGTAACAATACAGTACTTGAGCCATTTGTCAATTTAAGCTATCGCTCAAAGCTATGCTGCCCTTGAGACCCAAATCAAACACTGATAAAACTTCAAATAGCCCTAACTTCTATACGGTACGTCCTACACCTATCAAAGTTTGCAACATACAAATGCTTGTAACTTTTTACTGGAGCGTCATAAGACCTTGAAATTTTGTAGCAATAAAGTACTCGAGCCTCTTGTCAATTTAAGCTATCGCTCAAAGCTATGCTACCATTGAGTCCCAAATCAAACACTGATAAAACTTCAAATGGCCCTAACTTTTATACGGTACGTGCTACACCTATCAAAGTTTGCAACATACAAATGCTTGTAACTTTTTACTGGAGCGTCGTAAGACCTTGAAATTTTGTAACAATAAAGTACTCGAGCCTCTTGTCAATTTAAGATATCGCTCAAAGCTTTGCTACCCTTGAGTCCCAAATCAAACACTGATAAAACTTCAAATGGCCCTAACTTCTATACGGTGCGTCCTACACTTATCAAAGTTTGCAATATACAAATGCTTGTAACTTTTCACTGGAGCTTCATAAAACCTTGAAATTTTGTAACAAAAAAGTTCTCGAGCCTCTTGTCAATTTAAGCCATCGCTCAAAGCTATGCTACCCTTGAGTCCCAAATCAAGCACTGATAAAACTTCAAACGGCCCTAACTTCTATACGGTGCGTCCTACACCTATCAAAGTTTGCAACATACAAATGCTTGTAACTTTTCACTAGAGCTTCATAAAACCTTGAAATTTTGTAACAAAAAAGTACTCGAGCCTCTTGTCAATTTAAGCTATCGCTCAAAGCTATGCTACCCTTGAGTCCCAAATCAAACACTAATAAAACTTCAAACGGCCCTTACTTCTATACGGTACGTCCTACACCTATCAAAGTTTGCAACATACAAATGCTTGTAACTTTTCACTGGAGCGTCATAAAACCTTGAAATTTTGTAAC
Organism: Clusia tigrina; assembly: GCA_920105625.2. Lineage (NCBI taxonomy): Eukaryota > Metazoa > Arthropoda > Insecta > Diptera > Clusiidae > Clusia > Clusia tigrina. Next base: position 406,289 of record CAKKTE020000546.1, on the reverse strand, counting down.
AATAAAGTACTCGAGCCTCTTGTCAATTTAAGCCATCGCTCAAAGCTATGCTGCCCTTGAGTCCCAAATCAAACAATAATAAAACTTCAAATGGCCCTAACTTCTATACGGTACGTCCTACACCTATCAAAGTTTGCAACATACAAATGCTTGTAACTTTTTACTGGAGCGTCATAAGACCTTGAAATTTTGTAGCAATAAAGTACTCGAGCCTCTTGTCAATTTAAGCTATCGCTCAAAGCTATGCTACCATTGAGTCCCAAATCAAACACTGATAAAACTTCAAATGGCCCTAACTTTTATACGGTACGTGCTACACCTATCAAAGTTTGCAACATACAAATGCTTGTAACTTTTTACTGGAGCGTCGTAAGACCTTGAAATTTTGTAACAATAAAGTACTCGAGCCTCTTGTCAATTTAAGATATCGCTCAAAGCTTTGCTACCCTTGAGTCCCAAATCAAACACTGATAAAACTTCAAATGGCCCTAACTTCTATACGGTGCGTCCTACACTTATCAAAGTTTGCAACATACAAATGCTTGTAACTTTTCACTGGAGCTTCATAAAACCTTGAAATTTTGTAACAAAAAAGTACTCGAGCCTCTTGTCAATTTAAGCCATCGCTCAAAGCTATGCTACCCTTGAGTCCCAAATCAAGCACTGATAAAACTTCAAATGGCCTTAACTTCGATACCGTACGTTCTACACCTATCAAAGTTTGCAACATACAAATGCTTGTAACTTTTTACTGGAGCGTCATAAGACCTTCAAATTTTGTAACAATAAAGTACTCGAGACTCTTGTCAATTTAAGCTATCGCTCAAAGCTATGCTACCCTTGAGTCCCAAATCAAACACTGATAAACTTCAAATGGCCCTAACTTCTATACGGTATGTCCTACACCTATCAAAGTTTGCACCATACAAATGCTTGTAACTTTTTACTGGAGCGTCATAAAACCTTGAAATTTTGTAACAATAAAGTACTCGAGCCTCTTGTCAATTTAAGTTATCGCTCAAAGCTATGCTACCCTTTAGTCCCAAATCAAACACTGATAAAACTTCAAATGGCCCTTACTTCTATACGGTACGTCCTACACCTATCAAAGTTTGCAACATACAAATGCTTGTAACTTTTTACTGGAGCGTCATAAAACCTTGAAATTTTGTAACAATAAAGTACTCGAGCCTCTTGTCAATTTAAGCTATCGCTCAAATCTATGCTACCCTTGAGTCCCAAATCAAACACTGATAAAACTTCAAATGGCCCTAACTTCTATACGGTACGTCCTACACCTATCAAAATTTGCAACATACAAATGCTTGTAACTTTTTACTGGAGCGTCATAAAAGCTTGAAATTTTGTAACAATAAAGTACTCGAGCCTCTTGTCAATTTAAGCCATCGCTCAAAGCTATGCTACCCTTGAGTCACAAATCAAACACTGATAAAACTTCAAATGGCCCCAACTTCTATACGGTACATCCTACACCTATCAAAGTTTGCAACATACAAATGCTTGTAACTTTTTACTGGAGCGTCGTAAGACCTTGAAATTTTGTAACAATAAAGTACTCGAGCCTCTTGTCAATTTAAGATATCGCTCAAAGCTTTGGTACCCTTGAGTCCCAAATCAAACACTGATAAAACTTCAAATGGCCCTAACTTCTATACGGTGCGTCCTACACTTATCAAAGTTTGCAACATACAAATGCTTGTAACTTTTCACTGGAGCTTCATAAAACCTTGAAATTTTGTAACAAAAAAGTACTCGAGCCTCTTGTCAATTTAACCCATCGCTCAAAGCTATGCTACCCTTGAGTCCCAAATCAAACACTGATAAAACTTCAAATGGCCCTAACTTTTATACGGTACGTCCTACACCTATCAAATTTTGCAACATACAAATGCGTGTAACTTTTTACTGGAGCGTCATAAAACCTTGAAATTTTGTAACAATAAAGTACTTGAGCCTCTTATCAATTTAAGATATCGCTCAAAGCTATGCTACCCTTGAGTCCCAAATCAAACACTGATAAAACTTCAAATGGCCCTAACTTCTATACAGTACGACCTACACCTATCAAAGTTTGCAACATACAAATGCTTGTAACTTTTTACTGGAACGTCATAAAACCTTGAAATTTGTTAACAGTAAAGTACTCGAGCATCTTGTCAATTTAAGTTATCGCTCAAAGCTATGCTACCCTTGAGACCCAAATCAAACACTGATAAAACTTCAAATAGCCCTAACTTCTATACAGTACGTCCTACACCTATCAAAGTTTGCAACATACAAATGCTTGTAACTTTTTACTGGAGCGTCATAAGACCTTGAAATTTTGTAACAATAAAGTACTCGAGCCTCTTGTCAATTTAAGCTATCGCTCAAAGCTATGCTACTCTTGAGTCCCATATCAAACACTGATAAAACTTCAAATGGCCCTAACTTTTATACGGTACGTCCTACACCTATCAAAGTTTGCACCATACAAATGCTTGTCACTTTTTACTGGAGCGTCATAAAACCTTGAAATTTTGTAACAATAAAGTACTCGAGCCTCTTGTCAATTTAAGCTATCGCTCAAAGCTATGCTACCCTTGAGTCCCAAATCAAGCACTGATAAAACTTCAAATGGCCCTAACTTCTATACGGTGCGTCCTAGACCTATCAAAGTTTGCAACATACAAATGCTTGTAACTTTTCACTAGAGCTTCATAAAACCTTGAAATTTTGTAACAATAAAGTACTCGAGCCTCTTGTCAATTTAAGCTATCGCTCAAAGCTATTGTACCCTTGAGTCCCAAATCAAACACTGATAAAACTTCAAATGGCCCTAACTTCTATACGGTACGTCCTACACCTATAAAATTTTGAAACATACAAATGCTTGTAACTTTTTACTGGAGCGTCATAAACCCTTGAAATTTTGTAACAATACAGTACTTGAGCCATTTGTCAATTTAAGCTATCGCTCAAAGCTATGCTACCCTTGAGACCCAAATCAAACACTGATAAAACTTCAAATAGCCCTAACTTCTATACGGTACGTCCTACACCTATCAAAGTTTGCAACATACAAATGCTTGTAACTTTTTACTGGAGCGTCATAAGACCTTGAAATTTTGTAGCAATAAAGTACTCGAGCCTCTTGTCAATTTAAGCTATCGCTCAAAGCTATGCTACCATTGAGTCCCAAATCAAACACTGATAAAACTTCAAATGGCCCTAACTTTTATACGGTACGTGCTACACCTATCAAAGTTTGCAACATACAAATGCTTGTAACTTTTTACTGGAGCGTCGTAAGACCTTGAAATTTTGTAACAATAAAGTACTCGAGCCTCTTGTCAATTTAAGATATCGCTCAAAGCTTTGCTACCCTTGAGTCCCAAATCAAACACTGATAAAACTTCAAATGGCCCTAACTTCTATACGGTGCGTCCTACACTTATCAAAGTTTGCAACATACAAATGCTTGTAACTTTTCACTGGAGCTTCATAAAACCTTGAAATTTTGTAACAAAAAAGTTCTCGAGCCTCTTGTCAATTTAAGCCATCGCTCAAAGCTATGCTACCCTTGAGTCCCAAATCAAGCACTGATAAAACTTCAAACGGCCCTAACTTCTATACGGTGCGTCCTACACCTATCAAAGTTTGCAACATACAAATGCTTGTAACTTTTCACTAGAGCTTCATAAAACCTTGAAATTTTGTAACAAAAAAGTACTCGAGCCTCTTGTCAATTTAAGCTATCGCTCAAAGCTATGCTACCCTTGAGTCCCAAATCAAACACTAATAAAACTTCAAACGGCCCTTACTTCTATACGGTACGTCCTACACCTATCAAAGTTTGCAACATACAAATGCTTGTAACTTTTTACTGGAGCGTCATAAAACCTTGAAATTTTGTAACAATAAAGTACTCGAGCCTCTTGTCAATTTAAGCCATCGCTCAAAGCTATGCTGCCCTTGAGTCCCAAATCAAACAATAATAAAACTTCAAATGGCCCTAACTTCTATACGGTACGTCCTACACCTATCAAAGTTTGCAACATACAAATGCTTGTAACTTTTTACTGGAGCGTCATAAGACCTTGAAATTTTGTAGCAATAAAGTACTCGAGCCTCTTGTCAATTTAAGCTATCGCTCAAAGCTATGCTACCATTGAGTCCCAAATCAAACACTGATAAAACTTCAAATGGCCCTAACTTTTATACGGTACGTGCTACACCTATCAAAGTTTGCAACATACAAATGCTTGTAACTTTTTACTGGAGCGTCGTAAGACCTTGAAATTTTGTAACAATAAAGTACTCGAGCCTCTTGTCAATTTAAGATATCGCTCAAAGCTTTGCTACCCTTGAGTCCCAAATCAAACACTGATAAAACTTCAAATGGCCCTAACTTCTATACGGTGCGTCCTACACTTATCAAAGTTTGCAACATACAAATGCTTGTAACTTTTCACTGGAGCTTCATAAAACCTTGAAATTTATTAACAAAAAAGTACTCGAGCCTCTTGTCAATTTAAGCCATCGCTCAAAGCTATGCTACCCTTGAGTCCCAAATCAAGCACTGATAAAACTTCAAATGACCCTAACTTCTATACGGTGCGTCCTACACCTATCAAAGTTTGCAACATACAAATGCTTGTAACTTTTCACTAGAGCTTCATAAAACCTTGAAATTTTGTAACAAAAAAGTACTCGAGCCTCTTGTCAATTTAAGCTATCGCTCAAAGCTATGCTACCCTTGAGTCCTAAATCAAACACTGATAAAACTTCAAATGGCCCTAACTTTTATACGGTACGTCCTACACCTATCAAATTTTGCAACATACAAATGCGTGTAACTTTTTACTGGAGCGTCATAAAACCTTGAAATTTTGTAACAATAAAGTACTTGAGCCTCTTGTCAATTTAAGATATCGCTCAAAGCTATGCTACCCTTGAGTCCCAAATCAAACACTGATAAAACTTCAAATGGCCCTAACTTTTATACGGTACGTCCTACACCTATCAAATTTTGCAACATACAAATGCGTGTAACTTTTTACTGGAACGTCATAAAACCTTGAAATTTTTTAACAGTAAAGTACTCGAGCATCTTGTCAATTTAAGTTATCGCTCAAAGCTATGCTACCCTTGAGACCCAAATCAAACACTGATAAAACTTCAAATAGCCCTAACTTCTATACAGTACGTCCTACACCTATCAAAGTTTGCAACATACAAATGCTTGTAACTTTTTACTGGAGCGTCATAAAACCTTGAAATTTTTTAACAGTAACGTTCTCGAGCATCTTGTCAATTTAAGTTATCGCTCAAAGCTATGCTACCCTTGAGTCCCAAATCAAACACTGATAAAAATTCAAATGGCCCTAACTTCTATACGGTACGTCCTACACCTATCAAAATTTGCAACATACAAATGCTTGTAACTTTTTACTGGAGCGTCATAAAACCTTGAACTTTTGTAACAATAAAGTATTCGAGCCTCTTGTCAATTTAAGCCATCGCTCAAAGCTATGCTACCCTTGAGTCCCAAATCAAACAATGATAAAACTTCAAATGGCCCTAAGTTCTATACGGTACGTCCTACACCTATCAAATTTTGCAACATACAAATGCTTGTAACTTTTTACTGGAGCGTCATAAAACCTTGAAATTTTGTAACAATAAAGTACTTGAGCCATTTGTCAATTTAAGCTATCGCTCAAAGCTATGCTACCCTTGAGTCCCAAATCAAACACTGATAAAACTTCAAATAGCCCTAACTTCTATACAGTACGTCCTACACCTATCAAAGTTTGCAACATACAAATGCTTGTAACTTTTTACTGGAGCGTCATAAAACCTTGAAATTTTGTAACAATAAAGTACTCGAGCTTCTTGTCAATTTAAGCTATCGCTCAAAGCTATGGCACCCTTGAGTCCCAAATCAAACACTGATAAAACTTCAAATGGCCCTAACTTTTATACGGTACGTGCTACACCTATCAAAGTTTGCAACATACAAATGCTTGTAACTTTTTACTGGAGCGTCATAAAACCTTGAAATTTTTTAACAGTAAAGTACTCGAGCATCTTGTCAATTTAAGTTATCGCTCAAATCTATGCTACCCTTGAGTCCCAAATCAAACACTGATAAAAATTCAAATGGCCCTAACTTCTATACGGTACGTCCTACACCTATCAAAATTTGCAACATACAAATGCTTGTAACTTTTTACTGGAGTGTCATAAAAGCTTGAAATTTTGTAACAATAAAGTACTCGAGCCTCTTGTCAATTTAAGCCATCGCTCAAAGCGATGCTACCCTTGAGTCCCAAATCAAATACTGATAAAATTTCAAATGGCCCCAACTTCTATACGGTACGTCCCACACCTATCAAAGTTTGCAACATACAAATGCTTGTAACTTTTTACTGGAGCGTCATAAGACCTTGAAATTTTGTAACAATAAAGTACTCGAGCCTCTTGTCAATTTAAGCTATCGCTCAAAGCTATGCTACCCTTGAGTCCCAAATCAAACGCTGATAAAACTTCAAATGACCCTAACTTCTATACGGTACGTTCTACAGCTTTAAAGTTTGCAACATACAAATGCTTGTAACTTTTTACTGGAGCGTCATAAAACCTTGAAATTTTGTAACAATAAAGTATTCGAGCCTCTTGTCAATTTAAGCCATCGCTCAAAGCTATGCTACCCTTAAATCCCAAATCAAACAACGATAAAACTTCAAAGGGCCCTAACTTCTATACGGTACGTCCTACACCTATCAAAGTTTGCAACATACAAATGCTTGTAACTTTTTACTGGAGCGTCCTAAGACCTTGAAATTTTGTAACAATAAAGTACTCGAGCCTCTTGTCAATTTAAGCTATCGCTCAAAGCTATGCTACCCTTGAGTCCCAAATCAAACACTGAGAAAACTTCAAACGGCCCTAACTTCTATACTGTACGTTCTACACCTTTCAAAGTTTGCAACATACAAATGTTTGTAACTTTTTACTGGAGCGTCATAAAACCTTGAAATTTTGTAACAATAAAGTATTCGAGCCTCTTGTCAATTTAAGCCATCGCTCAAAGCTATGCTACCCTTAAATCCCAAATCAAACAACGATAAAACTTCAAAGGGCCCTAACTTCTATACGGTACGTCCTACACCTATCAAAGTTTGCAACATACAAATGCTTGTAACTTTTTACTGGAGCGTCCTAAGACCTTGAAATTTTGTAACAATAAAGTACTCGAGCCTCTTGTCAATTTAAGCTATCGCTCAAAGCTATGCTACCCTTGAGTCCCAAATCAAACACTGAGAAAACTTCAAACGGCCCTAACTTCTATACTGTACGTTCTACACCTTTCAAAGTTTGCAACATACAAATGCTTGTAACTTTTTACTGGAGCGTCGTAAGACCTTGAAATTTTGTAACAATAAAGTACTCGAGCCTCTTGTCAATTTAAGATATCGCTCAAAGCTTTGCTACCCTTGAGTCCCAAATCAAACACTGATAAAACTTCAAATGGCCCTAACTTCTATACGGTGCGTCCTACACTTATCAAAGTTTGCAACATACAAATGCTTGTAACTTTTCACTGGAGCTTCATAAAACCTTGAAATTTTGTAACAAAAAAGTACTCGAGCCTCTTGTCAATTTAAGCCATCGCTCAAAGCTATGCTACCCTTGAGTCCCAAATCAAGCACTGATAAAACTTCAAATGGCCCTAACTTCTATACGGTGCGTCCTACACCTATCAAAGTTTGCAACATACAAATGCTTGTAACTTTTCACTAGAGCTTCATAAAACCTTGAAATTTTGTAACAATAAAGTACTCGAGCTTCTTGTCAATTTAAGCTATCGCTCAAAGCTATGGCACCCTTGAGTCCCAAATCAAACACTGATAAAACTTCAAATGGCCCTAACTTTTATACGGTACGTGCTACACCTATCAAAGTTTGCAACATACAAATGCTTGTAACTTTTTACTGGAGCGTCATAAAACCTTGAAATTTTTTAACAGTAAAGTACTCGAGCATCTTGTCAATTTAAGTTATCGCTCAAATCTATGCTACCCTTGAGTCCCAAATCAAACACTGATAAAAATTCTAATGGCCCTAACTTCTATACGGTACGTCCTACACCTATCAAAATTTGCAACATACAAATGCTTGTAACTTTTTACTGGAGTGTCATAAAAGCTTGAAATTTTGTAACAATAAAGTACTCGAGCCTCTTGTCAATTTAAGCCATCGCTCAAAGCGATGCTACCCTTGAGTCCCAAATCAAATACTGATAAAATTTCAAATGGCCCCAACTTCTATACGGTACGTCCCACACCTATCAAAGTTTGCAACGTACAAATGCTTGTAACTTTTTACTGGAGCGTCATAAGACTTTGAAATTTTGTAACAATAAAGTACTCGAGCCTCTTGTCAATTTAAGCTATCGCTCAAAGCTATGCTACCCTTGAGTCCCAAATCAAACGCTGATAAAACTTCAAATGACCCTAACTTCTATACGGTACGTTCTACAGCTTTAAAGTTTGCAACATACAAATGCTTGTAACTTTTTACTGGAGCGTCATAAAACCTTGAAATTTTGTAACAATAAAGTATTCGAGCCTCTTGTCAATTTAAGCCATCGCTCAAAGCTATGCTACCCTTAAATCCCAAATCAAACAACGATAAAACTTCAAAGGGCCCTAACTTCTATACGGTACGTCCTACACCTATCAAAGTTTGCAACATACAAATGCTTGTAACTTTTTACTGGAGCGTCCTAAGACCTTGAAATTTTGTAACAATAAAGTACTCGAGCCTCTTGTCAATTTAAGCTATCGCTCAAAGCTATGCTACCCTTGAGTCCCAAATCAAACACTGAGAAAACTTCAAACGGCCCTAACTTCTATACTGTACGTTCTACACCTTTCAAAGTTTGCAACATACAAATGCTTGTAACTTTTTACTGGAGCGTCATAAGACCTTGAAATTTTGTAACAATAAGGTACTCGAGCCTCTTGTCAATTTAAGCTATCGCTCAAAGATATGCTACCCTTGAGTCCCAAATCAAACACTGATAAAACTTCAAATGCCCCTAACTTCTCTACGGTACGTTCTACACCTTTCAAAGTTTGCAACATATAAATGCTTGTAACTTTTTACTGGAGCGTCATAAAACCTTGAAATTTTGTAACAATAAAGTACTCGAGCTTCTTGTCAATTTAAGCTATCGCTCAAAGCTATGGCACCCTTGAGTCCCAAATCAAACACTGATAAAACTTCAAATGGCCCTAACTTTTATACGGTACGTGCTACACCTATCAAAGTTTGCAACATACAAATGCTTGTAACTTTTTACTGGAGCGTCATAAAACCTTGAAATTTTTTAACAGTAAAGTACTCGAGCATCTTGTCAATTTAAGTTATCGCTCAAATCTATGCTACCCTTGAGTCCCAAATCAAACACTGATAAAAATTCAAATGGCCCTAACTTCTATACGGTACGTCCTACACCTATCAAAATTTGCAACATACAAATGCTTGTAACTTTTTACTGGAGTGTCATAAAAGCTTGAAATTTTGTAACAATAAAGTATTCGAGCCTCTTGTCAATTTAAGCCATCGCTCAAAGCGATGCTACCCTTGAGTCCCAAATCAAATACTGATAAAACTTCAAATGGCCCCAACTTCTATACGGTACGTCCCACACCTATCAAAGTTTGCAACATACAAATGCTTGTAACTTTTTACTGGAGCGTCCTAAGACCTTGAAATTTTGTAACAATAAAGTACTCGAGCCTCTTGTCAATTTAAGCTATCGCTCAAAGCTATGCTACCCTTGAGTCCCAAATCAAACACTGAGAAAACTTCAAACGGCCCTAACTTCTATACTGTACGTTCTACACCTTTCAAAGTTTGCAACATACAAATGCTTGTAACTTTTTACTGGAGCGTCATAAAACCTTGAAATTTTGTAACAATAAAGTATTCGAGCCTCTTGTCAATTTAAGCCATCGCTCAAAGCTATGCTACCCTTGAGTCCCAAATCAAACAATGATAAAACTTCAAATGGCCCTAACTTCTATACGGTACGTCCTACACCTATCAAAGTTTGCAACATACAAATGCTTGTAACTTTTTACTGGAGCGTCCTAAGACCTTGAAATTTTGTAACAATAAAGTACTCGAGCCTCTTGTCAATTTAAGCTATCGCTCAAACCTATGCTACCCTTGAGTCCCAAATCAAACACTGATAAAACTTCAAATGGCCCTAACTTCTATACGGTACGTTCTACACCTTTCAAAGTTTGCAACATACAAATGCTTCTAACTTTTTACTGGAGCGTCATAAAACCTTGAAATTTTGTAACAATAAAGTACTCGAGCCTCTTGCCAATTTAAGCTATCGCTCAAAGCTATGCTACCCTTGAGTCCCAAATCAAACACTGAGAAAACTTCATATGGCCCTGACTTCTATACGGTACGTCCTACACCTATCAAAGTTTGCAACACACAAATGCCTGTAACTTTTTACTGGAGCGTCATAAGACCTTGAAATTTTGTAACAATAAAGTACTCGAGCCTCTTGTCAATTTAAGCTATTGCTCAAAGCTATGCTACCGTTGAGTCCCAAATCAAACACTGATAAAACTTCAAATGGCCCTAACTTCTATACGGTACGTCCTATACCTATCAACGTTTGCACCATACAAATGCTTGTAACTTTTTACTGGAGCGTCCTAAAACCTTGAAATTTTGTAACAATAAAGTACTCGAGCCACTTGTCAATTTAAGTTATCGCTCAAAGCTATGCTAGCCTTGAGTCTCAAATCAAACACTGATAAAACTTCAAATGGCCCTTACTTCTATACGGTACATCCTACACCTATCTAAGTTTGCATTATACAAATGCTTGTAACTTTTTACTGGAGCGTCATAAAACCTTGAAATTTTTTAACAGTAAAGTACTCGAGCATCTTGTCAATTTAAGTTATCGCTCAAAGCTATGCTACCCTTGAGTCCCAAATCAAACACTGATAAAACTTCAAATGGCTCTAACTTCTATACCGTACGTCCTACACTATTAAAATTTGCAACATACAAATGCTTGTAACTTTTTACTGGTGCGTCATAAAACCTTCAAATTTTGTAACAATAAAGTACTCAAGCCTCTTGTCAATTTAAGTTATCGCTCAAGGCTATGCTACCCTTGAGTCCCAAATCAAACACTGATAAAACTTCAAATGGCCCTAACTTCTATACGGTACGTTCTACACCTTTCAAAGTTTGCAACATACAAATGCTTGTAACTTTTTACTGGAGCGTCATAAAATCTTGAAATTTTGTAACAATAAAGTACTCGAGCCTCTTGTCAATTCAAGCTATCGCTGAAAGCTATGCTACCCTTGAGTCCCAAATCAAACACTGAGAAAACTTCAAATGGCCCTAACTTCTATACGGTACGTCCTACACCTATCAAAGTTTGCAACATACAAATGCTTGTAACTTTTTACTGGAGCGTCATAAAACCTTGAAATTTTTTAACAGTAAAGTACTCGAGCAACTTGTCAATTTAAGTTATCGCTCAAATCTATGCTACCCTTGAGTCCCAAATCAAACACTGGTAAAAATTCAAATGGCCCTAACTTCTATACGGTACGTCCTACACCTATCAAAATTTGCAACATACAAATGCTTGTAACTTTTTACTGGAGTGTCATAAAAGCTTGAAATTTTGTAACAATAAAGTACTCGAGCCTCTTGTCAATTTAAGCCATCGCTCAAAGCGATGCTACCCTTGAGTCCCAAATCAAATACTGATAAAACTTCAAATGGCCCCAACTTCTATACGGTACGTCCCACACCTATCAAAGTTTGCAACATACAAATGCTTGTAACTTTTTACTGGAGCGTCATAAGACCTTGAAATTTTGTAACAATAAAGTACTCGAGCCTCTTGTCAATTTAAGCTATCGCTCAAAGCTATGCTACCCTTGAGTCCCAAATCAAACGCTGATAAAACTTCAAATGACCCTAACTTCTATACGGTACATTCTACACCTTTAAAGTTTGCAACATACAAATGCTTGTAACTTTTTACTGGAGCGTCATAAAACCTTGAAATTTTGTAACAATAAAGTACTCGAGCCTCTTGTCAATTTAAGTTATCGCTCAAAGCTATGCTACCCTTGAGTCCCAAATCAAACACTGAGAAAACTTCAAACGGCCCTAACTTCTATACTGTACGTTCTACACCTTTCAAAGTTTGCAACATACAAATGCTTGTAACTTTTTACTGGAGCGTCATAAAACCTTGAAATTTTGTAACAATAAAGTACTCGAGCCTCTTGTCAATTTAAGCTATCGCTCAAAGCTATGCTACCCTTGAGTCCCAAATTAAACACTGATAAAACTTCAAATGGCCCTAACTTCTATACGGTACATTCTACACCTTTCAAAGTTTGCAACATACAAATGCTTCTAACTTTTTACTGGAGCGTCATAAAACCTTGAAATTTTGTAACAATAAAGTACTCGAGCCTCTTGTCAATTTAAGCTATCGCTCAAAGCTATGCTACCCTTGAGTCCCAAATCAAACACTGAGAAAACTTCATATGGCCCTGACTTCTATACGGTACGTCCTACACCTATCAAAGTTTGCAACACACAAATGCCTGTAACTTTTTACTGGAGCGTCATAAGACCTTGAAATTTTGTAACAATAAAGTACTCGAGCCTCTTGTCAATTTAAGCTATTGCTCAAAGCTATGCTACCGTTGAGTCCCAAATCAAACACTGATAAAACTTCAAATGGCCCTAACTTCTATACGGTACGTCCTATACCTATCAACGTTTGCACCATACAAATGCTTGTAACTTTTTACTGGAGCGTCCTAAAACCTTGAAATTTTGTAACAATAAAGTACTCGAGCCACTTGTCAATTTAAGTTATCGCTCAAAGCTATGCTAGCCTTGAGTCTCAAATCAAACACTGATAAAACTTCAAATGGCCCTTACTTCTATACGGTACATCCTACACCTATCTAAGTTTGCATTATACAAATGCTTGTAACTTTTTACTGGAGCGTCATAAAACCTTGAAATTTTTTAACAGTAAAGTACTCGAGCATCTTGTCAATTTAAGTTATCGCTCAAAGCTATGCTACCCTTGAGTCCCAAATCAAACACTGATAAAACTTCAAATGGCTCTAACTTCTATACCGTACGTCCTACACTATCAAAATTTGCAACATACAAATGCTTGTAACTTTTTACTGGTGCGTCATAAAACCTTCAAATTTTGTAACAATAAAGTACTCAAGCCTCTTGTCAATTTAAGTTATCGCTCAAGGCTATGCTACCCTTGAGTCCCAAATCAAACACTGATAAAACTTCAAATGGCCCTAACTTCTATACGGTACGTTCTACACCTTTCAAAGTTTGCAACATACAAATGCTTGTAACTTTTTACTGGAGCGTCATAAAATCTTGAAATTTTGTAACAATAAAGTACTCGAGCCTCTTGTCAATTCAAGCTATCGCTGAAAGCTATGCTACCCTTGAGTCCCAAATCAAACACTGAGAAAACTTCAAATGGCCCTAACTTCTATACGGTACGTCCTACACCTATCAAAGTTTGCAACATACAAATGCTAACTTCTATACGGTACGTCCTACACCTATCAAAGTTTGCAACATACAAATGCTTGTAACTTTTTACTGGAGCGTCATAAAACCTTGAAATTTTTTAACAGTAAAGTACTCGAGCATCTTGTCAATTTAAGTTATCGCTCAAATCTATGCTACCCTTGAGTCCCAAATCAAACACTGATAAAAATTCAAATGGCCCTAACTTCTATACGGTACGTCCTACACCTATCAAAATTTGCAACATACAAATGCTTGTAACTTTTTACTGGAGTGTCATAAAAGCTTGAAATTTTGTAACAATAAAGTACTCGAGCCTCTTGTCAATTTAAGCCATCGCTCAAAGCGATGCTACCCTTGAGTCCCAAATCAAATACTGATAAAACTTCAAATGGCCCCAACTTCTATACGGTACGTCCCACACCTATCAAAGTTTGCAACATACAAATGCTTGTAACTTTTTACTGGAGCGTCATAAGACCTTGAAATTTTGTAACAATAAAGTGCTCGAGCCTCTTGTCAATTTAAGCTATCGCTCAAAGCTATGCTACCCTTGAGTCCCAAATCAAACGCTGATAAAACTTCAAATGACCCTAACTTCTATACGGTACGTTCTACACCTTTAAAGTTTGCAACATACAAATGCTTGTAACTTTTTACTGGAGCGTCATAAAACCTTGAAATTTTGTAACAATAAAGTACTCGAGCCTCTTGTCAATTTAAGCTATCGCTCAAATCTATGCTACCCTTGAGTCCCAAATCAAACACTGAGAAAACTTCAAACGGCCGTAACTTCTATACTGTACGTTCTACACCTTTCAAAGTTTGCAACATACAAATGCTTGTAACTTTTTACTCGAGCGTCATAAAACCTTGAAATTTTGTAACAATAAAGTATTCGAGCCTCTTGTCAATTTAAGCCATCGCTCAAAGCTATGCTACCCTTGAGTCCCAAATCAAACAATGATAAAACTTCAAATGGCCCTAACTTCTATACGGTACGTCCTACACCTATCGAAGTTTGCAACATACAAATGCTTGTAACTTTTTACTGGAGCGTTCTAAGACCTTGAAATTTTGTAACAATAAAGTACTCGAGCCTCTTGTCAATTTAAGCTATCGCTCAAAGCTATGCTACCCTTGAGTCCCAAATCAAACACTGATAAAACTTCAAATGGCCCTAACTTCTATACGGTACGTTCTACACCTTTCAAAGTTTGCAACATACAAATGCTTCTAACTTTTTACTGGAGCGTCATAAAACCTTGAAATTTTGTAACAATAAAGTACTCGAGCCTCTTGTCAATTTAAGCTATCGCTCAAAGCTATGATACCCTTGAGTCCCAAATCAAACACTGAGAAAACTTCATATGGCCCTGACTTCTATACGGTACGTCCTACACCTATCAAAGTTAGCAACACACAAATGCCTGTAACTTTTTACTGGAGCGTCATAAGACCTTGAAATTTTGTAACAATAAAGTACTCGAGCCTCTTGTCAATTTAAGCTATCGCTCAAAGCTATGCTACCCTTGAGTCCCAAATCAAACGCTGATAAAACTTCAAATGACCCTAACTTCTATACGGTACATTCTACACCTTTAAAGTTTGCAACATACAAATGCTTGTAACTTTTTACTGGAGCGTCATAAAACCTTGAAATTTTGTAACAATAAAGTACTCGAGCCTCTTGTCAATTTAAGCTATCGCTCAAAGCTATGCTACCCTTGAGTCCCAAATCAAACACTGAGAAAACTTCAAACGGCCCTAACTTCTATACTGTACGTTCTACACCTTTCAAAGTTTGCAACATACAAATGCTTGTAACTTTTTACTGGAGCGTCATAAAACCTTGAAATTTTGTAACAATAAAGTACTCGAGCCTCTTGTCAATTTAAGCTATCGCTCAAAGCTATGCTACCCTTGAGTCCCAAATTAAACACTGATAAAACTTCAAATGGCCCTAACTTCTATACGGTACGTTCTACACCTTTCAAAGTTTGCAACATACAAATGCTTCTAACTTTTTACTGGAGCGTCATAAAACCTTGAAATTTTGTAACAATAAAGTACTCGAGCCTCTTGTCAATTTAAGCTATCGCTCAAAGCTATGCTACCCTTGAGTCCCAAATCAAACACTGAGAAAACTTCATATGGCCCTGACTTCTATACGGTACGTCCTACACCTATCAAAGTTTGCAACACACAAATGCCTGTAACTTTTTACTGGAGCGTCATAAGACCTTGAAATTTTGTAACAATAAAGTACTCGAGCCTCTTGTCAATTTAAGCTATTGCTCAAAGCTATGCTACCGTTGAGTCCCAAATCAAACACTGATAAAACTTCAAATGGCCCTAACTTCTATACGGTACGTCCTATACCTATCAACGTTTGCACCATACAAATGCTTGTAACTTTTTACTGGAGCGTCCTAAAACCTTGAAATTTTGTAACAATAAAGTACTCGAGCCAGTTGTCAATTTAAGTTATCGCTCAAAGCTATGCTAGCCTTGAGTCTCAAATCAAACACTGATAAAACTTCAAATGGCCCTTACTTCTATACGGTACATCCTACACCTATCTAAGTTTGCATTATACAAATGCTTGTAACTTTTTACTGGAGCGTCATAAAACCTTGAAATTTTTTAACAGTAAAGTACTCGAGCATCTTGTCAATTTAAGTTATCGCTCAAAGCTATGCTACCCTTGAGTCCCAAATCAAACACTGATAAAACTTCAAATGGCTCTAACTTCTATACCGTACGTCCTACACTATCAAAATTTGCAACATACAAATGCTTGTAACTTTTTACTGGTGCGTCATAAAACCTTCAAATTTTGTAACAATAAAGTACTCAAGCCTCTTGTCAATTTAAGTTATCGCTCAAGGCTATGCTACCCTTGAGTCCCAAATCAAACACTGAGAAAACTTCAAACGGCCCTAACTTCTATACTGTACGTTCTACACCTTTCAAAGTTTGCAACATACAAATGCTTGTAACTTTTTACTGGAGCGTCATAAAACCTTGAAATTTTGTAACAATAAAGTATTCGAGCCTCTTGTCAATTTAAGCCATCGCTCAAAGCTATGCTACCCTTGAGTCCCAAATCAAACAATGATAAAACTTCAAATGGCCCTAACTTCTATACGGTACGTCCTACACCTATCAAAGTTTGCAACATACAAATGCTTGTAACTTTTTACTGGAGCGTCCTAAGACCTTGAAATTTTGTAACAATAAAGTACTCGAGCCTCTTGTCAATTTAAGCTATCGCTCAAAGCTATGCTACCCTTGAGTCCCAAATCAAACACTGATAAAACTTCAAATGGCCCTAACTTCTATACGGTACGTTCTACACCTTTCAAAGTTTGCAACATACAAATGCTTCTAACTTTTTACTGGAGCGTCATAAAACTTTGAAATTTTGTAACAATAAAGTACTCGAGCCTCTTGTCAATTTAAGCTATCGCTCAAAGCTATGCTACCCTTGAGTCCCAAATCAAACACTGAGAAAACTTCATATGGCCCTGACTTCTATACGGTACGTCCTACACCTATCAAAGTTTGCAACACACAAATGCCTGTAACTTTTTACTGGAGCGTCATAAGACCTTGAAATTTTGTAACAATAAAGTACTCGAGCCTCTTGTCAATTTAAGCTATTGCTCAAAGCTATGCTACCGTTGAGTCCCAAATCAAACACTGATAAAACTTCAAATGGCCCTAACTTCTATACGGTACGTCCTATACCTATCAACGTTTGCACCATACAAATGCTTGTAACTTTTTACTGGAGCGTCCTAAAACCTTGAAATTTTGTAACAATAAAGTACTCGAGCCACTTGTCAATTTAAGTTATCGCTCAAAGCTATGCTAGCCTTGAGTCTCAAATCAAACACTGATAAAACTTCAAATGGCCCTTACTTCTATACGGTACATCCTACACCTATCTAAGTTTGCATTATACAAATGCTTGTAACTTTTTACTGGAGCGTCATAAAACCTTGAAATATTTTAACAGTAAAGTACTCGAGCATCTTGTCAATTTAAGTTATCGCTCAAAGCTATGCTACCCTTGAGTCCCAAATCAAACACTGATAAAACTTCAAATGGCTCTAACTTCTATACCGTACGTCCTACACTATCAAAATTTGCAACATACAAATGCTTGTAACTTTTTACTGGTGCGTCATAAATCCTTCAAATTTTGTAACAATAAAGTACTCAAGCCTCTTGTCAATTTAAGTTATCGCTCAAGGCTATGCTACCCTTGAGTCCCAAATCAAACACTGATAAAACTTCAAATGGCCCTAACTTCTATACGGTACGTTCTACACCTTTCAAAGTTTGCAACATACAAATGCTTGTAACTTTTTACTGGAGCGTCATAAAATCTTGAAATTTTGTAACAATAAAGTACTCGAGCCTCTTGTCAATTCAAGCTATCGCTGAAAGCTATGCTACCCTTGAGTCCCAAATCAAACACTGAGAAAACTTCAAATGGCCCTAACTTCTATACGGTACGTCCTACACCTATCAAAGTTTGCAACATACAAATGCTTGTAACTTTTTACTGGAGCGTCATAAAACCTTGAAATTTTTTAACAGTAAAGTACTCGAGCATCTTGTCAATTTAAGTTATCGCTCAAATCTATGCTACCCTTGAGTCCCAAATCAAACACTGATAAAAATTCAAATGGCCCTAACTTCTATACGGTACATCCTACACCTATCAAAATTTGCAACATACAAATGCTTGTAACTTTTTACTGGAGTGTCATAAAAGCTTGAAATTTTGTAACAATAAAGTACTCGAGCCTCTTGTCAATTTAAGCCATCGCTCAAAGCGATGCTACCCTTGAGTCCCAAATCAAATACTGATAAATCTTCAAATGGCCCCAACTCCTATACGGTACGTCCCACACCTATCAAAGTTTGCAACATACAAATGCTTGTAACTTTTTACTGGAGCGTCATAAGACCTTGAAATTTTGTAACAATAAAGTACTCGAGCCTCTTGTCAATTTAAGCTATCGCTCAAAGCTATGCTACCCTTGAGTCCCAAATCAAACGCTGATAAAACTTCAAATGACCCTAACTTCTATACGGTACGTTCTACACCTTTAAAGTTTGCAACATACAAATGCTTGTAACTTTTTACTGGAGCGTCATAAAACCTTGAAATTTTGTAACAATAAAGTATTCGAGCCTCTTGTCAATTTAAGCCATCGCTCAAAGCTATGCTACCCTTAAATCCCAAATCAAACAATGATAAAACTTCAAAGGGCCCTAACTTCTATACGGTACGTCCTACACCTATCAAAGTTTGCAACATACAAATGCTTGTAACTTTTTACTGGAGCGTCCTAAGACCTTGAAATTTTGTAACAATAAAGTACTCGAGCCTCTTGTCAATTTAAGCTATCGCTCAAAGCTATGCTACCCTTGAGTCCCAAATCAAACACTGAGAAAACTTCAAACGGCCCTAACTTCTATACTGTACGTTCTACACCTTTCAAAGTTTGCAACATACAAATGCTTGTAACTTTTTACTGGAGCGTCATAAAACCTTGAAATTTTGTAACAATAAAGTATTCGAGCCTCTTGTCAATTTAAGCCATCGCTCAAAGCTATGCTACCCTTGAGTCCCAAATCAAACAATGATAAAACTTCAAATGGCCCTAACTTCTATACGGTACGTCCTACACCTATCAAAGTTTGCAACATACAAATGCTTGTAACTTTTTACTGGAGCGTCCTAAGACCTTGAAATTTTGTAACAATAAAGTACTCGAGCCTCTTGTCAATTTAAGCTATCGCTCAAAGCTATGCTACCCTTGAGTCCCAAATCAAACACTGATAAAACTTCAAATAGCCCTAACTTCTATACGGTACGATCTACACCTTTCAAAGTTTGCAACATACAAATGCTTGTAACTTTTTACTGGAGCGTCATAAAACCTTGAAATTTTGTAACAATAAAGTACTCGAGCCTCTTGTCAATTTAAGCTATCGCTCAAAGCTATGCTACCCTTGAGTCCCAAATCAAACACTGAGAAAACTTCATATGGCCCTGACTTCTATACGGTACGTCCTACACCTATCAAAGTTTGCAACACACAAATGCCTGTAACTTTTTACTGGAGCGTCATAAGACCTTGAAATTTTGTAACAATAAAGTACTCGAGCCTCTTGTCAATTTAAGCTATTGCTCAAAGCTATGCTACCGTTGAGTCCCAAATCAAACACTGATAAAACTTCAAATGGCCCTAACTTCTATACGGTACGTCCTATACCTATCAACGTTTGCACCATACAAATGCTTGTAACTTTTTACTGGAGCGTCCTAAAACCTTGAAATTTTGTAACAATAAAGTACTCGAGCCTCTTGTCAATTTAAGTTATCGCTCAAAGCTATGCTAGCCTTGAGTCTCAAATCAAACACTGATAAAACTTCAAATGGCCCTTACTTCTATACGGTACATCCTACACGTATCTAAGTTTGCATTATACAAATGCTTGTAACTTTTTACTGGAGCGTCATAAAACCTTGAAATTTTGTAACAATAAAGTATTCGAGCCTCTTGTCAATTTAAGCCATCGCTCAAAGCTATGCTACCCTTGAGTCCCAAATCAAACAATGATAAAACTTCAAATGGCCCTAACTTCTATACGGTACGTCCTACACCTATCAAAGTTTGCAACATACAAATGCTTGTAACTTTTTACTGGAGCGTCCTAAGACCTTGAAATTTTGTAACAATAAAGTACTCGAGCCTCTTGTCAATTTAAGCTATCGCTCAAAGCTATGCTACCCTTGAGTCCCAAATCAAACACTGATAAAACTTCAAATAGCCCTAACTTCTATACGGTACGATCTACACCTTTCAAAGTTTGCAACATGCAAATGCTTGTAACTTTTTACTGGAGCGTCATAAAACCTTGAAATTTTGTAGCAATAAAGTACTCGAGCCTCTTGTCAATTTAAGCTATCGCTCAAAGCTATGCTACCCTTGAGTCCCAAATCAAACACTGAGAAAACTTCATATGGCCCTGACTTCTATACGGTACGTCCTACACCTATCAAAGTTTGCAACACACAAATGCCTGTAACTTTTTACTGGAGCGTCATAAGACCTTGAAATTTTGTAACAATAAAGTACTCGAGCCTCTTGTCAATTTAAGCTATTGCTCAAAGCTATGCTACCGTTGAGTCCCAAATCAAACACTGATAAAACTTCAAATGGCCCTAACTTCTATACGGTACGTCCTATACCTATCAACGTTTGCACCATACAAATGCTTGTAACTTTTTACTGGAGCGTCCTAAAACCTTGAAATTTTGTAACAATAAAGTACTCGAGCCTCTTGTCAATTTAAGTTATCGCTCAAAGCTATGCTACCCTTGAGTCCCAAACCAAACACTGATAAAACTTCAAATGGCCCTTACTTCTATACGGTACGTCTTACACCTATCTAAGTTTGCAACATACAAATGCTTGTAACTTTTTACTGGAGCGTCATAAAACCTTGAAATTTTTTAACAGTAAAGTACTCAAGCATCTTGTGAATTTAAGTTATCGCTCAAAGCTATGCTACCCTTGAGTCCCAAATCAAACACTGATAAAACTTCAAAAGGCCCTAACTTCTATACCGTACGTCCTACACTATCAAAATTTGCAACATACAAATGATTGTAACTTTTTACTGGTGCGTCATAAAACCTTCAAATTTTGTAACAATAAAGTACTCAAGCCTCTTGTCAATTTAAGTTATCGCTCAAGGCTATGCTACCCTTGAGTCCCAAATCAAACACTGATAAAACTTCAAATGGCCCTAACTTCGATACGGTACGTCCTACACCTATCAAAGTTTGCAACATACAAATGCTTGTAACTTTTTACTGGAGCTTCATAAAACCTTGAAATTTTGTAACAATAAAGTACTCGAGCCTCTTGTCAATTTAAGCTATTGCTCAAAGCTATGCTACCGTTGAGTCCCAAATCAAACACTGATAAAACTTCAAATGGCCCTAACTTCGATACGGTACGTCCTACACCTATCAAAGTTTGCAACACACAAATGCCTGTAACTTTTTACTGGAGCGTCATAAGACCTTGAAATTTTGTAACAATAAAGTACTCGAGCCTCTTGTCAATTTAAGCTATTGCTCAAAGCTATGCTACCGTTGAGTCCCAAATCAAACACTGATAAAACTTCAAATGGCCCTAACTTCTATACGGTACGTCCTATACCTATCAACGTTTGCACCATACAAATGCTTGTAACTTTTTACTGGAGCGTCCTAAAACCTTGAAATTTTGTAACAATAAAGTACTCGAGCCACTTGTCAATTTAAGTTATCGCTCAAAGCTATGCTAGCCTTGAGTCTCAAATCAAACACTGATAAAACTTCAAATGGCCCTTACTTCTATACGGTACATCCTACACCTATCTAAGTTTGCATTATACAAATGCTTGTAACTTTTTACTGGAGCGTCATAAAACCTTGAAATTTTTTAACAGTGAAGTACTCGAGCATCTTGTCAATTTAAGTTATCGCTCAAAGCTATGCTACCCTTGAGTCCCAAATCAAACACTGATAAAACTTCAAATGGCTCTAACTTCTATACCGTACGTCCTACACTATCAAAATTTGCAACATACAAATGCTTGTAACTTTTTACTGGTGCGTCATAAAACCTTCAAATTTTGTAACAATAAAGTACTCAAGCCTCTTGTCAATTTAAGTTATCGCTCAAGGCTATGCTACCCTTGAGTCCCAAATCAAACACTGATAAAACTTCAAATGGCCCTAACTTCTATACGGTACGTTCTACACCTTTCAAAGTTTGCAACATACAAATGCTTGTAACTTTTTACTGGAGCGTCATAAAATCTTGAAATTTTGTAACAATAAAGTACTCGAGCCTCTTGTCAATTCAAGCTATCGCTGAAAGCTATGCTACCCTTGAGTCCCAAATCAAACACTGAGAAAACTTCAAATGGCCCTAACTTCTATACGGTACGTCCTACACCTATCAAAATTTGCAACATACAAATGCTTGTAACTTTTTACTGGAGCGTCATAAAACCTTGAAATTTTTTAACAGTAAAGTACTCGAGCATCTTGTCAATTTAAGTTATCGCTCAAATCTATGCTACCCTTGAGTCCCAAATCAAACACTGATAAAAATTCAAATGGCCCTAACTTCTATACGGTACGTCCTACACCTATCAAAATTTGCAACATACAAATGCTTGTAACTTTTTACTGGAGTGTCATAAAAGCTTGAAATTTTGTAACAATAAAGTACTCGAGCCTCTTGTCAATTTAAGCCATCGCTCAAAGCGATGCTACCCTTGAGTCCCAAATCAAATACTGATAAAACTTCAAATGGCCCCAACTTCTATACGGTACGTCCCACACCTATCAAAGTTTGCAACATACAAATGCTTGTAACTTTTTACTGGAGCGTCATTAGACCTTGAAATTTTGTAACAATAAAGTACTCGAGCCTCTTGTCAATTTAAGCTATCGCTCAAAGCTATGCTACCCTTGAGTCCCAAATCAAACGCTGATAAAACTTCAAATAACTCTAACTTCTATACGGTACGTTCTACACCTTTAAAGTTTGCAACATACAAATGCTTGTAACTTTTTACTGGAGCGTCATAAAACCTTGAAATTTTGTAACAATAAAGTATTCGAGCCTCTTGTCAATTTAAGCCATCGCTCAAAGCTATGCTACCCTTAAATCCCAAATCAAACAATGATAAAACTTCAAAGGGCCCTAACTTCTATACGGTACGTCCTACACCTATCAAAGTTTGCAACATACAAATGCTTGTAACTTTTTACTGGAGCGTCCTAAGACCTTGAAATTTTGTAACAATAAAGTACTCGAGCCTCTTGTCAATTTAAGCTATCGCTCAAAGCTATGCTACCCTTGAGTCCCAAATCAAACACTGAGAAAACTTCAAACGGCCCTAACTTCTATACTGTACGTTCTACACCTTTCAAAGTTTGCAACATACAAATGCTTGTAACTTTTTACTGGAGCGTCATAAAACCTTGAAATTTTGTAACAATAAAGTATTCGAGCCTCTTGTCAATTTAAGCCATCGCTCAAAGCTATGCTACCCTTGAGTCCCAAATCAAACACTGATAAAACTTCAAATGGCCCTAACTTCTATACGGTACGTCCTACACCTATCAAAGTTTGCAACATACAAATGCTTGTAACTTTTTACTGGAGCGTCCTAAGACCTTGAAATTTTGTAACAATAAAGTACTCGAGCCTCTTGTCAATTTAAGCTATCGCTCAAAGCTATGCTACCCTTGACTCCCAAATCAAACACTGATAAAACTTCAAATGGCCCTAACTTCTATACGGTACGTTCTACACCTTTCAAAGTTTGCAACATACAAATGCTTGTAACTTTTTACTGGAGCGTCATAAAACCTTGAAATTTTGTAACAATAAAGTACTCGAGCCTCTTGTCAATTTAAGCTATCGCTCAAAGCTATGCTACCCTTGAGTCCCAAATCAAACACTGAGAAAACTTCATATGGCCCTGACTTCTATACGGTACGTCCTACACCTATCAAAGTTTGCAACACACAAATGCCTGTAACTTTTTACTGGAGCGTCATAAGACCTTGAAATTTTGTAACAATAAAGTACTCGAGCCTCTTGTCAATTTAAGCTATTGCTCAAAGCTATGCTACCGTTGAGTCCCAAATCAAACACTGATAAAACTTCAAATGGCCCTAACTTCTATACGGTACGTCCTATACCTATCAACGTTTGCACCATACAAATGCTTGTAACTTTTTACTGGAGCGTCCTAAAACCTTGAAATTTTGTAACAATAAAGTACTCGAGCCTCTTGTCAATTTAAGTTATCGCTCAAAGCTATGCTAGCCTTGAGTCTCAAATCAAACACTGATAAAACTTCAAATGGCCCTTACTTCTATACGGTACATCCTACACCTATCTAAGTTTGCATTATACAAATGCTTGTAACTTTTTACTGGAGCGTCATAAAACCTTGAAATTTTTTAACAGTAAAGTACTCGAGCATCTTCTCAATTAAGTTATCGCTCAAAGCTATGCTACCCTTGAGTCCCAAATCAAACACTGATAAAACTTCAAATGGCTCTAACTTCTATACCGTGCGTCCTACACTATCAAAATTTGCAACATACAAATGCTTGTAACTTTTTACTGGTGCGTCATAAAACCTTCAAATTTTGTAACAATAAAGTACTCAAGCCTCTTGTCAATTTAAGTTATCGCTCAAGGCTATGCTACCCTTGAGTCCCAAATCGAACACTGATAAAACTTCAAATGGCCCTAACTTCTATACGGTACGTTCTACACCTTTCAAAGTTTGCAACATACAAATGCTTGTAACTTTTTACTGGAGCGTCATAAAATCTTGAAATTTTCTAACAATAAAGTACTCGAGCCTCTTGTCAATTCAAGCTATCGCTGAAAGCTATGCTACACTTGAGTCCCAAATCAAACACTGAGAAAACTTCAAATGGCCCTAACTTCTATACGGTACGTCCTACACCTATCAAAGTTTGCAACACACAAATGCTTGTAACTTTTTACTGGAGCGTCATAAGACCTTGAAATTTTGTAACAATAAAGTACTCGAGCCTCTTGTAAATTTAAGCTATCGCTCAAAGTTATGCTAGCGTTGAGTCCCAAATCAAACACTGATAAAACTTCAAATGGCCCTAACTTCTATACGGTACGTCCTGTACCTATCAACGTTTGCACCATACAAATGCTTGTAACTTTTTACTGGAGCGTCCTAAAACCTTGAAATTTTGTAACAATAAAGTACTCGAGCCTCTTGTCAATTTAAGTTATCGCTCAAAGCTATGCTACCCTTGAGTCCCAAACCAAACACTGATAAAACTTCAAATGGCCCTTACTTCTATACGGTACGTCTTACACCTATCTAAGTTTGCAACATACAAATGCTTGTAACTTTTTACTGGAGCGTCATAAAACCTTGAAATTTTTTAACAGTAAAGTACTCAAGCATCTTGTGAATTTAAGTTATCGCTCAAAGCTATGCTACCCTTGAGTCCCAAATCAAACACTGATAAAACTTCAAATGGCTCTAACTTCTATACCGTACGTCCTACACTATCAAAATTTGCAACATACAAATGCTTGTAACTTTTTACTGGTGCGTCATAAAACCTTCAAATTTTGTAACAATAAAGTACTCAAGCCTCTTGTCAATTTAAGTTATCGCTCAAGGCTATGCTACCCTTGAGTCCCAAATCAAACACTGATAAAACTTCAAATGGCCCTAACTTCTATACGGTACGTTCTACACCTTTCAAAGTTTGCAACATACAAATGCTTGTAACTTTTTACTGGAGCGTCATAAAATCTTGAAATTTTGTAACAATAAAGTACTCGAGCCTCTTGTCAATTCAAGCTATCGCTGAAAGCTATGCTACCCTTGAGTCCCAAATCAAACACTGAGAAAACTTCAAATGGCCCTAACTTCTATACGGTACGTCCTACACCTATCAAAGTTTGCAACACACAAATGCCTGTAACTTTTTACTGGAGCGTCATAAGACCTTGAAATTTTGTAACAATAAAGTACTCGAGCCTCTTGTCAATTTAAGCTATTGCTCAAAGCTATGCTACCGTTGAGTCCCAAATCAAACACTGATAAAACTTCAAATGGCCCTAACTTCTATACGGTACGTCCTATACCTATCAACGTTTGCACCATACAAATGCTTGTAACTTTTTACTGGAGCGTCCTAAAACCTTGAAATTTTGTAACAATAAAGTACTCGAGCCTCTTGTCAATTTAAGTTATCGCTCAAAGCTATGCTACCCTTGAGTCCCAAACCAAACACTGATAAAACTTCAAATGGCCCTTACTTCTATACGGTACGTCTTACACCTATCTAAGTTTGCAACATACAAATGCTTGTAACTTTTTACTGGAGCGTCATAAAACCTTGAAATTTTTTAACAGTAAAGTACTCAAGCATCTTGTGAATTTAAGTTATCGCTCAAAGCTATGCTACCCTTGAGTCCCAAATCAAACACTGATAAAACTTCAAAAGGCCCTAACTTCTATACCGTACGTCCTACACTATCAAAAT
Source organism: Clusia tigrina (assembly GCA_920105625.2). Lineage (NCBI taxonomy): Eukaryota > Metazoa > Arthropoda > Insecta > Diptera > Clusiidae > Clusia > Clusia tigrina. The sequence goes on along the minus strand of CAKKTE020000546.1, from coordinate 379,465 downwards.
TTGCAACATACAAATGATTGTAACTTTTTACTGGTGCGTCATAAAACCTTCAAATTTTGTAACAATAAAGTACTCAAGCCTCTTGTCAATTTAAGTTATCGCTCAAGGCTATGCTACCCTTGAGTCCCAAATCAAACACTGATAAAACTTCAAATGGCCCTAACTTCGATACGGTACGTCCTACACCTATCAAAGTTTGCAACATACAAATGCTTGTAACTTTTTACTGGAGCTTCATAAAACCTTGAAATTTTGTAACAATAAAGTACTCGAGCCTCTTGTCAATTTAAGCTATTGCTCAAAGCTATGCTACCGTTGAGTCCCAAATCAAACACTGATAAAACTTCAAATGGCCCTAACTTCGATACGGTACGTCCTACACCTATCAAAGTTTGCAACACACAAATGCCTGTAACTTTTTACTGGAGCGTCATAAGACCTTGAAATTTTGTAACAATAAAGTACTCGAGCCTCTTGTCAATTTAAGCTATTGCTCAAAGCTATGCTACCGTTGAGTCCCAAATCAAACACTGATAAAACTTCAAATGGCCCTAACTTCTATACGGTACGTCCTATACCTATCAACGTTTGCACCATACAAATGCTTGTAACTTTTTACTGGAGCGTCCTAAAACCTTGAAATTTTGTAACAATAAAGTACTCGAGCCACTTGTCAATTTAAGTTATCGCTCAAAGCTATGCTAGCCTTGAGTCTCAAATCAAACACTGATAAAACTTCAAATGGCCCTTACTTCTATACGGTACATCCTACACCTATCTAAGTTTGCATTATACAAATGCTTGTAACTTTTTACTGGAGCGTCATAAAACCTTGAAATTTTTTAACAGTGAAGTACTCGAGCATCTTGTCAATTTAAGTTATCGCTCAAAGCTATGCTACCCTTGAGTCCCAAATCAAACACTGATAAAACTTCAAATGGCTCTAACTTCTATACCGTACGTCCTACACTATCAAAATTTGCAACATACAAATGCTTGTAACTTTTTACTGGTGCGTCATAAAACCTTCAAATTTTGTAACAATAAAGTACTCAAGCCTCTTGTCAATTTAAGTTATCGCTCAAGGCTATGCTACCCTTGAGTCCCAAATCAAACACTGATAAAACTTCAAATGGCCCTAACTTCTATACGGTACGTTCTACACCTTTCAAAGTTTGCAACATACAAATGCTTGTAACTTTTTACTGGAGCGTCATAAAATCTTGAAATTTTGTAACAATAAAGTACTCGAGCCTCTTGTCAATTCAAGCTATCGCTGAAAGCTATGCTACCCTTGAGTCCCAAATCAAACACTGAGAAAACTTCAAATGGCCCTAACTTCTATACGGTACGTCCTACACCTATCAAAATTTGCAACATACAAATGCTTGTAACTTTTTACTGGAGCGTCATAAAACCTTGAAATTTTTTAACAGTAAAGTACTCGAGCATCTTGTCAATTTAAGTTATCGCTCAAATCTATGCTACCCTTGAGTCCCAAATCAAACACTGATAAAAATTCAAATGGCCCTAACTTCTATACGGTACGTCCTACACCTATCAAAATTTGCAACATACAAATGCTTGTAACTTTTTACTGGAGTGTCATAAAAGCTTGAAATTTTGTAACAATAAAGTACTCGAGCCTCTTGTCAATTTAAGCCATCGCTCAAAGCGATGCTACCCTTGAGTCCCAAATCAAATACTGATAAAACTTCAAATGGCCCCAACTTCTATACGGTACGTCCCACACCTATCAAAGTTTGCAACATACAAATGCTTGTAACTTTTTACTGGAGCGTCATAAGACCTTGAAATTTTGTAACAATAAAGTACTCGAGCCTCTTGTCAATTTAAGCTATCGCTCAAAGCTATGCTACCCTTGAGTCCCAAATCAAACGCTGATAAAACTTCAAATAACTCTAACTTCTATACGGTACGTTCTACACCTTTAAAGTTTGCAACATACAAATGCTTGTAACTTTTTACTGGAGCGTCATAAAACCTTGAAATTTTGTAACAATAAAGTATTCGAGCCTCTTGTCAATTTAAGCCATCGCTCAAAGCTATGCTACCCTTAAATCCCAAATCAAACAATGATAAAACTTCAAATGGCCCTAACTTCTATACGGTACGTCCTACACCTATCAAAGTTTGCAACATACAAATGCTTGTAACTTTTTACTGGAGCGTCCTAAGACCTTGAAATTTTGTAACAATAAAGTACTCGAGCCTCTTGTCAATTTAAGCTATCGCTCAAAGCTATGCTACCCTTGAGTCCCAAATCAAACACTGAGAAAACTTCAAACGGCCCTAACTTCTATACTGTACGTTCTACACCTTTCAAAGTTTGCAACATACAAATGCTTGTAACTTTTTACTGGAGCGTCATAAAACCTTGAAATTTTGTAACAATAAAGTATTCGAGCCTCTTGTCAATTTAAGCCATCGCTCAAAGCTATGCTACCCTTGAGTCCCAAATCAAACAATGATAAAACTTCAAATGGCCCTAACTTCTATACGGTACGTCCTACACCTATCAAAGTTTGCAACATACAAATGCTTGTAACTTTTTACTGGAGCGTCCTAAGACCTTGAAATTTTGTAACAATAAAGTACTCGAGCCTCTTGTCAATTTAAGCTATCGCTCAAAGCTATGCTACCCTTGACTCCCAAATCAAACACTGATAAAACTTCAAATGGCCCTAACTTCTATACGGTACGTTCTACACCTTTCAAAGTTTGCAACATACAAATGCTTGTAACTTTTTACTGGAGCGTCATAAAACCTTGAAATTTTGTAACAATAAAGTACTCGAGCCTCTTGTCAATTTAAGCTATCGCTCAAAGCTATGCTACCCTTGAGTCCCAAATCAAACACTGAGAAAACTTCATATGGCCCTGACTTCTATACGGTACGTCCTACACCTATCAAAGTTTGCAACACACAAATGCCTGTAACTTTTTACTGGAGCGTCATAAGACCTTGAAATTTTGTAACAATAAAGTACTCGAGCCTCTTGTCAATTTAAGCTATTGCTCAAAGCTATGCTACCGTTGAGTCCCAAATCAAACACTGATAAAACTTCAAATGGCCCTAACTTCTATACGGTACGTCCTATACCTATCAACGTTTGCACCATACAAATGCTTGTAACTTTTTACTGGAGCGTCCTAAAACCTTGAAATTTTGTAACAATAAAGTACTCGAGCCTCTTGTCAATTTAAGTTATCGCTCAAAGCTATGCTAGCCTTGAGTCTCAAATCAAACACTGATAAAACTTCAAATGGCCCTTACTTCTATACGGTACATCCTACACCTATCTAAGTTTGCATTATACAAATGCTTGTAACTTTTTACTGGAGCGTCATAAAACCTTGAAATTTTTTAACAGTAAAGTACTCGAGCATCTTCTCAATTAAGTTATCGCTCAAAGCTATGCTACCCTTGAGTCCCAAATCAAACACTGATAAAACTTCAAATGGCTCTAACTTCTATACCGTGCGTCCTACACTATCAAAATTTGCAACATACAAATGCTTGTAACTTTTTACTGGTGCGTCATAAAACCTTCAAATTTTGTAACAATAAAGTACTCAAGCCTCTTGTCAATTTAAGTTATCGCTCAAGGCTATGCTACCCTTGAGTCCCAAATCGAACACTGATAAAACTTCAAATGGCCCTAACTTCTATACGGTACGTTCTACACCTTTCAAAGTTTGCAACATACAAATGCTTGTAACTTTTTACTGGAGCGTCATAAAATCTTGAAATTTTCTAACAATAAAGTACTCGAGCCTCTTGTCAATTCAAGCTATCGCTGAAAGCTATGCTACACTTGAGTCCCAAATCAAACACTGAGAAAACTTCAAATGGCCCTAACTTCTATACGGTACGTCCTACACCTATCAAAGTTTGCAACACACAAATGCTTGTAACTTTTTACTGGAGCGTCATAAGACCTTGAAATTTTGTAACAATAAAGTACTCGAGCCTCTTGTAAATTTAAGCTATCGCTCAAAGTTATGCTAGCGTTGAGTCCCAAATCAAACACTGATAAAACTTCAAATGGCCCTAACTTCTATACGGTACGTCCTGTACCTATCAACGTTTGCACCATACAAATGCTTGTAACTTTTTACTGGAGCGTCCTAAAACCTTGAAATTTTGTAACAATAAAGTACTCGAGCCTCTTGTCAATTTAAGTTATCGCTCAAAGCTATGCTACCCTTGAGTCCCAAACCAAACACTGATAAAACTTCAAATGGCCCTTACTTCTATACGGTACGTCTTACACCTATCTAAGTTTGCAACATACAAATGCTTGTAACTTTTTACTGGAGCGTCATAAAACCTTGAAATTTTTTAACAGTAAAGTACTCAAGCATCTTGTGAATTTAAGTTATCGCTCAAAGCTATGCTACCCTTGAGTCCCAAATCAAACACTGATAAAACTTCAAATGGCTCTAACTTCTATACCGTACGTCCTACACTATCAAAATTTGCAACATACAAATGCTTGTAACTTTTTACTGGTGCGTCATAAAACCTTCAAATTTTGTAACAATAAAGTACTCAAGCCTCTTGTCAATTTAAGTTATCGCTCAAGGCTATGCTACCCTTGAGTCCCAAATCAAACACTGATAAAACTTCAAATGGCCCTAACTTCTATACGGTACGTTCTACACCTTTCAAAGTTTGCAACATACAAATGCTTGTAACTTTTTACTGGAGCGTCATAAAATCTTGAAATTTTGTAACAATAAAGTACTCGAGCCTCTTGTCAATTCAAGCTATCGCTGAAAGCTATGCTACCCTTGAGTCCCAAATCAAACACTGAGAAAACTTCAAATGGCCCTAACTTCTATACGGTACGTCCTACACCTATCAAAGTTTGCAACACACAAATGCTTGTAACTTTTTGCTGGAGCGTCATAAGACCTTGAAATTTTGTAACAATAAAGTACTCGAGCCTCTTGTAAATTTAAGCTATCGCTCAAAGTTATGCTACCGTTGAGTCCCAAATCAAACACTGATAAAACTTCAAATGGCCCTAACTTCTATACGGTACGTCCTGTACCTATCAACGTTTGCACCATACAAATGCTTGTAACTTTTTACTGGAGCGTCCTAAAACCTTGAAATGTTGTAACAATAAAGTAATCGAGCCTCTTGTCAATTTAAGTTATCGCTCAAAGCTATGCTACCCTTGAGTCCCAAACCAAACACTGATAAAACTTCAAATGGCCCTTACTTCTATACGGTACGTCTTACACCTATCTAAGTTTGCAACATACAAATGCTTGTAACTTTTTACTGGAGCGTCATAAAACCTTGAAATTTTTTAACAGTAAAGTACTCAAGCATCTTGTGAATTTAAGTTATCGCTCAAAGCTATGCTACCCTTGAGTCCCAAATCAAACACTGATAAAACTTCAAAAGGCCCTAACTTCTATACCGTACGTCCTACACTATCAAAATTTGCAACATACAAATGATTGTAACTTTTTACTGGTGCGTCATAAAACCTTCAAATTTTGTAACAATAAAGTACTCAAGCCTCTTGTCAATTTAAGTTATCGCTCAAGGCTATGCTACCCTTGAGTCCCAAATCAAATACTGGTAAAACTTCAAATGGCCCTAACTTCGATACGGTACGTCCTACACCTATCAAAGTTTGCAACATACAAATGCTTGTAACTTTTTACTGGAGCTTCATAAAACCTTGAAATTTTGTAACAATAAAGTACTCGAGCCTCTTGTCAATTTAAGACATCGCTCAAAGCTATGCTACCCTTGTGTCCCAAATCAAACACTGATAAAACTTCAAATGGCCCTAACTTCTATACGGTACGTTCTACACCTATCAAAGTTTGCAACATATAAATGCTTGTAACTTTTTACTGGAGCGTCATAAAACCTTGAAATTTTGTAACAATAAAGTACTCGAGCCTCTTGTTTATGTTATCGCTCAAAGCTATGCTACCCTTGAGTCCCAAATCAAACACTGATAAAACTTCAAATGTCCCTTACTTCTATACGGTACGTCCTACACATATCAAAGTTTGCAACATACAAATGCTTGTAACTTGTTACTGGAGCGTCATAAAACCTTGAAATTTTGTAACAATAAAGTACTCAAGCCTCTTGTCAATTTAAGCCATCGCTCAAAGCTATGCTACCCTTGAGTCCCAAATCAAACAATGATAAATTTTCAAATGGCCCTAACTTCTATACGGTACGTCCTACACCTATCAAAGTTTGCAACATACAAATGCTTGTAACTTTTTACTGGAGCGTCATAAGACCTTGAAATTTTGTAACAATAAAGTACTCGAGCCTTTTGTCAATTTAAGACATCGCTCAAAGCTATGCTACCCTTGTGTCCCAAATCAAACACTGATAAAACTTCAAATGGCCCTAACTTCTATACGGTACGTTCTACACCTATCAAAGTTTGCAACATATAAATGCTTGTAACTTTTTACTGGAGCTTCATAAAACCTTGAAATTTTGTAACAATAAAGTACTCGAGCCTCTTGTCAATTTAAGCTATTGCTCAAAGCTATGCTACCGTTGAGTCCCAAATCAAACACTGATAAAACTTCAAATGGCCCTAACTTCGATACGGTACGTCCTACACCTATCAAAGTTTGCAACACACAAATGCCTGTAACTTTTTACTGGAGCGTCATAAGACCTTGAAATTTTGTAACAATAAAGTACTCGAGCCTCTTGTCAATTTAAGCTATTGCTCAAAGCTATGCTACCGTTGAGTCCCAAATCAAACACTGATAAAACTTCAAATGGCCCTAACTTCTATATGGTACGTCCTATACCTATCAACGTTTGCACCATACAAATGCTTGTAACTTTTTACTGGAGCGTCCTAAAACCTTGAAATTTTGTAACAATAAAGTACTCGAGCCTCTTGTCAATTTAAGTTATCGCTCAAAGCTATGCTAGCCTTGAGTTTCAAATCAAACACTGATAAAACTTCTATACGGTACATCCTACACCTATCTAAGTTTGCATTATACAAATGCTTGTAACTTTTTACTGGAGCGTCGTAAAACCTTGAAATTTTTTAACAGTAAAGTACTCGAGCATCTTGCCAATTTAAGTTATCGCTCAAAGCTATGCTACCCTTGAGTCCCAAATCAAACACTGATAAAACTTCAAATGGCTCTAACTTCTATACCGTACGTCCTACACTATCAAAATTTGCAACATACAAATGCTTGTAACTTTTTACTGGTGCGTCATAAAACCTTCAAATTTTGTAACAATAAAGTACTCAAGCCTCTTGTCAATTTAAGTTATCGCTCAAGGCTATGCTACCCTTGAGTCCCAAATCAAACACTGATAAAACTTCAAATGGCCCTAACTTCTATACGGTACGTTCTACACCTTTCAAAGTTTGCAACATACAAATGCTTGTAACTTTTTACTGGAGCGTCATAAAATCTTGAAATTTTGTAACAATAAAGTACTCGAGCCTCTTGTCAATTCAAGCTATCGCTGAAAGCTATGCTACCCTTGAGTCCCAAATCAAACACTGAGAAAACTTCAAATGGCCCTAACTTCTATACGGTACGTCCTACACCTATCAAAGTTTGCAACACACAAATGCTTGTAACTTTTTGCTGGAGCGTCATAAGACCTTGAAATTTTGTAACAATAAAGTACTCGAGCCTCTTGTAAATTTAAGCTATCGCTCAAAGTTATGCTACCGTTGAGTCCCAAATCAAACACTGATAAAACTTCAAATGGCCCTAACTTCTATACGGTACGTCCTGTACCTATCAACGTTTGCACCATACAAATGCTTGTAACTTTTTACTGGAGCGTCCTAAAACCTTGAAATTTTGTAACAATAAAGTAATCGAGCCTCTTGTCAATTTAAGTTATCGCTCAAAGCTATGCTACCCTTGAGTCCCAAACCAAACACTGATAAAACTTCAAATGGCCCTTACTTCTATACGGTACGTCTTACACCTATCTAAGTTTGCAACATACAAATGCTTGTCACTTTTTACTGGAGCGTCATAAAACCTTGAAATTTTTTAACAGTAAAGTACTCAAGCATCTTGTGAATTTAAGTTATCGCTCAAAGCTATGCTACCCTTGAGTCCCAAATCAAACACTGATAAAACTTCAAAAGGCCCTAACTTCTATACCGTACGTCCTACACTATCAAAATTTGCAACATACAAATGATTGTAACTTTTTACTGGTGCGTCATAAAACCTTCAAATTTTGTAACAATAAAGTACTCAAGCCTCTTGTCAATTTAAGTTATCGCTCAAGGCTATGCTACCCTTGAGTCCCAAATCAAACACTGGTAAAACTTCAAATGGCCCTAACTTCGATACGGTACGTCCTACACCTATCAAAGTTTGCAACATACAAATGCTTGTAACTTTTTACTGGAGCTTCATAAAACCTTGAAATTTTGTAACAATAAAGTACTCGAGCCTCTTGTCAATTTAAGACATCGCTCAAAGCTATGCTACCCTTGTGTCCCAAATCAAACACTGATAAAACTTCAAATGGCCCTAACTTCTATACGGTACGTTCTACACCTATCAAAGTTTGCAACATATAAATGCTTGTAACTTTTTACTGGAGCGTCATAAAACCTTGAAATTTTGTAACAATAAAGTACTCGAGCCTCTTGTTTATGTTATCGCTCAAAGCTATGCTACCCTTGAGTCCCAAATCAAACACTGATAAAACTTCAAATGTCCCTTACTTCTATACGGTACGTCCTACACATATCAAAGTTTGCAACATACAAATGCTTGTAACTTGTTACTGGAGCGTCATAAAACCTTGAAATTTTGTAACAATAAAGTACTCAAGCCTCTTGTCAATTTAAGCCATCGCTAAAAGCTATGCTACCCTTGAGTCCCACATCAAACAATGATAAATTTTCAAATGGCCCTAACTTCTATACGGTACGTCCTACACCTATCAAAGTTTGCAACATACAAATGCTTGTAACTTTTTACTGGAGCGTCATAAGACCTTGAAATTTTGTAACAATAAAGTACTCGAGCCTTTTGTCAATTTAAGCTATCGCTCAATGCTATGCTAGCCTTGAGTCCCAAATCAAACACTGATAAAACTTCAAATGGCCCTAACTTCTATACGGTACGTCCTACACCTATCAAAGTTTGCACCATACAAATGCTTGTAACTTTTTACTGGAGCGTCATAAAACCTTGAAATTTTGTAACAATAAAGTACTCGAGCCTCTTGTCAATTTAAGTTATCGCTCAAAGCTATGCTACCCTTGAGTCCCAAATCAAACACTGATAAAACTTCAAATGGCCCTTACTTCTATACGGTACGTCCTACACCTATCAAAGTTTGCAACATACAAATGCTTGTAACTTTTTACTGGCGCGTCATAAAACCTTGAAATTTTGTAACAATAAAGTACTCGAGCCTCTTGTCAATTTAATCCATCGCTCAAAGCTATGCTACCCTTGAGTCCCAAATCAAACAATGATAAAACTTCAAATGGCCCAAACTTCTAAACGGTACGTCCTACACCTATGAAAGTTTGCAACATACAAATACTTGTAACTTTTTACTGGAGCGTCATAAGACCTTGAAATTTTGTAACAATAAAGTACTCGAGCCTCTTGTCAATTTAATCTATCGCTCAAAGCTATGCTACCCTTGAGTCCCAAATCAAACACTGATAAAACTTCAAATGGCCATAACTTCTATATGGTACGTTCTACACCTTTCAAAGTTTGCAACATACAAATGCTTGTAACTTTTTACTGGAGCGTCAAAAAACCTTGAAATTTTGTAACAATAAAGTACTCGAGCCTCTTGTCAATTTAAGTTATCGCTCAAAGCTATGTTACCCTTGAGTCCCAAATCAAACACTGATAAAACTTCAAATGGCCCTTACTTCTATACGGTACGTCCTACACCTATCAAAGTTTCCAACATACAAATGCTTGTAACTTTTTACTGGAGCGTCATAAAACCTTGAAATTTTGTAACAATAAAGTACTCGAGCCTCTTGTCAATTTAAGCCATCGCTCAAAGCTTTGCTACCCTTGAGTCCCAAAGCAAACACTAAAAAAACTTCAAATGGCCCTAACTTCTATACGGTACGTTCTACACCTATCAAAGTTTGCAACATACAAATGCTTGTAACTTTTTACTGGAGCGTCATAAAACCTTGAAATTTTGTAACAATAAAGTACTCGAGCCTCTTGTCAATTTAAGCTATCGCTCAAAGCTATGGCACCCTTGAGTCCCAAATCAAACGCTGATAAAACTTCAAATGGCCCTAACTTCTATACGGTACGTCCTACACCTATCAAAGTTTGCAACATACAAATGCTTGAAACTTTTTACTGGAGCGTCACAAGACCTTGAAATTTTGTAACAATAAAGTACTCGAGCCTCTTGTCAATTTAAGCTATCGCTCAATGCCATGCTAGCATTGAGTCCCAAATCAAACACTGATAAAACTTCAAATGGCCCTAACTTCTATACGGTACGTCCTACACCTATCAAAGTTTGCACCATACAAATGCGTGTAACTTTTTACTGGAGCGTCATAAAACCTTGAAATTTTGTAACAATAAAGTACTCGAGCCTCTTGTCAATTTAAGTTATCGCTCAAAGCTATGCTACCCTTGAGTCCCAAATCAAACACTGATAAAAGTTCAAATGGCCCTTACTTCTATACGGTACGTCATACACCTATCAAAGTTTGCAACATACAAATGCTTGTAACTTTTTACTGGCGCGTCATAAAACCTTAAAATTTTGTAACAATAAAGTACTCGAGCCTCTTGTCAATTTAAGCCATCGCTCAAAGCTATGCTACCCTTGAGTCCCAAATCAAACAATGATAAAACTCCAAATGGCCCAAACTTCTAAACGGTACGTCCTACACCTATCAAAGTGTGCAACATTCAAATGCTTGTAACTTTTTACTGGAGCGTCATAAGACCTTGAAATTTTGTAACACTAAAGTACTCGAGCCTCTTGTCAATTTAATCTATCGCTCAAAGCTATGCTACCCTTGAGTCCCAAATCAAACACTGATAAAACTTCAAATGGCCCTAACTTCTATATGGTACGTTCTACACCTTTCAAAGTTTGCAACATGCTTGTAACTTTTTACTGGCGCGTCATAAAACCTTGAAATTTTGTAACAATAAAGTACTCGAGTCTCTTGTCCATTTAAGTTATCGCTCAAAGCTATGCTACCCTTGAATCCCAAATCAAACACTGATAAAACTTCAAATGGCCCTTACTTCTATACGGTACGTCATACACCTATCAAAGTTTGCAACATACAAATGCTTGTAACTTTTTACTGGCGCGTCATAAAACCTTGAAATTTTGTAACAATAAAGTACTCGAGCCTCTTGTCAATTTAAGCCATCGCTCAAAGCTATGCTACCCTTGAGTCCCAAATCAAACAATGATAAAACTTCAAATGGCCCAAACTTCTAAACGGTACGTCCTACACCTATCAAAGTTTGCAACATACAAATGCTTGTAACTCTTTACTGGAGCGTCATAAGACCTTGAAATTTTGTAACAATAAAGTACTCGAGCCTCTTGTCAATTTAATCTATCGCTCAAAGCTATGCTACCCTTGAGTCCCAAATCAAACACTGATAAAACTTCAAATGGCCCTTACTTCTATACGGTACGTTCTACACCTTTCAAAGTTTGCAACATACAAATGCTTGTAACTTTTTACTGGAGCGTCAAAAAACCTTGAAATTTTGTAACAATATAGTACTCGAGTCTCTTGTCAATTTAAGCTATCGCTCAAAGCTATGCTACCCTTGAGTCCCAAATCAAACATTGAGAAAACTTCAAATGGCCCTAACTTCTATACGGTACGTCCTACACCTATCAAAGTTTGCAACATACAAATGTTTGTAACTTTTTACTGGAGCGTCATAAAACCTTGAAATTTTGTAACAATAAAGTACTCGAGCCTCTTGTCAATTTAAGCTATCGCTCAAAGCTATGGCACCCTTGAGTCCCAAATCAAACACTGATAAAACTTCAAATGGCCCTAACTTCTATACGGTACGTCCTATACCTATCAAAGTTTGCAACATACAAATGCTTGTAACTTTTTACTGGAGCGTCAAAAAACCTTGAAATTTTTTAACAGTAAAGTACTCGAGCCTCTTGTCAATTTAAGTTATCGCTCAAAGCTGTGCTACCCTTGAGTCCCACATCAAACACTGATAAAACTTCAAATGGCCCTAACGTCTATACGGTACGTCCTACACCTATCAAAGTTTGCAGCATACAAATGCTTGTAACATTTTACTGGAGCGTCATAAAACCTTCAAATTTTGTAACAATAAAGTACTCGAGCCTCTTGTCAATTTAATCTATCGTTCAAAGCTATGCTACCCTTGAGTCCCAAATCAAACACTGATAAAACTTCAAATGGCCCTAACTTCTATACGGTACGTTCTACACCTTTCAAAGTTTGCAACATACAAATGCTTGTAACTTTTTACTGGAGCGTCAAAAAACCTTGAAATTTTGTAACAATAAAGTACTCGAGCCTCCTGTCAATTTAAGCTATCGCTCAAAGCTATGCTACCCTTGAGTCGCAAATCAAACATTGAGAAAACTTCAAATGGCCCTAACTTCTATACGGTACGTCCTACACCTATCCAAGTTTGCAACATACAAATGTTTGTAACTTTTTACTGGAGCGTCATAAAACCTTGAAATTTTGTAACAATAAAGTACTCGAGCCTCTTGTCAATTTAAGCTATCGCTCAAAGCTATGGCACCCTTGAGTCCCAAATCAAACACTGATAAAACTTCAAATGGCCCTAACTTCTATACGGTACGTCCTATACCTATCAAAGTTTGCAACATACAAATGCTTGTAACTTTTTACTGGAGCGTCATAAAACCTTGAAATTTTTTAACAGTAAAGTACTCGAGCCTCTTGTCAATTTAAGTTATCGCTCAAAGCTGTGCTACCCTTGAGTCCCACATCAAACACTGATAAAACTTCAAATGGCCCTAACGTCTATACGGTACGTCCTACACCTATCAAAGTTTGCAGCATACAAATGCTTGTAACATTTTACTGGAGCGTCATAAAACCTTCAAATTTTGTAACAATAAAGTACTCGAGCCTCTTGTCAATTTAAGTTATCGCTCAAAGCTATGTTACCCTTGAGTCCCAAATCAAATACTGATAAAACTTCAAATGGCCCTTATTTTTATACGGTACGTCCTACACCTATCAAAGTTTCCAAAATACAAATGCTTGTAACTTTTTACTGGAGCGTCATAAAACCTTGAAATTTTGTAACAATAAAGTACTCGAGCCTCTTGTCAATTTAAGCCATCGCTCAAAGCTTTGCTACCCTTGAGTCCCAAATCAAACACTGATAAAACTTCAAATGGCCCTAACTTTTATACGGTACGTCCTACACCTATCAAAGCTTCCAACATACAAATGCTTGTAACTTTTTACTGGAGCGCCATAAGACCTTGAAATTTTGTAACAATAAAGTACTCGAGCCTCTTGTCAATTTAAGCGATTGCTCAAAGCTATGCTACTCTTGAGTCCCAAATCAAACACTGAAAAAACTTCAAATGGCCCTAACTTCTATACGGTACGTTCTATACCTTTCAAAGTTTGCAACATACTTGTAACTTTTTACTGGAGCGTCATAAAATCTTGAAATTTTGTAACAATAAAGTACTCGAGCCTCTTGTCAATTTAAGCTATCGCTCAAGGCTATGCTACCCTTGAGTCCCAAATCAAACACTGAGAAAACTTCAAATGGCCCTATCTTCTATACGGTACGTCCTACAACTATCAAAGTTTGCAACATACAAATGCTTGTAACTTTTTACTGGAGCGTCATAAAACCTTGAAATTTTGTAACAATAAAGTACTCGAGCCTCTTGTCAATTTAAGCTATCGCTCAAAGCTATGGCACCCTTGAGCCCCAAATCAAACACTGATAAAACTTCAAATGGCCTTACTTCTATACAGTACGTCCTACACCTATCAAATTTTGCAACATACAAATGCTTGTAACTTTTTACTTGAAGGTCATAAAATCTTGAAATTTTGTAATAATAAAGTACTTGAGCCTCTTGTCAATTTAAGCTATCGCTCAAAGCTATGCTACCCTCGAGTCCAAAATCAAACACTTATAATACTTCAAAACTCCCTAACTTCTATACGGTACAGCCTACACCTATCAAAGTTTGCAACATACAAGTGCTTGAAACTTTTTACTGGAGCGTCAGAAAACCTTGAAATTTGTTAACAGTATAGTACTCGAGCATTTTGTCAATTTAAGTTATCGCTCATAGCTATGCTACCCTTGAGTCCCAAATCAAACACTGATAAAACTTCAAATGGCCCTAACTTTTATACGGTACGTCCTACACCTATCAAAGTTTGCAACATACAAATGCTTGTAACTTTTTACTGGAGCGCCATAAGTCCTTGAAATTTTGTAACAATAAAGTACTCGAGCCTCTTGTCAATTTAAGCTATCGCTCAAAGCTATGCTACCCTCGAGTCCCAAATCAAATACTGATAAAACTTCAAATGGCCCTAATTTCTATACGGTACGTCCTACACCTATCAAAGTTTGCAACATACAAATGCTTGTAACTTTTTACTGGAGCGTCATAAAACCTTGAAATTTTGTAACAATAAAGTACTCGAGCCTCTTGTCAATTTAAGCTATCGCTCAAAGCTATGCTACCCTTGAGTCCCAAGTGAATCACTGAGAAAACTTCAACTGGCCCTAACTTCTATACGGTACGCCCTACACCTATCAAAGTTTGCAACATACAAATGCTTGTAACTTTTTACTGGGGCGTCATAAAACCTCGAAATTTTGTAACAATAAAATACTGGAGCCGCTTGTCAATTTAAGTCATCGCTCAAAGCTATGCTACCCTTGAGTCCCAAATGAAACAATGATAAAACTTCAAATGGCCCTAAATTCTATACGGTACATCCTACACCTATCAAAGTTTGCAACATACAAATGCTTGTAACTTTTTACTGGAGCGTCATAAGACCTTGAAATTTTGTAACAATAAAGTACTCGAGCCTCTTGTCAATGTAAGCTATCGCTCAAAGCTATGCTACCTTTGAGTCCCAAATCAAACACTGATAAAACTTCAAATGGCCCTAACTTCTATACGGTACGTTCTACACCTTTCAAAGTTTGCAACATACAATTGCTTGTAACTTTTTACTGGAGCGTCATAAAACCTTGAAATTTTGTAACAATAAAGTACTCGAGCCTCTTGTCAATTTAAGCTATCGCTCAAAGCTATGCTACCCTTGAGTCCCAAATCAAACACTGAGAAAACTTCAAATGGCCCTATCTTCTATACGGTACGTCCTACACCTATCAAAGTTTGCAACATACAAATGCTTGTAACTTTTTACTGGAGCGTCATAAAACCTTGAAATTTTGTAACAATAAAGTACTCGAGCCTCTTGTCAATTTAAGCTATCGCTCAAAGCTATGGCACCGTTGAGCCGCAAATCAAACACTGATAAAACTTCAAATGGCCTTACTTCTAAACGGTACGTCCTACACCTATCAAATTTTGCAACATACAAATGCTTGTAACTTTTTACTTTAAGGTCATAAAATCTTGAAATTTTGTAATAATAAAGTACTTGAGCCTCTTGTCAATTTAAGCTATCCCTCAAATCTATGCTACCCTTGAGTCCCAAATCAAATACTGATAAAACTTCAAATGGCCCTAATTTCTATACGGTACGTCCTACACCTATCAAAGTTTGCAACATACAAATGCTTGTAACTTTTTACTGGAGCGTCATAAAACCTTGAAATTTTGTAACAATAAAGTACTCGAGCCTCTTGTCAATTTAAGCTATCGCTCAAAGCTATGCTACCCTTGGCTCCCAAGTGAATCACTGAGAAAACTTCAACTGGCCCTAACTTCTATACGGTACGCCCTACACCTATCAAAGTTTGCAACATACAAATGCTTGTAACTTTTTACTGGAGCGTCATAAAACCTTGAAATTTTGTAACAATAAAGTACTGGAGCCTCTTGTCAATTTAAGCCATCGCACAAAGCTATGCTACCTTTGAGTCCCAAATCAAACAATGATAAAACTTCAAATGGCCCTAACTTCTATACGGTACATCCTACACCTATCAAAGTTTGCAACATATAAATGCTTGTAACTTTTTACTGGAGCGTCATAAGACCTTGAAATTTTGTAACAATAAAGTACTCGAGTCTCTTGTCAATTTAAGCTATCACTCAAAGCTATGCTACCCTTGAGTCCCAAATCAAACACTGAGAAAACCTCAAATGGCCCTAACTTCTATACGGTACGTCCTACACCTATCAAAGTTTGCAACATACAAATGCTTGTAACTTTTTACTGGAGCGTCATAAAACCTTGAAATTTTGTAACAATAAAGTACTGGAGCCTCTTGTCAATTTAAGCGATCGCTCAAAGCTATGGCACCCTTGTGTCCCAAATCAAACACTGATAAAACTTCAAATGGCCCTAACTTCTATACGGTACGTCCTACACCTATCAAAGTTTGCAACATACAAATGCTTGTAATTTTTTACTGGAACGTCATAAAACCTTGAAATTTTGTAACAATAAAGTACTCGAGCCTCTTGTCAATTTAAGATATCGCTTAAAGCTATGCTACCCTTGAGTCCCAAATCAAACACTGATAAAACTTCAAATGGCCCTAACTTCTATACGGTACGTCCTACACCTATCAAAGTTTGCAACATACAAATGCTTGTAACTTTTTACTGGAGCGTCATAAAACCTTGAAATTTTGTAACAATAAAGTACTCGAGCCTCTTGTCAATTTAAGCTATCGCTCAAAGCTATGCTACCCTTGAGTCCCAAATCAAACACTGAGAGAACTTCAAATGGCCCTAACTTCTATACAGTAGATCCTACACCTATCAAAGTTTGCAACATACAAATGCTTGTAACTTTTTACTGGAGCGTCATAAAACCTTGAAATTTTGTAACAATAAAGTACTCGAGCCTCTTGTCAATTTAAGCGATCGCTCAAAGCTATGGCACCCTTGTGTCCCAAATCAAACACTGATAAAACTTCAAATGGCCCTAACTTCTATACGGTACGTCCTACACCTATCAAAGTTTGCAACATACAAATGCTTGTAATTTGTTACTGGAACGTCATAAAACCTTGAAATTTTGTAACAATAAAGTACTAGAGTCTCTTGTCAATTTAAGCTATCACTCAAAGCTATGCTACCCTTGAGTCCCAAATCAAACACTGAGAAAACCTCAAATGGCCCTAACTTCTATACGGTACGTCCTACACCTATCAAAGTTTGCAACATACAAATGCTTGTAACTTTTTACTGGAGCGTCATAAAACCTTGAAATTTTGTAACAATAAAGTACTCGAGCCTCTTGTCAATTTAAGCGATCGCTCAAAGCTATGGCACCCTTGTGTCCCAAATCAAACACTGATAAAACTTCAAATGGCCCTAACTTCTATACGGTACGTCCTACACCTATCAAAGTTTGCAACATACAAATGCTTGTAACTTTTTACTGGAGCGTCATAAAACCTTGAAATTTTGTAACAATAAAGTACTCGAGCCTCTTGTCAATTTAAGCTATCGCTCAAAGCTATGGCACCCTTGAGCCCCAAATCAAACACTGATAAAACTTCAAATGGCCCCAACTTCTATACGGTACGTCCTACACCTATCAAATTTTGCAACATACAAATGCTTGTAACTTTTTACTTTAAGGTCATAAAATCTTGAAATTTTGTAATAATAAAGTACTTGAGCCTCTTGTCAATTTAAGCTCTCGCTCAAAGCTATGCTACCCTTGAGTCCCAAATCAAACACTTATAAAACTTCAATACGGTACGTCCTACACCTATCAAAGTTTGCAACATACAAATGCTTGTAACTTTTTACTGGAGCATCATAACACCTTGAAATTTTTTAACAGTAAAGGACTCGAGCATCTTGTCAATTTAAGTTATCGCTCAAAGATATGCTACCTTTGAGTCCCAAATCAAACACTGATAAAACTTCAAACGGCCCTAACTTCTATACGGTACGTCCTACACCTATCAAAATTTGCAACATACAAATGCTTGTAACTTTTTACTGGAGCCTCATAAAACCTTCAAATTTTGTTACAATAAAGTACTCAAGCCTCTTGTCAATTTAAGTTATCGCTCAAAGCTATGCTACCCTTGAGTCCCAAATCAAACACTGATAAAACTTCAAATGGCCCTTACTTCTATATGGTACGTCCTACACCTATCAAAGTTTCCAACATACAAATGCTTGTAACTTTTTACTGGAGCGTCATAAAACCTTGAAATTTTGTAACAATAAAGTACTCGAGCCTCTTGTCAATTTAAGCCGTCGCTCAAAGCTATGCTACCCTTGAGTCCCAAATCAAACAATGATAAAACTTCAAATGGCCCTAACTTCTATGCGGTACGTCCTACACCTATCAAAGTTTGCAACATACAAATGCTTGTAACTTTTTACTGGAGCGTCATAAGACCTTGAAATTTTGTAACAATAAAGTACTCGAGCCTCTTGTCAATTTAAGCTATCGCTCAAAGTTATGCTACCCTTGAGTCCCAAATCAAACACTGATAAAACTTCAAATGGCGCTAACTTCTATATGGCACGTTCTACACCTTTCAAAGTTGCAACATACAAATGCTTGTAGCTTTTTACTGGAGCGTCATAAAACCTTGAAATTTTGAAACAATAAAGTACTCGAGCCTCTTGTCAATTTAAGATATCGCTCAAAGCTATGCTACCCTTGAGTCCCAAATCAAAAACTGAGAAAACTTCAAATGGCTCTAACTTCTATACGGTACGTCGTACACCTATCAAAGTTTGCAACATACAAATGCTTGTAACTTTTTACTGGAGCGTCATAAAACCTTGAAATTTTGTAACAATAAAGTACTCGAGCCTCTTGTCAATTAAAGCTATCGCTCAAAGCTATGGCACCCTTGAGCCCCAAATCAAACACTGATAAAACTTCAAATGGCCCCAACTTCTATACGGTACGTCCTACACCTATCAAATTTTGCAACATACAAATGCTTGTAACTTTTTACTTTAAGGTCATAAAATCTTCAAATTTTGTAATAATAAACTACTTGAGCCTCTTGTCAATTTAAGCTCTCGCTCAAAGCTATGCTACCCTTGAGTCCCAAATCAAACACTTATAAAACTTCAAATGGCCCTAACTTCTATACGGTACGTCCTACACCTATCAAAGTTTGCAACATACAAATGCTTGTAACTTTTTACTGGAGCATCATAAAACCTTGAAATTTTTTAACAGTAAAGGACTCGAGCATCTTGTCAATTTAAGTTATCGCTCAAAGATATGCTACCCTTGAGTCCCAAATCAAACACTGATAAAACTTCAAATGGCCCTAATTTCTATACGGTACGTCCTACACCTATCAAAATTTGCAACATACAAATGCTTGTAACTTTTTACTGGAGCCTCATAAAACCTTCAAATTTTGTTACAATAAAGTACTCAAGCCTCTTGTCAATTTAAGTTATCGCTCAAAGCTATGCTACCCTTGAGTCCCAAATCAAACACTGATAAAACTTCAAATGGCCCTTACTTCTATATGGTACGTCCTACACCTAACAAAGTTTGCAACATACAAATGCTTGTAACTTTTTACTGGAGCGTCATAAAACCTTGAAATTTTGTAACAATAAAGTACTCGAGCCTCTTGTCAATTTAAGCCATCGCTCAAAGCTATGCTACCCTTGAGTCCCAAATCAAACAATGATAAAACTTCAAATGGCCCTAACTTCTATTCGGTACGTCCTACACCTATCAAAGTTTGCAACATACAAATGCTTGTAACTTTTTACTGGAGCGTCATAAGACCTTGAAATTTTGTAACAATAAAGTACTCGAGCCTCTTGTCAATTTAAGCTATCGCTCAAAGCTATGCTACCCTTGAGTCCCAAATCAAACACTGATAAAACTTCAAATGGCCCTAACTTCTATATGGTACGTTCTACACCTTTCAAAGCTTGCAACATACAAATGCTTGTAGCTTTTTACTGGAGCGTCATAAAACCTTGAAATTTTGAAACAATAAAGTACTCGAGCCTCTTGTCAATTTAAGATATCGCTCAAAGCTATGCTACCCTTGAGTCCCAAATCAAACACTGAGAAAACTTCAAATGGCTCTAACTTCTATACGGTACGTCCTACACCTATCAAAGTTTGCAACATACAAATGCTTGTAACTTTTTACTGGAGCGTCATAAAACCTTGAAATTTTGTAACAATAAAGTACTCGAGCCTCTTGTCAATTTAAGCTATCGATCAAAGCTATGGCACCCTTGAGCCCAAAATCAAACACTGATAAAACTTCAAATGGCCCCAACTTCTATACGGTACGTCCTACACCTATCAAATTTTGCAACATACAAATGCTTGTAACTTTTTACTTTAAGGTCATAAAATCTTGAAATTTTGTAATAATAAAGTACTTGAGCCTCTTGTAAATTTAAGCTATCGCTCAAAGCTATGCTACCCTTGAGTCCCAAATCAAACACTTATAAAACTTCAAATGGCCCTAACTTCTATACGGTACGTCCTACACCTATCAAAGTTTGCAACATACAAGTGCTTGTAACGTTTTACTGGAGCGTCAGAAATTCTTGAAATTTTTAACAGTATAGTACTCGAGCATTTTCTCAATTTAAGTTTTCGCTCATAGCTATGCTACCCTTGAGTCCCAAATCAAACACTGATAAAACTTCAAATGGCCCTAACTTCTTTACGGTACGTCCTACACCTATCAAAGTTTGCAGCATATAAATGCTTGTAACTTTTTACTGGAGCGTCATAAAACCTTCAAATTTTGTAACAATAAAGTACTCGAGTCTCTTGTCAATTTAAGTTATCGCTCAAAGCTATTTTACCCTTGAGTCCCAAATCAAACACTGATAAAACTTCAAATGGCCCTTACTTCTATACGGTACGTCCTACACCTATCAAAGTTTTCAACATACAAATGCTTGTAACTTTTTGCTGGAGCGTCATAAAACCTTGAAATTTTGTAACAATAAAGTACTCGAGCCTCTTGTCAATTTAAGTTATCGCTCAAAGCTATGCTAACTATGAGTCCCAAATCAAACACTGATAAAACTTCAAATTGCCCTAACTTCTATATGGTACGTTCTACACCTTTCAAAGTTTGCAACATACAAATGCTTGTAACTTTTTACTGGAGCGTCATAAAACCTTGAAATTTTGTAACAATAAAGTACTCGAGCCTCTTGTCAATTTAAGCCATCGCTCAAAGCTATGCTACCCTTGAGTCCCAAATCAAACACTGAGAAAACTTCAAATGGCCCTAACTTCTATACGGTACGTCCTACACCTATCAAAGTTTGCAACATACAAATGCTAGTAACTTTTTGCTGGAGCGTCATAAAACCTTGAAATTTTGTAACAATAAAGTACTCGAGCCTCTTGTCAATGTAAGCTATCGCTCAAAGATATGCTACCCTTGAGTCCCAAATCAAACACTGATAAAACTTCAAATGGCCCTAACTTCTATACGGTACGTCCTACACCTATTAAAGTTTGCAACATACAAATGCTTGTAACTTTTTACTGGAGCGTCATAAAACCTTGAAATTTTGTAACAATAAAGTACTCGAGCCTCTTGTCAAATTAAGCTATCGCTCAAAGCTATACTACCCTTGAGTCCCAAATGAATCACTGAGAAAACTTCAAATGGCCCTAACTTATATACGGTACGCCCTACACCTTTCAAAGTTGCAACATACAAATGCTTGTAGCTTTTTACTGGAGCGTCATAAAACCTTGAAATTTTGAAACAATAAAGTACTCGAGCCTCTTGTCAATTTAAGATATCGTTCAAAGCTATGCTACCCTTGAGTCCCAAATCAAACACTGAGAAAACTTCAAATGGCTCTAACTTCTATACGGTACGTCGTACACCTATCAAAGTTTGCAACATACAAATGCTTGTAACTTTTTACTGGAGCGTCATAAAACCTTGAAATTTTGTAACAATAAAGTACTCGAGCCTCTTGTCAATTAAAGCTATCGCTCAAAGCTATGGCACCCTTGAGCCCCAAATCAAACACTGATAAAACTTCAAATGGCCCCAACTTCTATACGGTACGTCCTACACCTATCAAATTTTGCAACATACAAATGCTTGTAACTTTTTACTTTAAGGTCATAAAATCTTCAAATTTTGTAATAATAAAGTACTTGAGCCTCTTGTCAATTTAAGCTCTCGCTCAAAGCTATGCTACCCTTGAGTCCCAAATCAAACACTTATAAAACTTCAAATGGCCCTAACTTCTATACGGTACGTCCTACACCTATCAAAGTTTGCAACATACAAATGCTTGTAACTTTTTACTGGAGCATCATAAAACCTTGAAATTTTTTAACAGTAAAGGACTCGAGCATCTTGTCAATTTAAGTTATCGCTCAAAGATATGCTACCCTTGAGTCCCAAATCAAACACTGATAAAACTTCAAATGGCCCTAATTTCTATACGGTACGTCCTACACCTATCAAAATTTGCAACATACAAATGCTTGTAACTTTTTACTGGAGCCTCATAAGACCTTGAAATTTTGTAACAATAAAGTACTCGAGCCTCTTGTCAATTTAAGCTATCGCTCAAAGCTATGCTACCCTTGAGTCCCAAATCAAACACTGATAAAACTTCAAATGGCCCTAACTTCTATATGGTACGTTCTACACCTTTCAAAGTTTGCAACATACAAATGCTTGTAGCTTTTTACTGGAGCGTCATAAAACCTTGAAATTTTGAAACAATAAAGTACTCGAGCCTCTTGTCAATTTAAGATATCGCTCAAAGCTATGCTACCCTTGAGTCCCAAATCAAACACTGAGAAAACTTCAAATGGCTCTAACTTCTATACGGTACGTCCTACACCTATCAAAGTTTGCAACATACAAATGCTTGTAACTTTTTACTGGAGCGTCATAAAACCTTGAAATTTTGTAACAATAAAGTACTCGATCCTCTTGTCAATTTAAGCTATCGATCAAAGCGATGGCACCCTTGAGCCCAAAATCAAACACTGATAAAACTTCAAATGGCCCCAACTTCTATACGGTACGTCCTACACCTATCAAATTTTGCAACATACAAATGCTTGTAACTTTTTACTTTAAGGTCATAAAATCTTGAAATTTTGTAATAATAAAGTACTTGAGCCTCTTGTAAATTTAAGCTATCGCTCAAAGCTATGCTACCCTTGAGTCCCAAATCAAACACTTATAAAACTTCAAATGGCCCTAACTTCTATACGGTACGTCCTACACCTATCAAAGTTTGCAACATACAAGTGCTTGTAACGTTTTACTGGAGCGTCAGAAATTCTTGAAATTTTTAACAGTATAGTACTCGAGCATTTTCTCAATTTAAGTTTTCGCTCATAGCTATGCTACCCTTGAGTCCCAAATCAAACACTGATAAAACTTCAAATGGCCCTAACTTCTTTACGGTACGTCCTACACCTATCAAAGTTTGCAGCATATAAATGCTTGTAACTTTTTACTGGAGCGTCATAAAACCTTCAAATTTTGTAACAATAAAGTACTCGAGTCTCTTGTCAATTTAAGTTATCGCTCAAAGCTATTTTACCCTTGAGTCCCAAATCAAACACTGATAAAACTTCAAATGGCCCTTACTTCTATACGGTACGTCCTACACCTATCAAAGTTTTCAACATACAAATGCTTGTAACTTTTTGCTGGAGCGTCATAAAACCTTGAAATTTTGTAACAATAAAGTACTCGAGCCTCTTGTCAATTTAAGTTATCGCTCAAAGCTATGCTAACTACGAGTCCCAAATCAAACACTGATAAAACTTCAAATTGCCCTAAATTCTATATGGTACGTTCTACACCTTTCAAAGTTTGCAACATACAAATGCTTGTAACTTTTTACTGGAGCGTCATAAAACCTTGAAATTTTGTAACAATAAAGTACTCGAGCCTCTTGTCAATTTAAGCCATCGCTCAAAGCTATGCTACCCTTGAGTCCCAAATCAAACACTGAGAAAACTTCAAATGGCCCTAACTTCTATACGGTACGTCCTACACCTATCAAAGTTTGCAACATACAAATGCTAGTAACTTTTTGCTGGAGCGTCATAAAACCTTGAAATTTTGTAACAATAAAGTACTCGAGCCTCTTGTCAATGTAAGCTATCGCTCAAAGCTATGCTACCCTTGAGTCCCAAATCAAACACTGATAAAACTTCAAATGGCCCTAACTTCTATACGGTACGTCCTACACCTATTAAAGTTTGCAACATACAAATGCTTGTAACTTTTTACTGGAGCGTCATAAAATCTTGAAATTTTGTAACAATAAAGTACTCGAGCCTCTTGTCAATTTAAGCTATCGCTCAAAGCTATACTACCCTTGAGTCCCAAATGAATCACTGAGAAAACTTCAAATGGCCCTAACTTCTATACGGTACGCCCTACACCTATCAAAGTTTGCAACATACAAATGCTTGTAATTTTTTACTGGAGCGTCATAAAACCTTCAAATTTTGTAACAATAAAGTACTCGAGCCCCTTGTCAATTTAAGCAATCGCTCAAAGCTATGCTACCCTTGAGTCCCAAATGAAACACTGAGAAAACTTCAAATGGCCCTAACTTCTATACGGTACGCCCTACACCTATCAAAGTTTACAACATACAAATGCTTGTAAGTTTTTACTGGAGCGTCATAAAATATTGAAAATTTTGTAACAATAGAGTACTCGAGCCTTTTGTCAATTTAAGCTATCAATCAAAGCTATGGCACCCTTGAGCCCCAAATCAAACACTGATAAAACTTCAAATGGCCCCAACTTCTATACGGTACGTCCTACACCTATTAAATTTTGCAACATACAAATGCTTGTAATTTTTACTTGAAGGTCATAAAACCTTGAAATTTTGTAATAATAAAGTACTTGAGCCTCTTGTAAATTTAAGCTATCGCTCAAAGCTATGCTACCCTTGAGTCCCAAATCAAACACTGATAAAATTTCAAATGGCCCTTACTTCTATACGGTACGTCCTACACCTATCAAAGTTTGCAACATACAAATGCTTGTAACTTTTTGCTGGAGCGTCATAAAACCTTGAAATTTTTTAACAGTATAGTACTCGAGCATTTTCTCAATTTAAGTTATCGCTCATAGCTATGCTACCCTTGAGGCCCAAATCAAACACTGATAAAACTTCAAATGGCCCTAACTTCTATACGGTACGTCCTACACCTTTCAAAGTTTGCAGCATACAAATGCTTGTAACTTTTTACTGGAGCGTCATAAAACCTTCAAATTTTGTAACAATAAAGTACTCGAGTCTCTTGTCAATTTAAGTTATCGCTCAAAGCTATGTTACCCTTGAGTCCCAAATCAAACACTGATAAAATTTCAAATGGCCCTTACTTCTATACGGTACGTCCTACACCTATCAAAGTTTGCAACATACAAATGCTTGTAACTTTTTGCTGGAGCGTCATAAAACCTTGAAATTTTGTAACAATAAAGTACTCGAGCCTCTTGTCAATTTAAGTTATCGCTCAAAGCTATGCTAACTTTGAGTCCCAAATCAAACACTGATAAAACTTCAAATGGCCCTAACTTCTATACGGTACGTCCTACACCTATTAAAATTTGCAACATACAAATGCTTGTAACTTTTTACTGGAGCGTCATAAGACCTTGAAATTTTGTAACAATAAAGTACTCGAGCCTCTTGTCAATTTAAGCTATCGCTCAAAGCTATGCTACCCTTGAGTCCAAAATCAAACACTGATAAAACTTCAAATTGCCCTAACTTCTATATGGTACGTTCTACACCTTTCAAAGTTTGCAACATACAAATGCTTGTAACTTTTTACTGGAGCGTCATAAAACCTTGAAATTTTGTAACAATAAAGTACTCGAGCCTCTTGTCAATTTAAGCTATCGCTCAAAGCTATGCTACCCTTGAGTCCCAAATCAAACACTGAGAAAACTTCAAATGGCCATAACTTCTATACGGTACGTCCTACACCTATCAAAGTTTGCAACATACAAATGCTTGTAACTTTTTGCTGGAGCGTCATAAAACCTTGAAATTTTGTAACAATAAAGTACTCGAGCCTCTTGTCAATTTAAGCTATCGCTCAAAGCTATGGCACCCTTGAGCCCCAAATAAAACACTGATAAAACTTCAAATGGCCCCAACTTCTCTACGGTACGTCCTACACCTATCAAATTTTGCAACATACAAATGCTTGTAACTTTTTACTTTAAGGTCATAAAATCTTGAAATTTTGTAATAATAAAGTACTTGAGCCTCTTGTCAAATTAAGCTATAGCTCAAAGCTATGCTACCCTTGAGTCCCAAATCAAACACTTATAAAACTTTAAATGGCCCTAACTTCTATACGGTACGTCCTACACCTATCAAAGTTTCCAACATACAAATGCTTGTAACTTTTTACTGGAGCGTCATAAAACCTTAAAATTTTGTAACAATAAAGTACTCGAGCCTCTTGTCAATTTAAGCCATCGCTCAAAGCTTTGCTACGCTTGAGTCCCAAATCAAACACTGATAAAACTTCAAATGGCCCTAACTTTTATACGGTACGTCCTACACCTATCAAAGTTTGCAACATACAAATGCTTGTAACTTTTTACTGGAGCGTCATAAAACCTTGAAATTTTGTAACAATAAAGTACTCGAGCCTCTTGTCAATTTAAGCTATCGCTCAAAGCTATGCTACCCTTGAGTCCCAAATCAAACACTGAGAAAACTTCAAATGGCCATAACTTCTATACGGTACGTCCTACACCTATCAAAGTTTGCAACATACAAATGCTTGTAACTTTTTGCTGGAGCGTCATAAAACCTTGAAATTTTGTAACAATAAAGTACTCGAGCCTCTTGTCAATTTAAGCTATCGCTCAAAGCTATGGCACCCTTGAGCCCCAAATAAAACACTGATAAAACTTCAAATGGCCCCAACTTCTCTACGGTACGTCCTACACCTATCAAATTTTGCAACATACAAATGCTTGTAACTTTTTACTTTAAGGTCATAAAATCTTGAAATTTTGTAATAATAAAGTACTTGAGCCTCTTGTCAAATTAAGCTATAGCTCAAAGCTATGCTACCCTTGAGTCCCAAATCAAACACTTATAAAACTTTAAATGGCCCTAACTTCTATACGGTACGTCCTACACCTATCAAAGTTTCCAACATCCAAATGCTTGTAACTTTTTACTGGAGCGTCATAAAACCTTAAAATTTTGTAACAATAAAGTACTCGAGCCTCTTGTCAATTTAAGCCATCGCTCAAAGCTTTGCTACGCTTGAGTCCCAAATCAAACACTGAGAAAGCTTCAAATGGCCCTAACTTCTATACGGTATGCCCTACACCTATCAAAGTTTGCAACATACAAATGCTTGTAATTTTTTACTGGAGCGTCATAAAACCTTGAAATTTTGTAACAATAAAGTACTCGAGCCTCTTGTCAATTTAAGCTATCGCTGAAAGCTATGCTACCCTTCAGTCCAAAATCAAACACTGATAAAACTTCAAATTGCCCTAACTTTATCTAACTATATGGTACGTTCTACACCTTTCAAAGTTTGCAACATACAACTGCTTGTAACTTTTTACTGGAGCGTCATAAAACCTTGAAATTTTGTAACAATCAAGTACTCGAGCCTCTTGTCAATTTAAGCTATCGCTCAAAGCTATGCTACCCTTGAGTCCCAAATCAAACACTGAGAAAACTTCAAATGGCCCTAACTTCTATACGGTACGTCCTACACCTATCAAAGTTTGCAACATACAAATGCTTGTAACTTTTTACTGGAGCGTCATAAGACCTTGAAATTTTGTAACAATAAAGTACTCGAGCCTCTTGTCAATTTAAGCTATCGCTCAAAGCTATGCTACCCTTGAGTCCAAAATCAAACACTGATAAAACTTCAAATTGCCCTAACTTCTATATGGTACGTTCTACACCTTTCAAAGTTTGCAACATACAAATGCTTGTAACTTTTTACTGGAGCGTCATAAAACCTTGAAATTTTGTAACAATAAAGTACTCGAGCCTCTTGTCAATTTAAGCTATCGCTCAAAGCTATGCTACCCTTGAGTCCCAAATCAAACACTGAGAAAACTTCAAATGGCCATAACTTCTATACGGTACGTCCTACACCTATCAAAGTTTGCAACATACAAATGCTTGTAACTTTTTGCTGGAGCGTCATAAAACCTTGAAATTTTGTAACAATAAAGTACTCGAGCCTCTTGTCAATTTAAGCTATCGCTCAAAGCTATGGCACCCTTGAGCCCCAAATAAAACACTGATAAAACTTCAAATGGCCCCAACTTCTCTACGGTACGTCCTACACCTATCAAATTTTGCAACATACAAATGCTTGTAACTTTTTACTTTAAGGTCATAAAATCTTGAAATTTTGTAATAATAAAGTACTTGAGCCTCTTGTCAAATTAAGCTATAGCTCAAAGCTATGCTACCCTTGAGTCCCAAATCAAACACTTATAAAACTTTAAATGGCCCTAACTTCTATACGGTACGTCCTACACCTATCAAAGTTTCCAACATACAAATGCTTGTAACTTTTTACTGGAGCGTCATAAAACCTTAAAATTTTGTAACAATAAAGTACTCGAGCCTCTTGTCAATTTAAGCCATCGCTCAAAGCTTTGCTACGCTTGAGTCCCAAATCAAACACTGATAAAACTTCAAATGGCCCTAACTTTTATACGGTACGTCCTACACCTATCAAAGTTTGCAACATACAAATGCTTGTAACTTTTTACTGGAGCGTCATAAGTCCTTGAAATTTTGTAACAATAAAGTACTCGAGCCTCTTGTCAATTTAAGCTATCGCTCAAAGCTATGCTACCCTTGAGTCCCAAATGAAACACTGAGAAAACTTCAAATGGCCCTAACTTTTATACGGTATGCCCTACACCTATCAATGTTTGCAACATACAAATGCTTGTAACTTTTTACTGGAGCGTCATAAATCCTTGAAATTTTGTAACAATAAAGTACTCGAGCCTCTTGTCAATTTAAGCTATCGCTCAAAGCTATGCTACCCTTGAGTCCCAAATGAAACACTGAGAAAGCTTCAAATGGCCCTAACTTCTATACGGTACGCATTACACCTATCAAAGTTTGCAACATACAAATGCTTGTAATTTTTTACTGGAGCGTCATAAAACCTTGAAATTTTGTAACAATAAAGTACTCGAGCCTCTTGTCAATTTAAGTTATCGCTCAAAGCTATGCTACCCTTGAGTCCCAAATCAAACACTGATAAAACTTCAAATGGCCCTTACTTCTATACGGCACGTCCTACACCTATTAAAATTTGCAACATACAAATGCTTGTAACTTTTTACTGGAGCGTCATAAGACCTTGAAATTTTGCAACAATAAAGTACTCGAGCCTCTTGTCAATTGAAGCTATCGCTCAAAGCTATGCTACCCTTGAGTCATAAATGAAACACTCAGAAAACTTCAAATGGCCCTAACTTTTATACGGTACGCCCTACACCTATCAATGTTTGCAACATACAAATGCTTGTAACTTCTTACTGGAGCGTCATAAATCCTTGAAATTTTGTAACAATAAAGTACTCGAGCCTCTTGTCAATTTAAGCTATCGCTCAAAGCTATGCTACCCTTGAGTCCCAAATGAAACACTGAGAAAGCTTCAAATGGCCCTAACTTCTATACGGTATGCCCTACACCTATCAAAGTTTGCAACATACAAATGCTTGTAATTTTTTACTGGAGCGTCATAAAACCTTGAAATTTTGTAACAATAAAGTACTCGAGCCTCTTGTCAATTTAAGCTATCGCTGAAAGCTATGCTACCCTTCAGTCCAAAATCAAACACTGATAAAACTTCAAATTGCCCTAACTTTATCTAACTATATGGTACGTTCTACACCTTTCAAAGTTTGCAACATACAACTGCTTGTAACTTTTTACTGGAGCGTCATAAAACCTTGAAATTTTGTAACAATCAAGTACTCGAGCCTCTTGTCAATTTAAGCTATCGCTCAAAGCTATGCTACCCTTGAGTCCCAAATCAAACACTGAGAAAACTTCAAATGGCCCTAACTTCTATACGGTACGTCCTACACCTATCAAAGTTTGCAACATACAAATGCTTGTAACTTTTTGCTGGAGCGTCATAAAACCTTGAAATTTTGTAACAATAAAGTACTCGAGCCTCTTGTCAATTTAAGCTATCGCTCAAAGCTATGGCACCCTTGAGCCCCAAATAAAACACTGATAAAACTTCAAATGGCCCCAACTTCTATACGGTACGTCCTACACCTATCAAATTTTGCAACATACAAATGCTTGTAACTTTTTACTTTAAGGTCATAAAATCTTGAAATTTTGTAATAATAAAGTACTTGAGTCTCTTGTCAATTTAAGCTATAGCTCAAAGCTATGCTACCCTTGAGTCCCAAATCAAACACTTATAAAACTCTAAATGGCCCTAACTTCTATACGGTACGTCCTACACCTATCAAAGTTTCCAACATACAAATGCTTGTAACTTTTTACTGGAGCGTCATAAAACCTTGAAATTTTGTAACAATAAAGTACTCGAGCCTCTTGTCAATTTAAGCCATCGCTCAAAGCTTTGCTACGCTTGAGTCCCAAATCAAACACTGATAAAACTTCAAATGGCCCTAACTTTTATACGGTACGTCCTACACCTATCAAAGTTTGCAACATACAAATGCTTGTAACTTTTTACTGGAGCGTCATAAGACCTTGAAATTTTGTAACAATAAAGTACTCGAGCCTCTTGTCAATTTAAGCTATCGCTCAAAGCTATGCTACCCTTGAGTCCAAAATCAAACACTGATAAAACTTCAAATTGCCCCAAATTCTATATGGTACGTTCTACACCTTTCAAAGTTTGCAACATACAAATGCGTGTAACTTTTTACTGGAGCGTCAGAAAACCTTGAAATTTTTTAACAGTATAGTACTCGAGCATTTTGTCAATTTAAGTTATCGCTCATAGCTATGCTACCCTTGAGTCCCAAATCAAACACTCATAAAACTTCAAATGGCCCTAACTTCTATACTGTACGTCCTACACATATCAAAGTTTGCAGCATACAAATGCTTGTAACTTTTTACTGGAGCGTCATAAAACCTTCAAATTTTGTAACAATAAAGTACTCGAGTCTCTTGTCAATTTAAGTTATCGCTCAAAGCTATGTTACCCTTGAGTCCCAAATCAAACGCTGATAAAACTTCAAATGGCCCTTACTTCTATACGGTACGTCCTACACCTATCAAAGTTTCCAACATACAAATGCTTGTAACTTTTTACTGGAGCGTCATAAAACCTTGAAATTTTGTAACAATAAAGTACTCGAGCCTCTTGTCAATTTAAGTTATCGCTCAAAGCTATGCTACCCTTGAGTCCCAAATCAAACACTGATAAAACTTCAAATGGCCCTAACTTCTATACGGTACGTCCTACACCTATTAAAATTTGCAACATACAAATGCTTGTAACTTTTTACTGGAGCGTCATAAGACCTTGAAATTCTGTAACAATAAAGTACTCGAGCCTCTTGTCAATTTAAGCTATCGCTCAAAGCTATGCTACCCTTGAGTCCAAAATCAAACACTGATAAAACTTCAAATTGCCCTAACTTCTATATGGTACGTTCTACAACTTTCAAAGTTTGCAACATACAAATGCTTGTAACTTTTTACTGGAGCGTCATAAAACCTTGAAATTTTGTAACAATAAAGTACTCGAGCCTCTTGTCAATTTAAGTTATCGGTCAAAGCTATGGCACCCTTGAGCCCCAAATAAAACACTGATAAAACTTCAAATGGCCCCAACTTCTATACGGTACGTCCTACACCTATCAAATTTTGCAACATACAAATGCTTGTAACTTTTTACTTTAAGGTCATAAAATCTTGAAATTTTGTAATAATAAAGTACTTGAGCCTCTTGTCAATTTAAGCTATAGCTCAAAGCTATGCTACCCTTGAGTCCCAAATCAAACACTGATAAAACTTCAAATGGCCCTAACTTCTATACGGTACGTCCTACACCTATTAAAATTTGCAACATACAAATGCTTGTAATTTTTTACTGGAGCGTCATAAACCTTGAAATTTTGTCACAATAAAGTACTCGAGCCTCTTGTCAATTTAAGCTATCGCTCAAAGCTATGCTACCCTTGAGTCCCAAATCAAACACTGATAAAACTTCAAATGGCCCTAACTTCTATACGGTACGTCCTACACCTATTAAAATTTGCAACATACAAATGCTTGTAATTTTTTACTGGAGCGTCATAAACCTTGAAATTTTGTCACAATAAAGTACTCGAGCCTCTTGTCAATTTAAGCTATCGCTCAAAGCTATGCTACCCTTGAGTCCAAAATCAAACACTGATAAAACCTCAAATTGCCCTAACTTCTATATGGTACGTTCTACAACTTTCAAAGTTTGCAACATACAAATGCTTGTAACTTTTTACTGGAGCGTCATAAACCTTGAAATTTTGTAACAATAAAGTACTCGAGCCTCTTGTCAATTTAAGCTATCGCTCAAAGCTATGGCACCCTTGAGCCCCAAATAAAACACTGATAAAACTTCAAATGGCCCCAACTTCTATACGGTACGTCCTACACCTATCAAATCTTGCAACATACAAATGCTTGTAACTTTTTACTTTAAGGTCATAAAATCTTGAAATTTTGTAATAATAAAGTACTTGAGCCTCTTGTCAATTTAAGCTATAGCTCAAAGCTATGCTACCCTTGAGTCCCAAATCAAACACTTATAAAACTTTAAATGGCCCTAACTTCTATACGGTACGTCCTACACCTATCAAATTTTGCAACATACAAATGCTTGTAACTTTTTACTTTAAGGTCATAAAATCTTGAAATTTTGTAATAATAAAGTACTTGAGCCTCTTGTCAATTTAAGCTATAGCTCAAAGCTATGCTACCCTTGAGTCCCAAATCAAACACTGATAAAACTTCAAATGGCCCTAACTTCTATACGGTACGTCCTACACCTATTAAAATTTGCAACATACAAATGCTTGTAATTTTTTACTGGAGCGTCATAAACCTTGAAATTTTGTCACAATAAAGTACTCGAGCCTCTTGTCAATTTAAGCTATCGCTCAAAGCTATGCTACCCTTGAGTCCAAAATCAAACACTGAGAAAACTTCAAATGGCCCTAACTTCTATACGGTACCTCCTACACCTATCAAAGTTTCCAACATACAAATGCTTGTAACTTTTTACTGGAGCGTCATAAAACCTTGAAATTTTGTAACAATAAAGTACTCGAGCCTCTTGTCAATTTAAGCCATCGCTCAAAGCTTTGCTACGCTTGAGTCCCAAATCAAACACTGATAAAACTTCAAATGGCCCGAACTTTTATACGGTACGTCCTACACCTATCAAAGTTTGCAACATACAAATGCTTGTAACTTTTTACTGGAGCGTCATAAAACCTTGAAATTTTGTAACAATAGAGTACTCGAGCCTTTTGTCAATTTAAGCTATCGCTCAAAGCTATGCTACCCTTGAGTCCCAAATCAAACACTGATAAAACTTCAAATGGCCCTAACTTCTATACGGTACGTCCTACACCTATCAAAGGTTGCAACATACAAATGCTTGTAACTTTTTACTGGAGCGTCATAAAACCTTGAAATTTTGTAACAATAAAGTACTCGCGCCTCTTGTCAATTTATGCCACCGCTCAAAGATATGCTACGCTTGAATCCCAAATCAAACACTGATAAAACTTCAAATGGCCCTAACTTCTATACGGTACGTCCTACACCTATCAAAGTTTGCAACATACAAATGCTTGTAACTTTTTACTGGAGCGTCATAAGTCCTTGAAATTTTGTAACAATAAAGTACTCGAGCCTCTTGTCAATTTAAGCTATCGCTCAAAGCTATGCTACCCTTGAGTCCCAAATCAAACACTGATAAAACTTCAAATGGCCCTAACTTCTATACGGTACGTCCTACACCTATCAAAGTTTGCAACATACAAATGCTTGTAACTTTTTACTGGAGCGTCATAAAACCTTGAAATTTTGTAACAATAAAGTACTCGAGCCTCTTGTCAATTTAAGCTATCGCTCAAAGCTATACTACCCTTGAGTCCCAAACGAATCACTGAGAAAACTTCAAATGGCCCTAACTTCTATACGGTACGTCCTACAGCTATCAAAGTTTGCAACATACAAATGCTTGTAACTTTTTACTGGAGCGTCATAAGACCTTGAAATTTTGTAACAATAAAGTACTCGAGCCTCTTGTCAATTTAAGCTATCGCTCAAAGCTATGCTACCCTTGAGTCCGAAATGAAACACTGAGAAAACTTTAAATGGCCCTAACTTTTATACGGTACGCCCTACACCTATCAATGTTTGCAACATACAAATGCTTGTAACTTTTTACTGGAGCGTCATAAAATTTTGAAATTTTGTAACAAGAAAGTACTCGAGCCTCTTGTCAATTTAAGCTATCGCTCAAAGCTATGCTACCCTTGAGTCCCAAATGAAACACTGAGAAAACTTCAAATGAGCCTAACTTCTATACGGTACGCCCTACACCTATCAAAGTTTGCAACATACAAATGCTTGTAATTTTTTACTGGAGCGTCATAAAACCTTGAAATTTTGTAACAATAAAGTACTCGAGCCTCTTGTCAATTTAAGTTATCGCTCAAAGCAATGCTACCCTTGAGTCCCAAATGAAACACTGATAAAACTTCAAATGGCCCTAACTTATATACGGTACGTCCTACACCTATTCAAGTTTGCAACATACAAATGCTTGTAACTTTTTACTGGAGCGTCATAAAACCTTGAAATTTTGTAACAATAAAGTACTCGAGCCTCTTGTTAATTTAAGCTATCGCTCA
This sequence comes from Clusia tigrina, assembly GCA_920105625.2. Taxonomy (NCBI): domain Eukaryota; kingdom Metazoa; phylum Arthropoda; class Insecta; order Diptera; family Clusiidae; genus Clusia; species Clusia tigrina. The sequence goes on along the minus strand of CAKKTE020000546.1, from coordinate 344,332 downwards.
AAGCTATGCTACCCTTGAGTCCCAAATCAAACACTGAGAAAACTTCAAATGGCCCTAACTTCTATACGGTACGTCCTACACCTATCAAAGTTTGCAACATACAAATGCTTGTAACTTTTTGCTGGAGCGTCATAAAACCTTGAAATTTTGTAACAATAAAGTACTCGAGCCTCTTGTCAATTTAAGCTATCGCTCAAAGCTATGGCACCCTTGAGCCCCAAATAAAACACTGATAAAACTTCAAATGGCCCCAACTTCTATACGGTACGTCCTACACCTATCAAATTTTGCAACATACAAATGCTTGTAACTTTTTACTTTAAGGTCATAAAATCTTGAAATTTTGTAATAATAAAGTACTTGAGCCTCTTGTCAATTTAAGCTATCGCTCAAAGCTATGGCACCCTTGAGCCCCAAATAAAACACTGATAAAACTTCAAATGGCCCTAACTTTTATACGGTACGTCCTACACCTATCAAAGTTTGCAACATACAAATGCTTGTAACTTTTTACTGGAGCGTCATAAGTCCTTGAAATTTTGTAACAATAAAGTACTCGAGCCTCTTGTCAATTTAAGCTATCGCTCAAAGCTATGCTACCCTAGAGTCCCAAATCAAACACTGATAAAACTTTAAATGGCCCTAACTTCAATACGGTACGTCCTACACCTCTCAAAGTTTGCAAAATACAAATGCTTGTAACTTTTTCCTGGAGCGTCATCAAACCTTGAAATTTTGTAACAATAAAGTACTCGAGCCTCTTGTCAATTTAAGCTATCGCTCAAAGCTATACTACCCTTGAGTCCCAAATGAATCACTGAGAAAACTTCAAATGGCCCTAACTTCTATACGGTACGCCCTACACCTATCAAAGTTTGCAACATACAAATGCTTGTAATTTTTTACTGGGTCGTCATAAAACCTTGAAATTTTGTAACAATAAAGTACTCGAGCCCCTTGTCAATTTAAGCTATCGCTCAAATCTATGCTACCCTTGAGTCCCAAATCAAACACTGAGAAAACTTCAAATGGCCCTAACTTCTATACGGTACGCCCTACACCTATCAAAGTTTGCAACATACAAATGCTTGTAACTTTTTACTGGAGCGTCATAAAAACTTGAAATTTTGTAACAATAAAGTACTCGTGCCTCTTGTCAATTTAAGCTATCGCTCAAAGCTATACTACCCTTGAGTCCCAAATGAATCACTGAGAAAACTTCAAATGGCCCTAACTTCTATACGGTACGTCCTACACCTATCAAAGTTTGCAACATACAAATGCTTGTAACTTTTTACTGGAGCGTCATAAGACCTTGAAATTTTGTAACAATAAAGTACTCGTGCCTCTTGTCAATTTAAGCTATCGCTCAAAGCTATACTACCCTTGAGTCCCAAATGAATCACTGAGAAAACTTCAAATGGCCCTAACTTTTATACGGTACGCCCTACACCTATCAATGTTTGCAACACACAAATGCTTGTAACTTTTTACTGGAGCGACATAAAATTTTGAAATTTTGTAACAATAAAGTACTCGAACCTCTTGTCAATTTAAGCTATCGCTCAAAGCTATGCTACCCTTGAGTCCCAAATGAAACACTGAGAAAACTTCAAATGACCCTAACTTCTATACGGTACGCCGTACACCTATCAAAGTTTGCAACATACAAATGCTTGTAATTTTTTACTGGAGCATCATAAAACCTTGAAATTTTGTAACAATAAAGTACTCGAGCCTCTTGTCAATTTAAGTTATCGCTCAAAGCTATGCTACCCTTGAGTCCCAAATCAAACACTGATAAAACTTCAAATGGCCCTAACTTCTATACGGTACGTCCTACACCTATTCAAATTTGCAACATACAAATGCTTGTAACTTTTTACTGGAGCGTCATAAAACCTTGAAATTTTGTAACAATAAAGTACTCGAGCCTCTTGTTAATTTCAGCTATCGCTCAAAGCTATGCTACCCTTGAGTCCCAAATCAAACACTGAGAAAACTTCAAATGGCCCTAACTTCTATACGGTACGTCCTACACCTATCAAAGTTTGCAACATACAAATGCTTGTAACTTTTTGCTGGAGCGTCATAAAACCTTGAAATTTTGTAACAATAAAGTACTCGAGCCTCTTGTCAATTTAAGCTATCGCTCAAAGCTATGGCACCCTTGAGCCCCAAATAAAACACTGATAAAACTTCAAATGGCCCCAACTTCTATACGGTACGTCCTACACCTATCAAATTTTGCAACATACAAATGCTTGTAACTTTTTACTTTAAGGTCATAAAATCTTGAAATTTTGTAATAATAAAGTACTTGAGCCTCTTGTCAATTTAAGCTATAGCTCAAAGCTATGCTATCCTTGAGTCCCAAATCAAACACTTATAAAACTTAAAATGGCCCTAACGGTACGTCCTACACCTTTCAAAGTTTCCAACATACAAATGCTTGTAACTTTTTACTGGAGCGTCATAAAACCTTGAAATTTTGAGACAATAAAGTACTCGAGCCTCTTGTCAATTTAAGCCATCGCTCAAAGCTTTGCTACGCTTGAGTCCCAAATCAAACACTGATAAAACTTCAAATGGCCCTAACTTTTATACGGTACGTCCTACACCTATCAAAGTTTGCAACATACAAATGCTTGTAACTTTTTACTGGAGCGTCATAAGTCCTTGAAATTTTGTAACAATAAAGTACTCGAGCCTCTTGTCAATTTAAGCTATCGCTCAAAGCTATGCTACCCTTGAGTCCCAAATCAAACACTGATAAAACTTCAAATGGCCCTAACTTCTATACGGTACGTCCTACACCTATTCAAATTTGAAACATACAAATGCTTGTAACTTTTTACTGGAGCGTCATAAAACCTTGAAATTTTGTAACAATAAAGTACTCGAGTCTCTTGTTAATTTAAGCTATCGCTCAAAGCTATGCTACCCTTGAATCCCAAATCAAACACTGAGAAAACTTCAAATGGCCCTAACTTCTATACGGTACGTCCTACACCTATCAAAGTTTGCAACATACAAATGCTTGTAACTTTTTGCTGGAGCGTCATAAAACCTTGAAATTTTGTAACAATAAAGTACTCGAGCCTCTTGTCAATTTAAGCTATCGCTCAAAGCTATACTACCCTTGAGTCCCAAATGAATCACTGAGAAAACTTCAAATGGCCCTAACTTCTATACGGTACGCCCTACACCTATCAAAGTTTGCAACATACAAATGCTTGTAATTTTTTACTGGGTCGTCATAAAACCTTGAAATTTTGTAACAATAAAGTACTCGAGCCCCTTGTCAATTTAAGCTATCGCTCAAAGCTATGCTACCCTTGAGTCCCAAATCAAACACTGAGAAAACTTCAAATGGCCCTAACTTCTATACGGTACGCCCTACACCTATCAAAGTTTGCAACATACAAATGCTTGTAACTTTTTACTGGAGCGTCATAAAAACTTGAAATTTTGTAACAATAAAGTACTCGTGCCTCTTGTCAATTTAAGCTATCGCTCAAAGCTATACTACCCTTGAGTCCCTAATGAATCACTGAGAAAACTTCAAATGGCCCTAACTTCTATACGGTACGTCCTACACCTATCAAAGTTTGCAACATACAAATGCTTGTAACTTTTTACTGGAGCGTCATAAGACCTTGAAATTTTATAACAATAAAGTACTCGAGCCTCTTGTCAATTTAAGCTATCGCTCAAAGCTATGCTACCCTTGAGTCCCAAATGAAACACTGAGAAAACTTCAAATGGCCCTAACTTTTATACGGTACGCCCTACACCTATCAATGTTTGCAACATACAAATGCTTGTAACTTTTTACTGGAGCGACATAAAATTTTGAAATTTTGTAACAATAAAGTACTCGAACCTCTTGTCAATTTAAGCTATCGCTCAAAGCTATGCTACCCTTGAGTCCCAAATGAAACACTGAGAAAACTTCAAATGACCCTAACTTCTATACGGTACGCCGTACACCTATCAAAGTTTGCAACATACAAATGCTTGTAACTTTTTGCTGGAGCGTCATAAAACCTTGAAATTTTGTAACAATAAAGTACTCGAGCCTCTTGTCAATTTAAGCTATCGCTCAAGGCTATGGCACCCTTGAGCCCCAAATAAAACACTGATAAAACTTCAAATGGCCCCAACTTCTATACGGTACGTCCTACACCTATCAAATTTTGCAACATACAAATGCTTGTAACTTTTTACTTTAAGGTCATAAAATCTTGAAATTTTGTAATAATAAAGTACTTGAGCCTCTTGTCAATTTAAGCTATAGCTCAAAGCTATGCTATCCTTGAGTCCCAAATCAAACACTTATAAAACTTGAAATGGCCCTAACGGTACGTCCTACACCTTTCAAAGTTTCCAACATACAAATGCTTGTAACTTTTTACTGGAGCGTCATAAAACCTTGAAATTTTGAGACAATAAAGTACTCGAGCCTCTTGTCAATTTAAGCCATCGCTCAAAGCTTTGCTACGCTTGAGTCCCAAATCAAACACTGATAAAACTTCAAATGGCCCTAACTTTTATACGGTACGTCCTACACCTATCAAAGTTTGCAACATACAAATGCTTGTAACTTTTTACTGGAGCGTCATAAGTCCTTGAAATTTTGTAACAATAAAGTACTCGAGCCTCTTGTCAATTTAAGCTATCGCTCAAAGCTATGCTACCCTTGAGTCCCAAATCAAACACTGATAAAACTTCAAATGGCCCTAACTTCTATACGGTACGTCCTACACCTATTCAAATTTGAAACATACAAATGCTTGTAACTTTTTACTGGAGCGTCATAAAACCTTGAAATTTTGTAACAATAAAGTACTCGAGCCTCTTGTTAATTTAAGCTATCGCTCAAAGCTATGCTACCCTTGAATCCCAAATCAAACACTGAGAAAACTTCAAATGGCCCTAACTTCTATACGGTACGTCCTACACCTATCAAAGTTTGCAACATACAAATGCTTGTAACTTTTTGCTGGAGCGTCATAAAACCTTGAAATTTTGTAACAATAAAGTACTCGAGCCTCTTGTCAATTTAAGCTATCGCTCAAAGCTATGGCACCCTTGAGCCCCAAATAAAACACTGATAAAACTTCAAATGGCCCCAACTTCTATACGGTACGTCCTACACCTATCAAATTTTGCAACATACAAATGCTTGTAACTCTTTACTTTAAGGTCATAAAATCTTGAAATTTTGTAATAATAAAGTACTTGAGCCTCTTGTCAATTTAAGCTATAGCTCAAAGCTATGCTATCCTTGAGTCCCAAATCAAACACTTATAAAACTTGAAATGGCCCTAACGGTACGTCCTACACCTATCAAAGTTTCTAACATACAAATGCTTGTAACTTTTTACTGGAGCGTCATAAAACCTTGAAATTTTGTAACAATAAAGTACTCGAGCCTCTTGTCAATTTAAGCCATCGCTCAAAGCTTTGCTACGCTTGAGTCCCAAATCAAACACTGATAAAACTTTAAATGGCCCTAACTTTTATACGGTACGTCCTACACCTATCAAAGTTTGCAACATACAAATGCTTGTAACTTTTTACTGGAGCGTCATAAGTCCTTGAAATTTTGTAACAATAAAGTACTCGAGCCCCTTGTCAATTTAAGCTATCGCTCAAAGCTATGCTACCCTTGAGTCCCTAGTCAGACAATGATAAAACTTCAAATGGCCCTAACTTCTATACGGTACGTCCTACACCTATTCAAATTTGCAACATACAAATGCTTGTAACTTTTTACTGGAGCGTCATAAAACCTTGAAATTTTGTAACAATAAAGTACTCGAGCCTCTTGTTAATTTAAGCTATCGCTCAAAGCTATGCTACCCTTGAGTCCCAAATCAAACACTGAGAAAACTTCAAATGGCCCTAACTTCTATACGGTACGTCCTACACCTATCAAAGTTTGCAACATACAAATGCTTGTAACTTTTTGCTGGAGCGTCATAAAACCTTGAAATTTTGTAACAATAAAGTACTCGAGCCTCTTGTCAATTTAAGCTATCGCTCAAAGCTATGGCACCCTTGAGCCCCAAATAAAACACTGATAAAACTTCAAATGGCCCCAACTTCTATACGGTACGTCCTACACCTATCAAATTTTGCAACATACAAATGCTTGTAACTTTTTACTTTAAGGTCATAAAATCTTGAAATTTTGTAATAATAAAGTACTTGAGCCTCTTGTCAATTTAAGCTATAGCTCAAAGCTATGCTATCCTTGAGTCCCAAATCAAACACTTATAAAACTTGAAATGGCCCTAATGGTACGTCCTACACCTATCAAAGTTTCCAACATACAAATGCTTGTAACTTTTTACTGGAGCGTCATAAAACCTTGAAATTTTGTAACAATAACGTACTCGAGCCTCTTGTCAATTTAAGCCATCGGTCAAAGCTTTGCTACGCTTGAGTCCCAAATCAAACACTGATAAAACTTCAAATGGCCCTAACTTTTATACGGTACGTCCTACACCTATCAAAGTTTGCAACATACAAATGCTTGTAACTTTTTACTGGAGCGTCATAAGTCCTTGAAATTTTGTAACAATAAAGTACTCGAGCCTCTTGTCAATTTAAGCTATCGCTCAAAGCTATGCTACCCTAGAGTCCCAAATCAAACACTGATAAAACTTCAGATGGCCCTAACTTCAATACGGTACGTCCTACACCTCTCAAAGTTTGCAACATACAAATGCTTGTAACTTTTTACTGGAGCGTCATCAAACCTTGAAATTTTGTAACAATAAAGTACTCGAGCCTCTTGTCAATTTAAGCTATCGCTCAAAGCTATACTACCCTTGAGTCCCAAATGAATCACTGAGAAAACTTCAAATGGCCCTAACTTCTATACGGTACGCCCTACACCTATCAAAGTTTGCAACATACAAATGCTTGTAACTTTTTACTGGAGCGTCATAAAACCTTGAAATTTATAACAATAGAGTACTCGAGCCTTTTGTCAATTTAAGCTATCGCTCAAAGCTATGCTACCCTTGAGTCCCAAATCAAACACCGATAAAACTTCAAATGGCCCTAACTTCTATACGGTACGTCCTACACCTATCAAAGGTTGCAACATACAAATGCTTGTAACTTTTTACTGGAGCGTCATAAAGCCTTGAAAATTTGTAACAATAAAGTACTCGAGCCTCTTGTCAATTTAAGCCACCGTTCAAAGATATGCTACCCTTGAGTCCCAAATCAAACACTGATAAAACTTCAAATGGCCCTAACTTCTATACGGTACGTCCTGCACCTATCAAAGTTTGCAACATACAAATGCTTGTAACTTTTTACTGGAGCGTCATAAGACCTTGAAATTTTGTAACAATAAAGTACTCGAGCCTCTTGTCAATTTAAGCCATCGCTCAAAGATATGCTACCCTTGAGTCCCAAATGAAACACTGAGAAAACTTCAAAATGCCCTAACTTCTATACGGTACGCCCTACACCTATCAAAGTTTGCAACATACAAATGCTTGTAATTTTTTACTGGAGCGTCATAAGACCTTGAAATTTTGTAACAATAAAGTACTCGAGCCTCTTGTCAATTTAAGCCATCGCTCAAAGATATGCTACCCTTGAGTCCCAAATGAAACACTGAGAAAACTTCAAATGGCCCCAACTTCTATACGGTACGTCCTACACCTATCAAAGTTTGCAACATACAAATGCTTGTAACTTTATACTGGAGCGTCATAAAACCTTCAAATTTTGTAAAAATAAAGTACTCGAGCCTCTTGTCAATTTAAGCTATCGCTCAAAGCTATGCTACCCTTGGTCCCAAATGAAACACTGAGAAAACTTCAAATGGCCCTAACTTCTATACGGTACGTCCTACACCTATCAAAGTTTGCAACATACAAATGCTTGTAACTTTTTACTGGAGCGTCATAAAACCTTGAAATTTTGTAACAATAAAGTACTCGAGCCTCTTGTCAATTTAAGCTGTCGCTCAAAGCTATGCTACCCTTGAGTCCCAAATGAAACACTGAGAAAACTTCAAATGGCCCTAACTTCTATACGGTACGCCCTACACCTATCAAAGTTTGCAACATACAAATGCTGGTAACTTTTTACTGGAGCGTCATAAAACATTGAAATTTTGTAACAATAAAGTACTCGAGCCTCTTGTCAATTTAAACTATCTCTCAAAGCTATGCTACCCTTGAGTCCCAAATCAAACACTGATAAAACTTAAAATGGCCCTAACTTCTATACGGTACGTCCTACACCTATCAAAGTTTGCAACATACAAATGCTTGTAACTTTATACTGGAGCGTCATAAAACCTTGAAATTTTGTAACAATAAAGTACTCGAGCCTGGTATCAATTTAAGCCATCGCTCAAAGATATGCTACCCTTGACTCCCAAATGAAACACTGACAAAACTTCAAATGGCCCTAACTTCTATACGGTACGTCCTACACCTATCAAAGTTTGCAACATACAAATGCTTGTAACTTTTTACTGGAGCGTCATAAAACCTTGAAATTTTGTAACAATAAAGTACTCGAGCCTCGTGTCAATTTAAGCCATCGCTCAAAGATATGCTACCCTTGACTCCCAAATGAAACACTGACAAAACTTCAAATGGCCCTAACTTCTATACGGTACGTCCTACACCTATCAAAGTTTGCAACATACAAATGCTTGTAACTTTTTACTGGAGCGTCATAAAACCTTGAAATTTTGTAACAATAAAGTACTCGAGCCTCGTGTCAATTTAAGCCATCGCTCAAAGATATGCTACCCTTGACTCCCAAATGAAACACTGACAAAACTTCAAATGGCCCTAACTTCTATACGGTACGCCCTACACCTATCAAATTTTGCAACATACAAATGCTTGTAACTTTTTACTGGAGCGTCATAAAACCTTGAAATTTTGTAACAATAAAGTACTCGAGCCCCTTGTCAATTTAAGCTATCGCTCAAAGCTATGCTACCCTTGAGTCCCAAATCAAACACTGAGAAAACTTCAAATGGCCCTAACTTCTATACGGTACGTCCTACACCTATCAAAGTTTGCAACATACAAATGCGTGTAACTTTTTACTGGAGCGTCATAAAACCTTCAAATTTTGTAACAATAAAGTACTCGAGCCTCTTGTCAATTTAAGCCATCGCTCAAAGATATGCTACCCTTGAGTCCCAAATCAAACACTGATAAAACTTCAAATGGCCCTAACTTCTATACGGTACGTCCTACACCTATCAAAGTTTGCAACAAATGCTTGTAACTTTTTACTGGAGCGTCATAAGACCTTGAAATTTTGTAACAATAAAGTACTCGAGCCTCTTGTCAATTTAAGCTATCGCTCAAAGCTATGCTACCCTTGAGTCCCAAATGAAACACTGAAAAAACTTCAAATGGCCCTAACTTCTATACGGTACGCCCTACACCTATCAATGTTTGCAACATACAAATGCTTGTAACTTTTTACTGGAGCGTCATAAAACCTTCAAATTTTGTAACTATAAAGTACTCGAGCCTCTTGTCAATTTAAGCCATCGCTCAAAGATATGCTACCCTTGAGTCCCAAATCAAACACTGATAAAACTTCAAATGGCCCTAACTTCTATACGGTACGTCCTGCACCTATCAAAGTTTGCAACATACAAATGCTTGTAACTTTTTACTGGAGCGTCATAAGACCTTGAAATTTTGTAACAATAAAGTACTCGAGCCTCTTGTCAATTTAAGCTATCGCTCAAAGCTATGCTACCCTTGAGTCCCAAATGAAACACTGAGAAAACTTCAAATGGCCCTAACTTCTATACGGTACGCCCTACACCTATCAATGTTTGCAACATACAAATGCTTGTAACTTTTTACTGGAGCGTCATAAAACCTTCAAATTTTGTAACTATAAAGTACTCGAGCCTCTTGTCAATTTAAGCTATCGCTCAAAGCTATGCTACCCTTGAGTCCCAAATGAAACACTGAGAAAACTTCAAATGGCCCTAACTTCTATACGGTACGCCCTACACCTATCAAAGTTTGCAACATACAAATGCTTGTAATTTTTTACTGGAGCGTCATAAAACTTTGAAATTTTGTAACAATAAAGTACTCGAGCCCCTTGTCAATTTAAGCTATCTACCCTTGAGTCCCAAATCAAACACTGAGAAAACTTCAAATGGCCCTAACTTCTATACGGTACGTCCTACACCTATCAAATGTTGCAACATACAAATGCGTGTAACTTTTTACTGGAGCGTCATAAGACCTTGAAATTTTGTAACAATAAAGTACTCGAGCCTCTTGTCAATTTAAGCCATCGCTCAAAGATATGCTACCCTTGAGTCCCAAATGAAACACTGAGAAAACTTCAAATGGCCCCAACTTCTATACGGTACGTCCTACACCTATCAAAGTTTGCAACATACAAATGCTTGTAACTTTTTACTGGAGCGTCATAAAACCTTCAAATTTTGTAAAAATAAAGTACTCGAGCCTCTTGTCAATTTAAGCTATCGCTCAAAGCTATGCTACCCTTGGTCCCAAATGAAACACTGAGAAAACTTCAAATGGCCCTAACTTCTATACGGTACGTCCTACACCTATCAAAGTTTGCAACATACAAATGCTTGTAACTTTTTACTGGAGCGTCATAAAACCTTGAAATTTTGTAACAATAAAGTACTCGAGCCTCTTGTCAATTTAAGCTGTCGCTCAAAGCTATGCTACCCTTGAGTCCCAAATGAAACACTGAGAAAACTTCAAATGGCCCTAACTTCTATACGGTACGCCCTACACCTATCAAAGTTTGCAACATACAAATGCTGGTAACTTTTTACTGGAGCGTCATAAAACATTGAAATTTTGTAACAATAAAGTACTCGAGCCTCTTGTCAATTTAAACTATCGCTCAAAGCTATGCTACCCTTGAGTCCCAAATCAAACACTGATAAAACTTCAAATGGCCCTAACTTCTATACGGTACGTCCTACACCTATCAAAGTTTGCAACATACAAATGCTTGTAACTTTATACTGGAGCGTCATAAAACCTTGAAATTTTGTAACAATAAAGTACTCGAGCCTGGTATCAATTTAAGCCATCGCTCAAAGATATGCTACCCTTGACTCCCAAATGAAACACTGACAAAACTTCAAATGGCCCTAACTTCTATACGGTACGTCCTACACCTATCAAAGTTTGCAACATACAAATGCTTGTAACTTTTTACTGGAGCGTCATAAAACCTTGAAATTTTGTAACAATAAAGTACTCGAGCCTCGTGTCAATTTAAGCCATCGCTCAAAGATATGCTACCCTTGACTCCAAAATGAAACACTGACAAAACTTCAAATGGCCCTAACTTCTATACGGTACGCCCTACACCTATCAAAGTTTGCAACATACAAATGCTTGTAACTTTTTACTGGAGCGTCATAAAACCTTGAAATTTTGTAACAATAAAGTACTCGAGCCCCTTGTCAATTTAAGCTATCGCTCAAAGCTATGCTACCCTTGAGTCCCAAATCAAACACTGAGAAAACTTCAAATGGCCCTAACTTCTATACGGTACGTCCTACACCTATCAAAGTTTGCAACATACAAATGCGTGTAACTTTTTACTGGAGCGTCATAAAACCTTCAAATTTTGTAACAATAAAGTACTCGAGCCTCTTGTTAATTAAGCCATCGCTCAAAGATATGCTACCCTTGAGTCCCAAATCAAACACTGATAAAACTTCAAATGGCCCTAACTTCTATACGGTACGTCCTACACCTATCAAAGTTTGCAACATACAAATGCTTGTAACTTTTTACTGGAGCGTCATAAGACCTTGAAATTTTGTAACAATAAAGTACTCGAGCCTCTTGTCAATTTAAGCTATCGCTCAAAGCTATGCTACCCTTGAGTCCCAAATCAAACACTGATAAAACTTCAAATGGGCCTAACTTCTATACGGTACGTCCTACACCTATCAAAGTTTGCAACATACAAATGCTTGTAACTTTTTACTGGAGCGTCATAAAACCTTGAAATTTTGTAACAATAAAGTACTCGAGCCTCTTGTCAATTTAAGCCATCGCTCAAAGATATGCTACCCTTGAGTCCCAAATCAAACACTGATAAATCTTCAAATGGCCCTAACTTCTATACGGTACGTCCTACACCTATCAAAGTTTGCAACATATAAATGCTTGTAACTTTTTACTGGAGCGTCATAAGACCTTGAAATTTTGTAACAATAAAGTACTCGAGCCTCTTGTCAATTTAAGATATCGCTTAAAGCTATGCTACCCTTGAGTCCCAAATCAAACACTGATTAAACTTCAAATGGCCCTAACTTCTATACGGTACGTCCTACACCTATCAAAGTTTGCAACATACAAATGCTTGTAACTTTTTACTGGAGCGTCATAAAACCTTGAAATTTTGTACCAATAAAGTACTCGAGCCTCTTGTCAATTTAAGCTATCGCTCAAAGCTATGCTACCCTTGAGTCCCAAATGAAACACTGAGAAAACTTCAAATGGCAATAACTTCTATACGGTACGCCCTACACCTATCAAAGTTTGCAACATACAAATGCGTGTAACTTTTTACTGGAGCGTCATAAGTCCTTGAAATTTTGTAACAATAAAGTACTCGAGCCTCTTGTCAATTTAAGCTATCGCTCAAAGCTATACTACCCTTGAGTCCCAAATGAATCACTGAGAAAACTTCAAATGGCCCTAACTTCTATACGGTACGCCCTACACCTATCAAAGTTTGCAACATACAAATGCTTGTAATTTTTTACTGGGTCGTCATAAAACCTTGAAATTTTGTAACAATAAAGTACTCGAGCCTTTTGTCAATTTAAGCTATCGCTCAAAGCTATGCTACCCTTGAGTCCCAAATCAAACACCGATAAAACTTCAAATGGCCCTAACTTCTATACGGTACGCCCTACACCTATCAAAGTTTGCAACATACAAATGCTTGTAACTTTTTACTGGAGCGTCATAAAACCTTGAAATTTGTAACAATAAAGTACTCGAGCCTCTTGTCAATTTAAGCCACCGTTCAAAGATATGCTACCCTTGAGTCCCAAATCAAACAATGATAAAACTTCAAATGGCCCTAACTTCTATACGGTACGCCCTGCACCTATCAAAGTTTGCAACATACAAATGCTTGTAACTTTTTACTGGAGCGTCATAAGACCTTGAAAGTTTGTAACAATAAAGTACTCGAGCCTCTTGTCAATTTAAGCTATCGCTCAAAGCTATGCTACCCTTGAGTCCCAAATGAAACACTGAGAAAACTTCAAATGGCCCTAACTTCTATACGGTACGCCCTACACCTATCAATGTTTGCAACATACAAATGCTTGTAACTTTTTACTGGAGCGTCATAAAACCTTGAAATTTTGTAACTATAAAGTACTCGAGCCTCTTGTCAATTTAAGCTATCGCTCAAAGCTATGCTAACCTTGACTCCCAAATGAAACACTGAGAAAACTTCAAATGGCCCTAATTTCTATACGGTACGCCCTACACCTATCAAAGTTTGCAACATACAAATGCTTGTAATTTTTTACTGGAGCGTCATAAAACTTTGAAATTTTGTAACAATAAAGTACTCGAGCCCCTTGTCAATTTAAGCTATCGCTCAAAGCTATGCTACCCTTGAGTCCCAAATCAAACACTGAGAAAACTTCAAATGGCCCTAACTTCTATACGGTAGGTCATACACCTATCAAATGTTGCAACATACAAATGCGTGTAACTTTTTACTGGAGCGTCATAAGACCTTGAAATTTTGTAACAATAAAGTACTCGAGCCTCTTGTCAATTTAAGCTATCGCTCAAAGCTATGCTACCCTTGAGTCCCAAGTCAGACAATGATAAAACTTCAAATGGCCCTAACTTCTATACGGTACGTCCTAGACCTATCAAAGTTTGCAACATACAAATGCTTGTAACTTTTTCTGGAGCGTCATAAAACCTTCAAATTTTGTAACGATAAAGTACTCGAGCCTCTTGTCAATTTAAGCCATCGCTCAAAGATATGCTACCCTTGAGTCAAAAATGAAACACTGAGAAAACTTCAAATGGCCCTAACTTCTATACGGTACGTCCTACACCTATCAAAGTTTGCAACATACAAATGCTTGTAACTTTTTACTGGAGCGTCATAAAACCTTCAAATTTTGTAACAATAAAGTACTCGAACCTCTTGTCAATTTAAGCTATCGCTGAAATCTATGCTACCCTTGGTCCCAAATGAAACACTGAGAAAACTTCAAATGGCCCTAACTTCTATACGGTACGTCCTACACCTATCGAAGTTTGCAACATACAAATGCTTGTAACTTTTTACTGGAGCGTCATAAAACCATGAAATTTTGTAACAATAAAGTACTCGAGCCTCTTGTCAATTTAAGCTATCGCTCAAAGCTGTGCTACCCTTGAGTCCCAAATGAAACACTGAGAAAATCTCAAATGGCCCTAACTTCTATACGGTACGCCCTACACCTATCAAAGTTTGCAACATACAAATGCTTTTAACTTTTTACTGGAGCGTCATAAAACCTTGCAATTTTGTAACAATAAAGTACTCGAGCCTCTTGTCAATTTAAGCTATCGCTCAAAGCTATGGTACCCTTGAGTCCCAAATCAAACACCGATAAAACTGCAAATGGCCCTAACTTTTATACGCTACGTCGTACACCTATCAAATTTTGCAAAATACAAATGCTTGTAACTTTTTACAGGAGCGTCATTAAACCTTGAAATTTTGTAACAATAAAGTACTCGAGCCTCTTGTCAATTTAAGCTATCGCTCAAAGCTATACTACCCTTGAGTCCCAAATGAATCACTGAGAAAACTTCAAATGGCCCTAACTTCTATACGGTACGCCCTACACCTATCAAAGTTTGCAACATACAAATGCTTGTAATTTTTTACTGGGTCGTCATAAAACCTTGAAATTTTGTAACAATAAAGTACTCGAGCCTTTTGTCAATTTAAGCTATCGCTCAAAGCTATGCTACCCTTGAGTCCCAAATCAAACACCGATAAAACTTCAAATGGCCCTAACTTCTATACGGTACGCCCTACACCTATCAAAGTTTGCAACATACAAATGCTTGTAACTTTTTACTGGAGCGTCATAAAACCTTGAAATTTGTAACAATAAAGTACTCGAGCCTCTTGTCAATTTAAGCCACCGTTCAAAGATATGCTACCCTTGAGTCCCAAATCAAACAATGATAAAACTTCAAATGGCCCTAACTTCTATACGGTACGCCCTGCACCTATCAAAGTTTGCAACATACAAATGCTTGTAACTTTTTACTGGAGCGTCATAAGACCTTGAAATTTTGTAACAATAAAGTACTCGAGCCTCTTGTCAATTTAAGCTATCGCTCAAAGCTATGCTACCCTTGAGTCCCAAATGAAACACTGAGAAAACTTCAAATGGCCCTAACTTCTATACGGTACGCCCTACACCTATCAATGTTTGCAACATACAAATGCTTGTAACTTTTTACTGGATCGTCATAAAACCTTGAAATTTTGTAACTATAAAGTACTCGAGCCTCTTGTCAATTTAAGCTATCTCTCAAAGCTATGCTACCCTTGAGTCCCAAATGAAACACTGAGAAAACTTCAAATGGCCCTAATTTCTATACGGTACGCCCTACACCTATCAAAGTTTGCAACATACAAATGCTTGTAATTTTTTACTGGAGCGTCATAAAACTTTGAAATTTTGTAACAATAAAGTACTCGAGCCCCTTGTCAATTTAAGCTATCGCTCAAAGCTATGCTACCCTTGAGTCCCAAATCAAACACTGAGAAAACTTCAAATGGCCCTAACTTCTATACGGTAGGTCCTACACCTATCAAATGTTGCAACATACAAATGCGTGTAACTTTTTACTGGAGCGTCATAAGACCTTGAAATTTTGTAACAATAAAGTACTCGAGCCTCTTGTCAATTTAAGCTATCGCTCAAAGCTATGCTACCCTTGAGTCCCAAGTCAGACAATGATAAAACTTCAAATGGCCCTAACTTCTATACGGTACGTCCTACACCTATCAAAGTTTGCAACATACAAATGCTTGTAACTTTTTACTGGAGCGTCATAAAACCTTCAAATTTTGTAACGATAAAGTACTCGAGCCTCTTGTCAATTTAAGCCATCGCTCAAAGATATGCTACCCTTGAGTCAAAAATGAAACACTGAGAAAACTTCAAATGGCCCTAACTTCTATACGGTACGTCCTACACCTATCAAAGTTTGCAACATACAAATGCTTGTAACTTTTTACTGGAGCGTCATAAAACCTTGAAATTTTGTAACAATAAAGTACTCGAGCCTCTTGTCAATTTAAGCTATCGCTCAAAGCTATGGTACCCTTGAGTCCCAAATCAAACACCGATAAAACGCAAATGGCCCTAACTTTTATACGGTACGTCCTACACCTATCAAATTTTGCAAAATACAAATGCTTGTAACTTTTTACAGGAGCGTCATTAAACCTTGAAATTTTGTAACAATAAAGTACTCGAGCCTCTTGTCAATTTAAGCTATCGCTCAAAGCTATGCTACCCTTGAGTCCCAAATGAAACACTGAAAAAACTTCAAATGGCCCTAACTTCTATACGGTACGCCATACACCTATCAAAGTTTGCAACATACAAATGCTTGTAACTTTTTACTGGAGCGTCATAAAACCTTGAAATTTTGTAACAATAAAGTACTCGAGCCTCTTGTCAATTTAAGCTATCGCTCAAAGCTATGCTACCCTTGAGTCCCAAATCAAACACTGATAAAACTTCAAATGGGCCTAACTTCTATACGGTACGTCCTACACCTATCAAAGTTTGCAACATACAAATGCTTGTAACTTTTTACTATAGCGTCATAAAACCTTGAAATTTTGTAACAATAAAGTACTCGAGCCTCTTGTCAATTTAAGCCATCGCTCAAAGATATGCTACCCTTGAGTCCCAAATCAAACACTGATAACTCTTCAAATGGCCCTAACTTCTATACGGTACGTCCTACACCTATCAAAGTTTGCAACATATAAATGTTTGTAACTTTTTACTGGAGCGTCATAAGACCTTGAAATTTTGTAACAATAAAGTACTCGAGCCTCTTGTCAATTTAAGCCATCGCTCAAAGATATGCTACCCTTGAGTCCCAAATCAAACACTGATAAATCTTCAAATGGCCCTAACTTCTATACGGTACGTCCTACACCTATCAAAGTTTGCAACATATAAATGCTTGTAACTTTTTACTGGAGCGTCATAAGACCTTGAAATTTTGTAACAATAAAGTACTCGAGCCTCTTGTCAATTTAAGCTATCGCTCAAAGCTATGCTACCCTTGAGTCCCAAATGAAACACTGAGAAAACTTCAAATGGCAATAACTTCTATACGGTACGCCCTTCTCCTATCAAAGTTTGCAACATACAAATGCGTGTAACTTTTTACTGGAGCGTCATAAAACCTTGAAATTTTGTACCAATAAAGTACTCGAGCCTCTTGTCAATTTAAGCTATCGCTCAAAGCTATGCTACCCTTGAGTCCCAAATGAAACACTGAGAAAACTTCAAATGGCAATAACTTCTATACGGTACGCCCTACACCTATCAAAGTTTGCAACATACAAATGCGTGTAACTTTTTACTGGAGCGCCATAAGTCCTTGAAATTTTGTAACAATAAAGTACTCGAGCCTCTTGTCAATTTAAGCTATCGCTCAAAGCTATGCTACCCTTGAGTCCCAAATCAAACAATGATAAAACTTCAAATGGCCCTAACTTCTATATGGTACGTCCTACACCTATCAAAGTTTGCAACATACAAATGCTTGTAATTTTTTACTGGAGCGTCATAAAACCTTGAAATTTTGTAACAATAAAGTACTCGAGCCCCTTGTCAATTTAAGCTATCGCTCAAAGCTATGCTACCCTTGATTCCCAAATCAAACACTGAGAAAACTTCAAATGGCCCTAACTTCTATACGGTACGTCCTACACCTATCAAAGTTAGCAACATACAAATGCGTGTAACTTTTTACTGGAGCGTCATCAAACCTTGAAATTTTGTAACAATAAAGTACTCGAGCCTCTTGTCAATTTAAGCTATCGCTCAAAGCTATACTACCCTTGAGTCCCAAATGAATCACTGATAAATCTTCAAATGGCCCTAATTTCTATACGGTACATCCTACACCTATCAAAGTTTGCATCATACAAATGCTTGTAACTTTTTACTGGAGCGTCATAAAACCTTCAAATTTTGTAACAATAAAGTACTCGAGCCTCTTGTCAATTTAAGCTATCGCTCAAAGCTATGCTACCCTTGGTCCCAAATGAAACACTGAGAAAACTTCAAATGGCCCTAACTTCTATACGGTACGTCCTACACCTATCGAAGTTTGCAACATACAAATGCTTGTAACTTTTTACTGGAGCGTCATAAAACCATGAAATTTTGTAACAATAAAGTACTCGAGCCTCTTGTCAATTTAAGGTATCGCTCAAAGCTGTGCTACCCTTGAGTCCCAAATGAAACACTGAGAAAATCTCAAATGGCCCTAACTTCTATACGGTACGCCCTACACCTATCAAAGTTTGCAACAAACAAATGCTTTTAACTTTTTACTGGAGCGTCATAAAACCTTGAAATTTTGTAACAATAAAGTACTCGAGCCTCTTGTCAATTTAAGCTATCGCTCAAAGCTATGGTACCCTTGAGTCCCAAATCAAACACCGATAAAACTGCAAATGGCCCTAACTTTTATATGGTACGTCCTACACCTATCAAATTTTGCAAAATACAAATGATTGTAACTTTTTACAGGAGCGTCATTAAACCTTGAAATTTTGTAACAATAAAGTACTCGAGCCTCTTGTCAATTTAAGCTATCGCTCAAAGCTATGCTACCCTTGAGTCCCAAATGAAACACTGAAAAAACTTCAAATGGCCCTAACTTCTATACGGTACGCCATACACCTATCAAAGTTTGCAACATACAAATGCTTGTAACTTTTTACTGGAGCGTCATAAAACCTTGAAATTTTGTAACAATAAAGTACTCGAGCCTCTTGTCAATTTAAGCTATCGCTCAAAGCTATGCTACCCTTGAGTCCCAAATCAAACACTGATAAAACTTCAAATGGGCCTAACTTCTATACGGTACGTCCTACACATATCAAAGTTTGCAACATACAAATGCTTGTAACTTTTTACTATAGCGTCATAAAACCTTGAAATTTTGTAACAATAAAGTACTCGAGCCTCTTGTCAATTTAAGCCATCGCTCAAAGATATGCTACCCTTGAGTCCCAAATCAAACACTGATAAATCTTCAAATGGCCCTAACTTCTATACGGTACGTCCTACACCTATCAAAGTTTGCAACATATAAATGTTTGTAACTTTTTACTGGAGCGTCATAAGACCTTGAAATTTTGTAACAATAAAGTACTCGAGCCTCTTGTCAATTTAAGATATCGCTTAAAGCTATGCTACCCTTGAGTCCTAAATCAAACACTGATTAAACTTCAAATGGCCCTAACTTCTATACGGTACGTCCTACACCTATCAAAGTTTGCAACATACAAATGCTTGTAACTTTTTACTGGAGCGTCATAAAACCTTGAAATTTTGTAACAATAAAGTACTCGAGCCTCTTGTCAATTTAAGCCATCGCTCAAAGATATGCTACCCTTGAGTCCCAAATCAAACACTGATAAATCTTCAAATGGCCCTAACTTCTATACGGTACGTCCTACACCTATCAAAGTTTGCAACATATAAATGCTTGTAAGTTTTTACTGGAGCGTCATAAGACCTTGAAATTTTGTAACAATAAAGTACTCGAGCCTCTTGTCAATTTAAGCTATCGCTCAAAGCTATGCTACCCTTGAGTCCCAAATGAAACACTGAGAAAACTTCAAATGGCAATAACTTCTATACGGTACGCCCTACACCTATCAAAGTTTGCAACATACAAATGCGTGTAACTTTTTACTGGAGCGTCATAAAACCTTGAAATTTTGTACCAATAAAGTACTCGAGCCTCTTGTCAATTTAAGCTATCGCTCAAAGCTATGCTACCCTTGATTCCCAAATGAAACACTGAGAAAACTTCAAATGGCAATAACTTCTATACGGTACGCCCTACACCTATCAAAGTTTGCAACATACAAATGCGTGTAACTTTTTACTGGAGCGTCATAAGTCCTTGAAATTTTGTAACAATAAAGTACTCGAGCCTCTTGTCAATTTAAGCTATCGCTCAAAGCTATGCTACCCTTGAGTCCCAAATCAAACAATGATAAAACTTCAAATGGCCCTAACTTCTATATGGTACGTCCTACACCTATCAAAGTTTGCAACATACAAATGCTTGTAATTTTTTACTGGAGCGTCATAAAACCTTGAAATTTTGTAACAATAAAGTACTCGAGCCCCTTGTCAATTTAAGCTATCGCTCAAAGCTATGCTACCCTTGATTCCCAAATCAAACACTGAGAAAACTTCAAATGGCCCTAACTTCTATACGGTACGTCCTACACCTATCAAAGTTAGCAACATACAAATGCGTGTAACTTTTTACTGGAGCGTCATCAAACCTTGAAATTTTGTAACAATAAAGTACTCGAGCCTCTTGTCAATTTAAGCTATCGCTCAAAGCTATACTACCCTTGAGTCCCAAATGAATCACTGAGAAAACTTCAAATGGCCCTAACTTCTATACGGTACGCCCTACACCTATCAAAGTTTGCAACATACAAATGCTTGTAATTTTTTACTGGGTCGTCATAAAACCTTGAAATTTTGTAACAATAAAGTACTCGAGCCTCTTGTCAATTTAAGCTATCGCTCAAAGCTATGCTACCCTTGAGTCCCAAATCAAACACTGATAAAACTTCAAATGGGCCTAACTTCTATACGGTACGTCCTACACATATCAAAGTTTGCAACATACAAATGCTTGTAACTTTTTACTATAGCGTCATAAAACCTTGAAATTTTGTAACAATAAAGTACTCGAGCCTCTTGTCAATTTAAGCCATCGCTCAAAGATATGCTACCCTTGAGTCCCAAATCAAACACTGATAAATCTTCAAATGGCCCTAACTTCTATACGGTACGTCCTACACCTATCAAAGTTTGCAACATATAAATGTTTGTAACTTTTTACTGGAGCGTCATAAGACCTTGAAATTTTGTAACAATAAAGTACTCGAGCCTCTTGTCAATTTAAGCTATCGCTTAAAGCTATGCTACCCTTGAGTCCTAAATCAAACACTGATTAAACTTCAAATGGCCCTAACTTCTATACGGTACGTCCTACACCTATCAAAGTTTGCAACATACAAATGCTTGTAACTTTTTACTGGAGCGTCATAAAACCTTGAAATTTTGTAACAATAAAGTACTCGAGCCTCTTGTCAATTTAAGCCATCGCTCAAAGATATGCTACCCTTGAGTCCCAAATCAAACACTGATAAATCTTCAAATGGCCCTAACTTCTATACGGTACGTCCTACACCTATCAAAGTTTGCAACATATAAATGCTTGTAAGTTTTTACTGGAGCGTCATAAGACCTTGAAATTTTGTAACAATAAAGTACTCGAGCCTCTTGTCAATTTAAGCTATCGCTAAAAGCTATGCTACCCTTGAGTCCCAAATGAAACACTGAGAAAACTTCAAATGGCAATAACTTCTATACGGTACGCCCTACACCTATCAAAGTTTGCAACATACAAATGCGTGTAACTTTTTACTGGAGCGTCATAAAACCTTGAAATTTTGTACCAATAAAGTACTCGAGCCTCTTGTCAATTTAAGCTATCGCTCAAAGCTATGCTACCCTTGATTCCCAAATGAAACACTGAGAAAACTTCAAATGGCAATAACTTCTATACGGTACGCCCTACACCTATCAAAGTTTGCAACATACAAATGCGTGTAACTTTTTACTGGAGCGTCATAAGTCCTTGAAATTTTGTAACAATAAAGTACTCGAGCCTCTTGTCAATTTAAGCTATCGCTCAAAGCTATGCTACCCTTGAGTCCCAAATCAAACAATGATAAAACTTCAAATGGCCCTAACTTCTATATGGTACGTCCTACACCTATCAAAGTTTGCAACATACAAATGCTTGTAATTTTTTACTGGAGCGTCATAAAACCTTGAAATTTTGTAACAATAAAGTACTCGAGCCCCTTGTCAATTTAAGATATCGCTCAAAGCTATGCTACCCTTGATTCCCAAATCAAACACTGAGAAAACTTCAAATGGCCCTAACTTCTATACGGTACGTCCTACACCTATCAAAGTTAGCAACATACAAATGCGTGTAACTTTTTACTGGAGCGTCATCAAACCTTGAAATTTTGTAACAATAAAGTACTCGAGCCTCTTGTCAATTTAAGCTATCGCTCAAAGCTATACTACCCTTGAGTCCCAAATGAATCACTGAGAAAACTTCAAATGGCCCTAACTTCTATACGGTACGCCCTACACCTATCAAAGTTTGCAACATACAAATGCTTGTAATTTTTTACTGGGTCGTCATAAAACCTTGAAATTTTGTAACAATAAAGTACTCGAGCCTTTTGTCAATTTAAGCTATCGCTCAAAGCTATGCTACCCTTGAAACCCAAATCAAACACCGATAAAACTTCAAATGGCCCTAACTTCTATACGGTACGCCCTACACCTATCAAAGTTTGCAACATACAAATGCTTGTAACTTTTTACTGGAGCGTCATAAAACCTTGAAATTTGTAACAATAAAGTACTCGAGCCTCTTGTCAATTTAAGCCACCGTTCAAAGATATGCTACCCTTGAGTCCCAAATCAAACAATGATAAAACTTCAAATGGCCCTAACTTCTATACGGTACGCCCTGCACCTATCAAAGTTTGCAACATACAAATGCTTGTAACTTTTTACTGGAGCGTCATAAGACCTTGAAATTTTGTAACAATAAAGTACTCAAGCTTCTTGTCAATTTAAGCTATCGCTCAAAGCTATGCTACCCTTGAGTCCCAAATGAAACACTGAGAAAACTTCAAATGGCCCTAACTTCTATACGGTACGCCCTACACCTATCAATGTTTGCAACATACAAATGCTTGTAACTTTTTACTGGAGCGTCATAAAACCTTGAAATTTTGTAACTATAAAGTACTCGAGCCTCTTGTCAATTTAAGCTATCGCTCAAAGCTATGCTACCCTTGAGTCCCAAATGAAACACTGAGAAAACTTCAAATGGCCCTAATTTCTATACGGTACGCCCTACACCTATCAAAGTTTGCAACATACAAATGCTTGTAATTTTTTACTGGAGCGTCATAAAACTTTGAAATTTTGTAAAAATAAAGTACTCGAGCCCCTTGTCAATTTAAGCTATCGCTCAAAGCTATGCTACCCTTGAGTCCCAAATCAAACACTGAGAAAACTTCAAATGGCCCTAACTTCTATACGGTAGGTCCTACACCTATCAAATTTTGCAACATGCAAATGCGTGTAACTTTTTACTGGAGCGTCATAAGACCTTGAAATTTTGTAACAATAAAGTACTCGAGCCTCTTGTCAATTTAAGCTATCGCTCAAAGCTATGCTACCCTTGAGTCCCAAGTCAGACAATGATAAAACTTCAAATGGCCCTAACTTCTATACGGTACGTCCTACATCTATCAAAGTTTGCAACATACAAATGCTTGTAACTTTTTACTGGAGCGTCATAAAACCTTCAAATTTTGTAACGATAAAGTACTCGAGCCTCTTGTCAATTTAAGCCATCGCTCAAAGATATGCTACCCTTGAGTCAAAAATGAAACACTGAGAAAACTTCAAATGGCAATAACTTCTATACGGTACGTCCTACACCTATCAAAGTTTGCAACATACAAATGCTTGTAACTTTTTACTGGAGCGTCATAAAACCTTCAAATTTTGTAACAATAAAGTACTCGAGCCTCTTGTCAATTTAAGCTATCGCTCAAAGCTATGCTAATCTTGGTCCCAAATGAAACACTGAGAAAACTTCAAATGGCCCTAACTTCTACACGGTACGTCCTACACCTATCGAAGTTTGCAACATACAAATGCTTGTAGCTTTTTACTGGAGCGTCATAAAACCATGAAATTTTGTAACAATAAAGTACTCGAGCCTCTTGTCAATTTAAGCTATCGCTCAAAGCTGTGCTACCCTTGAGTCCCAAATGAAACACTGAGAAAATCTCAAATGGCCCTAACTTCTATACGGTACGCCCTACACCTATCAAAGTTTGCAACATACAAATGCTTTTAACTTTTTACTGGAGCGTCATAAAACCTTGAAATTTTGTAACAATAAAGTACTCGAGCCTCTTGTCAATTTAAGCTATCGCTCAAAGCTATGGTACCCTTGAGTCCCAAATCAAACACCGATAAAACTGCAAATGGCCCTAACTTTTATACGGTACGTCCTACACCTATCAAATTTTGCAAAATACAAATGCTTGTAACTTTTTACAGGAGCGTCATTAAACCTTGAAATTTTGTAACAATAAAGTACTCGAGCCTCTTGTCAATTTAAGCTATCGCTCAAAGCTATACTACCCTTGAGTCCCAAATGAATCACTGAGAAAACTTCAAATGGCCCTAACTTCTATACGGTACGCCCTACACCTATCAAAGTTTGCAACATACAAATGCTTGTAATTTTTTACTGGGTCGTCATAAAACCTTGAAATTTTGTAACAATAAAGTACTCGAGCCTTTTGTCAATTTAAGCTATCGCTCAAAGCTATGCTACCCTTGAGTCCCAAATCAAACACCGATAAAACTTCAAATGGCCCTAACTTCTATACGGTACGCCCTACACCTATCAAAGTTTGCAACATACAAATGCTTGTAACTTTTTACTGGAGCGTCATAAAACCTTGAAATTTGTAACAATAAAGTACTCGAGCCTCTTGTCAATTTAAGCCACCGTTCAAAGATATGCTACCCTTGAGTCCCAAATCAAACAATGATAAAACTTCAAATGGCCCTAACTTCTATACGGTACGCCCTGCACCTATCAAAGTTTGCAACATACAAATGCTTGTAACTTTTTACTGGAGCGTCATAAGACCTTGAAATTTTGTAACAATAAAGTACTCGAGCCTCTTGTCAATTTAAGCTATCGCTCAAAGCTATGCTACCCTTGAGTCCCAAATGAAACACTGAGAAAACTTCAAATGGCCCTAACTTCTATACGGTACGCCCTACACCTATCAATGTTTGCAACATACAAATGCTTGTAACTTTTTACTGGAGCGTCATAAAACCTTGAAATTTTGTAACTATAAAGTACTCGAGCCTCTTGTCAATTTAAGCTATCGCTCAAAGCTATGCTACCCTTGAGTCCCAAATGAAACACTGAGAAAACTTCAAATGGCCCTAATTTCTATACGGTACGCCCTACACCTATCAAAGTTTGCAACATACAAATGCTTGTAATTTTTTACTGGAGCGTCATAAAACTTTGAAATTTTGTAACAATAAAGTACTCGAGCCCCTTGTCAATTTAAGCTATCGCTCAAAGCTATGCTACCCTTGAGTCCCAAATCAAACACTGAGAAAACTTCAAATGGCCCTAACTTCTATACGGTAGGTCCTACACCTATCAAATGTTGCAACATACAAATGCGTGTAACTTTTTACTGGAGCGTCATAAGACCTTGAAATTTTGTAACAATAAAGTACTCGAGCCTCTTGTCAATTTAAGCTATCGCTCAAAGCTATGCTACCCTTGAGTCCCAAGTCAGACAATGATAAAACTTCAAATGGCCCTAACTTCTATACGGTACGTCCTACACCTATCAAAGTTTGCAACATACAAATGCTTGTAACTTTTTACTGGAGCGTCATAAAACCTTCAAATTTTGTAACGATAAAGTACTCGAGCCTCTTGTCAATTTAAGCCATCGCTCAAAGATATGCTACCCTTGAGTCAAAAATGAAACACTGAGAAAACTTCAAATGGCCCTAACTTCTATACGGTACGTCCTACACCTATCAAAGTTTGCAACATACTAATGCTTGTAACTTTTTACTGGAGCGTCATAAAACCTTCAAATTTTGTAACAATAAAGTACTCGAGCCTCTTGTCAATTTAAGCTATCGCTCAAAGCTATGCTACCCTTGGTCCCAAATGAAACACTGAGAAAACTTCAAATGGCCCTAACTTCTATACGGTACGTCCTACACCTATCGAAGTTTGCAACATACAAATGCTTGTAACTTTTTACTGGAGCGTCATAAAACCATGAAATTTTGTAACAATAAAGTACTCGAGCCTCTTGTCAATTTAAGCTATCGCTCAAAGCTGTGCTACCCTTGAGTCCCAAATAAAACACTGAGAAAATCTCAAATGGCCCTAACTTCTATACGGTACGCCCTACACCTATCAAAGTTTGCAACATACAAATGCTTTTAACTTTTTACTGGAGCGTCATAAAACCTTGAAATTTTGTAACAATAAAGTACTCGAGCCTCTTGTCAATTTAAGCTATCGCTCAAAGCTATGGTACCCTTGAGTCCCAAATCAAACACCGATAAAACTGCAAATGGCCCTAACTTTTATACGGTACGTCCTACACCTATCAAATTTTGCAAAATACAAATGCTTGTAACTTTTTACAGGAGCGTCATTAAACCTTGAAATTTTGTAACAATAAAGTACTCGAGCCTCTTGTCAATTTAAGCCATCGCTCAAAGATATGCTACCCTTGAGTCCCAAATCAAACACTGATAAATCTTCAAATGGCCCTAACTTCTATACGGTACGTCCTACACCTATCAAAGTTTGCAACATATAAATGCTTGTAACTTTTTACTGGAGCGTCATAAGACCTTGAAATTTTGTAACAATAAAGTACTCGAGCCTCTTGTCAATTTAAGATATCGCTTAAAGCTATGCTACCCTTGAGTCCCAAATCAAACACTGATTAAACTTCAAATGGCCCTAACTTCTATACGGTACGTCCTACACCTATCAAAGTTTGCAACATACAAATGCTTGTAACTTTTTACTGGAGCGTCATAAAACCTTGAAATTTTGTAACAATAAAGTACTCGAGCCTCTTGTCAATTTAAGCTATCGCTCAAAGCTATGCTACCCTTGAGTCCCAAATGAAACACTGAGAAAACTTCAAATGGCAATAACTTCTATACGGTACGCCCTACACCTATCAAAGTTTGCAACATACAAATGCGTGTAACTTTTTAGTGGAGCGTCATAAGTCCTTGAAATTTTGTAACAATAAAGTACTCGAGCCTCTTGTCAATTTAAGCTATCGCTCAAAGCTATGCTACCCTTGATTCCCAAATCAAACACTGAGAAAACTTCAGATGGCCCTAACTTCTTTACGGTACGTCCTACACCTATCAAAGTTAGCAACATACAAATGCGTGTAACTTTTTACTGGAGCGTCATAAGACCTTGAAATTTTGTAACAATAAAGTACTCGAGCCTCTTGTCAATTTAAGCTATCGCTCAAAGCCATGCTACCTTTGAGTCCCAAATCAAACACTGATAAAACTTCAAATGGCCCTAACTTCTATACGGTACGTCCTACAGCTATCAAAGTTTGCAACATACAAATGCTTGTAATTTTTTACTGGAGCGTCATAAAACCTTGAAATTTTGTAACAATAAAGTACTCGAGCCCCTTGTCAATTTAAGCTATCGCTCAAAGCTATGCTACCCTTGAGTCCCAAATCAAACACTGATAAAACTTCAGATGGCCCTAACTTCTATACGGTACGTCCTACACCTATCAAAGTTTGCAACATACAAATGCTTGTAACTTTTTACTGGAGCGTCATAAAATCTTGAAATTTTGTAACAATGAAGTACTCTAGCCTCTTGTCAATTTAAGCTATCGCTCAAAGCTATGCTACCGTTGAGTCCCAAATGAAACACTGAGAAAACTTCAAATGGCCCTAACTTCTATACGGTACGCCCTACACCTATCAAAGTTTGCAACATATAAATGCTTGTAACTTTTTACTGGAGCGTCATAAAATCTTGAAATTTTGTAACAATAAAGTACTCGAGCCTCTTGTCAATTTAAGCTATCGCTCAAAGCTATGCTACCCTTGAGTCCCAAATCAAACACAGATAAAACTTCAAATGACCCTAACTTCTATACGGTATGTCCTACACCTATCAAAGTTTGCAACATACAAATGCTTGTAACTTTTTACTGGAGCGTCATAAAACCTTGAAATTTTGTAACAATAAAGTACTCGAGCCTCTTGTCAATTTAAGCCATCGCTCAAAGATATGCTACCCTTGAGTCCCAACTCAAACACTGATAAAACTTCAAATGGCCCTAACTTCTATACGGTACGACCTACACCTATCAAAGTTTGCAACATACAAATGCTTGTAACTTTTTACTGGAGCGTCATAAGACCTTGAAATTTTGTAACAATAAAGTACTCGAGCCTCTGTCAATTTAAGCTATCGCTCAAAGCTATGATACCCTTGAGTCCCAAATCAAACACTGATAAAACTTCAAATGGCCCTAACTTTTATACGGTACGTCCTACACCTATCGAAGTTTGCAACATACAAATGCTTGTAACTTTTTACTGGAGCGTCATAAAACCTTGAAATTTTGTAACAATAAAGTACTGGAGCCTCTTGTCAATTTAAGCTATCGCTCAAAGCTATGCTACCCTTGAGTCCCAAATCAAACACTGAGAAAACCTCAAATGGCCCTAACTTCTATACGGTACGCCCTACACCTATCAAAGTTTGCAACATACAAATACCTGTAACTTTTTACTGGAGCGTCATAAAACCTTGAAATTTTGTAACAATAAAGTACTCGAGCCTCTGTCAATTTAAGCTATCGCTCAAAGCTATGATACCCTTGAGTCCCAAATCAAACACCGATAAAACTTCAAATGGCCCTAACTTTTATACGGTATGTCCTACACCTATCAAATTTTGCAAAATACAAATGCTTGTAACTTTTTACAGGAGCGTCATTAAACCTTGAAATTTTGTAACAATAAAGTACTCGAGCCTCTTGTCAATTTAAGCTATCGCTCAAAGCTATGCTACCCTTGAGTCCCAAATGAAACACTGAGAAAACTTCAATTGGCCCTAACTTCTATACGGTACGTCCTACACCTATCAAAGTTAGCAACATACAAATGCGTGTAACTTTTTACTGGAGCGTCATAAGACCTTGAAATTTTGTAACAATAAAGTACTCGAGCCTCTTGTCAATTTAAGCTATCGCTCAAAGCTATGCTACCCTTGAGTCCCAAATCAAACACTGATAAAACTTCAAATGGCCCTAACTTCTATACGGTACGTCCTACACCTATCAAAGTTTGCAACATACAAATGCTTGTAACTTTTTACTGGAGCGTCATAAAATCTTGAAATTTTGTAACAATGAAGTACTCTAGCCTCTTGTCAATTTAAGCTATCGCTCAAAGCTATGCTACCCTTGAGTCCCAAATGAAACACTGAGAAAACTTCAAATGGCCCTAACTTCTATACGGTACGCCCTACACCTATCAAAGTTTGCAACATATAAATGCTTGTAACTTTTTACTGGAGCGTCATAAAACCTTGAAATTTTGTAACAATAAAGTACTCGAGCCTCTTGTCAATTTAAGCTATCGCTCAAAGCTATGCTACCCTTGAGTCCCAAATCAAACACAGATAAAACTTCAAATGACCCTAACTTCTATACGGTATGTCCTACACCTATCAAAGTTTGCAACATACAAATGCTTGTAACTTTTTACTGGAGCGTCATAAAACCTTGAAATTTTGTAACAATAAAGTACTCGAGCCTCTTGTCAATTTAAGCCATCGCTCAAAGATATGCTACCCTTGAGTCCCAACTCAAACACTGATAAAACTTCAAATGGCCCAAACGTCTATACGGTACGACCTACACCTATCAAAGTTTGCAACATACAAATGCTTGTAACTTTTTACTGGAGCGTCATAAGACCTTGAAATTTTGTAACAATAAAGTACTCGAGCCTCTGTCAATTTAAGCTATCGCTCAAAGCTATGCTACCCTTGAGTCCCAAATCAAACACTGGGAAAACCTCAAATGGCCCTAACTTCTATACGGTACGCCCTACACCTATCAAAGTTTGCAACATACAAATACCTGTAACTTTTTACTGGAGCGTCATAAAACCTTGAAATTTTGTAACAATAAAGTACTGGAGCCTCTTGTCAATTTAAGTTATCGCTCAAAGCTATGCTACCCTTGAGTCCCAAATCAAACACTGAGAAAACTTCAAATGGCCCAAACTTCTATACGGTATGTCCTACACCTATCAAAGTTTGCAACATACAAATGCTTGTAACTTTTTACTGGAGCGTCATAAAACCTTGAAATTTTGAAACAATAAAGTACTCGAGCCTCTTGTCAATTTAAGTTATCGCTCAAAGCTATGCTACCCTTGAGTCCCAAATCAAACACTGATAAAACTACAAATGGCCCTTACTTCTATATGGTACGTCCTACACCTATCAAAGTTTGCAACATACAAATGCTTGTAAATTTTTACTGGAGCGTCATAAAACCTTGAAATTTTGTAACAATAAAGTACTCGACCCTCTTGTCAATTTAAGCCATCGCTCAAAGCTATGCTACCCTTGAGTCCCAAATCAAACAATGATAAAACTTCAAATGGCCCTAACTTCTATGCGGTACGTCCTACACCTATCAAAGTTTGCAACATACAAATGCTTGTAACTTTTTACTGGAGCGTCATAAGACCGTGAAATTTTGTAACAATAAAGTACTCAAGCCTCTTGTCAATTTAAGCCATCGCTCAAAGCTATGCTACCCTTAAGTCCCAAATCAAACACTGATAAAACTTCAAATGGCCCTAACTTCTATATGGTACGTTCTACACCTTTCAAAGTTTGCAACATACAAATGCTTGTAACTTTTTACTGGAGCGTCATAAAACCTTGAAATTTTGTAACAATAAAGTACTCGAGCCTCTTGTCAATTTAAGCTATCGCTCAAAGCTATGCTACCCTTGTGTCCCAAATCAAACACTGAGAAAACTTCAAATGGCCCTAACTTCTATACGGTACGTCCTACACCTATCAAAGTTTGCAACATACAAATGTTTGTAACTTTTTACTGGAGCGTCATAAAACCTTGAAATTTTGTAGCAATAAAGTACTCGAGCCTCTTGTCAATTTAAGCTATCGCTCAAAGCTATGGCACCCTTGAGCCCCAATTCAAACACTGATAAAACTTCAAATGGCCCCAACTTCTATACGGTACGTCCTACACCTATCAAAGTTTGCTGCATACAAATGCTTGAACCTTTTTACTGGAGCGTCATAAAACCTTCAAATTTTGTAACAATAAAGTACTCGAGCCTCCTGTCAATTTAAGTTATCGCTCAAAGCTATGCTACCCTTGAGTCCCAAATCAAACACCGATAAAACTTCAAATGGCCCTAACTTCTATACGGTACGTCCTACACCTATCAAAGTTTGCAACATACAAATGCTTGTAAATTTTTACTGGAGCGTCATAAGACCTTGAAATTTTGTAACAATAAAGTACTCGAGCCTCTGTCATTTTAAGCTATCGCTCAAAGCTATGCTACCCTTGAGTCCCAAATCAAACACTAATAAAACTTCAAATGGCCCTAACTTCTATACGGTACGTCCTACACCTATCGAAGTTTGCAACATACAAATGCTTGTAACTTTTTACTGGAGCGTCATAAAACCTTGAAATTTTGTAACAATAAAGTACTGGAGCCTCTTGTCAATTTAAGCTATCGCTCAAAGCTATGCTACCCTTGAGTCCCAAATCAAACACTGAGAAAACTTCAAATGGCCCAAACTTCTATACGGTATGTCCTACACCTATCAAAGTTTGCAACATACAAATGCTTGTAACTTTTTACAGGAGCGTCATAAAACCTTGAAATTTTGTAACAATAAAGTACTCGAGCCTCTTGTCAATTTAAGTTATCGCTCAAAGCTATGCTACCCTTGAGTCCCAAATCAAACACTGATAAAACTACAAATGGCCCTTAGTTCTATATGGTACGTCCTACACCTATCAAAGTTTGCAACATACAAATGCTTGTAAATTTTTACTGGAGCGTCATAAAACCTTGAAATTTTGTAACAATAAAGTACTCGACCCTCTTGTCAATTTAAGCCATCGCTCAAAGCTATGCTACCCTTGAGTCCCAAATCAAACAATGATAAAATTTCAAATGGCCCTAACTTCTATGCGGTACGTCCTACACCTATCAAAGTTTGCAACATATAAATGCTTGTAACTTTTTACTGAAGCGTCATAAAACCTTGAAATTTTGTAACAATAAAGTAGTCGAGCCTCTTGTCAATTTAAGCTATCGCTCAAAGCTATGCTACCCTTGTGTCCCAAATCAAACACTGAGAAAACTTCAAATGGCCCTAACTTCTATACGGTACGTCCTACACCTATCAAAGTTTGCAACATACAAATGTTTGTAACTTTTTACTGGAGCGTCATAAAACCTTGAAATTTTGTAACAATAAAGTACTCGAGCCTCTTGTCAATTTAAGCTATCGCTCAAAGCTATGGCACCCTTGAGCCCCAATTCAAACACTGATAAAACTTCAAATGGCCCCAACTTCTATACGGTACGTCCTACACCTATCAAAGTTTGCTGCATACAAATGCTTGTACCTTTTTACTGGAGCGTCATAAAACCTTCAAATTTTGTAACAATAAAGTACTCGAGCCTCTTGTCAATTTAAGTTATCGCTCAAAGCTATGCTACCCTTGAGTCCCAAATCAAACACCGATAAAACTTCAAATGGCCCTAACTTCTATACGGTACGTCCTACACCTATCAAAGTTTGCAACATACAAATGCTTGTAAATTTTTACTGGACCGTCATAAGACCTTGAAATTTTGTAACAATAAAGTACTCGAGCCTCTGTCATTTTAAGCTATCGCTCAAAGCTATGCTACCCTTGAGTCCCAAATCAAACACTAATAAAACTTCAAATGGCCCTAACTTCTATACGGTACGTCCTACACCTATCGAAGTTTGCAACATACAAATGCTTGTAACTTTTTACTGGAGCGTCATAAAACCTTGAAATTTTGTAACAATAAAGTACTGGAGCCTCTTGTCAATTTAAGCTATCGCTCAAAGCTATGCTACCCTTGAGTCCCAAATCAAACACTGAGAAGACTTCAAATGGCCCAAACTTCTATACGGTATGTCCTACACCTATCAAAGTTTGCAACATACAAATGCTTGTAACTTTTTACTGGAGCGTCATAAAACCTTGAAATTTTGTAACAATAAAGTACTCGAGCCTCTTGTCAATTTAAGTTATCGCTCAAAGCTATGCTACCCTTGAGTCCCAAATCAAACACTGATAAAACTACAAATGGCCCTTAGTTCTATATGGTACGTCCTACACCTATCAAAGTTTGCAACATACAAATGCTTGTAAATTTTTACTGGAGCGTCATAAAACCTTGAAATTTTGTAACAATAAAGTACTCGACCCTCTTGTCAATTTAAGCCATCGCTCAAAGCTATGCTACCCTTGAGTCCCAAATCAAACAATGATAAAAATTCAAATGGCCCTAACTTCTATGCGGTACGTCCTACACCTATCAAAGTTTGCAACATACAAATGCTTGTAACTTTTTACTGGAGCGTCATAAGACCTTGAAATTTTGTAACAATAAAGTACTCGAGCCTCTTGTCAATTTAAGCCATCGCTCAAAGCTATGCTACCCTTAAGTCCCAAATCAAACACTGTTAAACTTCAAATGGCCCTAACTTCTATATGGTACGCTCTACACCTTTCAAAGTTTGCAACATACAAATGCTTGTAACTTTTTACTGGAGCGTCATAAAACCTTGAAATTTTGTAACAATAAAGTAGTCGAGCCTCTTGTCAATTTAAGCTATCGCTCAAAGCTATGCTACCCTTGTGTCCCAAATCAAACACTGAGAAAACTTCAAATGGCCCTAAC
This sequence comes from Clusia tigrina, assembly GCA_920105625.2. Taxonomy (NCBI): domain Eukaryota; kingdom Metazoa; phylum Arthropoda; class Insecta; order Diptera; family Clusiidae; genus Clusia; species Clusia tigrina. The sequence goes on along the minus strand of CAKKTE020000546.1, from coordinate 310,239 downwards.
TTCTATACGGTACGTCCTACACCTATCAAAGTTTGCAACATACAAATGTTTGTAACTTTTTACTGGAGCGTCATAAAACCTTGAAATTTTGTAACAATAAAGTACTCGAGCCTCTTGTCAATTTAAGCTATCGCTCAAAGCTATGGCACCCTTGAGCCCCATATCAAACACTGATAAAACTTCAAATGGCCCCAACTTCTATACGGTACGTCCTACACCTATCAAAGTTTGCAGCATACAAATGCTTGTACCTTTTTACTGGAGCGTCATAAAACCTTCAAATTTTGTAACAATAAAGTACTCGAGCCTCTTGTCAATTTAAGTTATCGCTCAAAGCTATGCTACCCTTGAGTCCCAAAGCAAACACCGATAAAACTTCAAATGGCCCTAACTTCTATACGGTACGTCCTACACCTATCAAAGTTTGCAACATACAAATGCTTGTAAATTTTTACTGGAGCGTCATAAGACCTTGAAATTTTGTAACAATAAAGTACTCGAGCCTCTGTCATTTTAAGCTATCGCTCAAAGCTATGCTACCCTTGAGTCCCAAATCAAACACTAATAAAACTTCAAATGGCCCTAACTTCTATACGGTACGTCCTACACCTATCGAAGTTTGCAACATACAAATGCTTGTAACTTTTTACTGGAGCGTCATAAAACTTTGAAATTTTGTAACAATAAAGTACTCGAGCCTCTTGTCAATTTAAGCTATCGCTCAAAGCCCTTGAGTCCCAAATGAAACACTGAGAAAACCTCAAATGGCCCTAACTTCTATACGGTACGCCCTACACCTATCAAAGTTTGCAACATACAAATGCTTTTAACTTTTTACTGGAGCGTCATAAAACCTTGAAATTTTGTAACAATAAAGTACTGGAGCCTCTTGTCAATTTAAGCTATCGCTCAAAGCTATGCTACCCTTGAGTCCCAAATCAGACACTGAGAAAACTTCAAATGGCCCAAACTTCTATACGGTATGTCCTACACCTATCAAAGTTTGCAACATACAAATGCTTGTAACTTTTTACTGGAGCGTCATAAAACCTTGAAATTTTGTAACAATAAAGTACTCGAGCCTCTTGTCAATTTAAGTTATCGCTCAAAGCTATGCTACCCTTGAGTACCAAATCAAACACTGATAAAACTTCAAATGGCCCTAACTTCTATACGGTACGCCCTACACCTATCAAAGTTTGCAACATACAAATACCTGTAACTTTTTACTGGAGCGTCATAAAACCTTGAAATTTTGTAACAATAAAGTACTGGAGCCTCTTGTCAATTTAAGCTATCGCTCAAAGCTATGCTACCCTTGAGTCCCAAATCAAACACTGAGAAAACTTCAAATGGCCCAAACTTCTATATGGTACGTTCTACACCTTTCAAAGTTTGCAACATACAAATGCTTGTAACTTTTTACTGGAGCGTCATAAAACCTTGAAATTTTGTAACAATAAAGTACTCGAGCCTCTTGTCAATTTAAGCTATCGCTCAAAGCTATGCTACCCTTGTGTCCCAAATCAAACACTGAGAAAACTTCAAATAGCCCTAACTTCTATACGGTACGTCCTACACCTATCAAAGTTTGCAACATACAAATGTTTGTAACTTTTTACTGGAGCGTCATAAAACCTTGAAATTTTGTAACAATAAAGTACTCGAGCCTCTTGTCAATTTAAGCTATCGCTCAAAGCTATGGCACCCTTGAGCCCCAATTCAAACACTGATAAAACTTCAAATGGCCCCAACTTCTATACGGTACGTCCTACACCTATCAAAGTTTGCTGCATACAAATGCTTGTACCTTTTTACTGGAGCGTCATAAAACCTTCAAATTTTGTAACAATAAAGTACTCGAGCCTCTTGTCAATTTAAGTTATCGCTCAAAGCTATGCTACCCTTGAGTCCCAAATCAAACACCGATAAAACTTCAAATGGCCCTAACTTCTATACGGTACGTCCTACACCTATCAAAGTTTGCAACATACAAATGCTTGTAAATTTTTACTGGAGCGTCATAAGAGCTTGAAATTTTGTAACAATAAAGTACTCGAGCCTCTGTCATTTTAAGCTATCGCTCAAAGCTATGCTACCCTTGAGTCCCAAATCAAACACTAATAAAACTTCAAATGGCCCTAACTTCTATACGGTACGTCCTACACCTATCGAAGTTTGCAACATACAAATGCTTGTAACTTTTTACTGGAGCGTCATAAAACCTGGAAATTTTGTAACAATAAAGTACTGGAGCCTCTTGTCAATTTAAGCTATCGCTCAAAGCTATGCTACCCTTGAGTCCCAAATCAAACACTGAGAAAACCTCAAATGGCCCTAACTTCTATACGGTACGCCCTACACCTATCAAAGTTTGCAACATACAAATACCTGTAACTTTTTACTGGAGCGTCATAAAACCTTGAAATTTTGTAACAATAAAGTACTGGAGCCTCTTGTCAATTTAAGCTATCGCTCAAAGCTGTGCTACCCTTGAGTCCCAAATCAAACACTGAGAAAACTTCAAATGGCCCAAACTTCTATACGGTATGTCCTACACCTATCAAAGTTTGCAACATACAAATGCTTGTAACTTTTTACTGGAGCGTCATAAAACCTTGAAATTTTGTAACAATAAAGTACTCGAGCCTCTTGTCAATTTAAGTTATCGCTCAAAGCTATGCTACCCTTGAGTCCCAAATCAAACACTGATAAAACTACAAATGGCCCTTACTTCTATATGGTACGTCCTACACCTATCAAAGTTTGCAACATACAAATGCTTGTAACTTTTTACTGGAGCGTCATAAAACCTTGAAATTTTGTAACAATAAAGTACTCGAGCCTCTTGTCAATTTAAGCTATCGCTCAAAGCTATGCTACCCTTGAGTCCGAAATGAAACAATGAGAAAACCTCAAATGGCCCTAACTTCTATACGGTACGCCCTACACCTATCAAAGTTTGCAACATACAAATGTTTTTAACTTTTTACTGGAGCGTCATAAAACCTTGAAATTTTGTAACAATAAAGTACTGGAGCCTCTTGTCAATTTAAGCTATCGCTCAAAGCTATGCTACCCTTGAGTCCCAAATCAAACACTGAGAAAACTTCAAATGGCCCAAACTTCTATACGGTATGTCCTACACCTATCCAAGTTTGCAACATACAAATGCTTGTAACTTTTTACTGGAGCGTCATAAAACCTTGAAATTTTGTAACAATAAAGTACTCGAGCCTCTTGTCAATTTAAGCCATCACTCAAAGCTATGCTACCCTCGAGTCCCAAATCAAACAATGATAAAACTTCAAATGGCCCTAACTTCTATGCGGTACGTCCTACACCTATCAAAGTTTGCAACATACAAATGCTTGTAACTTTTTACTGGAGCGTCATAAAACCTTGAAATTTTATAACAATAAAGTACTCGAGCCTCTTGTCAATTTAAGTTATCGCTCAAAGCTATGCTACCCTTGAGTCCCAAATCAAACAATGATAAAACTTCAAATGGCCCTAACTTCTATGCGGTACGTCCTACACCTATCAAAGTTTGCAACATACAAATGCTTGTAAATTTTTACTGGAGCGTCATAAAACCTTGAAATTTTGTAACAATAAAGTACTCGACCCTCTTGTCAATTTAAGCCATCGCTCAAAGCTATGCTACCCTTGAGTCCCAAATCAAACAATGATAAAACTTCAAATCGCCCTAACTTCTATGCGGTACGTCCTACACCTATCAAAGTTTGCAAGATACAAATGCTTGTAACTTTTTACTGGAGCGTCATAAGACCTTGAAATTTTGTAACAATAAAGTACTCGAGCCTCTTGTCAATTTAAGCCATCGCTCAAAGCTATGCTACCCTTAAGTCCCAAATCAAACACTGTTAAACTTCAAATGGCCCTAACTTCTATATGGTACGTTCTACACCTTTCAAAGTTTGCAACATACAAATGCTTGTAACTTTTTACTGGAGCGTCATAAAACCTTGAAATTTTGTAACAATAAAGTAGTCGAGCCTCTTGTCAATTTAAGCTATCGCTCAAAGCTATGCTACCCTTGTGTCCCAAATCAAACACTGAGAAAACTTCAAATGGCCCTAACTTCTATACGGTATGTCCTACACCTATCAAAGTTTGCAACATACAAATGTTTGTAACTTTTTACTGGAGCGTCATAAAACCTTGAAATTTTGTAACAATAAAGTACTCGAGCCTCTTGTCAATTTAAGCTATCGCTCAAAGCTATGGCACCCTTGAGCCCCATATCAAACACTGATAAAACTTCAAATGGCCCCAACTTCTATACGGTACGTCCTACACCTATCAAAGTTTGCAGCATACAAATGCTTGTACCTTTTTACTGGAGCGTCATAAAACCTTCAAATTTTGTAACAATAAAGTACTCGAGCCTCTTGTCAATTTAAGTTATCGCCAAAGCTATGCTACCCTTGAGTCCCAAAGCAAACACCGATAAAACTTCAAATGGCCCTAACTTCTATACGGTACGTCCTACACCTATCAAAGTTTGCAACATACAAATGCTTGTAAATTTTTACTGGAGCGTCATAAGACCTTGAAATTTTGTAACAATAAAGTACTCGAGCCTCTGTCATTTTAAGCTATCGCTCAAAGCTATGCTACCCTTGAGTCCCAAATCAAACACTGATGAAACTTCAAATGGCAATAACTTCTATACGGTACGTCCTACACCTATCGAAGTTTGCAACATACAAATGCTTGTAACTTTTTACTGGAGCGTCATAAAACCTTGAAATTTTGTAACAATAATGTACTCGAGCCTCTTGTCAATTTAAGCTATCGCTCAAAGCTATGCTACCCTTGAGTCCCAAATGAAACACTGAGAAAACCTCAAATGGCCCTAACTTCTATACGGTACGCCCTACACCTATCAAAGTTTGCAACATACAAATGCTTTTAACTTTTTACTGGAGCGTCATAAAACCTTGAAATTTTGTAACAATAAAGTACTCGAGCCTCTTGTCAATTTAAGCTATCGCTCAAAGCTATGCTACCCTTGAGTCCCAAATCAAACACTGATAAAACTTCAAATGGCCCTTACTTCTATATGGTACGTCCTACACCTATCAAAGTTTGCAACATACAAATGCTTGTAAATTTTTACTGGAGCGTCATAAAACCTTGAAATTTTGTAACAATAAAGTACTCGAGCCTCTTGTCAATTTAAGCCATCACTCAAAGCTATGCTACCCTCGAGTCCCAAATCAAACAATGATAAAACTTCAAATGGCCCTAACTTCTATGCGGTACGTCCTACACCTATCAAAGTTTGCAACATACAAATGCTTGTAACTTTTTACTGGAGCGAAATAAGACCTTGAAATTTTGTAACAATAAAGTACTCGAGCCTCTTGTCAATTTAAGCTATCGCTCAAAGCTATGCTACCCTTGAGTCCCAAATCAAACACTGAGAAAACTTCAAATGGCCCTAACTTCTATATGGTACGTTCTACACCTTTCAAAGTTTGCAACATACAAATGCTTGTAACTTTTTACTGGAGCGTCATAAAACCTTGAAATTTTGTAACAATAAAGTACTCGAGCCTCTTGTCAATTTAAGCTATCGCTCAAAGCTATGCTACCCTTGTGTCCCAAATCAAACACTGAGAAAACTTCAAATGGCCCTAACTTATATACGGTACGTCCTACACCTATCAAAGTTTGCAACATACAAATGCTTGTAACTTTTTACTGGAGCGTCATAAAACCTTGAAATTTTGTAACAATAAAGTACTCGAGCCTCTTGTCAATTTAAGCTATCGCTCAAAGCTATGGCACCCTTGAGCCCCAAATCAAACACTGATAAAACTTCAAATGGCCCCAACTTCTATACGGTACGTCCTACACCTATCAAATTTTGCAACATACAAATGCTTGTAACTTTTTACTTTAAGGTCATAAAATCTTGAAATTTTGTAATAATAAAGTACTTGAGCCTCTTGTCAATTTAAGTTATCGCTCAAAGCTATGCTACCCTTGAGTCCCAAATCAAACACTGATAAAACTTCAAATGGCCCTAACTTCTATGCGGTACGTCCTACACCTATCAAAGTTTGCAGCATACAAATGCTTGTACCTTTTTACTGGAGCGTCATAAAACCTTCAAATTTTGTAGCAATAAAGTACTCGAGCCTCTTGTCAATTTAAGTTATCGCTCAAAGCTATGCTACCCTTGAGTCCCAAATCAAACACCGATAAAACTTCAAATGGCCCTAACTTCTATACGGTACGTCCTACACCTATCAAAGTTTGCAACATACAAATGCTTGTAACTTTTTACTGGAGCGTCATAAGACCTTGAAATTTTGTATCAATAAAGTACTCGAGCCTCTTGTCAATTTAAGCTATCGCTCAAAGCGATGCTACCCTTGAGTCCCAAATGAAACACTGAGAAAACTTCAAATGGCCCTAACTTCTATACGGTACGCCCTATACCTATCAAAGTTTGCAACATACAAATGCTTGTAACTTTTTACTGGAGCGTCATAAAACCTTGAAATTTTGTAACAATAAAGTACTCGAGCCTCTTGTCAATTTAAGCTATCGCTCAAAGCTATGCTACCCTTGAGTCCCAAATCAAACACTGATAAAACTTCAAATGGGCCTAACTTCTATACGATACTTCCTACACCTATCAAAGTTTGCAGCATACACATGCTTGTAACTTTTTACTGGAGCGTCATAAAACCTTCAAATTTTGTAACAATAAAGTACTCGAGCCTCTTGTCAATTTAAGTTATCGCTCAAAGCTATGCTACCCTTGAGTCCCAAATCAAACACCGATAAAACTTCAAATGGCCCTAACTTCTATACGGTACGTCCTACACCTATCAAAGTTTGCAACATACAAATGCTTGTAACTTTTTACTGGAGCGTCATAAGACCTTGAAATTTTGTAACAATAAAGTACTCGAGCCTCTTGTCAATTTAAGCTATCGCTCAAAGCGATGCTACCCTTGAGTCCCAAATGAAACACTGAGAAAACTTCAAATGGCCCTAACTTCTATACGGTACGCCCTATACCTATCAAAGTTTGCAACATACAAATGCTTGTAACTTTTTACTGGAGCGTCATAAAACCTTGAAATTTTGTAACAATAAAGTACTCGAGCCTCTTGTCAATTTAAGTTATCGCTCAAAGCTATGCTACCCTTGAGTCCCAAATCAAACACCGATAAAACTTCAAATGGCCCTAACTTCTATACGGTACGTCCTACACCTATCAAAGTTTGCAACATACAAATGCTTGTAACTTTTTACTGGAGCGTCATAAGACCTTGAAATTTTGTAACAATAAAGTACTCGAGCCTCTTGTCAATTTAAGCTATCGCTCAAAGCTATGCTACCCTCGAGTCCCAAATCAAACAATGATAAAACTTCAAATGGCCCTAACTTCTATGCGGTACGTCCTACACCTATCAAAGTTTGCAACATACAAATGCTTGTAACTTTTTACTGGAGCGTCATAAAACCTTGAAATTTTGTAACAATAAAGTACTCGAGCCTCTTGTCAATTTAAGTTATCGCTCAAAGCTATGCTACCCTTGAGTCCCAAATCAAACAATGATAAAACTTCAAATGGCCCTAACTTCTATGCGGTACGTCCTACACCTATCAAAGTTTGCAACATACAAATGCTTGTAAATTTTTACTGGAGCGTCATAAAACCTTGAAATTTTGTAACAATAAAGTACTCGACCCTCTTGTCAATTTAAGCCATCGCTCAAAGCTATGCTACCCTTGAGTCCCAAATCAAACAATGATAAAACTTCAAATCGCCCTAACTTCTATGCGGTACGTCCTACACCTATCAAAGTTTGCAAGATACAAATGCTTGTAACTTTTTACTGGAGCGTCATAAGACCTTGAAATTTTGTAACAATAAAGTACTCGAGCCTCTTGTCAATTTAAGCCATCGCTCAAAGCTATGCTACCCTTAAGTCCCAAATCAAACACTGTTAAACTTCAAATGGCCCTAACTTCTATATGGTACGTTCTACACCTTTCAAAGTTTGCAACATACAAATGCTTGTAACTTTTTACTGGAGCGTCATAAAACCTTGAAATTTTGTAACAATAAAGTAGTCGAGCCTCTTGTCAATTTAAGCTATCGCTCAAAGCTATGCTACCCTTGTGTCCCAAATCAAACACTGAGAAAACTTCAAATGGCCCTAACTTCTATACGGTATGTCCTACACCTATCAAAGTTTGCAACATACAAATGTTTGTAACTTTTTACTGGAGCGTCATAAAACCTTGAAATTTTGTAACAATAAAGTACTCGAGCCTCTTGTCAATTTAAGCTATCGCTCAAAGCTATGGCACCCTTGAGCCCCATATCAAACACTGATAAAACTTCAAATGGCCCCAACTTCTATACGGTACGTCCTACACCTATCAAAGTTTGCAGCATACAAATGCTTGTACCTTTTTACTGGAGCGTCATAAAACCTTCAAATTTTGTAACAATAAAGTACTCGAGCCTCTTGTCAATTTAAGTTATCGCCAAAGCTATGCTACCCTTGAGTCCCAAAGCAAACACCGATAAAACTTCAAATGGCCCTAACTTCTATACGGTACGTCCTACACCTATCAAAGTTTGCAACATACAAATGCTTGTAAATTTTTACTGGAGCGTCATAAGACCTTGAAATTTTGTAACAATAAAGTACTCGAGCCTCTGTCATTTTAAGCTATCGCTCAAAGCTATGCTACCCTTGAGTCCCAAATCAAACACTGATGAAACTTCAAATGGCAATAACTTCTATACGGTACGTCCTACACCTATCGAAGTTTGCAACATACAAATGCTTGTAACTTTTTACTGGAGCGTCATAAAACCTTGAAATTTTGTAACAATAATGTACTCGAGCCTCTTGTCAATTTAAGCTATCGCTCAAAGCTATGCTACCCTTGAGTCCCAAATGAAACACTGAGAAAACCTCAAATGGCCCTAACTTCTATACGGTACGCCCTACACCTATCAAAGTTTGCAACATACAAATGCTTTTAACTTTTTACTGGAGCGTCATAAAACCTTGAAATTTTGTAACAATAAAGTACTCGAGCCTCTTGTCAATTTAAGCTATCGCTCAAAGCTATGCTACCCTTGAGTCCCAAATCAAACACTGATAAAACTTCAAATGGCCCTTACTTCTATATGGTACGTCCTACACCTATCAAAGTTTGCAACATACAAATGCTTGTAAATTTTTACTGGAGCGTCATAAAACCTTGAAATTTTGTAACAATAAAGTACTCGAGCCTCTTGTCAATTTAAGCCATCACTCAAAGCTATGCTACCCTCGAGTCCCAAATCAAACAATGATAAAACTTCAAATGGCCCTAACTTCTATGCGGTACGTCCTACACCTATCAAAGTTTGCAACATACAAATGCTTGTAACTTTTTACTGGAGCGAAATAAGACCTTGAAATTTTGTAACAATAAAGTACTCGAGCCTCTTGTCAATTTAAGCTATCGCTCAAAGCTATGCTACCCTTGAGTCCCAAATCAAACACTGATAAAACTTCAAATGGCCCTAACTTCTATATGGTACGTTCTACACCTTTCAAAGTTTGCAACATACAAATGCTTGTAACTTTTTACTGGAGCGTCATAAAACCTTGAAATTTTGTAACAATAAAGTACTCGAGCCTCTTGTCAATTTAAGCTATCGCTCAAAGCTATGCTACCCTTGTGTCCCAAATCAAACACTGCGAAAACTTCAAATGGCCCTAACTTATATACGGTACGTCCTACACCTATCAAAGTTTGCAACATACAAATGCTTGTAACTTTTTACTGGAGCGTCATAAAACCTTGAAATTTTGTAACAATAAAGTACTCGAGCCTCTTGTCAATTTAAGCTATCGCTCAAAGCTATGGCACCCTTGAGCCCCAAATCAAACACTGATAAAACTTCAAATGGCCCTAACTTCTATACGGTACGTCCTACACCTATCAAATTTTGCAACATACAAATGCTTGTAACTTTTTACTTTAAGGTCATAAAATCTTGAAATTTTGTAATAATAAAGTACTTGAGCCTCTTGTCAATTTAAGTTATCGCTCAAAGCTATGCTACCCTTGAGTCCCAAATCAAACACTGATAAAACTTCAAATGGCCCTAACTTCTATACGGTACGTCCTACACCTATCAAAGTTTGCAGCATACAAATGCTTGTACCTTTTTACTGGAGCGTCATAAAACCTTCAAATTTTGTAGCAATAAAGTACTCGAGCCTCTTGTCAATTTAAGTTATCGCTCAAAGCTATGCTACCCTTGAGTCCCAAATCAAACACCGATAAAACTTCAAATGGCCCTAACTTCTATACGGTACGTCCTACACCTATCAAAGTTTGCAACATACAAATGCTTGTAACTTTTTACTGGAGCGTCATAAGACCTTGAAATTTTGTATCAATAAAGTACTCGAGCCTCTTGTCAATTTAAGCTATCGCTCAAAGCGATGCTACCCTTGAGTCCCAAATGAAACACTGAGAAAACTTCAAATGGCCCTAACTTCTATACGGTACGCCCTATACCTATCAAAGTTTGCAACATACAAATGCTTGTAACTTTTTACTGGAGCGTCATAAAACCTTGAAATTTTGTAACAATAAAGTACTCGAGCCTCTTGTCAATTTAAGCTATCGCTCAAAGCTATGCTACCCTTGAGTCCCAAATCAAACACTGATAAAACTTCAAATGGGCCTAACTTCTATACGATACTTCCTACACCTATCAAAGTTTGCAGCATACACATGCTTGTAACTTTTTACTGGAGCGTCATAAAACCTTCAAATTTTGTAACAATAAAGTACTCGAGCCTCTTGTCAATTTAAGTTATCGCTCAAAGCTATGCTACCCTTGAGTCCCAAATCAAACACCGATAAAACTTCAAATGGCCCTAACTTCTATACGGTACGTCCTACACCTATCAAAGTTTGCAACATACAAATGCTTGTAACTTTTTACTGGAGCGTCATAAGACCTTGAAATTTTGTAACAATAAAGTACTCGAGCCTCTTGTCAATTTAAGCTATCGCTCAAAGCGATGCTACCCTTGAGTCCCAAATGAAACACTGAGAAAACTTCAAATGGCCCTAACTTCTATACGGTACGCCCTATACCTATCAAAGTTTGCAACATACAAATGCTTGTAACTTTTTACTGGAGCGTCATAAAACCTTGAAATTTTGTAACAATAAAGTACTCGAGCCTCTTGTAAATTTAAGCTATCGCTCAAAGCTATGCTACCCTTGAGTCCCAAATGAAACACTGAGAAAACTTCAAATGGCCCTAACTTCTATACGGTACGTCCTACACCTATCAAAGTTTGCAACATACAAATGCGTGTAACTTTTTACTGGAGTATCATAAGACCTTGAAAGTTTGTAACAATAAAGTACTCGAGCCTCTTGTCAATTTAAGCTATCGCTCAAAGCTATGCTACCCTTGAGTCCCAAATCAAACACTGATAAAACTTCAAATGGCCCTAACTTCTATATGGTACGTTCTACACCTTTCAGAGCTTGCAACATACAAATGCTTGTAACTTTTTACTGGAGCGTCATAAAACCTTGAAATTTTGTAACAATAAAGTACTCGAGCCTCTTGTCAATTTAAGCTATCGCTCAAAGCTATGCTACCCTTGTGTCCCAAATCAAACACTGAGAAAACTTCAAATGGCCCTAACTTCTATACGGTACGTCCTACACCTATCAAAGTTGGCAACATACAAAAGCTTGTAACTTTTTACTGGAGCGTCATAAAACATTGAAATTTTGTAACAATAAAGTACTCGAGCCTCTTGTCTATTTAAGCTATCGCTCAAAGCTATGGCACCCTTGAGCCCCAAATCAAACACTGATAAAACTTCAAATGGCCCCAACTTCTATACGGTACGTCCTACACCTATCAAATTTTGCAACATACAAATGCTTGTAGCTTTTTACTTTAAGGTCATAAAATCTTGAAATTTTGTAATAATAAAGTACTTGAGCCTCTTGTCAATTTAAGCTATCGCTCAAAGCTATGCTACCCTGAGTCCCAAATCAAACACTTATAAAACTTCAAATGGCCCTAACTTCTATACGGTACGTCCTACACCTATCAAAGTTTGCAACATACAAATGCTTGTAACTTTTTACTGGAGCGTCAGAAAACCTTGAAATTTTTTAACAGTATAGTACTCGAGCATTTTGTCATTTAAGTTATCGCTCATAGTTATGCTACCCTTGAGTCCCAAATCAAACACTGATAAAACTTTAAATGGCCCTAATTTCTATACGGTACGTCCTACACCTATCAAAGTTTGCAGCATACAAATGCTTGTACCTTTTTACTGGAGCGTCATAAAACCTTCAAATTTTGTAACAATAAAGTACTCGAGCCTCTTGTCAATTTAAGTTATCGCTCAAAGCTATGCTACCCTTGAGTCCCAAATCAAACACTGATAAAACTTCAAATGGGCCTAACTTCTATAGGGTACTTCCTACACCTATCAAAGTTTGCAGCATACATATGCTTGTAACTTTTTACTGGAGCGTCATAAAACCTTGAAATTTTGTAACAATAAAGTACTAGAGCCTCTTGTAAATTTAAGCTATCGCTCAAAGCTATGCTACCATTGAGTCCCAAATGAAACACTGAGAAAACTTCAAATGGCCCTAACTTCTATACGGTACGCCCTACACCTATCAAAGTTTGTAACATACAAATGCTTGTAATTTTTTACTGGGCCGTCATAAAACCTTGAAATTTTGTAACAATAAAGTACTCGAGCCCCTTGTCAATTTAAGCTATCGCTCAAAGCTATGCTACCCTTGAGTCGCAAATCAAACACTGAGAAAACTTCAAATGGCCCTAACTTCTATACGGTACGTCTTACACCTATCAAAGTTTGCAACATACAAATGCTTGTAACTTTTTACTGGAGCGTCATAAAACCTTGAAATTTTGTAACAATAAAGTACTCGAGCCTCTTGTCAATTTAAGCCGTCGCTCAAAGATATGCTACCCTTGAGTCCCAAATCAAACACTGATAAAACTTCAAATGGCCCTAACTTCTATACGGTACGTCCTACACCTCTCAAAGTTTGCAACATACAAATGCTTGTAATTTTTTACTGGGCCGTCATAAAACCTTGAAATTTTGTAACAATAAAGTACTCGAGCCTCTTGTCAATTTAAGCTATCGCTCAAAGCTATGCTACCCTTGAGTCCCAAATGAAACACTGAGAAAACTTCAAATGGCCCTAACTTCTATACGGTACGCCCTACACCTATGAAAGTTTGCAACATACAAATGCTTGTAACTTTTTACTGGAGCGTCATAAAACCTTGAAATTTTGTAACAATAAAGTACTCGAGCCTCTTGTCAATTTAAGCTTTCGCTCAAAGCTATGCTACCCTTGAGTCCCAAATCAAACACTGATAAAACTTCAAATGGCCCTAACTTCTATACGGTACGTCTTACACCTATCAAAGTTTTCAACATACAAATGCTTGTAACTTTTTACTGGAGCGTCATAAAACCTTGAAATTTTGTAACAATAAAGTACTCGAGCCTCTTGTCAATTTAAGCCATCGCTCAAAGATATGCTACCCTTGAGTCCCAAATCAAACACTGATAAAACTTCAAATGGCCCTAACTTCTATACGGTACGTCCTACACCTCTCAAAGTTTGCAACATACAAATGCTTGTAACTTTTTACTGGAGCGTCATAAAACCTCCAAATTTTGTAACAATAAAGTACTCGAGCCTCCTGTCAATTTAAGCCATCGTCCAAAGATATGCTACCCTTGAGTCCCAAATCAAACACTGATAAAACTTCAAATGGCCCTAACTTCTATACGGTACGTCCTACACCTATCAAAGTTTGCAACATACAAATGCTTGTAACTTTTTACAGGAGTGTCATAAGACCTTGAAATTTTGTAACAATAAAGTACTCGAGCCTCTTGTCAATTTAAGATATCGCTCAAAGCTATGCTACCCTTGAGTCCCAAATCAAACACTGATAAAACTTCAAATGGCCCTAACTTCTATACGGTACGTCCTACACCTATCAAAGTTTGCAACATACAAATGCTTGTAACTTTTTACTGGAGCGTCATAAAACCTTGAAATTTTGTAACAATAAAGTACTCGAGCCTCTTGTCAATTTAAGCTATCGCTCAAAGCTATGCTGCCCTTGAGTCCCAAATCAAACACTGATAAAACTTCAAATGGCCCTAACTTCTATACGGTACGTCTTACACCTATCAAAGTTTGCAACATACAAATGCTTGTAACTTTTTACTGGAGCGTCATAAAACCTTGAAATTTTGTAACAATAAAGTACTCGAGCCTCTTGTCAATTTAAGCCATCGCTCAAAGATATGCTACCCTTGAGTCCCAAATCAAACACTGATAAAAGTTCAAATGGCCCTAACTTATATACGGTACGTCCTACACCTATCAAAGTTTGCAACATACAAATGCTTGTAACTTTTTACTGGAGCGTCATAAAACCTTGAAATTTTGTAACAATAAAGTAGTCGAGCCTCTTGTCAATTTAAGCTATCGCTCAAAGCTATGCTACCCTTGAGTCCCAAATGAAACACTCAGAAAACTTCAAATGGCCCTAACTTCTATACGGTACGCCCTACACCTATCAAAGTTTGCAACATACAAATGCTTGTAACTTTTTACTGGAGCGTCATAAAACCTTGAAATTTTGTAACAATAAAGTACTCGAGCCTCTTGTCAATTTAAGCTATCGCTCAAAGCTATGCTACCCTTGAGTCCCAAATCAAACAATGATAAAACTTCAAATGGCCCTAACTTCTATACGGTACTTCCTACACCTATCAAAGTTTGCAACATACAAATGCTAGTAACTTTTTACTGGAGCGTCATAAAACCTTCAAAGTTTGTAACAATAAAGTACTCGAGCCTCCTGTCAATTTAAGCCATCGTCCAAAGATATGCTACCCTTGAGTCCCAAATCAAACACTGATAAAACTTCAAATGGCCCTAACTTCTATACGGTACATCCTACACCTATCAAAGTTTGCAACATACAAATGCTTGTAACTTTTTACTGGATCGTCATAAGACCTTGAAATTTTGTATCAATAAAGTACTCGAGCCTCTTGTCAATTTAAGATATCGCTCAAAGCTATGCTACCCTTGAGTTCCAAATTAAACACTGATAAAACTTCAAATGGCCCTAACTTCTATATGGTACGTCCTACACCTATCAAAGTTTGCAACATACAAATGCTTGTAACTTTTTACTGGAGCGTCATAAACCCTTGAAATTTTGTAACAATAAAGTACTCGAGCCTCTTGTCAATTTGAGCTATCGCTCAAAGCTATGCTACCCTTGAGTCCCAAATCAAACACTGATAAAACTTCAAATGGCCCTAACTTCTATACGGTACGTCTTACACCTATCAAAGTTTGCAACATACAAATGCTTGTAACTTTTTACTGGAGCGTCATAAAACCTTGAAATTTTGTAACAATAGAGTACTCGAGGCTCTTGTCAATTTAAGCCATCGCTCAAAGATATGCTACCCTTGAGTCCCAAATCAAACACCGATAAAACTTCAAATGGCCCTAACTTTTATAAAGTACGTCCTACACCTCTCAAATTTTGCAAAATACAAATGCTTGTAACTTTTTACAGGAGCGTCATTAAACCTTGAAATTTTGTAACAATAAAATACTCGAGCCTCTTGTCAATTTAAGCTATCGCTCAAAGCTATGCTACCCTTGAGTCCCAAATCAAACAATGATAAAACTTCAAATGGCCCTAACTTCTATACGGTACGTCCTACACCTATCAAAGTTTGCAACATACAAATGCTTGTAACTTTTTACTGGAGCGTCATAAAACCTTCAAATTTTGTAACAATAAAGTACTCGAGCCTCCTGTCAATTTAAGCCATCGTCCAAAGATATGCTACCCTTTAGTCCCAAATCAAACACTGATAGAACTTCAAATGGCCCTAACTTATATACGGTACGTCCTACACCTATCAAAGTTTGCAACATACAAATGCTTGTAACTTTTTACTGGATCGTCATAAGACCTTGAAATTTTGTAACAATAAAGTACTCGAGCCTCCTGTCAATTTAAGCCATCGTCCAAAGATATGCTACCCTTGAGTCCCAAATCAAACACTGATAAAACTTCAAATGGCCCTAACTTCTATACAGTACGTCCTACACCTATCAAAGTTTGCAACATACAAATGCTTGTAACTTTTTACTGGAGCGTCATAAAACCTTGAAATTTTGTAACAATAAAGTACTCGAGCCTCTTGTCAATTTAAGCCGTCGCTCAAAGATATGCTACCCTTGAGTCCCAAATCAAACACTGATAAAAGTTCAAATGGCCCTAACTTATATACGGTACGTCCTACACCTATCAAAGTTTGCAACATACAAATGCTTGTAACTTTTTACTGGAGCGTCATAAAACCTTGAAATTTTGTAACAATAAAGTAGTCGAGCCTCTTGTCAATTTAAGCTATCGCTCAAAGCTATGCTACCCTTGAGTCCCAAATGAAACACTCAGAAAACTTCAAATGGCCCTAACTTCTATACGGTACGCCCTACACCTATCAAAGTTTGCAACATACAAATGCTTGTAACTTTTTACTGGAGCGTCATAAAACCTTGAAATTTTGTAACAATAAAGTACTCGAACCTCTTGTCAATTTAAGCTATCGCTTAAAGCTATGCTACCCTTGAGTCCCAAATCAAACACTGATAAAATTTCAAATGGCCCTAACTTCTATACCGTACGTCCTACACCTATCAAAGTTTGCAACATACAAATGCTTGTAACTTTTTACTGGAGCGTCATAAAAACTTGAAATTTTGTAACAAAAAAGTACACGAGCCTCTTGTCAATTTAAGCTATCGCTCAAAGCTATGCTACCCTTGAGTCCCAAATGAAACACTGAGAAAACTTCAAATGGCCCTAACTTCTATACGGTACGCCCTACACCTATCAAAGTTTGCAACATACAAATGCTTGTAACTTTTTACTGGAGCGTCATAAAACCTTGAAATTTTGTAACAATAAAGTACTCGAGCCTCTTGTCAATTTAAGCTATCGCTCAAAGCTATGCTACCCTTGAGTCCCAAATGAAACACTGAGAAAACTTCAAATGGCCCTAACTTCTATACGGTACGCCCTACACCTATCAAAGTTTGCAACATACAAATGCTTGTAACTTTTTACTGGAGCGTCATAAAACCTTGAAATTTTGTAACAATAAAGTACTCGAGCATCTTGTCAATTTAAGCTATCGCTCAAAGCTATGGTACCCTTGAGTCCCAAATCAAACACCGATACAACTTCAAATGGCCCTAACTTATATAAAGTACGTCCTACACCTCTCAAATTTTGCAAAATACAAATGCTTGTAACTTTTTACAGGAGCGTCATTAAACCTTGAAATTTTGTAACAATAAAATACTCGAGCCTCTTGTCAATTTAAGCTATCGCTCAAAGCTATGCTACCCTTGAGTCCCAAATCAAACAATGATAAAACTTCAAATGGCCCTAACTTCTATACGGTACGTCCTACACCTATCAAAGTTTGCAACATACAAATGCTTGTAACTTTTTACTGGAGCGTCATAAAACCTTCAAATTTTGTAACAATAAAGTACTCGAGCCTCCTGTCAATTTAAGCCATCGTCCAAAGATATGCTACCCTTGAGTCCCAAATCAAACACTGATAAAACTTCAAATGGCCCTAACTTCTATACGGTACGTCCTACACCTATCAAAGTTTGCAACATACAAATGCTTGTAACTTTTTACTGGATCGTCATAAGACCTTGAAATTTTGTAACAATAAAGTACTCGAGCCTCTTCTCAATTTAAGATATCGCTCAAAGCTATGCTACCCTTGAGTTCCAAATTAAACACTGATAAAACTTCAAATGGCCCTAACTTCTATATGGTACGTCCTACACCTATCAAAGTTTGCAACATACAAATGCTTGTAACTTTTTACTGGAGCGTCATAAAACCTTGAAATTTTGTAACAATAAAGTACTCGAGCCTCTTGTCAATTTAAGCTATCGCTCAAAGCTATGCTACTCTTGAGTCCCAAATCAAACACCGATAAAACTTCAAATGGCCCTAACTTCTATACGGTACGTCCTACACCTATCAAAGTTTGCAACATACAAATGCTTGTAACTTTTTACTGGAGCGTCATAAAACCTTGAAATTTTGTAACAATAAAGTACTCGAGCCTCTTGTCAATTTAAGCTATCGCTCAAAGCTATGCTACCCTTGAGTCCCAAATGAAACACTGAGAAAACTTCAAATGGCCCTAATTTCTATACGGTACGCCCTACACCTATCAAAGTTTGCAACATACAAATGCTTGTAACTTTTTACTGGAGCGTCATAAAACCTTGAAATTTTGTAACAATAAAGTACTCGAGCCTCTTGTCAATTTAAGCTATCGCTCAAAGCTATGCTACCCTTGAGTCCCAAATGAAACACTGAGAAAACTTCAAATGGCCCTAACTTCTATACGGTACGCCCTACACCTATCAAAGTTTGCAACATACAAATGCTTGTAACTTTTTACTGGAGCGTCATAAAACCTTGAAATTTTGTAACAATAAAGTACTCGAGCATCTTGTCAATTTAAGCTATCGCTCAAAGCTATGGTACCCCTGAGTCCCAAATCAAACACCGATAAAACTTCAAATGGCCCTAACTTTTATAAAGTACGTCCTACACCTCTCAAATTTTGCAAAATACAAATGCTTGTAACTTTTTACAGGAGCGTCATTAAACCTTGAAATTTTGTAACAATAAAATACTCGAGCCTCTTGTCAATTTAAGCTATCGCTCAAAGCTATGCTACCCTTGAGTCCCAAATGAAACACTCAGAAAACTTCAAATGGCCCTAACTTCTATACGGTACGCCCTACACCTATCAAAGTTTGCAACATACAAATGCTTGTAACTTTTTACTGGAGCGTCATAAAACCTTGAAATTTTGTAACAATAAAGTACTCGAGCCTCTTGTCAATTTAAGCTATCGCTTAAAGCTATGCTACCCTTGAGTCCCAAATCAAACACTGATAAAATTTCAAATGGCCCTAACTTCTATACCGTACGTCCTACACCTATCAAAGTTTGCAACATACAAATGCTTGTAACTTTTTACTGGAGCGTCATAAAACCTTGAAATTTTGTAACAATAAAGTACTCGAGCCTCTTGTCAATTTAAGCTATCGCTCAAAGCTATGCTACCCTTGAGTCCCAAATGAAACACTGAGAAAACTTCAAATGGCCCTAACTTCTATACGGTACGCCCTACACCTATCAAAGTTTGCAACATACAAATGCTTGTAACTTTTTACTGGAGCGTCATAAAACCTTGAAATTTTGTAACAATAAAGTACTCGAGCCTCTTGTCAATTTAAGCTATCGCTCAAAGCTATGCTACCCTTGAGTCCCAAATGAAACACTGAGAAAACTTCAAATGGCCCTAACTTCTATACGGTACGCCCTACACCTATCAAAGTTTGCAACATACAAATGCTTGTAACTTTTTACTGGAGCGTCATAAAACCTTGAAATTTTGTAACAATAAAGTACTCGAGCATCTTGTCAATTTAAGCTATCGCTCAAAGCTATGGTACCCTTGAGTCCCAAATCAAACACCGATAAAACTTCAAATGGCCCTAACTTCTATACGGTACGCCCTACACCTATTTGTTTGCAACATACAAATGCTTGTAACTTTTTACTGGAGCGTCATAAAACCTTGAAATTTTGTAACAATAAAGTACTCGAGCCTCTTGTCAATTTAAGCTATCGCTCAAAGCTATGCTACCCTTGAGTCCCAAATGAAACACTGAGAAAACTTCAAATGGCCCTAACTTCTATACGGTATGCCCTACACCTGTCAAAGTTTGCAACATACAAATGCTTGTAACTTTTTACTGGAGCGTCATAAAACCTTGAAATTTTGTAACAATAAAGTACTCGAGCCTCTTGTCAATTTAAGCTATCGCTCAAAGCTATGCTACCCTTGAGTCCCAAATGAAACACTGAAAAACTTCAAATGGCCCTAACTTCTATACGGTACGTCCTAAACCTCTCAAATTTTGCAAAATACAAATGCTTGTAACTTTTTACAGGAGCGTCATTAAACCTTGAAATTTTGTAACAATAAAGTACTCGAGCCTCTTGTCAATTTAAGCTATGCTACCCTTGAGTCCCGAATCAAACAATGATAAAACTTCAAATGGCCCTAACTTCTATACGGTACGTCCTACACCTATCAAAGTTTGCAACATACAAATGCTTGTAACTTTTTACTGGAGCGTCATAAAACCTTGAAATTTTGTAACAATAAAGTACTCGAGCATCTTGTCAATTTAAGCTATCGCTCAAAGCTATGGTACCCCTGAGTCCCAAATCAAACACCGATAAAACTTCAAATGGCCCTAACTTTTATAAAGTACGTCCTACACCTCTCAAATTTTGCAACATACAAATGCTTGTAACTTTTTACAGGAGCGTCATTAAACCTTGAAATTTTGTAACAATAAAATACTCGAGCCTCTTGTCAATTTAAGCTATCGCTCAAAGCTATGCTACCCTTGAGTCCCAAATCAAACAATGATAAAACTTCAAATGGCCCTAACTTCTATACGGTACGTCCTACACCTATCAAAGTTTGCAACATACAAATGCTTGTAACTTTTTACTGGAGCGTCATAAAACCTTCAAATTTTGTAACAATAAAGTACTCGAGCCTCCTGTCAATTTAAGCCATCGTCCAAAGATATGCTACCCTTGAGTCCCAAATCAAACACTGATAAAACTTCAAATGGCCCTAACTTCTATACGGTACGTCCTACACCTATCAAAGTTTGCAACATACAAATGCTTGTAACTTTTTACTGGATCGTCATAAGACCTTGAAATTTTGTAACAATAAAGTACTCGAGCCTCTTGTCAATTTAAGATATCGCTCAAAGCTATGCTACCCTTGAGTTCCAAATTAAACACTGATAAAACTTCAAATGGCCCTAACTTCTATATGGTACGTCCTACACCTATCAAAGTTTGCAACATACAAATGCTTGTAACTTTTTACTGGAGCGTCATAAAACCTTGAAATTTTGTAACAATAAAGTACTCGAGCATCTTGTCAATTTAAGCTAGCGCTCAAAGCTATGGTACCCTTGAGTCCCAAATCAAACACCGATAAAACTTCAAATGGCCCTAACTTCTATACGGTACGCCCTACACCTATCAAAGTTTGCAACATACAAATGCTTGTAACTTTTTACTGGAGCGTCATAAAACCTTGAAATTTTGTAACAATAAAGTACTCGAGCCTCTTGTCAATTTAAGCTATCGCTCAAAGCTATGCTACCCTTGAGTCCTAAATGAAACACTGAGAAAACTTCAAATGGCCCTAACTTCTATACGGTACGCCCTACACCTATCAAAGGTTGCAACATACAAATGCTTGGAACTTTTTACTGGAGCGTCATAAAACCTTGAAATTTTGTAACAATAAAGTACTCGAGCATCTTGTCAATTTAAGCTATCGCTCAAAGCTATGGTACCTTTGAGTCCCAAATCAAACACTGATAAAACTTCAAATGGCCCTAACTTCTATACGGTACGTCCTACACCTATCAAAGTTTGCAACATACAAATGCTTGTAACTTTTTACTGGATCGTCATAAGACCTTGAAATTTTGTAACAATACAGTACTCGAGCCTCTTGTCAATTTAAGATATCGCTCAAAGCTATGCTACCCTTGAGTTCCAAATTAAACACTGATAAAACTTCAAATGGCCCTAACTTCCATATGGTACATCCTACACCTATCAAAGTTTGCAACATACAAATGCTTGTAACTTTTTACTGGAGCGTCATAAAACCTTGAAATTTTGTAACAATAAAGTACTCGAGCCTCTTGTCAATTTAAGCTATCGCTCAAAGCTATGCTACCCTTGAGTCCCAAATCAAACACTGATAAAACTTCAAATGGCCCTAACTTCTATACGGTACGTCTTACACCTATCAAAGTTTGCAACATACAAATGCTTGTAACTTTTTACTGGAGCGTCATAAAACCTTGAAATTTTGTAACAATAAAGTACTCGAGGCTCTTGTCAATTTAAGCCATCGCTCAAAGATATGCTACCCTTGAGTCCCAAATCAAACACCGATAAAACTTCAAATGGCCCTAACTTCTATACGGTACGTCCTACACCTATCAAAGTTTGCAACATACAAATGCTTGTAACTTTTTACTGGAGCGTCATAAAACCTTGAAATTTTGTAACAATAAAGTACTCGAGCCTCTTGTCAATTTAAGCTATCGCTCAAGCTATGCTACCCTTGAGTCCCAAATGAAACACTGAGAAAACTTCAAATGGCCCTAACTTCTATACGGTACGCCCTACACCTATCAAAGTTTGCAACATACAAATGCTTGTAACTTTTTACTGGAGCGTCATAAAACCTTGAAATTTTGTAACAATAAAGTACTCGAGCCTCTTGTCAATTTAAGCTATCGCTCAAAGCTATGCTACCCTTGAGTCCCAAATGAAACACTGAGAAAACTTCAAATGGCCCTAACTTCTATACGGTACGCCCTACACCTATCAAAGTTTGCAACATACAAATGCTTGTAACTTTTTACTGGAGCGTCATAAAACCTTGAAATTTTGTAACAATAAAGTACTCGAGCCTCTTGTCAATTTAAGCTATCGCTCAAAGCTATGGTACCCTTGAGTCCCAAATCAAACACCGATAAAACTTCAAATGGCCCTAACTTTTATAAAGTACGTCCTACACCTCTCAAATTTTGCAAAATACAAATGCTTGTAACTTTTTACAGGAGCGTCATTAAACCTTGAAATTTTGTAACAATAAAATACTCGAGCCTCTTGTCAATTTAAGCTATCGCTCAAAGCTATGCTACCCTTGAGTCCCAAATCAAACAATGATAAAACTTCAAATGGCCCTAACTTCTATACGGTACGTCCTACACCTATCAAAGTTTGCAACATACAAATGCTTGTAACTTTTTACTGGAGCGTCATAAAACCTTCAAATTTTGTGACAATAAAGTACTCGAGCCTCCTGTCAATTTAAGCCATCGTCCAAAGATATGCTACCCTTGAGTCCCAAATAAAACACTGATAAAACTTCAAGTGGCCCTAACTTCTATACGGTACGTCCTACACCTATCAAAGTTTGCAACATACAAATGCGTGTAACTTTTTACTGGATCGTCATAAGACCTTGAAATTTTGTAACAATAAAGTACTCGAGCCTCTTGTCAATTTAAGCTATCGCTCAAAGCTATGCTACCCTTGAGTCCCAAATCAAACACTGATAAAACTTCAAATGGCCCTAACTTCTATACGGTACGTCTTACACCTATCAAAGTTTGCAACATACAAATGCTTGTAACTTTTTACTGGAGCGTCATAAAACCTTGAAATTTTGTAACAATAAAGTACTCGAGCATCTTGTCAATTTAAGCTAGCGCTCAAAGCTATGGTACCCTTGAGTCCCAAATCAAACACCGATAAAACTTCAAATGGCCCTAACTTCTATACGGTACGCCCTACACCTATCAAAGTTTGCAACATACAAATGCTTGTAACTTTTTACTGGAGCGTCATAAAACCTTGAAATTTTGTAACAATAAAGTACTCGAGCCTCTTGTCAATTTAAGCTATCGCTCAAAGCTATGCTACCCTTGAGTCCCAAATGAAACACTGAGAAAACTTCAAATGGCCCTAACTTCTATACGGTACGCCCTACACCTATCAAAGGTTGCAACATACAAATGCTTGGAACTTTTTACTGGAGCGTCATAAAACCTTGAAATTTTGTAACAATAAAGTACTCGAGCATCTTGTCAATTTAAGCTATCGCTCAAAGCTATGGTACCTTTGAGTCCCAAATCAAACACTGATAAAACTTCAAATGGCCCTAACTTCTATACGGTACGTCCTACACCTATCAAAGTTTGCAACATACAAATGCTTGTAACTTTTTACTGGATCGTCATAAGACCTTGAAATTTTGTAAATGGCCCTAACTTCTATACGGTACGTCCTACACCTATCAAAGTTTGCAACATACAAATGCTTGTAACTTTTTACTGGAGCGTCATAAAACCTTGAAATTTTGTAACAATAAAGTACTCGAGCCTCTTGTCAATTTAAGCTATCGCTCAAGCTATGCTACCCTTGAGTCCCAAATGAAACACTGAGAAAACTTCAAATGGCCCTAACTTCTATACGGTACGCCCTACACCTATCAAAGTTTGCAACATACAAATGCTTGTAACTTTTTACTGGAGCGTCATAAAACCTTGAAATTTTGTAACAATAAAGTACTCGAGCCTCTTGTCAATTTAAGCTATCGCTCAAAGCTATGCTACCCTTGAGTCCCAAATGAAACACTGAGAAAACTTCAAATGGCCCTAACTTCTATACGGTACGCCCTACACCTATCAAAGTTTGCAACATACAAATGCTTGTAACTTTTTACTGGAGCGTCATAAAACCTTGAAATTTTGTAACAATAAAGTACTCGAGCATCTTGTCAATTTAAGCTATCGCTCAAAGCTATGGTACCCTTGAGTCCCAAATGAAACACTGAGAAAACTTCAAATGGCCCTAACTTTTATAAAGTACGTCCTACACCTCTCAAATTTTGCAACATACAAATGCTTGTAACTTTTTACAGGAGCGTCATTAAACCTTGAAATTTTGTAACAATAAAATACTCGAGCCTCTTGTCAATTTAAGCTATCGCTCAAAGCTATGCTACCCTTGAGTCCCAAATCAAACAATGATAAAACTTCAAATGGCCCTAACTTCTATACGGTACGTCCTACACCTATCAAAGTTTGCAACATACAAATGCTTGTAACTTTTTACTGGAGCGTCATAAAACCTTCAAATTTTGTGACAATAAAGTACTCGAGCCTCCTGTCAATTTAAGCCATCGTCCAAAGATATGCTACCCTTGAGTCCCAAATAAAACACTGATAAAACTTCAAATGGCCCTAACTTCTATACGGTACGTCCTACACCTATCAAAGTTTGCAACATACAAATGCGTGTAACTTTTTACTGGATCGTCATAAGACCTTGAAATTTTGTAACAATAAAGTACTCGAGCCTCTTGTCAATTTAAGCTATCGCTCAAAGCTATGCTACCCTTGAGTCCCAAATCAAACACTGATAAAACTTCAAATGGCCCTAACTTCTATACGGTACGTCTTACACCTATCAAAGTTTGCAACATACAAATGCTTGTAACTTTTTACTGGAGCGTCATAAAACCTTGAAATTTTGTAACAATAAAGTACTCGAGCATCTTGTCAATTTAAGCTAGCGCTCAAAGCTATGGTACCCTTGAGTCCCAAATCAAACACCGATAAAACTTCAAATGGCCCTAACTTCTATACGGTACGCCCTACACCTATCAAAGTTTGCAACATACAAATGCTTGTAACTTTTTACTGGAGCGTCATAAAACCTTGAAATTTTGTAACAATAAAGTACTCGAGCCTCTTGTCAATTTAAGCTATCGCTCAAAGCTATGCTACCCTTGAGTCCCAAATGAAACACTGAGAAAACTTCAAATGGCCCTAACTTCTATACGGTACGCCCTACACCTATCAAAGGTTGCAACATACAAATGCTTGGAACTTTTTACTGGAGCGTCATAAAACCTTGAAATTTTGTAACAATAAAGTACTCGAGCATCTTGTCAATTTAAGCTATCGCTCAAAGCTATGGTACCTTTGAGTCCCAAATCAAACACTGATAAAACTTCAAATGGCCCTAACTTCTATACGGTACGTCCTACACCTATCAAAGTTTGCAACATACAAATGCTTGTAACTTTTTACTGGATCGTCATAAGACCTTGAAATTTTGTAACAATAAAGTACTCGAGCCTCTTGTCAATTTAAGATATCGCTCAAAGCTATGCTACCCTTGAGTTCCAAATTAAACACTGATAAAACTTCAAATGGCCCTAACTTCTATATGGTACATCCTACACCTATCAAAGTTTGCAACATACAAATGCTTGTAACTTTTTACTGGAGCGTCATAAAAC
Source organism: Clusia tigrina (assembly GCA_920105625.2). Lineage (NCBI taxonomy): Eukaryota > Metazoa > Arthropoda > Insecta > Diptera > Clusiidae > Clusia > Clusia tigrina. Next base: position 284,023 of record CAKKTE020000546.1, on the reverse strand, counting down.
CTTGAAATTTTGTAACAATAAAGTACTCGAGCCTCTTGTCAATTTAAGCTATCGCTCAAAGCTATGCTACCCTTGAGTCCCAAATCAAACACTGATAAAACTTCAAATGGCCCTAACTTCTATACGGTACGTCTTACACCTATCAAAGTTTGCAACATACAAATGCTTGTAACTTTTTACTGGAGCGTCATAAAACCTTGAAATTTTGTAACAATAAAGTACTCGAGGCTCTTGTCAATTTAAGCCATCGCTCAAAGATATGCTACCCTTGAGTCCCAAATCAAACACCGATAAAACTTCAAATGGCCCTAACTTCTATACGGTACGTCCTACACCTATCAAAGTTTGCAACATACAAATGCTTGTAACTTTTTACTGGAGCGTCATAAAACCTTGAAATTTTGTAACAATAAAGTACTCGAGCCTCTTGTCAATTTAAGCTATCGCTCAAGCTATGCTACCCTTGAGTCCCAAATCAAACAATGATAAAACTTCAAATGGCCCTAACTTCTATACGGTACGTCCTACACCTATCAAAGTTTGCAACATACAAATGCTTGTAACTTTTTACTGGAGCGTCATAAAACCTTCAAATTTTGTGACAATAAAGTACTCGAGCCTCCTGTCAATTTAAGCCATCGTCCAAAGATATGCTACCCTTGAGTCCCAAATAAAACACTGATAAAACTTCAAATGGCCCTAACTTCTATACGGTACGTCCTACACCTATCAAAGTTTGCAACATACAAATGCGTGTAACTTTTTACTGGATCGTCATAAGACCTTGAAATTTTGTAACAATAAAGTACTCGAGCCTCTTGTCAATTTAAGCTATCGCTCAAAGCTATGCTACCCTTGAGTCCCAAATCAAACACTGATAAAACTTCAAATGGCCCTAACTTCTATACGGTACGTCTTACACCTATCAAAGTTTGCAACATACAAATGCTTGTAACTTTTTACTGGAGCGTCATAAAACCTTGAAATTTTGTAACAATAAAGTACTCGAGCATCTTGTCAATTTAAGCTAGCGCTCAAAGCTATGGTACCCTTGAGTCCCAAATCAAACACCGATAAAACTTCAAATGGCCCTAACTTCTATACGGTACGCCCTACACCTATCAAAGTTTGCAACATACAAATGCTTGTAACTTTTTACTGGAGCGTCATAAAACCTTGAAATTTTGTAACAATAAAGTACTCGAGCCTCTTGTCAATTTAAGCTATCGCTCAAAGCTATGCTACCCTTGAGTCCCAAATGAAACACTGAGAAAACTTCAAATGGCCCTAACTTCTATACGGTACGCCCTACACCTATCAAAGGTTGCAACATACAAATGCTTGGAACTTTTTACTGGAGCGTCATAAAACCTTGAAATTTTGTAACAATAAAGTACTCGAGCATCTTGTCAATTTAAGCTATCGCTCAAAGCTATGGTACCTTTGAGTCCCAAATCAAACACTGATAAAACTTCAAATGGCCCTAACTTCTATACGGTTCGTCCTACACCTATCAAAGTTTGCAACATACAAATGCTTGTAACTTTTTACTGGATCGTCATAAGACCTTGAAATTTTGTAACAATAAAGTACTCGAGCCTCTTGTCAATTTAAGATATCGCTCAAAGCTATGCTACCCTTGAGTTCCAAATTAAACACTGATAAAACTTCAAATGGCCCTAACTTCTATATGGTACATCCTACACCTATCAAAGTTTGCAACATACAAATGCTTGTAACTTTTTACTGGAGCGTCATAAAACCTTGAAATTTTGTAACAATAAAGTACTCGAGCCTCTTGTCAATTTAAGCTATCGCTCAAAGCTATGCTACCCTTGAGTCCCAAATCAAACACTGATAAAACTTCAAATGGCCCTAACTTCTATACGGTACGTCTTACACCTATCAAAGTTTGCAACATACAAATGCTTGTAACTTTTTACTGGAGCGTCATAAAACCTTGAAATTTTGTAACAATAAAGTACTCGAGGCTCTTGTCAATTTAAGCCATCGCTCAAAGATATGCTACCCTTGAGTCCCAAATCAAACACCGATAAAACTTCAAATGGCCCTAACTTCTATACGGTACGTCCTACACCTATCAAAGTTTGCAACATACAAATGCTTGTAACTTTTTACTGGAGCGTCATAAAACCTTGAAATTTTGTAACAATAAAGTACTCGAGCCTCTTGTCAATTTAAGCTATCGCTCAAGCTATGCTACCCTTGAGTCCCAAATGAAACACTGAGAAAACTTCAAATGGCCCTAACTTCTATACGGTACGCCCTACACCTATCAAAGTTTGCAACATACAAATGCTTGTAACTTTTTACTGGAACGTCATAAAACCTTGAAATTTTGTAACAATAAAGTACTCGAGCCTCTTGTCAATTTAAGCTATCGCTCAAAGCTATGCTACCCTTGAGTCCCAAATGAAACACTGAGAAAACTTCAAATGGCCCTAACTTCTATACGGTACGCCCTACACCTATCAAAGTTTGCAACATACAAATGCTTGTAACTTTTTACTGGAGCGTCATAAAACCTTGAAATTTTGTAACAATAAAGTACTCGAGCATCTTGTCAATTTAAGCTATCGCTCAAAGCTATGGTACCCTTGAGTCCCAAATCAAACACCGATAAAACTTCAAATGGCCCTAACTTCTATACGGTACGTCCTACACCTATCAAAGTTTGCAACATACAAATGCTTGTAACTTTTTACTGGAGCGTCATAAAACCTTCAAATTTTGTGACAATAAAGTACTCGAGCCCCCTGTCAATTTAAGCCATCGTCCAAAGATATGCTACCCTTGAGTCCCAAATAAAACACTGATAAAACTTCAAATGGCCCTAACTTCTATACGGTACGTCCTACACCTATCAAAGTTTGCAACATACAAATGCGTGTAACTTTTTACTGGATCGTCATAAGACCTTGAAATTTTGTAACAATAAAGTACTCGAGCCTCTTGTCAATTTAAGATATCGCTCAAAGCTATGCTACCCTTGAGTTCCAAATTAAACACTAATAAAACTTCAAATGGCCCTAACTTCTATATGGTACGTCCTACACCTATCAAAGTTTGCAACATACAAATGCTTGTAACTTTTTACTGGAGCGTCATAAAACCTTGAAATTTTGTAACAATAAAGTACTCGAGCCTCTTGTCAATTTAAGCTATCGCTCAAAGCTATGCTACCCTTGAGTCCCAAATCAAACACTGATAAAACTTCAAATGGCCCTAACTTCTATACGGTACGTCCTACACCTATCAAAGTTTGCAACATACAAATGCTTGTAACTTTTTACTGGAGCGTCATAAAACCTTGAAATTTTGTAACAATAAAGTGCTCGAGCCTCTTGTCAATTTAAGCTATCGCTCAATGCTATGCTACCCTTGAGTCCCAAATGAAACACTGAGAAAACCTCAAATGGCCCTAACTTCTATACGGTACGCCCTACACCTATCAAAGTTTGCAACATACAAATGCTTGTAACTTTTTACTGGAGCGTCATAAAACCTTGAAATTTTGTAACAATAAAGTACTCGAGCCTCTTGTCAATTTAAGCTATCGCTCAAAGCTATGCTACCATTGAGTCCCAAATCAAACACTGATAAAACTTCAAATGGCCCTAACTTCTATACCGTACGTCCTACACCTATCAAAGTTTGCAACATACAAATGCTTGTAACTTTTTAGTGGAGCGTCATAAAACCTTGAAATTTTGTAACAATAAAGTACTCGAGCCTCTTGTCAATTTAAGCTATCGCTCAAAGCTATGCTACCATTGAGTCCCAAATGAAACACTGAGAAAACTTCAAATGGCCCTAACTTCTATACGGTACGCCCTACACCTATCAAAGTTTGCAACATACAAATGCTTGTAACTTTTTACTGGAGCGTCATAAAACCTTGAAATTTTGTCACAATAAAGTACTCGAGCCTCTTGTCAATTTAAGCTATCGCTCAAAGCTATGGTACCCTTGAGTCCCAAATCAAACACCGATAAAACTTCAAATGGCACTAACTTTTATACAGTACGTCCTACACCTCTCAAATTTTGCAAAATACAAATGCTTGTAACTTTTTACAGGAGCGTCATTAAACCTTGAAATTTTGTAACAATAAAATACTCGAGCCTCCTGTCAATTTAAGCCATCGTCCAAAGATATGCTACCCTTGAGTCCCAAATCAAACACTGATAAAACTTCAAATGGCCCTAACTTCTATACGGTACGTCCTACACCTATCAAAGTTTGCAACATACAAATGCTTGTAACTTTTTACTGGAGCGTCATAAGACCTTGAAATTTTGTAACAATAAAGTACTCGAGCCTCTTGTCAATTTAAGATATCGCTCAAAGCTATGCTGCCCTTGAGTCCCAAATCAAACACTGATAAAACTTCAAATGGCCCTAACTTCTATACGGTACGTCCTACACCTATCAAAGTTTGCAACATACAAATGCTTGTAAGTTTTTACTGGAGCGTCATAAAACCTTGAAATTTTGTAACAATAAAGTACTCGAGCCTCTTGTCAATTTAAGCTATCGCTCAAAGCTATGCTACCCTTGAGTCCCAAATCAAACACTGATAAAACTTCAAATGGCCCTAACTTCTATACGGTACCTCTTACACCTATCAAAGTTTGCAACATACAAATGCTTGTAACTTTTTACTGGAGCGTCATAAAACGTTGAAATTTTGTAACAATAAAGTACTCGAGGCTCTTGTCAATTTAAGCAATCGCTCAAAGATATGCTACCCTTGAGTCCCAAATCAAACACTGATAAAACTTCAAATGGCCCTAACTTCTATACGGTACGTCCTACACCTATCAAAGTTTGCAACATACAAATGCTTGTAACTTTTTACTGGAGCGTCATAAAACCTTGAAATTTTGTAACAATAAAGTACTCGAGCCTCTTGTCAATTTAAGCTATCGCTCAAAGCTATGCTACCCTTGAGTCCCAAATGAAACACTGAGAAAACTTCAAATGGCCCTAACTTCTATACGGTACGCCCTACACATATCAAAGTTTGCAACATACAAATGCTTGTAACTTTTTACTGGAGCGTCATAAAACCTTGAAATTTTGTAACAATAAAGTACTCGAGCCTCTTGTCAATTTAAGCTATCGCTCAAAGCTATGCTACCCTTGAGTCCCAAATGAAACACTGAGAAAACTTCCAATGGCCCTAACTTCTATACGGTACGCCCTACACCTATCAAAGTTTGCAACATACAAATGCTTGTAACTTTTTACTGGAGCGTCATAAAACCTTGAAATTTTGTAACAATAAAGTACTCGAGCCTCTTGTCAATTTAAGCCATCGCTCAAAGATATGCTACCCTTGAGTCCCAAATCAAACACTGATAAAATTTCAAATGGTCCTAACTTCTATACGGTACGTCCTACACCTATCAAAGTTTGCAACATACAAATGCTTGTAACTTTTTGCTGGAGCGTCATAAGACCTTGAAATTTTGTAACAATAAAGTACTCGAGCCTCTTGTCAATTTAAGCTATCGCTCAAAGCTATGCTACCCTTGAGTCCCAAATCAAACACTGATAAAACTTCAAATGGCCCTAACTTCTATACCGTACGTCCTAAACCTATCAAAGTTTGCAACATACAAATGCTTGTAACTTTTTACTGGAGCGTCATAAAACCTTGAAATTTTGTAACAATAAAGTACTCGAGCCTCTTGTCAATTTAAGCTATCGCTCAAAGCTATGCTACCCTTGAGTCCCAAATGAAACACTGAGAAAACTTCAAATGGCCCTAACTTCTATACGGTACGTTTTACACCTATCAAAGTTTGCAACATACAAATGCTTGTAACTTTTTACTGGAGCGTCATAAAACCTTGAAATTTTGTAACAATAAAGTACTCGAGCCTCCTGTCAATTTAAGCCATCGCTCAAAGATATGCTACCCTTGAGTCCCAAATCAAACACTGATAAAACTTCAAATGGCCCTAACTTCTATACGGTACGTCCTACACCTATCAAAGTTTGCAACATACAAATGCTTGTAACTTTTTACTGGAGCGTCATAAAACCTTGAAATTTTGTAACAATAAAGTACTCGAGCCTCTTGTCAATTTAAGCTATCGCTCAAAGCTATGCTACCCTTATGTCCCAAATGAAACACTGAGAAAACTTCAAATGGCCCTAACTTCTATACGGTACGCCCTACACCTATCAAAGTTTGCAACATACAAATGCTTGTAACTTTTTACTGGAGCGTCATAAAACCTTGAAATTTTGTAACAATAAAGTACTCGAGCCTCTTGTCAATTTAAGCTATCGCTCAAAGCTATGCTACCCTTGAGTTCCAAATGAAACACTGAGAAAACTTTAAATGGCCCTAACTTCTATACGGTACGCCGTACACCTATCAAAGTTTGCAACATACAAATGCTTGTAACTTTTTACTGGAGCGTCATAAAACCTTGAAATTTTGTAACAATAAAGTACTCGAGCCTCTTGTCACTTTAAGCTATCGCTCAAAGCTATGCTACCCTTCAGTCCCAAATCAAACACTGATAAAACTTCAAATGGCCCTAACTTCTATACGGTACGTCTTACACCTATCAAAGTTTGCAACATACAAATGCTTCTAACTTTTTACTGGAGCGTCATAAAACCTTGACATTTTGTAACAATAAAGTACTCGAGGCTCTTGTCAATTTAAGCCATCGCTCAAAGATATGCTACCCTTGAGTACCAAATCAAACACCGATAAAACTTCAAATGGCCCTAACTTCTATACGGTACGTCCTACACCTATCAAAGTTTGCAACATACAAATGCTTGTAACTTTTTACTGGAGCGTCATAAAACCTTGAAATTTTGTAACAATAAAGTGCTCGAGCCTCTTGTCAATTTAAGCTATCGCTCAATGCTATGCTACCCTTGAGTCCCAAATGAATCACTGAGAAAACTTCAAATGGCCCTAACTTCTATACGGTACGCCCTACACCTATCAAAGTTTGCAACATACAAATGCTTGTAACTTTTTACTGGAGCGTCATAAAACCTTGAAATTTTGTAACAATAAAGTACTCGAGCCTCTTGTCAATTTAAGCTATCGCTCAAAGCTATGCTACCATTGAGTCCCAAATCAAGCACTGATAAAACTTCAAATGGCCCTAACTTCTATACCGTACGTCCTACACCTATCAAAGTTTGCAACATACAAATGCTTGTAACTTTTTACTGGAGCGTCATAAAACCTTGAAATTTTGTAACAATAAAGTACTCGAGCCTCTTGTCAATTTAAGCTATCGCTCAAAGCTATGCTACCATTGAGTCCCAAATGAAACACTGAGAAAACTTCAAATGGCCCTAACTTCTATACGGTACGCCCTACACCTATCAAAGTTTGCAACATACAAATGCTTGTAACTTTTTACTGGAGCGTCATAAAACCTTGAAATTTTGTAACAATAAAGTACTCGAGCCTCTTGTCAATTTAAGCTATCGCTCAAAGCTATGGTACCCTTGAGTCCCAAATCAAACACCGATAAAACTTCAAATGGCCCTAACTTTTATACAGTACGTCCTACACCTCTCAAATTTTGCAAAATACAAATGCTTGTAACTTTTTACAGGAGCGTCATTAAACCTTGAAATTTTGTAACAATAAAATACTCGAGCCTCCTGTCAATTTAAGCCATCGTCCAAAGATATGCTACCCTTGAGTCCCAAATCAAACACTGATAAAACTTCAAATGGCCCTAACTTCTATACGGTACGTCCTACACCTATCAAAGTTTGCAACATACAAATGCTTGTAACTTTTTACTGGAGCGTCATAAGACCTTGAAATTTTGTAACAATAAAGTACTCGAGCCTCTTGTCAATTTAAGATATCGCTCAAAGCTATGCTACCCTTGAGTCCCAAATCAAACACTGATAAAACTTCAAATGGCCCTAACTTCTATACGGTACGCCCTACACCTATCAAAGTTTGCAACAAACAAATGCTTGTAACTTTTTACTGGAGCGTCATAAAACCTTGAAATTTTGTAACAATAAAGTACTCGAGCCTCTTGTCAATTTAAGCTATCGCTCAAAGCTATGCTACCCTTGAGTCCCAAATGAAACACTGAGAAAACTTCCAATGGCCCTAACTTCTATACGGTACGCCCTACACCTATCAAAGTTTGCAACATACAAATGCTTGTAACTTTTTACTGGAGCGTCATAAAACCTTGAAATTTTGTAACAATAAAGTACTCGAGCCTCTTGTCAATTTAAGCCATCGCTCAAAGATATGCTACCCTTGAGTCCCAAATCAAACACTGATAAAATTTCAAATGTCCCTAACTTCTATACGGTACGTCCTACACATATCAAAGTTTGCAACATACAAATGCTTGTAACTTTTTACTGGAGCGTCATAAGACCTTGAAATTTTGTAACAATAAAGTACTCGAGCCTCTTGTCAATTTAAGCTATAGCTCAAAGCTATGCTACCCTTGAGTCCCAAATCAAACACTGATAAAACTTCAAATGGCCCTAACTTCTATACCGTACGTCCTAAACCTATCAAAGTTTGCAACATACAAATGCTTGTAACTTTTTACTGGAGCGTCATAAAACCTTGAAATTTTGTAACAATAAAGTACTCGAGCCTCTTGTCAATTTAAGCTATCGCTCAAAGCTATGCTACCCTTGAGTCCCAAATGAAACACTGAGAAAACTTCAAATGGCCCTAACTTCTATACGGTACGTTTTACACCTATCAAAGTTTGCAACATACAAATGCTTGTAACTTTTTACTGGAGCGTCATAAAACCTTGAAATTTTGTAACAATAAAGTACTCGAGCCTCTTGTCAATTTAAGCCATCGCTCAAAGATATGCTACCCTTGAGTCCCAAATCAAACACTGATAAAACTTCAAATGGCCCTAACTTCTATACGGTACGCCCTACACCTATCAAAGTTTGCAACATACAAATGCTTGTAACTTTTTACTGGAGCGTCATAAAACCTTGAAATTTTGTAACAATAAAGTACTCGAGCCTCTTGTCAATTTAAGCCATCGCTCAAAGATATGCTACCCTTGAGTCCCAAATCAAACACTGATAAAATTTCAAATGGCCCTAACTTCTATACGGTACGTCCTACACCTATCAAAGTTTGCAACATACAAATGCTTGTAACTTTTTACTGGAGCGTCATAAGACCTTGAAATTTTGTAACAATAAAGTACTCGAGCCTCTTGTCAATTTAAGCTATCGCTCAAAGCTATGCTACCCTTGAGTCCCAAATCAAACGCTGATAAAACTTCAAATGGCCCTAACTTCTATACCGTACGTCCTAAACCTATCAAAGTTTGCAACATACAAATGCTTGTAACTTTTTACTGGAGCGTCATAAAACCTTGAAATTTTGTAACAATAAAGTACTCGAGCCTCTTGTCAATTTAAGCTATCGCTCAAAGCTATGCTACCCTTGAGTCCCAAATGAAACACTGAGAAAACTTCAAATGGCCCTAACTTCTATACGGTACGTTTTACACCTATCAAAGTTTGCAACATACAAATGCTTGTAACTTTTTACTGGAGCGTCATAAAACCTTGAAATTTTGTAACAATAAAGTACTCGAGCCTCTTGTCAATTTAAGCCATCGCTCAAAGATATGCTACCCTTGAGTCCCAAATCAAACACTGATAAAACTTCAAATGGCCCTAACTTCTATACGGTACGTCCTACACCTATCAAAGTTTGCAACATACAAATGCTTGTAACTTTTTACTGGAGCGTCATAAAACCTTGAAATTTTGTAACAATAAAGTACTCGAGCCTCTTGTCAATTTAAGCTATCGCTCAAAGCTATGCTACCCTTGAGTCCCAAATGAAACACTGAGAAAACTTCAAATGGCCCTAACTTCTATACGGTACGCCCTACACCTATCAAAGTTTGCAACATACAAATGCTTGTAACTTTTTACTGGAGCGTCATAAAACCTTGAAATTTTGTAACAATAAAGTACTCGAGCCTCTTGTCAATTTAAGCTATCGCTCAAAGCTATGCTACCCTTGAGTTCCAAATGAAACACTGAGAAAACTTCAAATGGCCCTAACTTCTATACGGTACGCCGTACACCTATCAAAGTTTGCAACATACAAATGCTTGTAACTTTTTACTGGAGCGTCATAAAACCTTGAAATTTTGTAACAATAAAGTACTCGAGCCTCTTGTCACTTTAAGCTATCGCTCAAAGCTATGCTACCCTTGAGTCCCAAATCAAACACTGATAAAACTTCAAATGGCCCTAACTTCTATACGGTACGTTTTACACCTATCAAAGTTCGCAACATACAAATGCTTGTAACTTTTTACTGGAGCGTCATAAAACCTTGAAATTTTGTAACAATAAAGTACTCGAGCCTCTTGTCAATTTAAGCCATCGCTCAAAGATATGCTACCCTTGAGTCCCAAATCAAACACTGATAAAATTTCAAATGGCCCTAACTTCTATACGGTACGTCCTACACCTATCAAAGTTTGCAACATACAAATGCTTGTAACTTTTTACTGGAGCGTCATAAGACCTTGAAATTTTGTAACAATAAAGTACTCGAGCCTCTTGTCAATTTAAGCTATCGCTCAAAGCTATGCTACCCTTGAGTCCCAAATGAAACACTGAGAAAACTTCAAATGGCCCTAACTTCTATACGGTACGCCCTACACCTATGAAAGTTTGCAACATACAAATGCTTGTAACTTTTTACTGGAGCGTCATAAAACCTTGAAATTTTGTAACAATAAAGTACTCGAGCCTCTTGTCAATTTAAGCTATCGCTCAAAGCTATGCTACCCTTGAGTCCCAAATCAAACACTGATAAAACTTCAAATGGCCCTAACTTCTATACGGTACGTCTTACACCTATCAAAGTTTGCAACATACAAATGCTTGTAACTTTTTACTGGAGCGTCATAAAACCTTGAAATTTTGTAACAATAAAGTACTCGAGCCTCTTGTCAATTTAAGCTATCGCTCAAAGCTATGCTACCCTTGAGTCCCAAATCAAACACTGACAAAACTTCAAATGGCCCTAACTTCTATACGGTACGTCCTACACCTATCGAAGTTTGCAACATACAAATGCTTGTAACTTTTTACTGGAGCGTCATAAAACCTTGAAATTTTGTAACAATAAAGTACTCGAGCCTCTTGTCAATTTAAGCTATCGCTCAAAGCTATGCTACCCTTGAGTCCAAAATGAAACACTGAGAAAACCTCAAATGGCCCTAACTTCTATACGGTACGCCCTACACCTATCAAAGTTTGCAACATACAAATGCTTGTAACTTTTTACTGGAGCATCATAAAACCTTGAAATTTTGTAACAATAAAGTACTCGAGCCTGTTGTCAATTTAAGCTATCGCTCAAAGCTATGGTACCCTTGAGTCCCAAATCAAACACCGATAAAACTTCAAATGGCCCTAACTTTTATACGGTACGTCCTACACCTCTCAAATTTTGCAAAATACAAATGCTCTTACACCTATCAAAGTTTGCAACATACAAATGCTTGTAACTTTTTACTGGAGCGTCATAAAACCTTGAAATTTTGTAACAATAAAGTACTCGAGCCTCTTGTCAATTTAAGCTATCGCTCAAAGCTATGGTACCCTTGAGTCCCAAATCAAACAATGATACAACTTCAAATGGCCCTAACTTCTATACGGTACGTCCTACACCTATCAAAGTTTGCAACATACAAATGCTTGTAACTTTTTACTGGAGCGTCATAAAACCTTCAAATTTTGTAACAATAAAGTACTCGAGCCTCCTGTCAATTTAAGCCATCGTCGAAAGATATGCTTCCCTTGAGTCCCAAATCAAACACTGATAAAACTTCAAATGGCCCTAACTTCTATACGGTACGTCCTACACCTATCAAAGTTTGCAACATACAAATGCTTGTAACTTTTTACTGGAGCGTCATAAGACCTTGAAATTTTGTAACAATAAAGTACTCGAGTCTCTTGTCAATTTAAGATATCGCTCAAAGCTATGTTACCCTTGAGTCCCAAATCAAACACTGATAAAACTTCAAATGGCCCTAACTTCTATACGGTACGTCCTACACCTATCAAAGTTTGCAACATACAAATTCTTGTAACTTTTTACTGGAGCGTCATAAAACCTTGAAATTTTGTAACAAGAAAGTACTCGAGCCTCTTGTCAATTTAAGCTATCGCTCAAAGCTTTGCTACCCTTGTGTCCCAAATGAAACACTGAGAAAACTTCAAATGGCCCTAACTTCTATACTGTACGCCCTACACCTATCAAAGTTTGCAACATACAAATGCTTGTAACTTTTTACTGGAGCGTCATAAAACCTTGAAATTTTGTAACAATAAAGTACTCGAGCCTCTTGTCAATTTAAGCTATCGCTCAAAGCTATGCTACACTTGAGGCCCAAATCAAACACTGATAAAACTTCAAATGGCCCTAACTTCTATACGGTACGTCTAACACCTATCAAAGTTTGCAACATACAAATGCTTGTAACTTTTTACTGAAGCGTCATAAAACCTTGAAATTTTGTAACAATAAAATACTCGAGCCTCTTGTCAATTTAAACCATCGCTCAAAGATATGCTAACCTTGAATCCCAAATCAAACACTGATAAAACTTCAAATGGCCCTAACTTCTATACGGTACGTCCTACACCCATCAAAGTTTGCAACATACAAATGCTTTTCACTTTTTACTGGAGCGTCATAAGACCTTGACATTTTGTAACAATAAAGTACTCGAGCCTCTTGTCAATTTAAGCTATCGCTCAAAGCTATGCTACCCTTGAGTCCCAAATGAAACACTGAGAAAACCTCAAATGGCCCTAACTTCTATACGGTACGCCCTACACCTATCAAAGTTTGCAACATACAAATGCTTGTAACTTTTTACTGGAGCGTCATAAAACCTTGAAATTTTGTAACAATAAAGTACTCGAGCCTCTTGTCAATTTAAGCTATCGCTCAAAGCTATGGTACCCTTGAATCCCAAAACAAACACCGATAAAACTTCAAATGGCCCTAACTTTTATACGGTACGTCCTACACCTCTCAAATTTTGCAAAATACAAATGCTTGTAACTTTTTACAGGAGCGTCATTAAACCTTGAAATTTTGTAACAATAAAGTACTCGAGCCTCTTGTCAATTTAAGCTATCGCTCAAAGCTATGCTACCCTTGAGTCCCAAATCAAACAATGATAAAACTTCAAATGGCCCTAACTTCTATGCGGTACGTCCTACACCTATCAAAGTTTGCAACATACAAATGCTTGTAACTTTTTACTGGAGCGTCATAAGACCTTGAAATTTTGTAACAATAAAGTACTCGAGCCTCTTGTCAATTTAAGCTATCGCTCAAAGCTATGCTACCTTTGAGTCCCAAATCAAACACTGATAAACCTTCAAATGGCCCTAACTTCTATATGGTACGTTCTACACCTTTCAAAGTTTGCAACTTACAAATGCTTGTAACTTTTTACTGGAGCGTCATAAAACCTTGAAATTTTGTAACAATAAAGTACTCGAGCCTCTTGTCAATTTAAGCTATCGCTCAAAGCTATGCTACCCTTGACTCCCAAGTCAAACACTGAGAAAACTTCAAATGGCCGTAACTTCTATACGGCTAAAAGCGTCATAAGACCTTGAAATTTTGTAACAATAAAGTACTCGAGCCTCTTGTCAATTTAAGCCATCGCTCAAAGCTTTGCTACCCTTGAGTCCCAAATCAAACACTGATAAAACTTCAAATGGCCCTAACTTTTATACGGTACGTCCTACACCTATCAAAGTTTGCAACATACAAATGCTTGTAACTTTTTACTGGAGCGTCATAAGTCCTTGAAATTTTGTAACAATAAAGTACTCGAGCCTCTTGTCAATTTAAGCCATCGCTCAAAAATATGCTACCCTTGAGTCCCAAATCAAAATCTGATAAAACTTCAAATGGCCCTAAATTATATACGGTACGTCCTACACCTATCAAAGTTTGCAACATACAAATGCTTGTAACTTTTTACTGGAGCGTCATAAAACCTTGAAATTTTGTAACAATAAAGTACTCGAGCCTCTTGTCAATTTAAGCCATCGCTCAAAGCTTTGCTACCCTTGAGTCCCAAATGAAACACTGAGAAAACTTCAAATGGCCCTAACTTCTATACGGTACGTCCTACACCTATCAAAGTTTGCAACATACAAATGCGTGTAACTTTTTACTGGAGCGTCATAAGACCTTGAAATTTTGTAACAATAAAGTACTCGAGCCTCTTGTCAATTTAAGCTATCGCTCAAAGCTATGCTACCCTTGTGTCCCAAATGAAACACTGAGAAAACTTCAAATGGCCCTAACTTCTATACGGTACGCCCTACACCTATCAAAGTTTGCAACATACAAATGCTTGTAACTTTTTACTGGAGCGTCATAAAACCTTGAAATTTTATAACAATAAAGTACTCGAGCCTCTTGTCAATTTAAGCTATCGCTCTAAGCTATGCTACACTTGAGGCCCAAATCAAACACTGATAAAACTTCAAATGGCCCTAACTTCTATACGGTACGTCTAACACCTATCAAAGTTTGCAACATACAAATGCTTGTAACTTTTTACTGAAGCGTCATAAAACCTTGAAATTTTGTAACAATAAAGTACTCGAGCCTCTTGTCAATTTAAGCCATCGCTCAAAGATATGCTACCCTTGAATCCCAAATCAAACACTGATAAAACTTCAAATGGCCCTAACTTCTATACGGTACGTCCTACACCCATCAAAGTTTGCAACATACAAATGCTTGTAACTTTTTACTGGAGCGTCATAAGACCTTGAAATTTTGTAACAATAAAGTACTCGAGCCTCTTGTCAATTTAAGCTATCGCTCAAAGCTATGCTACCCTTGAGTCCCAAATGAAACACTGAGAAAACCTCAAATGGCCCTAACTTCTATACGGTACGCCCTACACCTATCAAAGTTTGCAACATACAAAAGCTTGTAACTTTTTACTGGAGCGTCATAAAACCTTGAAATTTTGTAACAATAAAGTACTCGAGCCTCTTGTCAATTTAAGCTATCGCTCAAAGCTATGGTACCCTTGAATCCCAAAACAAACACCGATAAAACTTCAAATGGCCCTAACTTTTATACGGTACGTCCTACACCTCTCAAATTTTGCAAAATACAAATGCTTGTAACTTTTTACAGGAGCGTCATTAAACCTTGAAATTTTGTAACAATAAAGTACTCGAGCCTCTTGTCAATTTAAGCTATCGCTCAAAGCTATGCTACCCTTGAGTCCCAAATCAAACAATGATAAAACTTCAAATGGCCCTAACTTCTATGCGGTACGTCCTACACCTATCAAAGTTTGCAACATACAAATGCTTGTAACTTTTTACTGGAGCGTCATAAGACCTTGAAATTTTGTAACAATAAAGTACTCGAGCCTCTTGTCAATTTAAGCTATCGCTCAAAGCTATGCTACCTTTGAGTCCCAAATCAAACACTGATAAACCTTCAAATGGCCCTAACTTCTATATGGTACGTTCTACACCTTTCAAAGTTTGCAACTTACAAATGCTTGTAACTTTTTACTGGAGCGTCATAAAACCTTGAAATTTTGTAACAATAAAGTACTCGAGCCTCTTGTCAATTTAAGCTATCGCTCAAAGCTATGCTACCCTTGACTCCCAAATCAAACACTGAGAAAACTTCAAATGGCCCTAACTTCTATACGGCTAAAAGCGTCATAAGACCTTGAAATTTTGTAACAATAAAGTACTCGAGCCTCTTGTCAATTTAAGCCATCGCTCAAAGCTTTGCTACCCTTGAGTCCCAAATCAAACACTGATAAAACTTCAAATGGCCCTAACTTTTATACGGTACGTCCTACACCTATCAAAGTTTGCAACATACAAATGCTTGTAACTTTTTACTGGAGCGTCATAAGTCCTTGAAATTTTGTAACAATAAAGTACTCGAGCCTCTTGTCAATTTAAGCCATCGCTCAAAAATATGCTACCCTTGAGTCCCAAATCAAACACTGATAAAACTTCAAATGGCCCTAAATTCTATACGGTACGCCGTACACCTATCAAAGTTTGCAACATACAAATGCTTGTAACTTTTTACTGGAGCGTCATAAAACCTTGAAATTTTGTAACAATAAAGTACTCGAGCCTCTTGTCACTTTAAGCTATCGCTCAAAGCTATGCTACCCTTGAGTCCCAAATCAAACACTGATAAAACTTCAAATGGCCCTAACTTCTATACGGTACGTTTTACACCTATCAAAGTTCGCAACATACAAATGCTTGTAACTTTTTACTGGAGCGTCATAAAACCTTGAAATTTTGTAACAATAAAGTACTCGAGCCTCTTGTCAATTTAAGCTATCGCTCAAAGCTATGCTACCCTTGAGTCCCAAATGAAACACTGAGAAAACCTCAAATGGCCCTAACTTCTATACGGTACGCCCTACACCTATCAAAGTTTGCAACATACAAATGCTTGTAACTTTTTACTGGAGCGTCATAAAACCTTGAAATTTTGTAACAATAAAGTACTCGAGACTCTTGTCAATTTAAGCTATCGCTCAAAGCTATGCTACCCTTGAGTCCCAAATGAAACACTGAGAAAACTTCAAATGGCCTTAACTTCTATACGGTACGCCCTACACCTATCAAAGTTTGCAACATTCAAATGCTTGTAACTTTTTACTGGAGCGTCATAAAATCTTGAAATTTTGTAACAATAAAGTACTCGAGCCTCTTGTCAATTTAAGCTATCGCTCAAAGCTAAGCTACCCTTGAGTCCCAAATCAAACACTGATAAAACTTCAAATGGCCCTAACTTCTATACGGTACGTCTTACACCTATCGAAGTTTGCAACATACAAATGCTTGTAACTTTTTACTGGAGCGTCATAAAACCTTGAAATTTTGTAACAATAAAGTACTCGAGCCTCTTGTCAATTTAAGCTATCGCTCAAAGCTATGCTTCCCTTGAGTCCCAAATCAAACACTGATAAAACTTCAAATGGCCCTAACTTCTATTCGGTACGTCCTACACCTATCAAAGTTTGCAACATACAAATGCTTGTAACTTTTTACTGGAGCGTCATAAGACCTTGAAATTTTGTAACAATAAAGTACTCGAGCCTCTTGTCAATTTAAGCTATCGCTCAAAGCTATGCTACCCTTGAGTCCCAAATGAAACACTGAGAAAACCTCAAATGGCCCTAACTTCTATACGGTACGCCCTACACCTATCAAAGTTTGCAACATACAAATGCTTGTAACTTTTTACTGGAGCGTCATAAAACCTTGAAATTTTGTAACAATAAAGTACTCGAGCCTCTTGTCAATTTAAGCTATCGCTCAAAGCTATGCTACCCTTGAGTCCCAAATGAAACACTGAGAAAACTTCAAATGGCCCTAACTTCTATACGGTACGCCCTACACCTATCAAAGTTTGCAACATACAAATGCTTGTAACTTTTTACTGGAGCGTCATAAAACCTTGAAATTTTGTAACAATAAAGTACTCGAGCCTCTTGTCAATTTAAGCTATCGCTCAAAGCTATGCTACCCTTGAGTCCCAAATCAAACACTGATAAAACTTCAAATGGCCCTAACTTCTATACGGTACGTCTTACACCTATCAAAGTTTGCAACATACAAATGCTTGTAACTTTTTACTGGAGCGTCATAAAACCTTGAAATTTTGTAACAATAAAGTACTCGAGCCTCTTGTCAATTTAAGCCATCGCTCAAAGATATGCTACCCTTGAGTCCCAAATCAAACACTGATAAAACTTCAAATGGCCCTAACTTCTATACGGTACGTCCTACACCTATCAAAGTTTGCAACATACAAATGCTTGTAACTTTTTACTGGAGCGTCATAAGACCTTGAAATTTTGTAACAATAAAGTCCTCGAGCCTCTTGTCAATTTAAGCTATCGCTCAAAGCTATGCTACCCTTGAGTCCCAAATCAAACACTGACAAAACTTCAAATGGCCCTAACTTCTATACGGTACGTCCTACACCTATCGAAGTTTGCAACATACAAATGCTTGTAACTTTTTACTGGAGCGTCATAAAACCTTGAAATTTTGTAACAATAAAGTACTCGAGCCTCTTGTCAATTTAAGCTATCGCTCAAAGCTATGCTACCCTTGAGTCCAAAATGAAACACTGAGAAAACCTCAAATGGCCCTAACTTCTATACGGTACGCCCTACACCTATCAAAGTTTGCAACATACAAATGCTTGTAACTTTTTACTGGAGCATCATAAAACCTTGAAATTTTGTAACAATAAAGTACTCGAGCCTCTTGTCAATTTAAGCTATCGCTCAAAGCTATGGTACCCTTGAGTCCCAAATCAAACACCGATAAAACTTCAAATGGCCCTAACTTTTATACGGTACGTCCTACACCTCTCAAATTTTGCAAAATACAAATGCTCTTACACCTATCAAAGTTTGCAACATACAAATGCTTGTAACTTTTTACTGGAGCGTCATAAAACCTTGAAATTTTGTAACAATAAAGTACTCGAGCCTCTTGTCAATTTAAGCTATCGCTCAAAACTATGGTACCCTTGAGTCCCAAATCAAACAATGATACAACTTCAAATGGCCCTAACTTCTATACGGTACGTCCTACACCTATCAAAGTTTGCAACATACAAATGCTTGTAACTTTTTACTGGAGCGTCATAAAACCTTCAAATTTTGTAACAATAAAGTACTCGAGCCTCTTGTCAATTTAAGCCATCGCTCAAAGATATGCTACCCTTGAGTCCCAAATCAAACACTGATAAAACTTCAAATGGCCCTAACTTCTATACGGTACGTCCTACACCTATCAAAGTTTGCAACATACAAATGCTTGTAACTTTTTACTGGAGCGTCATAAGACCTTGAAATTTTGTAACAATAAAGTCCTCGAGCCTCTTGTCAATTTAAGCTATCGCTCAAAGCTATGCTACCCTTGAGTCCCAAATCAAACACTGACAAAACTTCAAATGGCCCTAACTTCTATACGGTACGTCCTACACCTATCGAAGTTTGCAACATACAAATGCTTGTAACTTTTTACTGGAGCGTCATAAAACCTTGAAATTTTGTAACAATAAAGTACTCGAGCCTCTTGTCAATTTAAGCTATCGCTCAAAGCTATGCTACCCTTGAGTCCAAAATGAAACACTGAGAAAACCTCAAATGGCCCTAACTTCTATACGGTACGCCCTACACCTATCAAAGTTTGCAACATACAAATGCTTGTAACTTTTTACTGGAGCATCATAAAACCTTGAAATTTTGTAACAATAAAGTACTCGAGCCTCTTGTCAATTTAAGCTATCGCTCAAAGCTATGGTACCCTTGAGTCCCAAATCAAACACCGATAAAACTTCAAATGGCCCTAACTTTTATACGGTACGTCCTACACCTCTCAAATTTTGCAAAATACAAATGCTCTTACACCTATCAAAGTTTGCAACATACAAATGCTTGTAACTTTTTACTGGAGCGTCATAAAACCTTGAAATTTTGTAACAATAAAGTACTCGAGCCTCTTGTCAATTTAAGCTATCGCTCAAAACTATGGTACCCTTGAGTCCCAAATCAAACAATGATACAACTTCAAATGGCCCTAACTTCTATACGGTACGTCCTACACCTATCAAAGTTTGCAACATACAAATGCTTGTAACTTTTTACTGGAGCGTCATAAAACCTTCAAATTTTGTAACAATAAAGTACTCGAGCCTCCTGTCAATTTAAGCCATCGTCGAAAGATATGCTTCCCTTGAGTCCCAAATCAAACACTGATAAAACTTCAAATGGCCCTAACTTCTATTCGGTACGTCCTACACCTATCAAAGTTTGCAACATACAAATGCTTGTAACTTTTTACTGGAGCGTCATAAGACCTTGAAATTTTGTAACAATAAAGTACTCGAGTCTCTTGTCAATTTAAGATATCGCTCAAAGCTATGCTACCCTTGAGTCCCATATCAAACACTGATAAAACTTCAAATGGCCCTAACTTCTATACGGTACGTCCTACACCTATCAAAGTTTGCAACATACAAATTCTTGTAACGTTTACTGGAGCGTCATAAAACCTTGAAATTTTGTAACAAGAAAGTACTCGAGCCTCTTGTCAATTTAAGCTATCGCTCAAAGCTATGCTACCCTTGTGTCCCAAATGAAACACTGAGAAAACTTCAAATTGCCCTAACTTCTATACAGTACGCCCTACACCTATCAAAGTTTGCAACATACAAATGCTTGTAACTTTTTACTGGAGCGTCATAAAACCTTGCAATTTTGTAACAATAAAGTACTCGAGCCTCTTGTCAATTTAAGCTATCGCTCAAAGCTATGCTACACTAGAGGCCCAAATCAAACACTGATAAAACTTCAAATGGCCCTAACTTCTATACGGTACGTCTAACACCTATCAAAGTTTGCAACATACAAATGCTTGTAACTTTTTACTGACGCGTCATAAAACCTTGAAATTTTGTAACAATAAAATACTCGAGCCTCTTGTCAATTTAAGCCATCGCTCAAAGATATGCTAACCTTGAATCCCAAATCAAACACTGATAAAACTTCAAATGGCCCTAACTTCTATACGGTACGTCCTACACCCATCAAAGTTTGCAACATACAAATGCTTGTAACTTTTTACTGGAGCGTCATAAGACCTTGAAATTTTGTAACAATAAAGTACTCGAGCCTCTTGTCAATTTAAGCTATCGCTCAAAGCTATGCTACCCTTGAGTCCCAAATGAAACACTGAGAAAACCTCAAATGGCCCTAACTTCTATACGGTACGCCCTACACCTATCAAAGTTTGCAAAATACAAATGCTTGTAACTTTTTACAGGAGCGTCATTAAACCTTGAAATTTTGTAACAATAAAGTACTCGAGCCTCTTGTCAATTTAAGCTATCGCTCAAAGCTATGCTACCCTTGAGTCCCAAATCAAACAATGATAAAACTTCAAATGGCCCTAACTTCTATGCGGTACGTCCTACACCTATCAAAGTTTGCAACATACAAATGCTTGTAACTTTTTACTGGAGCGTCATAAGACCTTGAAATTTTGTAACAATAAAGTACTCGAGCCTCTTGTCAATTTAAGCTATCGCTCAAAGCTATGCTACCTTTGAGTCCCAAATCAAACACAGATAAACCTTCAAATGGCCCTAACTTCTATATGGTACGTTCTACACCTTTCAAAGTTTGCAACTTACAAATGCTTGTAACTTTTTACTGGAGCGTCATAAAACCTTGAAATTTTGTAACAATAAAGTACTCGAGCCTCTTGTCAATTTAAGCTATCGCTCAAAGCTATGCTACCCTTGACTCCCAAATCAAACACTGAGAAAACTTCAAATGGCCCTAACTTCTATACGGGTAAAAGCGTCATAAGACCTTGAAATTTTGTAACAATAAAGTACTCGAGCCTCTTGTCAATTTAAGCCATCGCTCAAAACTTTGCTACCCTTGAGTCCCAAATCAAACACTGTTTAAACTTCAAATGGCCCTAACTTTTATACGGTACGTCCTACACCTATCAAAGTTTGCAACATACAAATGCTTGTAACTTTTTACTGGAGCGTCATAAGTCCTTGAAATTTTGTAACAATAAAGTACTCGAGCCTCTTGTCAATTTAAGCCATCGCTCAAAAATATGCTACCCTTGAGTCCCAAATCAAACACTGATAAAACTTCAAATGGCCCTAAATTCTATACGGTACGTCCTACACCTATCAAAGTTTGCAACATACAAATGATTGTAACTTTTTACTGGAGCGTCATAAAACCTTGAAATTTTGTAACAATAAAGTACTCGAGCCTCTTGTCAATTTAAGCCATCGCTCAAAGCTTTGCTACCCTTGAGTCCCAAATGAAACACTGAGAAAACTTCAAATGGCCCTAACTTCTATACGGTACGTCCTACACCTATCAAAGTTTGCAACATACAAATGCGTGTAACTTTTTACTGGAGCGTCATAAGACCTTGAAATTTTGTAACAATAAAGTACTCGAGCCTCTTGTCAATTTAAGCTATCGCTCAAAGCTATGCTACCCTTGTGTAACAAATGAAACACTGAGAAAACTTCAAATGGCCCTAACTTCTATACGGTACGCCCTACACCTATCAAAGTTTGCAACATACAAATGCTTGTAACTTTTTACTGGAGCGTCATAAAACCTTGAAATTTTGTAACAATAAAGTACTCGAGCCTCTTGTCAATTTAAGCTATCGCTCAAAGCTATGCTACACTTGAGGCCCAAATCAAACACTGATAAAACTTCAAATGGCCCTAACTTCTATACGGTACGTCTAACACCTATCAAAGTTTGCAACATACAAATGCTTGTAACTTTTTACTGAAGCGTCATAAAACCTTGAAATTTTGTAACAATAAAGTACTCGAGCCTCTTGTCAATTTAAGCCATCGCTCAAAGATATGCTAACCTTGAATCCCAAATCAAACACTGATAAAACTTCAAATGGCCCTAACTTCTATACGGTACGTCCTACACCCATCAAAGTTTGCAACATACAAATGCTTGTAACTTTTTACTGGAGCGTCATAAAACCTTGAAATTTTGTAACAATAAAGTACTCGAGCCTCTTGTCAATTTAAGCTATCGCTCAAAGCTATGCTACCCTTGAGTCCCAAATGAAACACTGAGAAAACCTCAAATGGCCCTAACTTCTATACGGTACGCCCTACACCTATCAAAGTTTGCAACATACAAAAGCTTGTAACTTTTTACTGGAGCGTCATAAAACCTTGAAATTTTGTAACAATAAAGTACTCGAGCCTCTTGTCAATTTAAGCTATCGCTCAAAGCTATGGTACCCTTGAATCCCACAACAAACACCGATAAAACTTCAAATGGCCCTAACTTTTATACGGTACGACCTACACCTCTCAAATTTTGCAAAATACAAATGCTTGTAACTTTTTACAGGAGCGTCATTAAACCTTGAAATTTTGTAACAATAAAGTACTCGAGCCTCTTGTCAATTTAAGCTATCGCTCAAAGCTATGCTACCCTTGAGTCCCAAATCAAACAATGATAAAACTTCAAATGGCCCTAACTTCTATGCGGTACGTCCTACACCTATCAAAGTTTGCAACATACAAATGCTTGTAACTTTTTACTGGAGCGTCATAAGACCTTGAAATTTTGTAACAATAAAGTACTCGAGCCTCTTGTCAATTTAAGCTATCGCTCAAAGCTATGCTACCTTTGAGTCCCAAATCAAACACTGATAAACCTTCAAATGGCCCTAACTTCTATATGGTACGTTCTACACCTTTCAAAGTTTGCAACTTACAAATGCTTGTAACTTTTTACTGGAGCGTCATAAAACCTTGAAATTTTGTAACAATAAAGTACTCGAGCCTCTTGTCAATTTAAGCTATCGCTCAAAGCTATGCTACCCTTGACTCCCAAATCAAACACTGAGAAAACTTCAAATGGCCCTAACTTCTATACGGCTAAAAGCGTCATAAGACCTTGAAATTTTGTAACAATAAAGTACTCGAGCCTCTTGTCAATTTAAGCCATCGCTCAAAGCTTTGCTACCCTTGAGTCCCAAATCAAACACTGATAAAACTTCAAATGGCCCTAACTTTTATACGGTACGTCCTACACCTATCAAAGTTTGCAACATACAAATGCTTGTAACTTTTTACTGGAGCGTCATAAAACCTTGAAATTTTGTAACAATAAAGTACTCGAGCCTCTTGTCAATTTAAGCTATCGCTCAAAGCTATGCTACACTTGAGGCCCAAATCAAACACTGATAAAACTTCAAATGGCCCTAACTTCTATACGGTACGTCTAACACCTATCAAAGTTTGCAACATACAAATGCTTGTAACTTTTTACTGAAGCGTCATAAAACCTTGAAATTTTGTAACAATAAAGTACTCGAGCCTCTTGTCAATTTAAGCCATCGCTCAAAGATATGCTAACCTTGAATCCCAAATCAAACACTGATAAAACTTCAAATGGCCCTAACTTCTATACGGTACGTCCTACACCTATCAAAGTTTGCAACATACAAATGCTTGTAACTTTTTACTGGAGCGTCATAAGACCTTGAAATTTTGTAACAATAAAGTACTCGAGCCTCTTGTCAATTTAAGCTATCGCTCAAAACTATGCTACCCTTGAGTCCCAAATGAAACACTGAGAAAACCTCAAATGGCCCTAACTTCTATACGGTACGCCCTACACCTATCAAAGTTTGCAACATACAAAAGCTTGTAACTTTTTACTGGAGCGTCATAAAACCTTGAAATTTTGTAACAATAAAGTACTCGAGCCTCTTGTCAATTTAAGCTATCGCTCAAAGCTATGGTACCCTTGAATCCCACAACAAACACCGATAAAACTTCAAATGGCCCTAACTTTTATACGGTACGACCTACACCTCTCAAATTTTGCAAAATACAAATGCTTGTAACTTTTTACAGGAGCGTCATTAAACCTTGAAATTTTGTAACAATAAAGTACTCAAACCTCTTGTCAATTTAAGCTATCGCTCAAAGCTATGCTACCATTGAGTCCCAAATCAAACAATGATAAAACTTCAAATGGCCCTAACTTCTATGCGGTACGTCCTACACCTATCAAAGTTTGCAACATACAAATGCTTGTAACTTTTTACTGGAGCGTCATAAGACCTTGAAATTTTGTAACAATAAAGTACTCGAGCCTCTTGTCAATTTAAGCTATCGCTCAAAGCTATGCTACCTTTGAGTCCCAAATCAAACACTGATAAACCTTCAAATGGCCCTAACTTCTATATGGTACGTTCTACACCTTTCAAAGTTTGCAACTTACAAATGCTTGTAACTTTTTACTGGAGCGTCATAAAACCTTGAAATTTTGTAACAATAAAGTACTCGAGCCTCTTGTCAATTTAAGCTATCGCTCAAAGCTATGCTACCCTTGACTCCCAAATCAAACACTGAGAAAACTTCAAATGGCCCTAACTTCTATACGGCTAAAAGCGTCATAAGACCTTGAAATTTTGTAACAATAAAGTACTCGAGCCTCTTGTCAATTTAAGCTATCGCTCAAAGCTATGGTACCCTTGAATCCCACAACAAACACCGATAAAACTTCAAATGGCCCTAACTTTTATACGGTACGACCTACACCTCTCAAATTTTGCAAAATACAAATGCTTGTAACTTTTTACAGGAGCGTCATTAAACCTTGAAATTTTGTAACAATAAAGTACTCAAACCTCTTGTCAATTTAAGCTATCGCTCAAAGCTATGCTACCATTGAGTCCCAAATCAAACTATGATAAAACTTCAAATGGCCCTAACTTCTATGCGGTACGTCCTACACCTATCAAAGTTTGCAACATACAAATGCTTGTAACTTTTTACTGGAGCGTCATAAGACCTTGAAATTTTGTAACAATAAAGTACTCGAGCCTCTTGTCAATTTAAGCTATCGCTCAGAGCTATGCTACCTTTGAGTCCCAAATCAAACACTGATAAACCTTCAAATGGCCCTAACTTCTATATGGTACGTTCTACACCTTTCAAAGTTTGCAACTTACAAATGCTTGTAACTTTTTACTGGAGCGTCATAAAACCTTGAAATTTTGTAACAATAAAGTACTCGAGCCTCTTGTCAATTTAAGCTATCGCTCAAAGCTATGCTACCCTTGACTCCCAAATCAAACACTGAGAAAACTTCAAATGGCCCTAACTTCTATACGGCTAAAAGCGTCATAAGACCTTGAAATTTTGTAACAATAAAGTACTCGAGCCTCTTGTCAATTTAAGCCATCGCTCAAAGCTTTGCTACCCTTGAGTCCCAAATCAAACACTGATAAAACTTCAAATGGCCCTAACTTTTATACGGTACGTCCTACACTTATCAAAGTTTGCAACATACAAATGCTTGTAACTTTTTACTGGAGCGTCATAAGTCCTTGAAATTTTGTAACAATAAAGTACTCGAGCCTCTTGTCAATTTAAGCCATCGCTCAAAAATATGCTACCCTTGAGTCCCAAATCAAACACTGATAAAACTTCAAATGGCCCTAAATTCTATACGGTACGTCCTACACCTATCAAAGTTTGCAACATACAAATGCTTGTAACTTTTTACTGGAGCGTCATAAAACCTTGAAATTTTGTAACAATAAAGTACTCGAGCCTCATGTCAATTTAAGCCATCGCTCAAAGCTTTGCTACCCTTGAGTCCCAAATGAAACACTGAGAAAACTTCAAATGGCCCTAACTTCTATACGGTACGTCCTACACCTATCAAAGTTTGCAACATACAAATGCGTGTAACTTTTTACTGGAGCGTCATAAGACCTTGAAATTTTGTAACAATAAAGTACTCGAGCCTCTTGTCAATTTAAGCTATCGCTCAAAGCTTTGCTACCCTTGAGTCCCAAATCAAACAATGATAAAACTTCAAATGGCCCTAACTTCTATACGGTACGTCCTACACCTATCAAAGTTTGCAACATACAAATGCTTGTAACTTTTTACTGGAGCGTCATAAAACCTTCAAATTTTGTAACAATAAAGTACTCGAGCCTCTTGTCAATTTAAGCCATCGCTCAAAAATATGCTACCCTTGAGTCCCAAATCAAACACTGATAAAACTTCAAATGGCCCTAACTTCTATACGGTACGTCCTACACCTATAAAAGTTTGCAACATACAAATGCTTTTAACTTTTTACTGGAGCGTCATAAGACCTTGAAATTTTGTAACAATAAAGTACTCGAGCCTCTTGTCAATTTAAGCCATCGCTCAAAAATATGCTACCCTTGAGTCCCAAATCAAACACTGATAAAACTTCAAATGGCCCTAACTTCTATACGGTACGTCCTACACCTATCAAAGTTTGCAACATACAAATGCTTGTAACTTTTTACTGGACCGTCATAAGACCTTGAAATTTTGTAACAATAAAGTACTCGAGCCTCTTGTCAATTTAAGCCATCGCTCAAAGCTTTGCTACCCTTGAGTCCCAAATGAAACACTGAGAAAACTTCAAATGGCCCTAACTTCTATACGGTACGTCCTACACCTATCAAAGTTTGCAACATACAAATGCGTGTAACTTTTTACTGGAGCGTCATAAGACCTTGAAATTTTGTAACAATAAAGTACTCGAGCCTCTTGTCAATTTAAGCTATCGCTCAAAGCTTTGCTACCCTTGAGTCCCAAATCAAACAATGATAAAACTTCAAATGGCCCTAACTTCTATACGGTACGTCCTACACCTATCAAAGTTTGCAACATACAAATGCTTGTATCTTTTTACTGGAGCCTCATAAAACCTTCAAATTTTGTAACAATAAAGTACTCGAGCCTCTTGTCAATTTAAGCCATCGCTCAAAAATCCTTGAGTCCCAAATCAAACACTGATAAAACTTCAAATAGCCCTAACTTCTATACGGTACGTCCTACACCTATCTAAGTTTGCAACATACAAATGCTTGTAACTTTTTACTGGAGCGTCATAAAACCTTGAAATTTTGTAACAATAAAGTACTCGAGCCTCTTGTCAATTTAACCCATCGCTCAAAGATATGCTAACCTTGAATCCCAAATCAAACACTGATAAAACTTCAAATGGCCCTAACTTCTATACGGTACGTCCTACACCCATCAAAGTTTGCAACATACAAATGCTTGTAACTTTTTACTGGAGCGTCATAAGACCTTGAAATTTTGTAACAATAAAGTACTCGAGCCTCTTGTCAATTTAAGCTATCGCTCAAAGCTATGCTACCCTTGAGTCCCAAATGAAACACTGAGAAAACCTCAAATGGCCCTAACTTCTATACGGTACGCCCTACACCTATCAAAGTTTGCAACATACAAATGCTTGTAACTTTTTACTGGAGCGTCATAAAACCTTGACATTTTGTAACAATAAAGTACTCGAGCCTCTTGTCAATTTAAGCTATCGCTCAAAGCTATGGTACCCTTGAGTCCCAAAACAAACACCGATAAAACTTCAAATGGCCCTAACTTTTATACGGTACGTCCTACACCTCTCAAATTTTGCAAAATACAAATGCTTGTAACTTTTTACAGGAGCGTCATTAAACCTTGAAATTTTGTAACAATAAAGTACTCGAGCCTCTTGTCAATTTAAGCTATCGCTCAAAGCTATGCTACCCTTGAGTCCCAAATCAAACAATGATAAAACTTCAAATGGCCCTAACTTCTATGCGGTACGTCCTACACCTATCAAAGTTTGCAACATACAAATGCTTGTAACTTTTTACTGGAGCGTCATAAGACCTTGAAATTTTGTAACATTAAAGTACTCGAGCCTCTTGTCAATTTAAGCTATCGCTCAAAGCTATGCTACCTTTGAGTCCCAAATCAAACACTGATAAACCTTCAAATGGCCCTAACTTCTATATGGTACGTTCTACACCTTTCAAAGTTTGCAACTTACAAATGCTTGTAACTTTTTACTGGAGCGTCATAAAACCTTGAAATTTTGTAACAATAAAGTACTCGAGCCTCTTGTCAATTTAAGCTATCGCTCAAAGCTATGGTACCCTTGAGTCCCAAATCAAACAATGATACAACTTCAAATGGCCCTAACTTCTATACGGTACGTCCTACACCTATCAAAGTTTGCAACATACAAATGCTTGTAACTTTTTACTGGAGCGTCATAAAACCTTCAAATTTTGTAACAATAAAGTACTCGAGCCTCCTGTCAATTTAAGCCATCGTCGAAAGATATGCTTCCCTTGAGTCCCAAATCAAACACTGATAAAACTTCAAATGGCCCTAACTTCTATTCGGTACGTCCTACACCTATCAAAGTTTGCAACATACAAATGCTTGTAACTTTTTACTGGAGCGTCATAAGACCTTGAAATTTTGTAACAATAAAGTACTCGAGCCTCTTGTCAATTTAAGCTATCGCTCAAAGCTATGCTACCCTTGAGTCCCAAATGAAACACTGAGAAAACCTCAAATGGCCCTAACTTCTATACGGTACGCCCTACACCTATCAAAGTTTGCAACATACAAATGCTTGTAACTTTTTACTGGAGCGTCATAAAACCTTGAAATTTTGTAACAATAAAGTACTCGAGCCTCTTGTCAATTTAAGCTATCGCTCAAAGCTATGCTACCCTTGAGTCCCAAATGAAACACTGAGAAAACTTCAAATGGCCCTAACTTCTATACGGTACGCCCTACACCTATCAAAGTTTGCAACATACAAATGCTTGTAACTTTTTACTGGAGCGTCATAAAACCTTGAAATTTTGTAACAATAAAGTACTCGAGCCTCTTGTCAATTTAAGCTATCGCTCAAAGCTATGCTACCCTTGAGTCCCAAATCAGACACTGATAAAACTTCAAATGGCCCTAACTTCTATACGGTACGTCTTACACCTATCAAAGTTTGCAACATACAAATGCTTGTAACTTTTTACTGGAGCGTCATAAAACCTTGAAATTTTGTAACAATAAAGTACTCGAGCCTCTTGTCAATTTAAGCCATCGCTCAAAGATATGCTACCCTTGAGTCCCAAATCAAACACTGATAAAACTTCAAATGGCCCTAACTTCTATACGGTACGTCCTACACCTATCAAAGTTTGCAACATACAAATGCTTGTAACTTTTTACTGGAGCGTCATAAGACCTTGAAATTTTGTAACAATAAAGTCCTCGAGCCTCTTGTCAATTTAAGCTATCGCTCAAAGCTATGCTACCCTTGAGTCCCAAATCAAACACTGACAAAACTTCAAATGGCCCTAACTTCTATACGGTACGTCCTACACCTATCGAAGTTTGCAACATACAAATGCTTGTAACTTTTTACTGGAGCGTCATAAAACCTTGAAATTTTGTAACAATAAAGTACTCGAGCCTCTTGTCAATTTAAGCTATCGCTCAAAGCTATGCTACCCTTGAGTCCAAAATGAAACACTGAGAAAACCTCAAATGGCCCTAACTTCTATACGGTACGCCCTACACCTATCAAAGTTTGCAACATACAAATGCTTGTAACTTTTTACTGGAGCATCATAAAACCTTGAAATTTTGTAACAATAAAGTACTCGAGCCTCTTGTCAATTTAAGCTATCGCTCAAAGCTATGGTACCCTTGAGTCCCAAATCAAACACCGATAAAACTTCAAATGGCCCTAACTTTTATACGGTACGTCCTACACCTCTCAAATTTTGCAAAATACAAATGCTCTTACACCTATCAAAGTTTGCAACATACAAATGCTTGTAACTTTTTACTGGAGCGTCATAAAACCTTGAAATTTTGTAACAATAAAGTACTCGAGCCTCTTGTCAATTTAAGCTATCGCTCAAAACTATGGTACCCTTGAGTCCCAAATCAAACACTGATAAAACTTCAAATGGCCCTAACTTCTATACGGTACGTCCTACACCTATCAAAGTTTGCAACATACAAATGCTTGTAACTTTTTACTGGAGCGTCATAAAACCTTCAAATTTTGTAACAATAAAGTACTCGAGCCTCCTGTCAATTTAAGCCATCGTCGAAAGATATGCTTCCCTTGAGTCCCAAATCAAACACTGATAAAACTTCAAATGGCCCTAACTTCTATTCGGTACGTCCTACACCTATCAAAGTTTGCAACATACAAATGCTTGTAACTTTTTACTGGAGCGTCATAAGACCTTGAAATTTTGTAACAATAAAGTACTCGAGTCTCTTGTCAATTTAAGATATCGCTCAAAGCTATGCTACCCTTGAGTCCCATATCAAACACTGATAAAACTTCAAATGGCCCTAACTTCTATACGGTACGTCCTACACCTATCAAAGTTTGCAACATACAAATTCTTGTAACGTTTACTGGAGCGTCATAAAACCTTGAAATTTTGTAACAAGAAAGTACTCGAGCCTCTTGTCAATTTAAGCTATCGCTCAAAGCTATGCTACCCTTGTGTCCCAAATGAAACACTGAGAAAACTTCAAATTGCCCTAACTTCTATACGGTACGCCCTACACCTATCAAAGTTTGCAACATACAAATGCTTGTAACTTTTTACTGGAGCGTCATAAAACCTTGCAATTTTGTAACAATAAAGTACTCGAGCCTCTTGTCAATTTAAGCTATCGCTCAAAGCTATGCTACACTAGAGGCCCAAATCAAACACTGATAAAACTTCAAATGGCCCTAACTTCTATACGGTACGTCTAACACCTATCAAAGTTTGCAACATACAAATGCTTGTAACTTTTTACTGAAGCGTCATAAAACCTTGAAATTTTGTAACAATAAAATACTCGAGCCTCTTGTCAATTTAAGCCATCGCTCAAAGATATGCTAACCTTGAATCCCAAATCAAACACTGATAAAACTTCAAATGGCCCTAACTTCTATACGGTACGTCCTACACCCATCAAAGTTTGCAACATACAAATGCTTGTAACTTTTTACTGGAGCGTCATAAGACCTTGAAATTTTGTAACAATAAAGTACTCGAGCCTCTTGTCAATTTAAGCTATCGCTCAAAGCTATGCTACCCTTGAGTCCCAAATGAAACACTGAGAAAACCTCAAATGGCCCTAACTTCTATACGGTACGCCCTACACCTATCAAAGTTTGCAAAATACAAATGCTTGTAACTTTTTACAGGAGCGTCATTAAACCTTGAAATTTTGTAACAATAAAGTACTCGAGCCTCTTGTCAATTTAAGCTATCGCTCAAAGCTATGCTACCCTTGAGTCCCAAATCAAACAATGATAAAACTTCAAATGGCCCTAACTTCTATGCGGTACGTCCTACACCTATCAAAGTTTGCAACATACAAATGCTTGTAACTTTTTACTGGAGCGTCATAAGACCTTGAAATTTTGTAACAATAAAGTACTCGAGCCTCTTGTCAATTTAAGCTATCGCTCAAAGCTATGCTACCTTTGAGTCCCAAATCAAACACAGATAAACCTTCAAATGGCCCTAACTTCTATATGGTACGTTCTACACCTTTCAAAGTTTGCAACTTACAAATGCTTGTAACTTTTTACTGGAGCGTCATAAAACCTTGAAATTTTGTAACAATAAAGTACTCGAGCCTCTTGTCAATTTAAGCTATCGCTCAAAGCTATGCTACCCTTGACTCCCAAATCAAACACTGAGAAAACTTCAAATGGCCCTAACTTCTATACGGGTAAAAGCGTCATAAGACCTTGAAATTTTGTAACAATAAAGTACTCGAGCCTCTTGTCAATTTAAGCCATCGCTCAAAACTTTGCTACCCTTGAGTCCCAAATCAAACACTGTTTAAACTTCAAATGGCCCTAACTTTTATACGGTACGTCCTACACCTATCAAAGTTTGCAACATACAAATGCTTGTAACTTTTTACTGGAGCGTCATAAGTCCTTGAAATTTTGTAACAATAAAGTACTCGAGCCTCTTGTCAATTTAAGCCATCGCTCAAAAATATGCTACCCTTGAGTCCCAAATCAAACACTGATAAAACTTCAAATGGCCCTAAATTCTATACGGTACGTCCTACACCTATCAAAGTTTGCAACATACAAATGCTTGTAACTTTTTACTGGAGCGTCATAAAACCTTGAAATTTTGTAACAATAAAGTACTCGAGCCTCTTGTCAATTTAAGCCATCGCTCAAAGCTTTGCTACCCTTGAGTCCCAAATGAAACACTGAGAAAACTTCAAATGGCCCTAACTTCTATACGGTACGTCCTACACCTATCAAAGTTTGCAACATACAAATGCGTGTAACTTTTTACTGGAGCGTCATAAGACCTTGAAATTTTGTAACAATAAAGTACTCGAGCCTCTTGTCAATTTAAGCTATCGCTCAAAGCTATGCTACCCTTGTGTCCCAAATGAAACACTGAGAAAACTTCAAATGGCCCTAACTTCTATACGGTACGCCCTACACCTATCAAAGTTTGCAACATACAAATGCTTGTAACTTTTTACTGGAGCGTCATAAAACCTTGAAATTTTGTAACAATAAAGTACTCGAGCCTCTTGTCAATTTAAGCTATCGCTCAAAGCTATGCTACACTTGAGGCCCAAATCAAACACTGATAAAACTTCAAATGGCGCTAACTTCTATACGGTACGTCTAACACCTATCAAAGTTTGCAACATACAAATGCTTGTAACTTTTTACTGAAGCGTCATAAAACCTTGAAATTTTGTAACAATAAAGTACTCGAGCCTCTTGTCAATTTAAGCCATCGCTCAAAGATATGCTAACCTTGAATCCCAAATCAAACACTGATAAAACTTCAAATGGCCCTAACTTCTATACGGTACGTCCTACACCCATCAAAGTTTGCAACATACAAATGCTTGTAACTTTTTACTGGAGCGTCATAAGACCTTGAAATTTTGTAACAATAAAGTACTCGAGCCTCTTGTCAATTTAAGCTATCGCTCAAAGCTATGCTACCCTTGAGTCCCAAATGAAACACTGAGAAATCCTCAAATGGCCCTAACTTCTATACGGTACGCCCTACACCTATCAAAGTTTGCAACATACAAAAGCTTGTAACTTTTTACTGGAGCGTCATAAAACCTTGAAATTTTGTAACAATAAAGTACTCGAGCCTCTTGTCAATTTAAGCTATCGCTCAAAGCTATGGTACCCTTGAATCCCACAACAAACACCGATAAAACTTCAAATGGCCCTAACTTTTATACGGTACGACCTACACCTCTCAAATTTTGCAAAATACAAATGCTTGTAACTTTTTACAGGAGCGTCATTAAACCTTGAAATTTTGTAACAATAAAGTACTCGAGCCTCTTGTCAATTTAAGCTATCGCTCAAAGCTATGCTACCCTTGAGTCCCAAATCAAACAATGATAAAACTTCAAATGGCCCTAACTTCTATGCGGTACGTCCTACACCTATCAAAGTTTGCAACATACAAATGCTTGTAACTTTTTACTGGAGCGTCATAAGACCTTGAAATTTTGTAACAATAAAGTACTCGAGCCTCTTGTCAATTTAAGCTATCGCTCAAAGCTATGCTACCTTTGAGTCCCAAATCAAACACTGATAAACCTTCAAATGGCCCTAACTTCTATATGGTAAGTTCTACACCTTTCAAAGTTTGCAACTTACAAATGCTTGTAACTTTTTACTGGAGCGTCATAAAACCTTGAAATTTTGTAACAATAAAGTACTCGAGCCTCTTGTCAATTTAAGCTATCGCTCAAAGCTATGCTACCCTTGACTCCCAAATCAAACACTGAGAAAACTTCAAATGGCCCTAACTTCTATACGGCTAAAAGCGTCATAAGACCTTGAAATTTTGTAACAATAAAGTACTCGAGCCTCTTGTCAATTTAAGCCATCGCTCAAAGCTTTGCTACCCTTGAGTCCCAAATCAAACACTGATAAAACTTCAAATGGCCCTAACTTTTATACGGTACGTCCTACACCTATCAAAGTTTGCAACATACAAATGCTTGTAACTTTTTACTGGAGCGTCATAAAACCTTGAAATTTTGTAACAATAAAGTACTCGAGCCTCTTGTCAATTTAAGCTATCGCTCAAAGCTATGCTACACTTGAGGCCCAAATCAAACACTGATAAAACTTCAAATGGCCCTAACTTCTATACGGTACGTCTAACACCTATCAAAGTTTGCAACATACAAATGCTTGTAACTTTTTACTGAAGCGTCATAAAACCTTGAAATTTTGTAACAATAAAGTACTCGAGCCTCTTGTCAATTTAAGCCATCGCTCAAAGATATGCTAACCTTGAATCCCAAATCAAACACTGATAAAACTTCAAATGGCCCTAACTTCTATACGGTACGTCCTACACCCATCAAAGTTTGCAACATACAAATGCTTGTAACTTTTTACTGGAGCGTCATAAGACCTTGAAATTTTGTAACAATAAAGTACTCGAGCCTCTTGTCAATTTAAGCTATCGCTCAAAGCTATGCTACCCTTGAGTCCCAAATGAAACACTGAGAAAACCTCAAATGGCCCTAACTTCTATACGGTACGCCCTACACCTATCAAAGTTTGCAACATACAAAAGCTTGTAACTTTTTACTGGAGCGTCATAAAACCTTGAAATTTTGTAACAATAAAGTACTCGAGCCTCTTGTCAATTTAAGCTATCGCTCAAAGCTATGGTACCCTTGAATCCCACAACAAACACCGATAAAACTTCAAATGGCCCTAACTTTTATACGGTACGACCTACACCTCTCAAATTTTGCAAAATACAAATGCTTGTAACTTTTTACAGGAGCGTCATTAAACCTTGAAATTTTGTAACAATAAAGTACTCAAACCTCTTGTCAATTTAAGCTATCGCTCAAAGCTATGCTACCATTGAGTCCCAAATCAAACAATGATAAAACTTCAAATGGCCCTAACTTCTATGCGGTACTTCCTACACCTATCAAAGTTTGCAACATACAAATGCTTGTAACTTTTTACTGGAGCGTCATAAGACCTTGAAATTTTGTAACAATAAAGTACTCGAGCCTCTTGTCAATTTAAGCTATCGCTCAAAGCTATGCTACCTTTGAGTCCCAAATCAAACACTGATAAACCTTCAAATGGCCCTAACTTCTATATGGTACGTTCTACACCTTTCAAAGTTTGCAACTTACAAATGCTTGTAACTTTTTACTGGAGCGTCATAAAACCTTGAAATTTTGTAACAATAAAGTACTCGAGCCTCTTGTCAATTTAAGCTATCGCTCAAAGCTATGCTACCCTTGACTCCCAAATCAAACACTGAGAAAACTTCAAATGGCCCTAACTTCTATACGGCTAAAAGCGTCATAAGACCTTGAAATTTTGTAACAATAAAGTACTCGAGCCTCTTGTCAATTTAAGCTATCGCTCAAAGCTATGCTACCCTTGAATCCCACAACAAACACCGATAAAACTTCAAATGGCCCTAACTTTTATACGGTACGACCTACACCTCTCAAATTTTGCAAAATACAAATGCTTGTAACTTTTTACAGGAGCGTCATTAAACCTTGAAATTTTGTAACAATAAAGTACTCAAACCTCTTGTCAATTTAAGCTATCGCTCAAAGCTATGCTACCATTGAGTCCCAAATCAAACAATGATAAAACTTCAAATGGCCCTAACTTCTATGCGGTACGTCCTACACCTATCAAAGTTTGCAACATACAAATGCTTGTAACTTTTTACTGGAGCGTCATAAGACCTTGAAATTTTGTAACAATAAAGTACTCGAGCCTCTTGTCAATTTAAGCTATCGCTCAGAGCTATGCTACCTTTGAGTCCCAAATCAAACACTGATAAACCTTCAAATGGCCCTAACTTCTATATGGTACGTTCTACACCTTTCAAAGTTTGCAACTTACAAATGCTTGTAACTTTTTACTGGAGCGTCATAAAACCTTGAAATTTTGTAACAATAAAGTACTCGAGCCTCTTGTCAATTTAAGCTATCGCTCAAAGCTATGCTACCCTTGACTCCCAAATCAAACACTGAGAAAACTTCAAATGGCCCTAACTTCTATACGGCTAAAAGCGTCATAAGACCTTGAAATTTTGTAACAATAAAGTACTCGAGCCTCTTGTCAATTTAAGCCATCGCTCAAAGCTTTGCTACCCTTGAGTCCCAAATCAAACACTGATAAAACTTCAAATGGCCCTAACTTTTATACGGTACGTCCTACACCTATCAAAGTTTGCAACATACAAATGCTTGTAACTTTTTACTGGAGCGTCATAAGTCCTTGAAATTTTGTAACAATAAAGTACTCGAGCCTCTTGTCAATTTAAGCCATCGCTCAAAAATATGCTACCCTTGAGTCCCAAATCAAACACTGATAAAACTTCAAATGGCCCTAAATTCTATACGGTACGTCCTACACCTATCAAAGTTTGCAACATACAAATGCTTGTAACTTTTTACTGGAGCGTCATAAAACCTTGAAATTTTGTAACAATAAAGTACTCGAGCCTCATGTCAATTTAAGCCATCGCTCAACGCTTTGCTACCCTTGAGTCCCAAATGAAACACTGAGAAAACTTCAAATGGCCCTAACTTCTATACGGTACGTCCTACACCTATCAAAGTTTGCAACATACAAATGCGTGTAACTTTTTACTGGAGCGTCATAAGACCTTGAAATTTTGTAACAATAAAGTACTCGAGCCTCTTGTCAATTTAAGCTATCGCTCAAAGCTTTGCTACCCTTGAGTCCCAAATCAAACAATGATAAAACTTCAAATGGCCCTAACTTCTATACGGTACGTCCTACACCTATCAAAGTTTGCAACATACAAATGCTTGTAACTTTTTACTGGAGCGTCATAAAACCTTCAAATTTTGTAACAATAAAGTACTCGAGCCTCTTGTCAATTTAAGCCATCGCTCAAAAATATGCTACCCTTGAGTCCCAAATCAAACACTGATAAAACTTCAAATGGCCCTAACTTCTATACGGTACGTCCTACACCTATAAAAGTTTGCAACATACAAATGCTTTTAACTTTTTACTGGAGCGTCATAAGACCTTGAAATTTTGTAACAATAAAGTACTCGAGCCTCTTGTCAATTTAAGCCATCGCTCAAAAATATGCTACCCTTGAGTCCCAAATCAAACACTGATAAAACTTCAAATGGCCCTAACTTCTATACGGTACGTCCTACACCTATCAAAGTTTGCAACATACAAATGCTTGTAACTTTTTACTGGACCGTCATAAGACCTTGAAATTTTGTAACAATAAAGTACTCGAGCCTCTTGTCAATTTAAGCCATCGCTCAAAGCTTTGCTACCCTTGAGTCCCAAATGAAACACTGAGAAAACTTCAAATGGCCCTAACTTCTATACGGTACGTCCTACACCTATCAAAGTTTGCAACATACAAATGCGTGTAACTTTTTACTGGAGCGTCATAAGACCTTGAAATTTTGTAACAATAAAGTACTCGAGCCTCTTGTCAATTTAAGCTATCGCTCAAAGCTTTGCTACCCTTGAGTCCCAAATCAAACAATGATAAAACTTCAAATGGCCCTAACTTCTATACGGTACGTCCTACACCTATCAAAGTTTGCAACATACAAATGCTTGTATCTTTTTACTGGAGCCTCATAAAACCTTCAAATTTTGTAACAATAAAGTACTCGAGCCTCTTGTCAATTTAAGCCATCGCTCAAAAATCCTTGAGTCCCAAATCAAACACTGATAAAACTTCAAATAGCCCTAACTTCTATACGGTACGTCCTACACCTATCTAAGTTTGCAACATACAAATGCTTGTAACTTTTTACTGGAGCGTCATAAAACCTTGAAATTTTGTAACAATAAAGTACTCGAGCCTCTTGTCAATTTAACCCATCGCTCAAAGATATGCTAACCTTGAATCCCAAATCAAACACTGATAAAACTTCAAATGGCCCTAACTTCTATACGGTACGTCCTACACCCATCAAAGTTTGCAACATACAAATGCTTGTAACTTTTTACTGGAGCGTCATAAGACCTTGAAATTTTGTAACAATAAAGTACTCGAGCCTCTTGTCAATTTAAGCTATCGCTCAAAGCTATGCTACCCTTGAGTCCCAAATGAAACACTGAGAAAACCTCAAATGGCCCTAACTTCTATACGGTACGCCCTACACCTATCAAAGTTTGCAACATACAAATGCTTGTAACTTTTTACTGGAGCGTCATAAAACCTTGACATTTTGTAACAATAAAGTACTCGAGCCTCTTGTCAATTTAAGCTATCGCTCAAAGCTATGGTACCCTTGAGTCCCAAAACAAACACCGATAAAACTTCAAATGGCCCTAACTTTTATACGGTACGTCCTACACCTCTCAAATTTTGCAAAATACAAATGCTTGTAACTTTTTACAGGAGCGTCATTAAACCTTGAAATTTTGTAACAATAAAGTACTCGAGCCTCTTGTCAATTTAAGCTATCGCTCAAAGCTATGCTACCCTTGAGTCCCAAATCAAACAATGATAAAACTTCAAATGGCCCTAACTTCTATGCGGTACGTCCTACACCTATCAAAGTTTGCAACATACAAATGCTTGTAACTTTTTACTGGAGCGTCATAAGACCTTGAAATTTTGTAACATTAAAGTACTCGAGCCTCTTGTCAATTTAAGCTATCGCTCAAAGCTATGCTACCTTTGAGTCCCAAATCAAACACTGATAAACCTTCAAATGGCCCTAACTTCTATATGGTACGTTCTACACCTTTCAAAGTTTGCAACTTACAAATGCTTGTAACTTTTTACTGGAGCGTCATAAAACCTTGAAATTTTGTAACAATAAAGTACTCGAGCCTCTTGTCAATTTAAGCTATCGCTCAAAGCTATGCTACCCTTGACTCCCAAATCAAACACTGAGAAAACTTCAAATGGCCCTAACTTCTATACGGCTAAAAGCGTCATAAGACCTTGAAATTTTGTAACAATAAAGTACTCGAGCCTCTTGTCAATTTAAGCCATCGCTCAAAGCTTTGCTACCCTTGAGTCCCAAATCAAACACTGATAAAACTTCAAATGGCCCTAACTTTTATACGGTACGTCCTACACCTATCAAAGTTTGCAACATACAAATGCTTGTAACTTTTTACTGGAGCGTCATAAGTCCTTGAAATTTTGTAACAATAAAGTACTCGAGCCTCTTGTCAATTTAAGCCATCGCTCTAAAGTATGCTACCCTTGAGTCCCAAATCAAACACTGATAAAACTTCAAATGGCCCTAACTTCTATACGGTACGTCCTACACCTATCAAAGTTTGCAACATACAAATGCTTGTAACTTTTTACTGGAGCGTCATAAAACCTTGAAATTTTGTAACAATAAAGTACTCGAGCCTCTTGTCAATTTAAGCCATCGCTCAAAGCTTTGCTACCCTTGAGTCCCAAATGAAACACTGAGAAAACTTCAAATGGCCCTAACTTCTATATGGTACGTCCTACACCTATCACAGTTTGCAACATACAAATGCGTGTAACTTTTTACTGGAGCGTCATAAGACCTTGAAATTTTGTAACAATAAAGTACTCGAGCCTCTTGTCAATTTAAGCCATCGCTCAAAAATATGCTACCCTTGAGTCCCAAATCAAACACTGATAAAACTTCAAATGGCCCTAACTTCTATACGGTACGTCCTACACCTATCAAAGTTTGCAACATACAAATGCTTTTAACTTTTTACTGGACCGTCATAAGACCTTGAAATTTTGTAACAATAAAGTACTCGAGCCTCTTGTCAATTTAAGATATCGCTCAAAGCTATGCTACCCTTGAGCCCCAAATCAAACACTAATAAAACTTCAAATGGCCGTAACTTCTATACGGTACGTCCTACACCTATCAAAGTTTGCAACATACAAATGCTTGTAACTTTTTACTGGAGCGTCATAAAACCTTGAAATTTTGTAACAATAAAGTACTCGAGCCTCTTGTCAATTTAAGCCATCGCTCAAAGCTTTGCTACCCTTGAGTCCCAAATGAAACACTGAGAAAACTTCAAATGGCCCTAACTTCTATACGGTACGTCCTACACCTATCAAAGTTTGCAACATACAAATGCGTGTAACTTTTTACTGGAGCGTCATAAGACCTTGAACTTTTGTAACAATAAAGTACTCGAGCCTCTTGTCAATTTAAGCTATCGCTCAAAGCTTTGCTACCCTTGAGTCCCAAATCAAACAATGATAAAACTTCAAATGGCCCTAACTTCTATACGGTACGTCCTACACCTATCAAAGTTTGCAACATACAAATGCTTGTAACTTTTTACTGGAGCGTCATAAAACCTTCAAATTTTGTAACAATAAAGTACTCGAGCCTCTTGTCAATTTAAGCCATCGCTCAAAAATCCTTGAGTCCCAAATCAAACACTGATAAAACTTCAAATGGCCCTAACTTCTGTACGGTACGTCCTACACCTATCTAAGTTTGCAACTTACAAATCCTTTTAACTTTTTACTGGAGCGTCATAAGACCTTGAAATTTTGTAACAATAAAGTACTCGAGCCTCTTGTCAATTTAAGATATCGCTCAAAGCTATGCTACCCTTGAGTCCCAAATGAAACACTGAGAAAACTTCAAATGGCCCTAACTTCTATATGGTACGTCCTACACCTATCAAAGTTTGCAACATACAAATGCGTGTAACTTTTTACTGGAGCGTCATAAGACCTTGAAATTTTGTAACAATAAAGTTCTCGAGCCTCTTGTCAATTTAAGTTATCGCTCAAAGCTTTGCTACCCTTGAGTCACAATTCAAACAATGATAAAACTTCAAATGGCCCTAACTTCTATACGGTACGTCCTACACCTATCAAAGTTTGCAACATACAAATGCTTGTAACTTTTTACTGGAGCGTCATAAAACCTTCAAATTTTGTAACAATAAAGTACTCGAGCCTCTTGTCAATTTAAGCCATCGCTCAAAAATCCTTGAGTCCCAAATCAAACACTGATTAAACTTCAAATGGCCCTAACTTCTATACGGTACGTCCTACACCTATCTAAGTTTGCAACATACAAATGCTTGTAACTTTTTACTGGAGCGTCATAAAACCTTTAAATTTTGTAACAATAAAGTACTCGAGCCTCTTGTCAATTTAAGCTATCGCTCAAAGCTATGCTACACTTGAGGCCCAAATCAAACACTGATAAAACTTCAAATGGCCCTAACTTCTATACGGTACGTCCTACACCTATCAAAGTTTGCAACATACAAATGCGTGTAACTTTTTACTGGAGCGTCATAAGACCTTGAAATTTTGTAACAATAAAGTACTCGAGCCTCTTGTCAATTTAAGCTATCGCTCAAAGCTTTGCTACCCTTGAGTCCCAAATCAAACAATGAGAAAACTTCAAATGGCCCTAACTTCTATACGGTACGTCCTACACCTATCAAAGTTTGCAACATACAAATGCGTGTAACTTTTTACTGGAGCGTCATAAAACCTTGAAATTTTGTAACAATAAAGTCCTCGAGCCTCTTGTCAATTTAAGCCATCGCTCAAAAATCCTTGAGTCCCAAATCAAACACTGATAAAACTTCAAATGGCCCTAACTTCTGTACGGTACGTCCTACACCTATCTAAGTTTGCAACATACAAATGCTTTTAACTTTTTACTGGAGCGTCATAAGACCTTGAAATTTTATAACAATAAAGTACTCGAGCCTCTTGTCAATTTAAGATATCGCTCAAAGCTATGCTACCCTTGAGTCCCAAATCAAACACTGATAAAACTTCAAATGGCCCTAACTTCTATACGGTACGTCCTACACCTATCAAAGTTTGCAACATACAAATGCGTGTAACTTTTTACTGGAGCGTCATAAGACCTTGAAATTTTGTAACAATAAAGTACTCGAGCCTCTTGTCAATTTAAGCCATCGCTCAAAGCTTTGCTACCCTTGAGTCCCAAATCAAACACTGATAAAACTTCAAATGGCCCTAACTTTTATACGGTACGTCCTACACCTATCAAAGTTTGCAACATACAAATGCTTGTAACTTTTTACTGGAGCGTCATAAAACCTTGAAATTTTGTAACAATAAAGTACTCGAGCCTCTTGTCAATTTAAGCTATCGCTCAAAGCTATGCTACACTTGAGGCCCAAATCAAACACTGATAAAACTTCAAATGGCCCTAACTTCTATACGGTACGTCTAACACCTATCAAAGTTTGCAACATACAAATGCTTGTAACTTTTTACTGAAGCGTCATAAAACCTTGAAATTTTGTAACAATAAAGTACTCGAGCCTCTTGTCAATTTAAGCCATCGCTCAAAGATATGCTAACCTTGAATCCCAAATCAAACACTGATAAAACTTCAAATGGCCCTAACTTCTATACGGTACGTCCTACACCCATCAAAGTTTGCAACATACAAATGCTTGTAACTTTTTACTGGAGCGTCATAAGACCTTGAAATTTTGTAACAATAAAGTACTCGAGCCTCTTGTCAATTTAAGCTATCGCTCAAAGCTATGCTACCCTTGAGTCCCAAATGAAACACTGAGAAAACCTCAAATGGCCCTAACTTCTATACGGTACGCCCTACACCTATCAAAGTTTGCAACATACAAAAGCTTGTAACTTTTTACTGGAGCGTCATAAAACCTTGAAATTTTGTAACAATAAAGTACTCGAGCCTCTTGTCAATTTAAGCTATCGCTCAAAGCTATGGTACCCTTGAATCCCACAACAAACACCGATAAAACTTCAAATGGCCCTAACTTTTATACGGTACGACCTACACCTCTCAAATTTTGCAAAATACAAATGCTTGTAACTTTTTACAGGAGCGTCATTAAACCTTGAAATTTTGTAACAATAAAGTACTCAAACCTCTTGTCAATTTAAGCTATCGCTCAAAGCTATGCTACCATTGAGTCCCAAATCAAACAATGATAAAACTTCAAATGGCCCTAACTTCTATGCGGTACTTCCTACACCTATCAAAGTTTGCAACATACAAATGCTTGTAACTTTTTACTGGAGCGTCATAAGACCTTGAAATTTTGTAACAATAAAGTACTCGAGCCTCTTGTCAATTTAAGCTATCGCTCAAAGCTATGCTACCTTTGAGTCCCAAATCAAACACTGATAAACCTTCAAATGGCCCTAACTTCTATATGGTACGTTCTACACCTTTCAAAGTTTGCAACTTACAAATGCTTGTAACTTTTTACTGGAGCGTCATAAAACCTTGAAATTTTGTAACAATAAAGTACTCGAGCCTCTTGTCAATTTAAGCTATCGCTCAAAGCTATGCTACCCTTGACTCCCATTAAAACCTTGAAATTTTGTAACAATAAAGTACTCGAGCCTCTTGTCAATTTAAGCTATCGCTCAAAGCTATGGTACCCTTGAATCCCACAACAAACACCGATAAAACTTCAAATGGCCCTAACTTTTATACGGTACGACCTACACCTCTCAAATTTTGCAAAATACAAATGCTTGTAACTTTTTACAGGAGCGTCATTAAACCTTGAAATTTTGTAACAATAAAGTACTCAAACCTCTTGTCAATTTAAGCTATCGCTCAAAGCTATGCTACCATTGAGTCCCAAATCAAACAATGATAAAACTTCAAATGGCCCTAACTTCTATGCGGTACGTCCTACACCTATCAAAGTTTGCAACATACAAATGCTTGTAACTTTTTACTGGAGCGTCATAAAACCTTGAAATTTGTAACAATAAAGTACTCGAGCCTCTTGTCAATTTAAGCTATCGCTCAGAGCTATGCTACCTTTGAGTCCCAAATCAAACACTGATAAAACTTCAAATGGCCCTAACTTCTATATGGTACGTTCTACACCTTTCAAAGTTTGCAACTTACAAATGCTTGTAACTTTTTACTGGAGCGTCATAAAACCTTGAAATTTTGTAACAATAAAGTACTCGAGCCTCTTGTCAATTTAAGCTATCGCTCAAAGCTATGCTACCCTTGACTCCCAAATCAAACACTGAGAAAACTTCAAATGGCCCTAACTTCTATACGGCTAAAAGCGTCATAAGACCTTGAAATTTTGTAACAATAAAGTACTCGAGCCTCTTGTCAATTTAAGCCATCGCTCAAAGCTTTGCTACCCTTGAGTCCCAAATCAAACACTGATAAAACTTCAAATGGCCCTAACTTTTATACGGTAC
This sequence comes from Clusia tigrina, assembly GCA_920105625.2. Lineage (NCBI taxonomy): Eukaryota > Metazoa > Arthropoda > Insecta > Diptera > Clusiidae > Clusia > Clusia tigrina. Next base: position 239,236 of record CAKKTE020000546.1, on the reverse strand, counting down.
GTCCTACACCTATCAAAGTTTGCAACATACAAATGCTTGTAACTTTTTACTGGAGCGTCATAAGTCCTTGAAATTTTGTAACAATAAAGTACTCGAGCCTCTTGTCAATTTAAGCCATCGCTCAAAAATATGCTACCCTTGAGTCCCAAATCAAACACTGATAAAACTTCAAATGGCCCTAAATTCTATACGGTACGTCCTACACCTATCAAAGTTTGCAACATACAAATGCTTGTAACTTTTTACTGGAGCGTCATAAAACCTTGAAATTTTGTAACAATAAAGTACTCGAGCCTCATGTCAATTTAAGCCATCGCTCAAAGCTTTGCTACCCTTGAGTCCCAAATGAAACACTGAGAAAACTTCAAATGGCCCTAACTTCTATACGGTACGTCCTACACCTATCAAAGTTTGCAACATACAAATGCGTGTAACTTTTTACTGGAGCGTCATAAGACCTTGAAATTTTGTAACAATAAAGTACTCGAGCCTCTTGTCAATTTAAGCTATCGCTCAAAGCTTTGCTACCCTTGAGTCCCAAATCAAACAATGATAAAACTTCAAATGGCCCTAACTTCTATACGGTACGTCCTACACCTATCAAAGTTTGCAACATACAAATGCTTGTAACTTTTTACTGGAGCGTCATAAAACCTTCAAATTTTGTAACAATAAAGTACTCGAGCCTCTTGTCAATTTAAGCCATCGCTCAAAAATATGCTACCCTTGAGTCCCAAATCAAACACTGATAAAACTTCAAATGGCCCTAACTTCTATACGGTACGTCCTACACCTATAAAAGTTTGCAACATACAAATGCTTTTAACTTTTTACTGGAGCGTCATAAGACCTTGAAATTTTGTAACAATAAAGTACTCGAGCCTCTTGTCAATTTAAGCCATCGCTCAAAAATATGCTACCCTTGAGTCCCAAATCAAACACTGATAAAACTTCAAATGGCCCTAACTTCTATACGGTACGTCCTACACCTATCAAAGTTTGCAACATACAAATGCTTGTAACTTTTTACTGGACCGTCATAAGACCTTGAAATTTTGTAACAATAAAGTACTCGAGCCTCTTGTCAATTTAAGCCATCGCTCAAAGCTATGCTACCCTTGAGTCCCAAATGAAACACTGAGAAAACTTCAAATGGCCCTAACTTCTATACGGTACGTCCTACACCTATCAAAGTTTGCAACATACAAATGCGTGTAACTTTTTACTGGAGCGTCATAAGACCTTGAAATTTTGTAACAATAAAGTACTCGAGCCTCTTGTCAATTTAAGCTATCGCTCAAAGCTTTGCTACCCTTGAGTCCCAAATCAAACAATGATAAAACTTCAAATGGCCCTAACTTCTATACGGTACGTCCTACACCTATCAAAGTTTGCAACATACAAATGCTTGTATCTTTTTACTGGAGCCTCATAAAACCTTCAAATTTTGTAACAATAAAGTACTCGAGCCTCTTGTCAATTTAAGCCATCGCTCAAAAATCCTTGAGTCCCAAATCAAACACTGATAAAACTTCAAATAGCCCTAACTTCTATACGGTACGTCCTACACCTATCTAAGTTTGCAACATACAAATGCTTGTAACTTTTTACTGGAGCGTCATAAAACCTTGAAATTTTGTAACAATAAAGTACTCGAGCCTCTTGTCAATTTAACCCATCGCTCAAAGATATGCTAACCTTGAATCCCAAATCAAACACTGATAAAACTTCAAATGGCCCTAACTTCTATACGGTACGTCCTACACCCATCAAAGTTTGCAACATACAAATGCTTGTAACTTTTTACTGGAGCGTCATAAGACCTTGAAATTTTGTAACAATAAAGTACTCGAGCCTCTTGTCAATTTAAGCTATCGCTCAAAGCTATGCTACCCTTGAGTCCCAAATGAAACACTGAGAAAACCTCAAATGGCCCTAACTTCTATACGGTACGCCCTACACCTATCAAAGTTTGCAACATACAAATGCTTGTAACTTTTTACTGGAGCGTCATAAAACCTTGAAATTTTGTAACAATAAAGTACTCGAGCCTCTTGTCAATTTAAGCTATCGCTCAAAGCTATGGTACCCTTGAGTCCCAAAACAAACACCGATAAAACTTCAAATGGCCCTAACTTTTATACGGTACGTCCTACACCTCTCAAATTTTGCAAAATACAAATGCTTGTAACTTTTTACAGGAGCGTCATTAAACCTTGAAATTTTGTAACAATAAAGTACTCGAGCCTCTTGTCAATTTAAGCTATCGCTCAAAGCTATGCTACCCTTGAGTCCCAAATCAAACAATGATAAAACTTCAAATGGCCCTAACTTCTATGCGGTACGTCCTACACCTATCAAAGTTTGCAACATACAAATGCTTGTAACTTTTTACTGGAGCGTCATAAGACCTTGAAATTTTGTAACATTAAAGTACTCGAGCCTCTTGTCAATTTAAGCTATCGCTCAAAGCTATGCTACCTTTGAGTCCCAAATCAAACACTGATAAACCTTCAAATGGCCCTAACTTCTATATGGTACGTTCTACACCTTTCAAAGTTTGCAACTTACAAATGCTTGTAACTTTTTACTGGAGCGTCATAAAACCTTGAAATTTTGTAACAATAAAGTACTCGAGCCTCTTGTCAATTTAAGCTATCGCTCAAAGCTATGCTACCCTTGACTCCCAAATCAAACACTGAGAAAACTTCAAATGGCCCTAACTTCTATACGGCTAAAAGCGTCATAAGACCTTGAAATTTTGTAACAATAAAGTACTCGAGCCTCTTGTCAATTTAAGCCATCGCTCAAAGCTTTGCTACCCTTGAGTCCCAAATCAAACACTGATAAAACTTCAAATGGCCCTAACTTTTATACGGTACGTCCTACACCTATCAAAGTTTGCAACATACAAATGCTTGTAACTTTTTACTGGAGCGTCATAAGTCCTTGAAATTTTGTAACAATAAAGTACTCGAGCCTCTTGTCAATTTAAGCCATCGCTCTAAAGTATGCTACCCTTGAGTCCCAAATCAAACACTGATAAAACTTCAAATGGCCCTAACTTCTATACGGTACGTCCTACACCTATCAAAGTTTGCAACATACAAATGCGTGTAACTTTTTACTGGAGCGTCATAAGACCTTGAACTTTTGTAACAATAAAGTACTCGAGCCTCTTGTCAATTTAAGCTATCGCTCAAAGCTTTGCTACCCTTGAGTCCCAAATGAAACACTGAGAAAACTTCAAATGGCCCTAACTTCTATATGGTACGTCCTACACCTATCACAGTTTGCAACATACAAATGCGTGTAACTTTTTACTGGAGCGTCATAAGACCTTGAAATTTTGTAACAATAAAGTACTCGAGCCTCTTGTCAATTTAAGCCATCGCTCAAAAATATGCTACCCTTGAGTCCCAAATCAAACACTGATAAAACTTCAAATGGCCCTAACTTCTATACGGTACGTCCTACACCTATCAAAGTTTGCAACATACAAATGCTTTTAACTTTTTACTGGACCGTCATAAGACCTTGAAATTTTGTAACAATAAAGTACTCGAGCCTCTTGTCAATTTAAGATATCGCTCAAAGCTATGCTACCCTTGAGCCCCAAATCAAACACTAATAAAACTTCAAATGGCCGTAACTTCTATACGGTACGTCCTACACCTATCAAAGTTTGCAACATACAAATGCTTGTAACTTTTTACTGGAGCGTCATAAAACCTTGAAATTTTGTAACAATAAAGTACTCGAGCCTCTTGTCAATTTAAGCCATCGCTCAAAGCTTTGCTACCCTTGAGTCCCAAATGAAACACTGAGAAAACTTCAAATGGCCCTAACTTCTATACGGTACGTCCTACACCTATCAAAGTTTGCAACATACAAATGCGTGTAACTTTTTACTGGAGCGTCATAAGACCTTGAACTTTTGTAACAATAAAGTACTCGAGCCTCTTGTCAATTTAAGCTATCGCTCAAAGCTTTGCTACCCTTGAGTCCCAAATCAAACAATGATAAAACTTCAAATGGCCCTAACTTCTATACGGTACGTCCTACACCTATCAAAGTTTGCAACATACAAATGCTTGTAACTTTTTACTGGAGCGTCATAAAACCTTCAAATTTTGTAACAATAAAGTACTCGAGCCTCTTGTCAATTTAAGCCATCGCTCAAAAATCCTTGAGTCCCAAATCAAACACTGATAAAACTTCAAATGGCCCTAACTTCTGTACGGTACGTCCTACACCTATCTAAGTTTGCAACTTACAAATCCTTTTAACTTTTTACTGGAGCGTCATAAGACCTTGAAATTTTGTAACAATAAAGTACTCGAGCCTCTTGTCAATTTAAGATATCGCTCAAAGCTATGCTACCCTTGAGTCCCAAATGAAACACTGAGAAAACTTCAAATGGCCCTAACTTCTATATGGTACGTCCTACACCTATCAAAGTTTGCAACATACAAATGCGTGTAACTTTTTACTGGAGCGTCATAAGACCTTGAAATTTTGTAACAATAAAGTTCTCGAGCCTCTTGTCAATTTAAGTTATCGCTCAAAGCTTTGCTACCCTTGAGTCACAATTCAAACAATGATAAAACTTCAAATGGCCCTAACTTCTATACGGTACGTCCTACACCTATCAAAGTTTGCAACATACAAATGCTTGTAACTTTTTACTGGAGCGTCATAAAACCTTCAAATTTTGTAACAATAAAGTACTCGAGCCTCTTGTCAATTTAAGCCATCGCTCAAAAATCCTTGAGTCCCAAATCAAACACTGATAAAACTTCAAATGGCCCTAACTTCTATACGGTACGTCCTACACCTATCTAAGTTTGCAACATACAAATGCTTGTAACTTTTTACTGGAGCGTCATAAAACCTTGAAATTTTGTAACAATAAAGTACACGAGCCTCTTGTCAATTTAAGCTATCGCTCAAAGCTATGCTACACTTGAGGCCCAAATCAAACACTGATAAAACTTCAAATGGCCCTAACTTCTATACGGTACGTCCTACACCTATCAAAGTTTGCAACATACAAATGCGTGTAACTTTTTACTGGAGCGTCATAAGACCTTGAAATTTTGTAACAATAAAGTACTCGAGCCTCTTGTCAATTTAAGCTATCGCTCAAAGCTTTGCTACCCTTGAGTCCCAAATCAAACAATGAGAAAACTTCAAATGGCCCTAACTTCTATACGGTACGTCCTACACCTATCAAAGTTTGCAACATACAAATGCGTGTAACTTTTTACTGGAGCGTCATAAAACCTTGAAATTTTGTAACAATAAAGTCCTCGAGCCTCTTGTCAATTTAAGCCATCGCTCAAAAATCCTTGAGTCCCAAATCAAACACTGATAAAACTTCAAATGGCCCTAACTTCTGTACGGTACGTCCTACACCTATCTAAGTTTGCAACATACAAATGCTTTTAACTTTTTACTGGAGCGTCATAAGACCTTGAAATTTTATAACAATAAAGTACTCGAGCCTCTTGTCAATTTAAGATATCGCTCAAAGCTATGCTACCCTTGAGTCCCAAATCAAACACTGATAAAACTTCAAATGGCCCTAACTTCTATACGGTACGTCCTACACCTATCAAAGTTTGCAACATACAAATGCGTGTAACTTTTTACTGGAGCGTCATAAGACCTTGAAATTTTGTAACAATAAAGTACTCGAGCCTCTTGTCAATTTAAGCTATCGCTCAAAGCTTTGCTACCCTTGAGTCCCAAATCAAACAATGAGAAAACTTCAAATGGCCCTAACTTCTATACGGTACGTCCTACACCTATCAAAGTTTGCAACATACAAATGCGTGTAACTTTTTACTGGAGCGTCATAAAACCTTGAAATTTTGTAACAATAAAGTACTCGAGCCTCTTGTCAATTTAAGCCATCGCTCAAAAATCCTTGAGTCCCAAATCAAACACTGATAAAACTTCAAATGGCCCTAACTTCTATACGGTACGTCCTACACCTATCTAAGTTTGCAACATACAAATGCTTGTAACTTTTTACTGGAGCGTCATAAAACCTTGAAATTTTGTAACAATAAAGTACTCGAGCCTCTTGTCAATTTAAGCTATCGCTCAAAGCTATGCTACACTTGAGGCCCAAATCAAACACTGATAAAACTTCAAATGGCCCTAACTTCTATACGGTACGTCCTACACCTATCAAAGTTTGCAACATACAAATGCGTGTAACTTTTTACTGGAGCGTCATAAGACCTTGAAATTTTGTAACAATAAAGTACTCGAGCCTCTTGTCAATTTAAGCTATCGCTCAAAGCTTTGCTACCCTTGAGTCCCAAATCAAACAATGAGAAAACTTCAAATGGCCCTAACTTCTATACGGTACGTCCTACACCTATCAAAGTTTGCAACATACAAATGCGTGTAACTTTTTACTGGAGCGTCATAAAACCTTGAAATTTTGTAACAATAAAGTACTCGAGCCTCTTGTCAATTTAAGCCATCGCTCAAAAATCCTTGAGTCCCAAATCAAACACTGATAAAACTTCAAATGGCCCTAACTTCTGTACGGTACGTCCTACACCTATCTAAGTTTGCAACATACAAATGCTTTTAACTTTTTACTGGAGCGTCATAAGACCTTGAAATTTTATAACAATAAAGTACTCGAGCCTCTTGTCAATTTAAGATATCGCTCAAAGCTATGCTACCCTTGAGTCCCAAATCAAACACTGATAAAACTTCAAATGGCCCTAACTTCTATACGGTACGTCCTACACCTATCAAAGTTTGCAACATACAAATGCTTTTAACTTTTTACTGGACCGTCATAAGACCTTGAAATTTTGTAACAATAAAGTACTCGAGCCTCTTGTCAATTTAAGATATCGCTCAAAGCTATGCTACCCTTGAGTCCCAAATCAAACACTAATAAAACTTCAAATGGCCCTAACTTCTATACGGTACGTCCTACACCTATCAAAGTTTGCAACATACAAATGCTTGTAACTTTTTACTGGAGCGTCATAAAACCTTGAAATTTTGTAACAATAAAGTACTCGAGCCTCTTGTCAATTTAAGCCATCGCTCAAAGCTTTGCTACCCTTGAGTCCCAAATGAAACACTGAGAAAACTTCAAATGGCCCTAACTTCTATACGGTACGTCCTACACCTATCAAAGTTTGCAACATACAAATGCGTGTAACTTTTTACTGGAGCGTCATAAGACCTTGAACTTTTGTAACAATAAAGTACTCGAGCCTCTTGTCAATTTAAGCTATCGCTCAAAGCTTTGCTACCCTTGAGTCCCAAATCAAACAATGATAAAACTTCAAATGGCCCTAACTTCTATACGGTACGTCCTACACCTATCAAAGTTTGCAACATACAAATGCTTGTAACTTTTTACTGGAGCGTCATAAAACCTTCAAATTTTGTAACAATAAAGTACTCGAGCCTCTTGTCAATTTAAGCCATCGCTCAAAAATCCTTGAGTCCCAAATCAAACACTGATAAAACTTCAAATGGCCCTAACTTCTGTACGGTACGTCCTACACCTATCTAAGTTTGCAACATGCAAATGCTTTTAACTTTTTACTGGAGCGTCATAAGACCTTGAAATTTTGTAACAATAAAGTACTCGAGCCTCTTGTCAATTTAAGATATCGCTCAAAGCTATGCTACCCTTGAGTCCCAAATGAAACACTGAGAAAACTTCAAATGGCCCTAACTTCTATACGGTACGTCCTACACCTATCAAAGTTTGCAACATACAAATGCGTGTAACTTTTTACTGGAGCGTCATAAGACCTTGAAATTTTGTAACAATAAAGTTCTCGAGCCTCTTGTCAATTTAAGTTATCGCTCAAAGCTTTGCTACCCTTGAGTCACAATTCAAACAATGATAAAACTTCAAATGGCCCTAACTTCTATACGGTACGTCCTACACCTATCAAAGTTTGCAACATACAAATGCTTGTAACTTTTTACTGGAGCGTCATAAAACCTTCAAATTTTGTAACAATAAAGTACTCGAGCCTCTTGTCAATTTAAGCCATCGCTCAAAAATCCTTGAGTCCCAAATCAAACACTGATAAAACTTCAAATGGCCCTAACTTCTATACGGTACGTCCTACACCTATCTAAGTTTGCAACATACAAATGCTTGTAACTTTTTACTGGAGCGTCATAAAACCTTGAAATTTTGTAACAATAAAGTACTCGAGCCTCTTGTCAATTTAAGCTATCGCTCAAAGCTATGCTACACTTGAGGCCCAAATCAAACACTGATAAAACTTCAAATGGCCCTAACTTCTATACGGTACGTCCTACACCTATCAAAGTTTGCAACATACAAATGCGTGTAACTTTTTACTGGAGCGTCATAAGACCTTGAAATTTTGTAACAATAAAGTACTCGAGCCTCTTGTCAATTTAAGCTATCGCTCAAAGCTTTGCTACCCTTGAGTCCCAAATCAAACAATGAGAAAACTTCAAATGGCCCTAACTTCTATACGGTACGTCCTACACCTATCAAAGTTTGCAACATACAAATGCGTGTAACTTTTTACTGGAGCGTCATAAAACCTTGAAATTTTGTAACAATAAAGTACTCGAGCCTCTTGTCAATTTAAGCCATCGCTCAAAAATCCTTGAGTCCCAAATCAAACACTGATAAAACTTCAAATGGCCCTAACTTCTGTACGGTACGTCCTACACCTATCTAAGTTTGCAACATACAAATGCTTTTAACTTTTTACTGGAGCGTCATAAGACCTTGAAATTTTATAACAATAAAGTACTCGAGCCTCTTGTCAATTTAAGATATCGCTCAAAGCTATGCTACCCTTGAGTCCCAAATCAAACACTGATAAAACTTCAAATGGCCCTAACTTCTATACGGTACGTCCTACACCTATCAAAGTTTGCAACATACAAATTCTTGTAACTTTTTACTGGAGCGTCATAAAACCTTGAAATTTTGTAACAATAAAGTACTCGAGCCTCTTGTCAATTTAAGCTATCGCTCAAAGCTATGCTACCCTTGAGTCCCAAATGAAACACTGAGAAAACTTCAAATGGCCCTAACTTCTATACGGTACGTCCTACACCTATCAAAGTTTGCAACATACAAATGCGTGTAACTTTTTACTGGAGCGTCATAAGACCTTGAAATTTTGTAACAATAATGTACTCGAGCCTCTTGTCAATTTAAACTATCGCTCAAAGCTTTGCTACCCTTGAGTCACAATTCAAACAATGATAAAACTTCAAATTGCCCTAACTTCTATACGGTACGTCCTACACCTATCAATGTTTGCAACATACAAATGCTTGTAACTTTTTACTGGAGCGTCATAAAACCTTCAAATTTTGTAACAATAAAGTACTCGAGCCTCTTGTCAATTTAAGCCATCGCTCAAAAATCCTTGAGTCCCAAATCAAACACTGAGAAAACTTCAAATGGCCCTAACTTCTATACGGTACGTCCTACACCCATCAAAGTTTGCAACATACAAATGCTTGTAACTTTTTACTGGAGCGTCATAAGACCTTGAAATTTTGTAACAATAAAGTACTCGAGCCTCTTGTCAATTTAAGCTATCGCTCAAAGCTATGCTACCCTTGAGTCCAAAATGAAACACTGAGAAAACCTCAAATGGCCCTAACTTCTATACGGTACGCCCTACACCTATCAAAGTTTGCAACATACAAATGTTTGTAACTTTTTACTGGAGCGTCATAAAACCTTGAAATTTTGTAACAATAAAGTACTCGAGCCTCTTGTCAATTTAAGCTATCGCTCAATGCTATGGTACCCTTGAGTCCCAAAACAAACACCGATAAAACTTCAAATGGCCCTAACTTTTATACGGTACGTCCTACACCTCTCAAATTTTGCAAAATACAAATACTTGTAACTTTTTACAGGAGCGTCATTAAACCTTGAAATTTTGTAACAATAAAGTACTCGAGCCTCTTGTCAATTTAAGCTATCGCTCAAAGCTATGCTACCCTTGAGTCCCAAATCAATTAATGATAAAACTTCAAATGGCCCTAACTTCTATGCGGTACGTCCTACACCTATCAAAGTTTGCAACATACAAATGCTTGTAACTTTTTACTGGAGCGTCATAAGACCTTGAAATTTTGTAACATTAAAGTACTGGAGCCTCTTGTCAATTTAAGCTATCGCTCAAAGCTATGCTACCTTTGAGTCCCAAATCAAACACTGATAAACCTTCAAATGGCCCTAACTTCTATATGGTACGTTCTACACCTTTCAAAGTTTGCAACTTACAAATGCTTGTAACTTTTTACTGGAGCGTCATAAAACCTTGAAATTTTGTAACAATAAAGTACTCGAGCCTCTTGTCAATTTAAGCCATCGCTCAAAAATCCTTGAGTCCCAAATCAAACACTGATAAAACTTCAAATGGCCCTAACTTCTGTACGGTACGTCCTACACCTATCTAAGTTTGCAACATACAAATGCTTTTAACTTTTTACTGGAGCGTCATAAGACCTTGAAATTTTGTAACAATAAAGTACTCGAGCCTCTTGTCAATTTAAGATATCGCTCAAAGCTATGCTACCCTTGAGTCCCAAATCAAACACTGATAAAACTTCAGATGGCCCTAACTTCTATACGGTACGTCCTACACCTATCAAAGTTTGCAACATACAAATGCTTGTAACTTTTTACTGGAGCGTCATAAAACCTTGAAATTTTGTAACAATAAAGTACTCGAGCCTCTTGTCAATTTAAGCTATCGCTCAAAGCTATGCTACCCTTGAGTCCCAAATGAAACACTGAGAAAACTTCAAATGGCCCTAACTTCTATACGGTACGTCCTACATCTATCAAAGTTTGCAACATACAAATGCGTGTAGCTTTTTACTGGAGCGTCATAAGACCTTGAAATTTTGTAACAATAAAGTTCTCGAGCCTCTTGTCAATTTAAGCTATCGCTCAAAGCTTTGCTACCCTTGAGTCACAATTCAAACAATGATAAAACTTCAAATGGCCCTAACTTCTATACGGTACGTCCTACACCTATCAAAGTTTGCAACATACAAATGCTTGTAACTTTTTACTGGAGCGTCATAAAACCTTCAAATTTTGTAACAATAAAGTACTCGAGCCTCTTGTCAATTTAAGCCATCGCTCAAAAATCCTTGAGTCCCAAATCAAACACTGATAAAACTTCAAATGGCCCTAACTTCTATACGGTACGTCCTACACCTATCTAAGTTTGCAACATACAAATGCTTGTAACTTTTTACTGGAGCGTCATAAAACCTTGAAATTTTGTAACAATAAAGTACTCGAGCCTCTTGTCAATTTAAGCTATCGCTCAAAGCTATGCTACACTTGAGGCCCAAATCAAACACTGATAAAACTTCAAATGGCCCTAACTTCTATACGGTACGTCCTACACCTATCAAAGTTTGCAACATACAAATGCGTGTAACTTTTTACTGGAGCGTCATAAGACCTTGAAATTTTGTAACAATAAAGTACTCGAGCCTCTTGTCAATTTAAGCTATCGCTCAAAGCTTTGCTACCCTTGAGTCCCAAATCAAACAATGATAAAACTTCAAATGGCCCTAACTTCTATACGGTACGTCCTACACCTATCAAAGTTTGCAACATACAAATGCTTGTAACTTTTTACTGGAGCGTCATAAAACCTTCAAATTTTGTAACAATAAAGTACTCGAGCCTCTTGTCAATTTAAGCCATCGCTCAAAAATCCTTGAGTCCCAAATCAAACACTGATAAAACTTCAAATGGCCCTAACTTCTGTACGGTACGTCCTACACCTATCTAAGTTTGCAACATACAAATGCTTTTAACTTTTTACTGGAGCGTCATAAGACCTTGAAATTTTGTAACAATAAAGTACTCGAGCCTCTTGTCAATTTAAGATATCGCTCAAAGCTATGCTACCCTTGAGTCCCAAATCAAACACTGATAAAACTTCAAATGGCCCTAACTTCTATACGGTACGTCCTACACCTATCAAAGTTTGCAACATACAAATGCTTGTAACTTTTTACTGGAGCGTCATAAAACCTTGAAATTTTGTAACAATAAAGTACTCGAGCCTCTTGTCAATTTAAGCTATCGCTCAAAGCTATGCTACCCTTGAGTCCCAAATGAAACACTGAGAAAACTTCAAATGGCCCTAACTTCTATACGGTACGTCCTACACCTATCAAAGTTTGCAACATACAAATGCGTGTAACTTTTTACTGGAGCGTCATAAGACCTTGAAATTTTGTAACAATAAAGTACTCGAGCCTCTTGTCAATTTAAGCTATCGCTCAAAGCTTTGCTACCCTTGAGTCACAATTCAAACAATGATAAAACTTCAAATGGCCCTAACTTCTATACGGTACGCCCTACACCTATCAAAGTTTGCAACATACAAATGCTTGTAACTTTTTACTGGAGCGTCATAAAACCTTCAAATTTTGTAACAATAAAGTACTCGAGCCTCTTGTCAATTTAAGCCATCGCTCAAAAATCCTTGAGTCCCAAATCAAACACTGATAAAACTTCAAATGGCCCTAACTTCTATACGGTACGTCCTACACCTATCTAAGTTTGCAACATACAAATGCTTGTAACTTTTTACTGGAGCGTCATAAAACCTTGAAATTATGTAACAATAAAGTACTCGAGCCTCTTGTCAATTTAAGCTATCGCTCAAAGCTATGCTACACTTGAGGCCCAAATCAAACACTGATAAAACTTCAAATGGCCCTAACTTCTATACGGTACGCCTAACACCTATCAAAGTTTGCAACATACAAATGCTTGTAACTTTTTACTGAAGCGTCATAAAACCTTGAAATTTTGTAACAATAAAGTACTCGAACCTCTTGTCAATTTAAGCCATCGCTCAAAGATATGCTAACCTTGAATCCCAAATCAAACACTGATAAAACTTCAAATGGCCCTAACTTCTATACGGTACGTCCTACACCCATCAAAGTTTGCAACATACAAATGCTTGTAACTTTTTACTGGAGCGTCATAAGACCTTGAAATTTTGTAACAATAAAGTACTCGAGCCTCTTGTCAATTTAAGCTATCGCTCAAAGCTATGCTACCCTTGAGTCCCAAATGAAACACTGAGAAAACCTCAAATGGCCCTAACTTCTATACGGTACGCCCTACACCTATCAAAGTTTGCAACATACAAATGTTTGTAACTTTTTACTGGAGCGTCATAAAACCTTGAAATTTTGTAACAATAAAGTACTCGAGCCTCTTGTCAATTTAAGCTATCGCTCAATGCTATGGTACCCTTGAGTCCCAAAACAAACACCGATAAAACTTCAAATGGCCCTAACTTTTATACGGTACGTCCTACACCTCTCAAATTTTGCAAAATACAAATGCTTGTAACTTTTTACAGGAGCGTCATTAAACCTTGAAATTTTGTAACAATAAAGTACTCGAGCCTCTTGTCAATTTAAGCTATCGCTCAAAGCTATGCTACCCTTGAGTCCCAAATCAAACAATGATAAAACTTCAAATGGCCCTAACTTCTATGCGGTACGTCCTACACCTATCAAAGTTTGCAACATACAAATGCTTGTAACTTTTTACTGGAGCGTCATAAGACCTTGAAATTTTGTAACATTAAAGTACTGGAGCCTCTTGTCAATTTAAGCTATCGCTCAAAGCTATGCTACCTTTGAGTCCCAAATCAAACACTGATAAACCTTCAAATGGCCCTAACTTCTATATGGTACGTTCTACACCTTTCAAAGTTTGCAACTTACAAATGCTTGTAACTTTTTACTGGAGCGTCATAAAACCTTGAAATTTTGTAACAATAAAGTACTCGAGCCTCTTGTCAATTTAAGCTATCGCTCAAAGCTATGCTACCCTTGACTCCCAAATCAAACACTGAGAAAACTTCAAATGGCCCTAACTTCTATACGGCTAAAAGCGTCATAAGACCTTGAAATTTTGTAACAATAAAGTACTCGAGCCTCTTGTCAATTTAAGCCATCGCTCAAAGCTTTGCTACCCTTGAGTCCCAAATCAAACACTGATAAAACTTCAAATGGCCCTAACTTTTATACGGTACGTCCTACACCTATCAAAGTTTGCAACATACAAATGCTTGTAACTTTTTACTGGAGCGTCATAAGTCCTTGAAATTTTGTAACAATAAAGTGCTCGAGCCTCTTGTCAATTTAAGCCATCGCTCAAAAATATGCTACCCTTGAGTCCCAAATCAAACACTGATAAAACTTCAAATGGCCCTAACTTCTATACGGTACGTCCTACACCTATCAAAGTTTGCAACATACAAATGCTTGTAACTTTTTACTGGAGCGTCATAAAACCTTGAAATTTTGTAACAATAAAGTACTCGAGCCTCTTGTCAATTTAAGCCATCGCTCAAAGCTTTGCTACCCTTGAGTCCCAAATGAAACACTGAGAAAACTTCAAATGGCCCTAACTTCTATACGGTACGTCCTACACCTATCACAGTTTGCAACATACAAATGCGTGTAACTTTTTACTGGAGCGTCATAAGACCTTGAAATTTTGTAACAATAAAGTACTCGAGCCTCTTGTCAATTTAAGCTATCGCTCAAAGCTTACCTACCCTTGAGTCCCAAATCAAACAATGATAAAACTTCAAATGGCCCTAACTTCTATACGGTACGTCCTACACCTATCAAAGTTTGCAACATACAAATGCTTGTAACTTTTTACTGGAGCGTCATAAAACCTTCAAATTTTGTAACAATAAAGTACTCGAGCCTCTTGTCAATTTAAGCCATCGCTCAAAAATATGCTACCCTTGAGTCCCAAATCAAACACTGATAAAACTTCAAATGGCCCTAACTTCTATACGGTACGTCCTACACCTATCAAAGTTTGCAACATACAAATGCTTTTAACTTTTTACTGGAGCGTCATAAGGCCTTGAAATTTTGTAACAATAAAGTACTCGAGCCTCTTGTCAATTTAAGCCATCGCTCAAAAATATGCTACCCTTGAGTCCCAAATCAAACACTGATAAAACTTCAAATGGCCCTAACTCCTATACGGTACGTCCTACACCTATCAAAGTTTGCAACATACAAATGCTTTTAACTTTTTACTGGACCGTCATAAGACCTTGAAATTTTGTAACAATAAAGTACTCGAGCCTCTTGTCAATTTAAGATATCGCTCAAAGCTATGCTACCCTTGAGTCCCAAATCAAACACTGATAAAACTTCAAATGGCCCTAACTTCTATACGGTACGTCCTACACCTATCAAAGTTTGCAACATACAAATGCTTGTAACTTTTTACTGGAGCGTCATAAAACCTTGAAATTTTGTAACAATAAAGTACTCGAGCCTCTTGTCAATTTAAGACATCGCTCAAAGCTTTGCTACCCTTGAGTCCCAAATGAAACACTGAGAAAACTTCAAATGGCCCTAACTTCTATACGGTACGTCCTACACCTATCAAAGTTTGCAACATACAAATGCGTGTAACTTTTTACTGGAGCGTCATAAGACCTTGAAATTTTGTAACAATAAAGTACTCGAGCCTCTTGTCAATTTAAGCTAGCGCTCAAAGCTTTGCTACCCTTGAGTCCCAAATCAAACAATGATAAAACTTCAAATGGCCCTAACTTCTATACGGTACGTCCTACACCTATCAAAGTTTGCAACATACAAATGCTTGTAACTTTTTACTGGAGCGTCATAAAACCTTCAAATTTTGTAACAATAAAGTACTCGAGCCTCTTGTCAATTTAAGCCATCGCTTTAAAATCCTTGAGTCCCAAATCAAACACTGATAAAACTTCAAATGGCCCTAACTTCTATACGGTACGTCGTACACCTATCTAAGTTTGCAACATACAAATGCTTTTAACTTTTTACTGGAGCGTCATAAGACCTTGAAATTTTGTAACAATAAAGTACTCGAGCCTCTTGTCAATTTAAGATATCGCTCAAAGCTATGCTACCCTTGAGTCCCAAATCAAACACTGATAAAACTTCAAATGGCCCTAACTTCTATACGGTACGTCCTACACCTATCAAAGTTTGCAACATACAAATGCTTGTAACTTTTTACTGGAGCGTCATAAAACCTTGAAATTTTGTAACAATAAAGTACTCGAGCCTCTTGTCAATTTAAGCTATCGCTCAAAGCTATGCTACCCTTGAGTCCCAAATGAAACACTGAGAAAACTTCAAATGGCCCTAACTTCTATACGGTACGCCCTACACCTATCAAAGTTTGCAACACACAAATGCTTGTAACTTTTTACTGGAGCGTCATAAAACCTTGAAATTTTGTAACAATAAAGTACTCGAGCCTCTAGTCAATTTAAGCTATCGCTGAAAGCTATGCTACCCTTGAGTCCCAAATCAAACACTGATAAAACTTCAAATGACCCTAACTTCTATACGGTACGTCCTACACCTATCAAAATTTGCAACATACAAATGCTTGTAACTTTTTACTGGAGCGTCATAAAACCTTCAAATTTTGTAACAATAAAGTACTCCAGCCTCTTGTCAATTTAAGTTATCGCTCAAAGCTATGCTACCCTTGAGTCCCAAATCAAACACGGATAAAACTTCAAATTGCCCTTACTTCTATATGGTACGTCCTACACCTGTCAAAGTTTGCAACATACAAATGCTGGTAACTTTTTACTGGATCGTCATAAAACCTTGAAATTTTGTAACAATAAAGTACTCGAGCCTCTTGTCAATTTAAGCCATCGCTCAAAGCTATGCTACCCTAGAGTCCCAAATCGAACACTTATAAAACTTCAAATGGCCCTAACTTCTATACGGTACGTCCTACACCTATCAAAGTTTGCAGCATACAAATGCTTGTAACTTTTTACTTTCAGGTCATAAAATCTTGAAATTTTGTAATAATAAAGTACTTGATACTCTTGTCAATTTAAACTATCGCTCAAAGCTATGCTACCCTTGAGTCCCAAATCAAACACTTATAAAACTTCAAATGGCCCTAACTTCTATACGGTACGTCCTACACCTATCAAAGTTTGCAGCATACAAATGCTTGTAACTTTTTACTGGAGCGTCATAAAACCTTCAAATTTTGTAACAATAAAGTACTCGAGCCTCTTGTCAATTTAAGTTATCGCTCAAAGCTATGTTACCCTTGAGTCCCAAATCAAACACTGATGAAACTTCAAATGGCCCTTACTTCTATATGGTACGTCCTACACCTATCAAAGTTTCCAAAATACAAATGCTTGTAACTTTTTACTGGAGCGTCATAAAACCTTGAAGTTTTGTAACAATAAAGTACTCGAGCCTCTTGTCGATTTAAGCCATCGGTCAAAGCTTTGCTACCCTTGAGTCCCAAATCAAACACTGATAAAACTTCATATGGCCCTAACTTTTATACGGTACGTCCTACACCTATCAAAGTTTGCAACATACAAATGCTTGTAACTTTTTCCTGGAGCGTCATAAGTCCTTGAAATTTTGTAACAATAAAGTACTCGAGCCTCTTGTCAATTTAAGCTATCGCTCAAAGCTATGCTACCCTTGAGTCCCAAATCAAACACTGATAAAACTTCAAATGGCCCTAACTTCTATACGGTACGTCCTACACCTATCAAAGTTTGCAACATACAAATGCTTGTAACTTTTTACTGGAGCGTCAAAAAACCTTGAAATTTTGTAACAATAAAGTACTCGAGCCTCTTGTCAATTTAAGCTGTCGCTCAAAGTAATGCTACCCTTGAGTCCCAAATGAATCACTGAGAAAACTTCAAATGGCCCTAACTTCTATACGGTACGCCCTACAAATATCAAAGTTTGCAACATACAAATGCTTGTAGTTTTTTACTGGAGCGTCATAAAACCTTGAAATTTTGTAACAATAAAGTACTCGAGCCCCTTGTCAATTTAAGCTATCGCTCAAAGCTATGCTACCCTTGAGTCCCAAATGAAACACTAAGAAAACTTCAAATGGCCCTAACTTCTATACGGTACGTCCTACACCTATCAAAGTTTGCAACATACAAATGCGTGTAACTTTTTACTGGAGCGTCATAAGACCTTGAAATTTTGTAACAATAAAGTACTCGAGCCTCTTGTCAATTTAAGCTATCGCTCAAAGTTATCGCTCAAAGCTATGCTACCCTTGAGTCCCAAATCAAACAATGATAAAACTTCAAATGGCCCTAACTTCTATACGGTACGTCCTACACCTATCAAAGTTTGCAACATACAAATGCTTGTAACTTTTTACTGGAGCGTCATAAAACCTTCAAATTTTGTAACAATAAAATACTCGAGCCTCTTGTCAATTTAAGCCATCGCTCAAAAATATGCTACCCTTGAGGCCCAAATCAAACACTGATAAAACTTCAATGGCCCTAACTTCTATACGGTACGTCCTACACCTATCAAAGTTTGCAACATACAAATGCTTTTAACTTTTTACTGGAGCGTCATAAGACCTTGAAATTTTGTAACAATAAAGTACTCGAGCCTCTTGTCAATTTAAGCTATCGCTCAAAGCTATGCTACCCTTGAGTCCCAAATGAAACACTGAGAAAACTTCAAATGGCCCTAACTCCTATACGGTACGTCCCACACCTATCAAAGTTTGCAACATACAAATGCTTGTAACTTTTTACTGGAGCGTCATAAAACCTTGAAATTTTGTAACAATAAAGTACTCGAGCCTCTTGTCAATTTAAGCTATCGCTCAAAGTTATGCTACCCTTGAGTCCCAAATCAAACACTGATAAAACTTCAAATGACCCTAACTTCTATACGGTACGTCTTATACCTATCAAAGTTTGCAACATACAAATGCTTGTAACTTTTTACTGGAGCGTCATAAAACCTTGAACTTTTGTAACAATAAAGTAGTCGAGCCTCTTGTCAATTTAAGCCATCGCTCAAAGATACGCTACCCTTGCTTCCCAAATCAAACACTGATAAAACTTCAAATGGCCCTAACTTCTATACGGTACGCCCTACACCTATCAAAGTTTGCAAAATACAAAAGCTTGTAACTTTTTACAGGAGCGTCATTAAACCTTGAAATTTTGTAACAATAAAGTACTCGAGCCTCTTGTCAATTTAAGCTATCGCTCAAAGCTATGCTACCCTTGAGTCCCAAATCAAACACTGATAAAACTTCAAATGACCCTAACTTCTATACGGTACGTCCTACACCTATCAACATTTGCAACATACAAATGCTTGTAACTTTTTACTGGAGCGTCATAAAACCTTCAAATTTTGAAACAATAAAGTACTCAAGCCTCTTGTCAATTTAAGTTATCGCTCAAAGCTATGCTACCCTTGAGTCCCAAATCAAACACGGATAAAACTTCAAATGGCCCTTACTTCTATATGGTACGTCCTACACCTGTCAAAGTTTGCAACATACAAATGCTTGTAACTTTTTACTGGATCGTCATAAAACCTTGAAATTTTGTAACAATAAAGTACTCGAGCCTCTTGTCAATTTAAGCCATCGCTCAAAGCTATGCTACCCTAGAGTCCCAAATCGAACACTTATAAAACTTCAAATGGCCCTAACTTCTATACGGTACGTCCTACACCTATCAAAGTTTGCAGCATACAAATGCTTGTAACTTTTTACTTTCAGGTCATAAAATCTTGAAATTTTGTAATAATAAAGTACCTGAGCCTCTTGTCAATTTAAACTATCGCTCAAAGCTATGCTACCCTTGAGTCCCAAATCAAACACTTATAAAACTTCAAATGGCCCTAACGTCTATACGGTACGTCCTACACCTATCAAAGTTTGCAGCATACAAATGCTTGTAACTTTTTACTGGAGCGTCATAAAACCTTCAAATTTTGTAACAATAAAGTACTCGAGCCTCTTGTAAATTTAAGTTATCGGTCAAAGCTATGTTACCCTTGAGTCCCTAATCAAACACTGATGAAACTTCAAATGGCCCTTACTTCTATACGGTACGTCCTACACCTATCAAAGTTTCCAACATACAAATGCTTGTAACTTTTTACTGGAGCGTCACAAAACCTTGAAATTTTGTAACAATAAAGTACTCGAGCCTCTTGTCAATTTAAGCCATCGCTCAAATCTTTGCTACCCTTGAGTCCCAAATCAAACACTGATACAACTTCAAATGGCCCTAACTTTTATACGGTACGTCCTACAAATATCAAAGTTTGCAACATACAAATGCTTGTAACTTTTTACTGGAGCGTCATAAGTCCTTGAAATTTTGTAACAATAAAGTACTCGAGCCTCTTGTCAATTTAAGCTATCGCTCAAAGATATGCTACCCTTGATTCCCAAATCAAACACGGATAAAACTTCAAATGGCCCTTACTTCTATATGGTACGTCCTACACCTGTCAAAGTTTGCAAAATACAAAAGCTTGTAACTTTTTACAGGAGCGTCATTAAACCTTGAAATTTTGTAATAATAAAGTACTTGATACTCTTGTCAATTTAAACTATCGCTCAAAGCTATGCTACCCTTGAGTCCCAAATCAAACACTTATAAAACTTCAAATGGCCCTAACTTCTATACGGTACGTCCTACACCTATCAAAGTTTGCAGCATACAAATGCTTGTAACTTTTTACTGGAGCGTCATAAAACCTTCAAATTGTGTAACAATAAAGTACTCGAGCCTCTTGTCAATTTAAGTTATCGCTCAAAGCTATGTTACCCTTGAATCCCAAATCAAACACTGATGAAACTTCAAATGGCCCTTACTTCTATACGGTACGTCCTACACCTATCAAAGTTTCCAAAATACAAATGATTGTAACTTTTTACTGGAGCGTCATAAAACCTTGAAATTTTGTAACAATAAAGTACTCGAGCCTCTTGTCAATTTAAGCCATCGATCAAAGCTTTGCTACCCTTGAGTCCCAAATCAAACACTGATAAAACTTCAAATGGCCCTAACTTTTATACGGTACGTCCTACACCTATCAAAGTTTGCAACATACAAATGCTTGTAACTTTTTACTGGAGCGTCATAAGTCCTTGAAATTTTGTAACAATAAAGTACTCGAGCCTCTTGTCAATTTAAGCTATCGCTCAAAGCTATGCTACCCTTGAGTCCCAAATCAAACACTGAAAAAACTTCAAATGGCCCTAACTTCTATACGGTACGTCCTACACCTATCAAAGTTTGCAACATACAAATGCTTGTAACTTTTTACTGGATCGTCATAAAACCTTGAAATTTTGTAACAATAAAGTACTCGAGCCTCTTGTCAATTTAAGCCATCGCTCAAAGCTATGCTACCCTAGAGTCCCAAATCGAACACTTATAAAACTTCAAATGGCCCTAACTTCTATACGGTACGTCCTACACCTATCAAAGTTTGCAGCATACAAATGCTTGTAACTTTTTACTGGAGCGTCATAAAACCTTCAAATTGTGTAGCAATAAGGTACTCGAGCCTCTTGTCAATTTAAGTTATCGCTCAAAGCTATGTTACCCTTGAGTCCCAAAACAAACACTGATGAAACTTCAAATGACCCTTACTTCTATACGGTACGTCCTACACCTATCAAAGTTTCCAACATACAAATGCTTGTAACTTTTTACTGGAGCGTCACAAAACCTTGAAATTTTGTAACAATAAAGTACTCGAGCCTCTTGTCAATTTAAGCCATCGCTCAAATCTTTGCTACCCTTGAGTCCCAAATCAAACACTGATACAACTTCAAATGGCCCTAACTTTTATACGGTACGTCCTACAAATATCAAAGTTTGCAACATACAAATGCTTGTAACTTTTTACTGGAGCGTCATAAGTCCTTGAAATTTTGTAACAATAAAGTACTCGAGCCTCTTGTCAATTTAAGCTATCGCTCAAAGATATGCTACCCTTGATTCCCAAATCAAACACGGATAAAACTTCAAATGGCCCTTACTTCTATATGGTACGTCCTGCACCTGTCAAAGTTTGCAAAATACAAAAGCTTGTAACTTTTTACAGGAGCGTCATTAAACCTTGAAATTTTGTAATAATAAAGTACTTGATACTCTTGTCAATTTAAACTATCGCTCAAAGCTATGCTACCCTTGAGTCCCAAATCAAACACTTATAAAACTTCAAATGGCCCTAACTTCTATACGGTACGTCCTACACCTATCAAAGTTTGCAGCATACAAATGCTTGTAACTTTTTACTGGAGCGTCATAAAACCTTCAAATTGTGTAACAATAAAGTACTCTAGCCTCTTGTCAATTTAAGTTATCGCTCAAAGCTATGTTACCCTTGAGTCCCAAATCAAACACTGATGAAACTTCAAATGGCCCTTACTTCTATACGGTACGTCCTACACCTATCAAAGTTCCCAAAATACAAATGATTGTAACTTTTTACTGGAGCGTCATAAAACCTTGAAATTTTGTAACAATAAAGTACTCGAGCCTCTTGTCAATTTAAGCCATCGATCAAAGCTTTGCTACCCTTGAGTCCCAAATCAAACACTGATAAAACTTCAAATGGCCCTAACTTTTATACGGTACGTCCTACACCTATCAAAGTTTGCAACTTACAAATGCTTGTAACTTTTTACTGGAGCGTCATAAGTCCTTGAAATTTTGTAACAATAAAGTACTCGAGCCTCTTGTCAATTTAAGCTATCGCTCAAAGCTATGCTACCCTTGAGTCCCAAATCAAACACTGATAAAACTTCAAATGGCCCTAACTTCTATACGGTACGTCCTACACCTATCAAAGTTTGCAACATACAAATGCTTGTAACTTTTTACTGGATCGTCATAAAACCTTGAAATTTTGTAACAATAAAGTACTCGAGCCTCTTGTCAATTTAAGCCATTGCTCAAAGCTATGCTACCCTAGAGTCCCAAATCGAACACTTATAAAACTTCAAATGGCCCTAACTTCTATACGGTACGTCCTACACCTATCAAAGTTTGCAGCATACAAATGCTTGTAACTTTTTACTGGAGCGTCATAAAACCTTCAAATTGTGTAGCAATAAAGTACTCGAGCCTCTTGTCAATTTAAGTTATCGCTCAAAGCTATGTTACCCTTGAGTCCCAAATCAAACACTGATGAAACTTCAAATGGCCCTAACTTCTATACGGTACGTCCTACACCTATCAAAGTTTGCAGCATACAAATGCTTGTAACTTTTTACTGGAGCGTCATAAAACCTTCAAATTGTGTAACAATAAAGTACTCGAGCCTCTTGTCAATTTAAGTTATCGCTCAAAGCTATGTTACCCTTGAGTCCCAAATCAAACACTGATGAAACTTCAAATGGCCCTTACTTCTATACGGTACGTCCTACACCTATCAAAGTTTCCAAAATACAAATGCTTGTAACTTTTTACTGGAGCGTCATAAAACCTTGAAATTATGTAACAATAAAGTACTCGAGCCTCTTGTCAATTTAAGCCATCGGTCAAAGCTTTGCTACCCTTGAGTCCCAAATCAAACACTGATAAAACTACAAATGGCCCTAACTTTTATACGGTACGTCCTACACCTATCAAAGTTTGCAACATACAAATGCTTGTAACTTTTTACTGGAGCGTCATAAGTCCTTGAAATTTTGTAACAATAAAGTACTCGAGCCTCTTGTCAATTTAAGCTATCGCTCAAAGCTATGCTACCCTTGAGTCCCAAATCAAACACTGATAAAACTTCAAATGGCCCTAACTTCTATACGGTACGTCCTACACCTATCAAAGTTTGCAACATACAAATGCTTGTAACTTTTTACTGGAGCGTCATAAAACCTTGAAATTTTGTAGCAATAAAGTACTCGAGCCTCTTGTCAATTTAAGCTATCGCTCAAAGCAATGCTACCCTTGAGTCCCAAATGAATCACTGAGAAAACTTCAAATGGCCCTAACTTCTATACGGTACGCCCTACACCTATCAAAGTTTGCAACATACAAATGCTTGTAGTTTTTTACTGGAGCGTCATAAAACCTTGAAATTTTGTAACAATAAAGTACTCGAGCCCCTTGTCAATTTAAGCTATCGCTCAAATCTATGCTACCCTTGAGTCCCAAATGAAACACTGAGAAAACTTCAAATGGCCCTAACTTCTATACGGTACGTCCTACACCTATCAAAGTTTGCAACATACAAATGCGTGTAACTTTTTACTGGAGCGTCATAAGACCTTGAAATTTTGTAACAATAAAGTACTCGAGCCTCTTGTCAATTTAAGCTATCGCTCAAAGCTATCGCTCAAAGCTATGCTACCCTTGAGTCCCAAATCAAACAATGATAAAACTTCAAATGGCCCTAACTTCTATACGGTACGTCCTACACCTATCAAAGTTTGCAACATACAAATGCTTGTAACTTTTTACTGGAGCGTCATAAAACCTTGAAATTTTGTAACAATAAAATACTCGAGCCTCTTGTCAATTTAAGCTATCGCTCAAAGCTATGCTACCCTTGAGTCCCAAATCAAACACTGATAAAACTTCAAATGGCCCTTACTTCTATATGGTACGTCCTACACCTGTCAAAGTTTGCAAAATACAAAAGCTTGTAACTTTTTACAGGAGCGTCATTAAACCTTGAAATTTTGTAATAATAAAGTACTTGATACTCTTGTCAATTTAAACTATCGCTCAAAGCTATGCTACCCTTGAGTCCCAAATCAAACACTTATAAAACTTCAAATGGCCCTAACTTCTATACGGTACGTCCTACACCTATCAAAGTTTGCAGCATACAAATGCTTGTAACTTTTTACTGGAGCGTCATAAGTCCTTGAAATTTTGTAACAATAAAGTACTCGAGCCTCTTGTCAATTTAAGCTATCGCTCAAAGCTATGCTACCCTTGAGTCCCAAATCAAACACTGATAAAACTTCAAATGGCCCTTACTTCTATACGGTACGCCCTACACCTATCAAAGTTTGCAGCATACAAATGCTTGTAACTTTTTACTGGAGTGTCATAAAACCTTCAAATTTTGTAACAATAAAGTACTCGAGCCTCTTGTAAATTTAAGTTATCGGTCAAAGCTATGTTACCCTTGAGTCCCTAATCAAACACTGATGAAACTTCAAATGGCCCTTACTTCTATACGGTACGTCCTACACCTATCAAAGTTTCCAACATACAAATGCTTGTAACTTTTTACTGGAGCGTCACAAAACCTTGAAATTTTGTAACAATAAAGTACTCGAGCCTCTTGTCAATTTAAGCCATCGCTCAAATCTTTGCTACCCTTGAGTCCCAAATCAAACACTGATACAACTTCAAATGGCCCTAACTTTTATACGGTACGTCCTACAAATATCAAAGTTTGCAACATACGAATGCTTGTAACTTTTTACTGGAGCGTCATAAGTCCTTGAAATTTTGTAACAATAAAGTACTCGAGCCTCTTGTCAATTTAAGCTATCGCTCAAAGATATGCTACCCTTGATTCCCAAATCAAACACGGATAAAACTTCAAATGGCCCTTACTTCTATATGGTACGTCCTACACCTGTCAAAGTTTGCAAAATACAAAAGCTTGTAACTTTTTACAGGAGCATCATTAAACCTTGAAATTTTGTAATAATAAAGTACTTGATACTCTTGTCAATTTAAACTATCGCTCAAAGCTATGCTACCCTTGAGTCCCAAATCAAACACTTATAAAACTTCAAATGGCCCTAACTTCTATACGGTACGTCCTACACCTATCAAAGTTTGCAGCATACAAATGCTTGTAACTTTTTACTGGAGCGTCATAAAACCTTCAAATTGTGTAACAATAAAGTACTCGAGCCTCTTGTCAATTTAAGTTATCGCTCAAAGCTATGTTACCCTTGAATCCCAAATCAAACACTGATGAAACTTCAAATGGCCCTTACTTCTATACGGTACGTCCTACACCTATCAAAGTTTCCAAAATACAAATGATTGTAACTTTTTACTGGAGCGTCATAAAACCTTGAAATTTTGTAACAATAAAGTACTCGAGCCTCTTGTCAATTTAAGCCATCGATCAAAGCTTTGCTACCCTTGAGTCCCAAATCAAACACTGATAAAACTTCAAATGGCCCTAACTTTTATACGGTACGTCCTACACCTATCAAAGTTTGCAACATACAAATGCTTGTAACTTTTTACTGGAGCGTCATAAGTCCTTGAAATTTTGTAACAATAAAGTACTCGAGCCTCTTGTCAATTTAAGCTATCGCTCAAAGCTATGCTACCCTTGAGTCCCAAATCAAACACTGAAAAAACTTCAAATGGCCCTAACTTCTATACGGTACGTCCTACACCTATCAAAGTTTGCAACATACAAATGCTTGTAACTTTTTACTGGATCGTCATAAAACCTTGAAATTTTGTAACAATAAAGTACTCGAGCCTCTTGTCAATTTAAGCCATCGCTCAAAGCTATGCTACCCTAGAGTCCCAAATCGAACACTTATAAAACTTCAAATGGCCCTAACTTCTATACGGTACGTCCTACACCTATCAAAGTTTGCAGCATACAAATGCTTGTAACTTTTTACTGGAGCGTCATAAAACCTTCAAATTGTGTAGCAATAAAGTACTCGAGCCTCTTGTCAATTTAAGTTATCGCTCAAAGCTATGTTACCCTTGAGTCCCAAAACAAACACTGATGAAACTTCAAATGACCCTTACTTCTATACGGTACGTCCTACACCTATCAAAGTTTCCAACATACAAATGCTTGTAACTTTTTACTGGAGCGTCACAAAACCTTGAAATTTTGTAACAATAAAGTACTCGAGCCTCTTGTCAATTTAAGCCATCGCTCAAATCTTTGCTACCCTTGAGTCCCAAATCAAACACTGATACAACTTCAAATGGCCCTAACTTTTATACGGTACGTCCTACAAATATCAAAGTTTGCAACATACAAATGCTTGTAACTTTTTACTGGACCGTCATAAGTCCTTGAAATTTTGTAACAATAAAGTACTCGAGCCTCTTGTCAATTTAAGCTATCGCTCAAAGATATGCTACCCTTGATTCCCAAATCAAACACGGATAAAACTTCAAATGGCCCTTACTTCTGTATGGTACGTCCTGCACCTGTCAAAGTTTGCAAAATACAAAAGCTTGTAACTTTTTACAGGAGCGTCATTAAACCTTGAAATTTTGTAATAATAAAGTACTTGATACTCTTGTAAATTTAAACTATCGCTAAAAGCTATGCTACCCTTGAGTCCCAAATCAAACACTTAAAAAACTTCAAATGGCCCTAACTTCTATACGGTACGTCCTACACCTATCAAAGTTTGCAGCATACAAATGCTTGTAACTTTTTACTGGAGCGTCATAAAACCTTCAAATTGTGTAACAATAAAGTACTCGAGCCTCTTGTCAATTTAAGTTATCGCTCAAAGCTATGTTACCCTTGAGTCCCAAATCAAACACTGATGAAACTTCAAATGGCCCTTACTTCTATACGGTACGTCCTACACCTATCAAAGTTCCCAAAATACAAATGATTGTAACTTTTTACTGGAGCGTCATAAAACCTTGAAATTTTGTAACAATAAAGTACTCGAGCCTCTTGTCAATTTAAGCCATCGATCAAAGCTTTGCTACCCTTGAGTCCCAAATCAAACACTGATAAAACTTCAAATGGCCCTAACTTTTATACGGTACGTCCTACACCTATCAAAGTTTGCAACTTACAAATGCTTGTAACTTTTTACTGGAGCGTCATAAGTCCTTGAAATTTTGTAACAATAAAGTACTCGAGCCTCTTGTCAATTTAAGCTATCGCTCAAAGCTATGCTACCCTTGAGTCCCAAATCAAACACTGATAAAACTTCAAATGGCCCTAACTTCTATACGGTACGTCCTACACCTATCAAAGTTTGCAACATACAAATACTTGTAACTTTTTACTGGATCGTCATAAAACCTTGAAATTTTGTAACAATAAAGTACTCGAGCCTCTTGTCAATTTAAGCCATTGCTCAAAGCTATGCTACCCTAGAGTCCCAAATCGAACACTTATAAAACTTCAAATGGCCCTAACTTCTATACGGTACGTCCTACACCTATCAAAGTTTGCAGCATACAAATGCTTGTAACTTTTTACTGGAGCGTCATAAAACCTTCAAATTGTGTAGCAATAAAGTACTCGAGCCTCTTGTCAATTTAAGTTATCGCTCAAAGCTATGTTACCCTTGAGTCCCAAATCAAACACTGATGAAACTTCAAATGGCCCTAACTTCTATACGGTACGTCCTACACCTATCAAAGTTTGCAGCATACAAATGCTTGTAACTTTTTACTGGAGCGTCATAAAACCTTCAAACTGTGTAACAATAAAGTACTCGAGCCTCTTGTCAATTTAAGTTATCGCTCAAAGCTATGTTACCCTTGAGTCCCAAATCAAACACTGATGAAACTTCAAATGGCCCTTACTTCTATACGGTACGTCCTACACCTATCAAAGTTTCCAAAATACAAATGCTTGTAACTTTTTACTGGAGCGTCATAAAACCTTGAAATTATGTAACAATAAAGTACTCGAGCCTCTTGTCAATTTAAGCCATCGGTCAAAGCTTTGCTACCCTTGAGTCCCAAAGCAAACACTGATAAAACTTCAAATGGCCCTAACTTTTATACGGTACGTCCTACACCTATCAAAGTTTGCAACATACAAATGCTTGTAACTTTTTACTGGAGCGTCATAAGTCCTTGAAATTTTGTAACAATAAAGTACTCGAGCCTCTTGTCAATTTAAGCTATCGCTCAAAGCTATGCTACCCTTGAGTCCCAAATCAAACACTGATAAAACTTCAAATGGCCCTAACTTCTATACGGTACGTCCTACACCTATCAAAGTTTGCAACATACAAATGCTTGTAACTTTTTACTGGAGCGTCATAAAACCTTGAAATTTTGTAGCAATAAAGTACTCGAGCCTCTTGTCAATTTAAGCTATCGCTCAAAGCAATGCTACCCTTGAGTCCCAAATGAATCACTGAGAAAACTTCAAATGGCCCTAACTTCTATACGGTACGCCCTACACCTATCAAAGTTTGCAACATACAAATGCTTGTAGTTTTTTACTGGAGCGTCATAAAACCTTGAAATTTTGTAACAATAAAGTACTCGAGCCCCTTGTCAATTTAAGCTATCGCTCAAATCTATGCTACCCTTGAGTCCCAAATGAAACACTGAGAAAACTTCAAATGGCCCTAACTTCTATACGGTACGTCCTACACCTATCAAAGTTTGCAACATACAAATGCGTGTAACTTTTTACTGGAGCGTCATAAGACCTTGAAATTTTGTAACAATAAAGTACTCGAGCCTCTTGTCAATTTAAGCTATCGCTCAAAGCTATCGCTCAAAGCTATGCTACCCTTGAGTCCCAAATCAAACAATGATAAAACTTCAAATGGCCCTAACTTCTATACGGTACGTCCTACACCTATCAAAGTTTGCAACATACAAATGCTTGTAACTTTTTACTGGAGCGTCATAAAACCTTGAAATTTTGTAACAATAAAATACTCGAGCCTCTTGTCAATTTAAGCTATCGCTCAAAGATATGCTACCCTTGATTCCCAAATCAAACACGGATAAAACTTCAAATGGCCCTTACTTCTATATGGTACGTCCTACACCTGTCAAAGTTTGCAAAATACAAAAGCTTGTAACTTTTTACAGGAGCGTCATTAAACCTTGAAATTTTGTAATAATAAAGTACTTGATACTCTTGTCAATTTAAACTATCGCTCAAAGCTATGCTACCCTTGAGTCCCAAATCAAACACTTATAAAACTTCAAATGGCCCTAACTTCTATACGGTACGTCCTACACCTATCAAAGTTTGCAGCATACAAATGCTTGTAACTTTTTACTGGAGCGTCATAAGTCCTTGAAATTTTGTAACAATAAAGTACTCGAGCCTCTTGTCAATTTAAGCTATCGCTCAAAGCTATGCTACCCTTGAGTCCCAAATCAAACACTGATAAAACTTCAAATGGCCCTAACTTCTATACGGTACGTCCTACACCTATCAAAGTTTGCAACATACAAATGCTTGTAACTTTTTACTGGATCGTCATAAAACCTTGAAATTTTGTAACAATAAAGTACTGGAGCCTCTTGTCAATTTAAGCCATTGCTCAAAGCTATGCTACCCTAGAGTCCCAAATCGAACACTTATAAAACTTCAAATGGCCCTAACTTCTATACGGTACGTCCTACACCTATCAAAGTTTGCAGCATACAAATGCTTGTAACTTTTTACTGGAGCGTCATAAAACCTTCAAATTGTGTAGCAATAAAGTACTCGAGCCTCTTGTCAATTTAAGTTATCGCTCAAAGCTATGTTACCCTTGAGTCCCAAATCAAACACTGATGAAACTTCAAATGGCCCTAACTTCTATACGGTACGTCCTACACCTATCAAAGTTTGCAGCATACAAATGCTTGTAACTTTTTACTGGAGCGTCATAAAACCTTCAAATTGTGTAACAATAAAGTACTCGAGCCTCTTGTCAATTTAAGTTATCGCTCAAAGCTATGTTACCCTTGAGTCCCAAATCAAACACTGATGAAACTTCAAATGGCCCTTACTTCTATACGGTACGTCCTACACCTATCAAAGTTTCCAAAATACAAATGCTTGTAACTTTTTACTGGAGCGTCATAAAACCTTGAAATTATGTAACAATAAAGTACTCGAGCCTCTTGTCAATTTAAGCCATCGGTCAAAGCTTTGCTACCCTTGAGTCCCAAATCAAACACTGATAAAATTTCAAATGGCCCTAACTTTTATACGGTACGTCCTACACCTATCAAAGTTTGCAACATACAAATGCTTGTAACTTTTTACTGGAGCGTCATAAGTCCTTGAAATTTTGTAACAATAAAGTACTCGAGCCTCTTGTCAATTTAAGCTATCGCTCAAAGCTATGCTACCCTTGAGTCCCAAATCAAACACTGATAAAACTTCAAATGGCCCTAACTTCTATACGGTACGTCCTACACCTATCAAAGTTTGCAACATACAAATGCTTGTAACTTTTTACTGGAGCGTCATAAAACCTTGAAATTTTGTAGCAATAAAGTACTCGAGCCTCTTGTCAATTTAAGCTATCGCTCAAAGCAATGCTACCCTTGAGTCCCAAATGAATCACTGAGAAAACTTCAAATGGCCCTAACTTCTATACGGTACGCCCTACACCTATCAAAGTTTGCAACATACAAATGCTTGTAGTTTTTTACTGGAGCGTCATAAAACCTTGAAATTTTGTAACAATAAAGTACTCGAGCCCCTTGTCAATTTAAGCTATCGCTCAAAGCTATGCTACCCTTGAGTCCCAAATGAAACACTGAGAAAACTTCAAATGGCCCTAACTTCTATACGGTACGTCCTACACCTATCAAAGTTTGCAACATACAAATGCGTGTAACTTTTTACTGGAGCGTCATAAGACCTTGAAATTTTGTAACAATAAAGTACTCGAGCCTCTTGTCAATTTAAGCTATCGCTCAAAGCTATCGCTCAAAGCTATGCTACCCTTGAGTCCCAAATCAAACAATGATAAAACTTCAAATGGCCCTAACTTCTATACGGTACGTCCTACACCTATCAAAGTTTGCAACATACAAATGCTTGTAACTTTTTACTGGAGCGTCATAAAACCTTCAAATTTTGTAACAATAAAATACTCGAGCCTCTTGTCAATTTAAGCCAACGCTCAAAAATATGCTACCCTTGAGTCCCAAATCAAACACTGATAAAACTTCAAATGGCCCTAACTTCTATACGGTACGTCCTACACCTATCAAAGTTTGCAACATACAAATGCTTGTAACTTTTTACAGGAGCGTCATTAAACCTTGAAATTTTGTAACAATAAAGTACTCGAGCCTCTTGTCAATTTAAGCTATCGCTCAAAGCTAGGCTACCCTTGAGTCCCAAATGAAACACTGAGAAAACTTCAAATGGCCCTAACTTCTATACGGTACGCCCTACACCTATCAAAGTTTGCAACATACAAATGCGTGTAACTTTTTACTGGAGCGTCATAAGACCTTGAAATTTTGTAACAATAAAGTACTCGAGCCTCTTGTCAATTTAAGCTATCGCTCAAAGCTATCACTCAAAGCTATGCTACCCTTGAGTCCCAAATCAAACAATGATAAAACTTCAAATGGCCCTAACTTCTATACGGTACGTCCTACACCTATCAAAGTTTGCAACATACAAATGCTTGTAACTTTTTACTGGAGCGTCATAAAACCTTCAAATTTTGTAACAATAAAATACTCGAGCCTCTTGTCAATTTAAGCCATCGCTCAAAAATATGCTACCCTTGAGTCCCAAATCAAACACTGATAAAACTTCAAATGGCCCTAACTTCTATACGGTACGTCCTACACCTATCAAAGTTTGCAACATACAAATGCTTTTCACTTTTTACTGGAGCGTCATAAGACCTTGAAATTTTGTAACAATAAAGTACTCGAGCCTCTTGTCAATTTAAGCTATCGCTCAAAGCTATGCTACCCTTGAGTCCCAAATGAAACACTGAGAAAACTTCAAATGGCCCTAACTTCTATACGGTACGCCCTACACCTATCAAAGTTTGCAACATACAAATGCTTGTAACTTTTTACTGGAGCGTCATAAAACCTTGAAATTTTGTAACAATAAAGTACTCGAGCCTCTTGTCAATTTAAGCTATCGCTCAAAGTTATGCTACCCTTGAGTCCCAAATCAAACACTGATAAAACTTCAAATGGCCCTAACTTCTATACGATACGTCTTATACCTATCAAAGTTTGCAACATACAAATGCTTGTAACTTTTTACTGGAGCGTCATAAAACCTTGAACTTTTTTAACAATAAAGTAGTCGAGCCTCTTGTCAATTTAAGCCATCGCTCAAAGATACGCTACCCTTGAGTCCCAAATGAATCACTGAGAAAACTTCAAATGGCCCTAACTTCTATACGGTATGCCCTACACCTATCAAAGTTTGCAACATACAAATGCTTGTAGTTTTTTACTGGAGCGTCATAAAACCTTGAAATTTTGTAACAATAAAGTACTCGAGCCCCTTGTCAATTTAAGCTATCGCTCAAAGCTATGCTACCCTTGAGTCCCAAATCAAACACTGATAAAACTTCAAATGACCCTAACTTCTATACGGTACGTCCTACACCTATCAAAATTTGCAACATACAAATGCTTGTAACTTTTTACTGGAGCGTCATAAAACCTTCAAATTTTGTAACAATAAAGTACTCAAGCCTCTTGTCAATTTAAGTTATCGCTCAAAGCTATGCTACCTTTGAGTCCCAAATCAAACACGGATAAAACTTCAAATGGCCCTTAATTCTATATGGTGCGTCCTACACCTGTCAAAGTTTGCAACATACAAATGCTTGTAACTTTTTACTGGATCGTCATAAAACCTTGAAATTTTGTAACAATAAAGTACTCGAGCCTCTTGTCAATTTAAGCCATCGCTCAAAGCTATGCTACCCTTGAGTCCCAAATGAATCACTGAGAAAACTTCAAATGGCCCTAACTTCTATACGGTACGCCCTACACCTATCAAAGTTTGCAACATACAAATGCTTGTAGTTTTTTACTGGAGCGTCATAAAACCTTGAAATTTTGTAACAATAAAGTACTCGAGCCTCTTGTCAATTTAAGCTATCGCTCAAAGCTATGCTACCCTTGAGTCCCAAATCAAACAATGATAAAACTTCAAATGGCCCTAACTTCTATACGGTACGGCCTACACCTATCAAAGTTTGTAACATACAAATGCTTGTAACTTTTTACTGGAGCGTCATAAAACCTTGAAATTTTGTAACAATAAAGTGCTCGAGCCTCTTGTCAATTTAAGCTATCGCTCAAAGCTATGCTACCCTTGAGTCCCAAATGAATCACTGAGAAAGCTTCAAATGGCCCTAACTTCTATACGGTATGCCCTACACCTATCAAAGTTTGCAACATACAAATGCTTGTAGTTTTTTACTGGAGCGTCATAAAACCTTGAAATTTTGTAACAATAAAGTACTCGAGCCCCTTGTCAATTTAAGCTATCGCTCAAAGCTATGCTACCTTTGAGTCCCAAATGAAACACTGAGAAAACTTCAAATGGCCCTAACTTCTATACGGTACGTCCTACACCTATCAAAGTTTGCAACATACAAATGCTTTTAACTTTTTACTGGAGCGTCATAAGACCTTGAAATTTTGTAACAATAAAGTACTCGAGCCTCTTGTCAATTTAAGATATCGCTCAAAGCTATGCTACCCTTGAGTCCCAAATCAAACACTGATAAAACTTCAAATGGCCCTAACTTCTATACGGTACGTCCTACACCTATCAAAGTTTGCAACATACAAATGCTTGTAACTTTTTACTGAAGCGTCATAAAACCTTGAAATTTTGTAACAATAAAGTACTCGAGCCTCTTGCCAATTTAAGCTATCGCTCAAAGCTATGCTACCCTTGAGTCCCAATTGAAACACTGAGAAAACTTCAAATGGCCCTAACTTCTATACGGTACGCCCTAAACCTATCAAAGTTTGCAACATACAAATGCTTGTAACTTTTTACTGGAGCGTCATAAAACCTTGAAATTTTGTAACAATAAAGTACTCGAGCCTCTTGTCAATTTAAGCTATCGCTCAAAGCTATGCTACCCTTGAGTCCCAAATCAAACACAGATAAAACTTCAAATGACCCTAACTTCTATACGGTACGTCCTACACCTACCAAAATTTGGAACATACAAATGCTTGTAACTTTTTACTGGAGCGTCATAAAACCTTCAAATTTTGTAGCAATAAAGTACTCAAGCCTCTTGTCAATTTAAGTTATCGCTCAAAGCTATGCTACCCTTGAGTCCCAAATCAAACACGGATAAAACTTCAAATGGCCCTTACTTCTATATGGTACGTCCTACACCTGTCAAAGTTTGCAACATACAAATGCTTGTAACTTTTTACTGGATCGTCATAAAACCTTGAAATTTTGTAACAATAAAGTACTCGAGCCTCTTGTCAATTTAAGCCATCGCTCAAAGCTATGCTACCCTAGAGTCCCAAATCGAACACTTATAAAACTTCAAATGGCCCTAACTTCTATACGGTACGTCCTACACCTATCAAAGTTTGCAGCATACAAATGCTTGTAACTTTTTACTTTCAGGTCATAAAATCTTGAAATTTTGTAATAATAAAGTACCTGAGCCTCTTGTCAATTTAAACTATCGCTCAAAGCTATGCTACCCTTGAGTCCCAAATCAAACACTTATAAAACTTCAAATGGCCCTAACTTCTATACGGTACGCCCTACACCTATCAAAGTTTGCAGCATACAAATGCTTGTAACTTTTTACTGGAGCGTCATAAAACCTTCAAATTTTGTAACAATAAAGTACTCGAGCCTCTTGTCAATTTAAGTTATCGCTCAAAGCTATGCTACCCTTCAGTCCCAAATCAAACACTGATAAAACTTCAAATGGCCCTAACTTCTATACGGTACGTCCTACACCTATCAAAGTTTGCAACATACAAATGCTTGTAACTTTTTACTGGAGCGTCATAAGACCTTGAAATTTTGTAACAATAAAGTACTCGACCCTCTTGTCAATTTAAGCTATCGCTCAAAGCTATGCTACCCTTGAGTCCCAAATCAAACACTGATAAAACTTCAAATGGCCCTAATTTCTATATGGTACATCCTACACCTATCAAAGTTTGCATCATACAAATGCTTGTAACTTTTTACTGGAGCGTCATAAAACCTTGAAATTTTGTGACAATAAAGTACTCGAGCCTCTTGTCAATTTAAGCTATCGCTCAAAGCTATGCTACCCTTGAGTCCCAAATCAAACACTGATAAAACTTCAAATGGCCCTAACTTCTATACGGTACGTCTTATACCTATCAAAGTTTGCAACATACAAATGCTTGTAACTTTTTGCTGGAGCGTCATAAAACCTTGAACTTTTGTAACAATAAAGTAGTCGAGCCTCTTGTCAATTTAAGCTATCGCTCAAAGCTATGCTACCCTTGAGTCCCAATTGAAACACTGAGAAAACTTCAAATGGCCCTAACTTCTATACGGGACGCCCTAAACCTATCAAAGTTTGCAACATACAAATGCTTGTAACTTTTTACTGGAGCGTCATAGAACCTTGAAATTTTGTAACAATAAAGTACTCGAGCCTCTTGTCAATTGAAGCTATCGCTCAAAGCTATGCTACCCTTGAGTCCCAAATCAAACACTGATAAAACTTCAAATGGCCCTAACTTCTATACGGTACGTCTTATACCTATCAAAGTTTGCAACATACAAATGCTTGTAACTTTTTACTGGAGCGTCATAAAACCTTGAACTTTTGTAACAATAAAGTAGTCGAGCCTCTTGTCAATTTAAGCCATCGCTCAAAGATATGCCATCCTTGATTCCCAAATCAAACACTGATAAAACTTCAAATGGCCCTAACTTCTATACGGTACGCCCTACACCTATCAAAGTTTGCAAAATACAAAAGCTTGTAACTTTTTACATTAGCGTCATTAAACCTTGAAATTTTGTAACAATAAAGTACTCGAGCCTCTTGTCAATTTAAGCTATCGCTCAAAGCTATGCTACCCTTGAGTCCCAAATCAAACACTGATAAAACTTCAAATGACCCTAACTTCTATACGGTACGTCCTACACCTACCAAAATTTGGAACATACAAATGCTTGTAACTTTTTACTGGAGCGTCATAAAACCTTCAAATTTTGTAGCAATAAAGTACTCAAGCCTCTTGTCAATTTAAGTTATCGCTCAAAGCTATGCTACCCTAGAGTCCCAAATCGAACACTTATAAAACTTCAAATGGCCCTAACTTCTATACGGTACGTCCTACACCTGTCAAAGTTTGCAACATACAAATGCTGGTAACTTTTTACTGGATCGTCATAAAACCTTGAAATTTTGTAACAATAAAGTACTCCAGCCTCTTGTCAATTTAAGCCATCGCTCAAAGCTATGCTACCCTAGAGTCCCAAATCGAACACTTATAAAACTTCAAATGGCCCTAACTTCTATACGGTACGTCCTTCACCTATCAAAGTTTGCAGCATACAAATGCTTGTAACTTTTTACTTTCAGGTCATAAATCTTGAAATTTTGTAATAATAAAGTACCTGAGCCTCTTGTCAATTTAAACTATCGCTCAAAACTATGCTACCCTTGAGTCCCAAATCAAACACTTATAAAACTTCAAATGGCCCTAACTTCTATACGGTACGTCCTACACCTATCAAAGTTTGCAGAATACAAATGCTTGTAACTTTTTACTGGAGCGTCATAAAACCTTCAAATTTTGTAACAATAAAGTACTCGAGCCTCTTGTCAATTTAAGTTATCGCTCAAAGCTATGTTACCCTTGAGTCCCTAATCAAACACTGATGAAACTTCAAATGGCCCTTACTTCTATACGGTACGTCCTACACCTATCAAAGTTTCCAACATACAAATGCTTGTAACTTTTTACTGGAGCGTCATAAAACCTTGAAATTTTGTAACAATAAAGTACTCGCGCCTCTTGTCAATTTAAGCTATCGCTCAAAGCTATGCTACCCTTGAGTCCCAAATCAAACAATGATAAAACTTCAAATGGCCCTAACTTCTATACGGTACGTCCTACACCTATCAAAGTTTGTAACATACAAATGCTTGTAACTTTTTACTGGAGCGTCATAAAACCTTCAAATTTTGTAACAATAAAGTACTCGAGCCTCTTGTCAATTTAAGTCATCGCTCAAAAATATGCTACCCTTGAGTCCCAAATCAAACACTGATAAAACTTCAAATGGCCCTAACTTCTATACGGTACGTCCTACACCTATCAAAGTTTGCAACATACAAATGCTTGTAACTTTTTACTGGAGCGTCATAAGACCTTGAAATTTTGTAACAATAAAGTACTCGACCCTCTTGTCAATTTAAGCTATCGCTCAAAGCTATGCTACCCTTGAGTCCCAAATCAAACACTGATAAAACTTCAAATGGCCCTAATTTCTATACGGTACATCCTACACCTATCAAAGTTTGCATCATACAAATGCTTGTAACTTTTTACTGGAGCGTCATAAAACCTTGAAATTTTGTGACAATAAAGTACTCGAGCCTCTTGTCAATTTAAGCTATCGCTCAAAGCTATGCTACCCTTGAGTCCCAAATCAAACAATGATAAAACTTCAAATGGCCCTAACTTCTATACGGTACGTCCTACACCTATCAAAGTTTGTAACATACAAATGCTTGTAACTTTTTACTGGAGCGTCATAAAACCTTCAAATTTTGTAACAATAAAGTACTCGAGCCTCTTGTCAATTTAAGTCATCGCTCAAAAATATGCTACCCTTCAGTCCCAAATCAAACACTGATAAAACTTCAAATGGCCCTAACTTCTATACGGTACGTCCTACACCTATCAAAGTTTGCAACATACAAATGCTTGTAACTTTTTACTGGAGCGTCATAAGACCTTGAAATTTTGTAACAATAAAGTACTCGACCCTCTTGTCAATTTAAGCTATCGCTCAAAGCTATGCTACCCTTGAGTCCCAAATCAAACACTGATAAAACTTCAAATGGCCCTAATTTCTATATGGTACATCCTACACCTATCAAAGTTTGCATCATACAAATGCTTGTAACTTTTTACTGGAGCGTCATAAAACCTTGAAATTTTGTGACAATAAAGTACTCGAGCCTCTTGTCAATTTAAGCTATCGCTCAAAGCTATGCTACCCTTGAGTCCAAATCAAACACTGATAAAACTTCAAATGGCCCTAACTTCTATACGGTACGTCTTATACCTATCAAAGTTTGCAACATACAAATGCTTGTAACTTTTTACTGGAGCGTCATAAAACCTTGAACTTTTGTAACAATAAAGTAGTCGAGCCTCTTGTCAATTTAAGCTATCGCTCAAAGCTATGCTACCCTTGAGTCCCAATTGAAACACTGAGAAAACTTCAAATGGCCCTAACTTCTATACGGGACGCCCTAAACCTATCAAAGTTTGCAACATACAAATGCTTGTAACTTTTTACTGGAGCGTCATAGAACCTTGAAATTTTGTAACAATAAAGTACTCGAGCCTCTTGTCAATTGAAGCTATCGCTCAAAGCTATGCTACCCTTGAGTCCCAAATCAAACACTGATAAAACTTCAAATGGCCCTAACTTCTATACGGTACGTCTTATACCTATCAAAGTTTGCAACATACAAATGCTTGTAACTTTTTACTGGAGCGTCATAAAACCTTGAACTTTTGTAACAATAAAGTAGTCGAGCCTCTTGTCAATTTAAGCCATCGCTCAAAGATATGCCATCCTTGATTCCCAAATCAAACACTGATAAAACTTCAAATGGCCCTAACTTCTATACGGTACGCCCTACACCTATCAAAGTTTGCAAAATACAAAAGCTTGTAACTTTTTACATTAGCGTCATTAAACCTTGAAATTTTGTAACAATAAAGTACTCGAGCCTCTTGTCAATTTAAGCTATCGCTCAAAGCTATGCTACCCTTGAGTCCCAAATCAAACACTGATAAAACTTCAAATGACCCTAACTTCTATACGGTACGTCCTACACCTACCAAAATTTGGAACATACAAATGCTTGTAACTTTTTACTGGAGCGTCATAAAACCTTCAAATTTTGTAGCAATAAAGTACTCAAGCCTCTTGTCAATTTAAGTTATCGCTCAAAGCTATGCTACCCTAGAGTCCCAAATCGAACACTTATAAAACTTCAAATGGCCCTAACTTCTATACGGTACGTCCTACACCTGTCAAAGTTTGCAACATACAAATGCTTGTAACTTTTTACTGGATCGTCATAAAACCTTGAAATTTTGTAACAATAAAGTACTCCAGCCTCTTGTCAATTTAAGCCATCGCTCAAAGCTATGCTACCCTAGAGTCCCAAATCGAACACTTATAAAACTTCAAATGGCCCTAACTTCTATACGGTACGTCCTTCACCTATCAAAGTTTGCAGCATACAAATGCTTGTAACTTTTTACTTTCAGGTCATAAATCTTGAAATTTTGTAATAATAAAGTACCTGAGCCTCTTGTCAATTTAAACTATCGCTCAAAACTATGCTACCCTTGAGTCCCAAATCAAACACTTATAAAACTTCAAATGGCCCTAACTTCTATACGGTACGTCCTACACCTATCAAAGTTTGCAGAATACAAATGCTTGTAACTTTTTACTGGAGCGTCATAAAACCTTCAAATTTTGTAACAATAAAGTACTCGAGCCTCTTGTCAATTTAAGTTATCGCTCAAAGCTATGTTACCCTTGAGTCCCTAATCAAACACTGATGAAACTTCAAATGGCCCTTACTTCTATACGGTACGTCCTACACCTATCAAAGTTTCCAACATACAAATGCTTGTAACTTTTTACTGGAGCGTCATAAAACCTTGAAATTTTGTAACAATAAAGTACTCGCGCCTCTTGTCAATTTAAGCTATCGCTCAAAGCTATGCTACCCTTGAGTCCCAAATCAAACAATGATAAAACTTCAAATGGCCCTAACTTCTATACGGTACGTCCTACACCTATCAAAGTTTGTAACATACAAATGCTTGTAACTTTTTACTGGAGCGTCATAAAACCTTCAAATTTTGTAACAATAAAGTACTCGAGCCTCTTGTCAATTTAAGTCATCGCTCAAAAATATGCTACCCTTGAGTCCCAAATCAAACACTGATAAAACTTCAAATGGCCCTAACTTCTATACGGTACGTCCTACACCTATCAAAGTTTGCAACATACAAATGCTTGTAACTTTTTACTGGAGCGTCATAAGACCTTGAAATTTTGTAACAATAAAGTACTCGACCCTCTTGTCAATTTAAGTTATCGCTCAAAGCTATGCTACCCTTGAGTCCCAAATCAAACACTGATAAAACTTCAAATGGCCCTAATTTCTATACGGTACATCCTACACCTATCAAAGTTTGCATCATACAAATGCTTGTAACTTTTTACTGGAGCGTCATAAAACCTTGAAATTTTGTGACAATAAAGTACTCGAGCCTCTTGTCAATTTAAGCTATCGCTCAAAGCTATGCTACCCTTGAGTCCCAAATGAAACACTGAGAAAACTTCAAATGGCCCTAACTTCTATACGGTACGTCCTACACCTATCAAAGTTTGTAACATACAAATGCTTGTAACTTTTTACTGGAGCGTCATAAAACCTTCAAATTTTGTAACAATAAAGTACTCGAGCCTCTTGTCAATTTAAGTCATCGCTCAAAAATATGCTACCCTTGAGTCCCAAATCAAACACTGATAAAACTTCAAATGGCCCTAACTTCTATACGGTACGTCCTACACCTATCAAAGTTTGCAACATACAAATGCTTGTAACTTTTTACTGGAGCGTCATAAGACCTTGAAATTTTGTAACAATAAAGTACTCGACCCTCTTGTCAATTTAAGCTATCGCTCAAAGCTATGCTACCCTTGAGTCGCAAATCAAACACTGATAAAACTTCAAATGGCCCTAATTTCTATACGGTACATCCTACACCTATCAAAGTTTGCATCATACAAATGCTTGTAACTTTTTACTGGAGCGTCATAAAACCTTGAAATTTTGTGACAATAAAGTACTCGAGCCTCTTGTCAACTTAAGCTATCGCTCAAAGCTATGCTACCCTTGAGTCCCAAATGAAACACTGAGAAAACTTCAAATGGCCCTAACTTCTATACGGTACGCCCTACTCCTATCAAAGTTTGCAACATACAAATGCTTGTAACTTTTTACTGGAGCGACATAAAACCTTGAAATTTTGTAGCAATAAAGTACTCGAGCCTCTTGTCAATTTAAGCTATCGCTCAAAGCTATGCTACCCTTGAGTCCCAAATGAAACACTGAGAAAACTTCAAATGGCCCTAACTTCTATACGGTACGCCCTACACCTATCAAAGTTTGCAACATACAAATGCTTGTAACTTTTTACTGGAGCGTCACAAGTCCTTGAAATTTTGTAACAATAAAGTACTCGAGCCTCTTGTCAATTTAAGCTATCGCTCAAAGCTATGCTACCCTTGAGTCCCAAATCAAACACTGAAGAAACTTCAAATGGCCCTAACTTCTATACGGTACGTCCTACACCTATCAAAGTTTGCAACATACAAATGCTTGTAACTTTTTACTGGAGCGTCATAAAACCTTGAAATTTTGTAACAATAAAGTACTCGCGCCTCTTGTCAATTTAAGCTATCGCTCAAAGCTATGCTACCCTTGAGTCCCAAATCAAACAATGATAAAACTTCAAATGGCCCTAACTTCTATACGGTACGTCCTACACCTATCAAAGTTTGTAACATACAAATGCTTGTAACTTTTTACTGGAGCGTCATAAAACCTTCAAATTTTGTAACAATAAAGTACTCGAGCCTCTTGTCAATTTAAGTCATCGCTCAAAAATATGCTACCCTTGAGTCCCAAATCAAACACTGATAAAACTTCAAATGGCCCTAACTTCTATACGGTACGTCCTACACCTATCAAAGTTTGCAACATACAAATGCTTGTAACTTTTTACTGGAGCGTCATAAGACCTTGAAATTTTGTAACAATAAAGTACTCGACCCTCTTGTCAATTTAAGCTATCGCTCAAAGCTATGCTACCCTTGAGTCCCAAATCAAACACTGATAAAACTTCAAATGGCCCTAATTTCTATACGGTACATCCTACACCTATCAAAGTTTGCATCATACAAATGCTTGTAACTTTTTACTGGAGCGTCATAAAACCTTGAAATTTTGTGACAATAAAGTACTCGAGCCTCTTGTCAATTTAAGCTATCGCTCAAAGCTATGCTACCCTTGAGTCCCAAATGAAACACTGAGAAAACTTCAAATGGCCCTAACTTCTATACGGTACGCCCTACTCCTATCAAAGTTTGCAACATACAAATGCTTGTAACTTTTTACTGGAGCGCCATAAAACCTTGAAATTTTGTAGCAATAAAGTACTCGAGCCTCTTGTCAATTTAAGCTATCGCTCAAAGCTATGCTACCCTTGAGTCCCAAATGAAACACTGAGAAAACTTCAAATGGCCCTAATTTCTATACGGTACGCCCTACACCTATCAAAGTTTGCAACATACAAATGCTTGTAACTTTTTACTGGAGCGTCATAAGTCCTTGAAATTTTGTAACAATAAAGTACTCGAGCCTCTTGTCAATTTAAGCTATCGCTCAAAGCTATGCTATCCTTGAGTCCCAAATCAAACACTGATGAAACTTCAAATGGCCCTAACTTCTATACGGTACGTCCTACACCTATCAAAGTTTGCAACATACAAATGCTTGTAACTTTTTACTGGAGCGTCATAAAACCTTGAAATTTTGTAACAATAAAGTACTCGAGCCTCTTGTCAATTTAAGCTATCG
The DNA here is from genome assembly GCA_920105625.2 of Clusia tigrina. NCBI lineage: Eukaryota > Metazoa > Arthropoda > Insecta > Diptera > Clusiidae > Clusia > Clusia tigrina. The sequence goes on along the minus strand of CAKKTE020000546.1, from coordinate 195,750 downwards.
CGCAAAGCTATGCTACCCTTGAGTCCCAAATGAATCACTGAGAAACCTTCAAATGGCCCTAACTTTTACACGGTACGTCCTACACCTATCAAAGTTTGCAACATACAAATGCTTGTAATTTTTTACTGGAGCGTCATAAAACCTTGAAATTTTGTAACAATAAAGTACTCGAGCCCCTTGTCAATTTAAGCTATCGCTCAAAGCTATGCTACCCTTGAGGCCCAAGTCAAACACTGATAAAACTTCAAATTGCCCTAACTTCTATATGGTACGTTCTACACCTTTCAAAGTTTGCAACATACAAATGCGTGTAACTTTTTACTGGAGCGTCATAAGACCTTGAAATTTTGTAACAATAAAGTACTCGAGCCTCTTGTCAATTTAAGCCATCGCTCAAAAATATGCTACCCTTGAGTCCCAAATCAAACACTGATAAAACTTCAAATGGCTCTAACTTCTATACGGTACGTCCTACACCTATCAAAGTTTGCAACATACAAATGCTTGTAACTTTTTACTGGAACGTCATAAGACCTTGAAATTTTGTAACAATAAAGTACTCGACCCTCTTGTCAATTTAAGCTATCGCTCAAAGCTATGCTACCCTTGAGTCCCAAATCAAATACTGATAAAACTTCAAATGGCCCTAATTTCTATACGGTACATCCTACACCTATCAAAGTTTGCAACATACAAATGCTTGTAACTTTTTACTGGAGCGTCATAAAACCTTGAAATTTTGTAACAATAAAATACTCGAGCCTCTTGTCAATTTAAGCTATCGCTCAAAGCTATGCTACCCTTGAGTCCCAAATGAAACACTGATAAAACTTAAAATGGCCTTAACTTTTATACGGTACGTCCTACACCTATCAAAGTTTGCAACATACAAATGCTTGTAACTTTTTACTGGAGCGTCATAAGTCCTTGAAATTTTGTAACAATAAAGTACTCGAGCCTCTTGTCAATTTAAGCTATCGCTCAAAGCTATGCTACCCTTGAGTCCCAAATGAAACACTGAGAAAACTTCAAATGGCCCTAACTTCTATACGGTACGCCCTACACCTATCAAAGTTTGCAACATACAAATGCTTGTAACTTTTTACTGGAGCGTCATAAAACCTTGAAATTTTGTAACAATAAAGTACTCGAGCCTCTTGTCAATTTAAGCTATCGCTCAAAGCTATGCTACCCTTGAGTCCCAAATCAAACACTGAAGAAACTTCAAATGGCCCTAACTTCTATACGGTACGTCCTACACCTATCAAAGTTTGCAACATACAAATGCTTGTAACTTTTTACTGGAGCGTCATAAGACCTTGAAATTTTGTAACAATAAAGTACTCGACCCTCTTGTCAATTTAAGCTATCGCTCAAAGCTATGCTACCCTTGAGTCCCAAATCAAACACTGATAAAACTTCAAATGGCCCTAATTTCTATACGGTACATCCTACACCTATCAAAGTTTGCATCATACAAATGCTTGTAACTTTTTACTGGAGCGTCATAAAACCTTGAAATTTTGTGACAATAAAGTACTCGAGCCTCTTGTCAACTTAAGCTATCGCTCAAAGCTATGCTACCCTTGAGTCCCAAATGAAACACTGAGAAAACTTCAAATGGCCCTAACTTCTATACGGTACGCCCTACTCCTATCAAAGTTTGCAACATACAAATGCTTGTAACTTTTTACTGGAGCGACATAAAACCTTGAAATTTTGTAGCAATAAAGTACTCGAGCCTCTTGTCAATTTAAGCTATCGCTCAAAGCTATGCTACCCTTGAGTCCCAAATGAAACACTGAGAAAACTTCAAATGGCCCTAACTTCTATACGGTACGCCCTACACCTATCAAAGTTTGCAACATACAAATGCTTGTAACTTTTTACTGGAGCGTCACAAGTCCTTGAAATTTTGTAACAATAAAGTACTCGAGCCTCTTGTCAATTTAAGCTATCGCTCAAAGCTATGCTACCCTTGAGTCCCAAATCAAACACTGAAGAAACTTCAAATGGCCCTAACTTCTATACGGTACGTCCTACACCTATCAAAGTTTGCAACATACAAATGCTTGTAACTTTTTACTGGAGCGTCATAAAACCTTGAAATTTTGTAACAATAAAGTACTCGCGCCTCTTGTCAATTTAAGCTATCGCTCAAAGCTATGCTACCCTTGAGTCCCAAATCAAACAATGATAAAACTTCAAATGGCCCTAACTTCTATACGGTACGTCCTACACCTATCAAAGTTTGTAACATACAAATGCTTGTAACTTTTTACTGGAGCGTCATAAAACCTTCAAATTTTGTAACAATAAAGTACTCGAGCCTCTTGTCAATTTAAGTCATCGCTCAAAAATATGCTACCCTTGAGTCCCAAATCAAACACTGATAAAACTTCAAATGGCCCTAACTTCTATACGGTACGTCCTACACCTATCAAAGTTTGCAACATACAAATGCTTGTAACTTTTTACTGGAGCGTCATAAGACCTTGAAATTTTGTAACAATAAAGTACTCGACCCTCTTGTCAATTTAAGCTATCGCTCAAAGCTATGCTACCCTTGAGTCCCAAATCAAACACTGATAAAACTTCAAATGGCCCTAATTTCTATACGGTACATCCTACACCTATCAAAGTTTGCATCATACAAATGCTTGTAACTTTTTACTGGAGCGTCATAAAACCTTGAAATTTTGTGACAATAAAGTACTCGAGCCTCTTGTCAATTTAAGCTATCGCTCAAAGCTATGCTACCCTTGAGTCCCAAATGAAACACTGAGAAAACTTCAAATGGCCCTAACTTCTATACGGTACGCCCTACTCCTATCAAAGTTTGCAACATACAAATGCTTGTAACTTTTTACTGGAGCGCCATAAAACCTTGAAATTTTGTAGCAATAAAGTACTCGAGCCTCTTGTCAATTTAAGCTATCGCTCAAAGCTATGCTACCCTTGAGTCCCAAATGAAACACTGAGAAAACTTCAAATGGCCCTAATTTCTATACGGTACGCCCTACACCTATCAAAGTTTGCAACATACAAATGCTTGTAACTTTTTACTGGAGCGTCATAAGTCCTTGAAATTTTGTAACAATAAAGTACTCGAGCCTCTTGTCAATTTAAGCTATCGCTCAAAGCTATGCTATCCTTGAGTCCCAAATCAAACACTGATGAAACTTCAAATGGCCCTAACTTCTATACGGTACGTCCTACACCTATCAAAGTTTGCAACATACAAATGCTTGTAACTTTTTACTGGAGCGTCATAAAACCTTGAAATTTTGTAACAATAAAGTACTCGAGCCTCTTGTCAATTTAAGCTATCGCGCAAAGCTATGCTACCCTTGAGTCCCAAATGAATCACTGAGAAACCTTCAAATGGCCCTAACTTTTACACGGTACGTCCTACACCTATCAAAGTTTGCAACATACAAATGCTTGTAATTTTTTACTGGAGCGTCATAAAACCTTGAAATTTTGTAACAATAAAGTACTCGAGCCCCTTGTCAATTTAAGCTATCGCTCAAAGCTATGCTACCCTTGAGGCCCAAGTCAAACACTGATAAAACTTCAAATTGCCCTAACTTCTATATGGTACGTTCTACACCTTTCAAAGTTTGCAACATACAAATGCGTGTAACTTTTTACTGGAGCGTCATAAGACCTTGAAATTTTGTAACAATAAAGTACTCGAGCCTCTTGTCAATTTAAGCCATCGCTCAAAAATATGCTACCCTTGAGTCCCAAATCAAACACTGATAAAACTTCAAATGGCTCTAACTTCTATACGGTACGTCCTACACCTATCAAAGTTTGCAACATACAAATGCTTGTAACTTTTTACTGGAACGTCATAAGACCTTGAAATTTTGTAACAATAAAGTACTCGACCCTCTTGTCAATTTAAGCTATCGCTCAAAGCTATGCTACCCTTGAGTCCCAAATCAAATACTGATAAAACTTCAAATGGCCCTAATTTCTATACGGTACATCCTACACCTATCAAAGTTTGCAACATACAAATGCTTGTAACTTTTTACTGGAGCGTCATAAAACCTTGAAATTTTGTAACAATAAAATACTCGAGCCTCTTGTCAATTTAAGCTATCGCTCAAAGCTATGCTACCCTTGAGTCCCAAATGAAACACTGATAAAACTTAAAATGGCCTTAACTTTTATACGGTACGTCCTACACCTATCAAAGTTTGCAACATACAAATGCTTGTAACTTTTTACTGGAGCGTCATAAGTCCTTGAAATTTTGTAACAATAAAGTACTCGAGCCTCTTGTCAATTTAAGCTATCGCTCAAAGCTATGCTACCCTTGAGTCCCAAATGAAACACTGAGAAAACTTCAAATGGCCCTAACTTCTATACGGTACGCCCTACACCTATCAAAGTTTGCAACATACAAATGCTTGTAACTTTTTACTGGAGCGTCATAAAACCTTGAAATTTTGTAACAATAAAGTACTCGAGCCTCTTGTCAATTTAAGCTATCGCTCAAAGCTATCCTACCCTTGAGTCCCAAATCAAACACTGATAAAACTTCAAATGGCCCTAACTTCTTTACGGTACGTCCTACACCTATCAAAGGTTGCAACATACAAATGCTTGTAACTTTTTACTGGAGCGTCATAAAACCTTGAAATTTTGTAACAATAAAGTACTCGAGCCTCTTATCAATTTAAGCCACCGCTCAAAGATATGCTACCATTGAGTCCCAAATCGAACACTTATAAAACTTCAAATGGCCCTAACTTCTATACGGTACGTCCTACACCTATCAAAGTTTGCAGCATACAAATGCTTGTAACTTTTTACTTTCAGGTCATAAAATCTTGAAATTTTGTAATAATAAAGTACCTGAGCCTCTTGTCAATTTAAACTATCGCTCAAAGCTATGCTACCCTTGAGTCCCAAATCAAACACTTATAAAACTTCAAATGGCCCTAACTTCTATACGGTACGCCCTACACCTATCAAAGTTTGCAGCATACAAATGCTTGTAACTTTTTACTGGAGCGTCATAAAACCTTCAAATTTTGTAGCAATAAAGTACTCAAGCCTCTTGTCAATTTAAGTTATCGCTCAAAGCTATGCTACCCTTGAGTCCCAAATCAAACACGGATAAAACTTCAATTGGCCCTTACTTCTATATGGTACGTCCTACACCTGTCAAAGTTTGCAACATACAAATGCTTGTAACTTTTTACTGGATCGTCATAAAACCTTGAAATTTTGTAACAATAAAGTACTCGAGCCTCTTCTTAATTTAAGCCATCGCTCAAAGCTATGCTACCCTAGAGTCCCAAATCGAACACTTATAAAACTTCAAATGGCACTAACTTCTATACGGTACGTCCTACACCTATCAAAGTTTGCAGCATACAAATGCTTGTAACTTTTTACTTTCAGGTAATAAAATCTTGAAATTTTGTAATAATAAAGTACCTGAGCCTCTTGTCAATTTAAACTATCGCTCAAAATTATGCTACCCTTGAGTCCCAAATCAAACTCTTATAAAACTTCAAATGGCCCTAACTTCTATACGGTACGTCCTACACCTATCAAAGTTTGCACAATACAAATGCTTGTAACTTTTTACTGGAGCGTCATAAAACCTTCAAATTTTGTAACAATAAAGTACTCGAGCCTCTTGTCAATTTAAGTTATCGCTCAAAGCTATGTTACCCTTTTGTCCCTAATCAAACACTGATGAAACTTCAAATGATCCTTACTTCTATACGGTACGTCCTACACCTATCAAAGTTTCCAACATACAAATGCTTGTAACTTTTTACTGGAGTGTCATAAAACCTTGAAATTTTGTAACAATAAAGTACTCGAACCTCTTGTCAATTTTAGCTATCGCTCAAAGCTACGGCACCCTTGAGCCCCAAATCAAACACTGATAAAACTTCAAATGGCCCCAACTTCTATACGGTACGTCCTACACCTATCAAATTTTGCAACATACAAATGCTTGTAGCTTTTTACTTTAAGGTCATAAAATCTTGAAATTTTGTAATAATAAAGTACTTGAGCCTCTTGTCAATTTAAACTATCGCTCAAAGCTATGCTACCCTTGAGTCCCAATTGAAACACTGAGAAAACTTCAAATGGCCCTAACTTCTATACGGGACGCCCTAAACCTATCAAAGTTTGCAACATACAAATGCTTGTAACTTTTTACTGGAGCGTCATAAAACCTTGAAATTTTGTAACAATAAAGTACTCGAGCCTCTTGTCAATTTAAGCTATCGCTCAAAGCTATGCTACCCTTGAGTCCCAAATCAAACACTGATAAAACTTCAAATGGCCCTAACTTCTATACGGTACGTCTTATACCTATCAAAGTTTGCAACATACAAATGCTTGTAACTTTTTACTGGAGCGTCATAAAACCTTGAACTTTTGTAACAATAAAGTAGTCGAGCCTCTTGTCAATTTAAGCCATCGCTCAAAGATATGCCATCCTTGATTCCCAAATCAAACACTGATAAAACTTCAATTGGCCCTTACTTCTATATGGTACGTCCTACACCTGTCAAAGTTTGCAACATACAAATGCTTGTAACTTTTTACTGGATCGTCATAAAACCTTGAAATTTTGTAACAATAAAGTACTCGAGCCTCTTCTCAATTTAAGCCATCGCTCAAAGCTATGCTACCCTAGAGTCCCAAATCGAACACTTATAAAACTTCAAATGGCACTAACTTCTATACGGTACGTCCTACACCTATCAAAGTTTGCAGCATACAAATGTTTGTAACTTTTTACTTTCAGGTAATAAAATCTTGAAATTTTGTAATAATAAAGTACCTGAGCCTCTTGTCAATTTAAACTATCGCTCAAAACTATGCTACCCTTGAGTCCCAAATGAAACACTGAGAAAACTTCAAATGGCCCTAATTTCTATACGGTACGCCCTACACCTATCAAAGTTTGCAACATACAAATGCTTGTAACTTTTTACTGGAGCGTCATAAGTCCTTGAAATTTTGTAACAATAAAGTACTCGAGCCTCTTGTCAATTTAAGCTATCGCTCAAAGCTATGCTATCCTTGAGTCCCAAATCAAACACTGATGAAACTTCAAATGGCCCTAACTTCTATACGGTACGTCCTACACCTATCAAAGTTTGCAACATACAAATGCTTGTAACTTTTTACTGGAGCGTCATAAAACCTTGAAATTTTGTAACAATAAAGTACTCGAGCCTCTTGTCAATTTAAGCTATCGCGCAAAGCTATGCTACCCTTGAGTCCCAAATGAATCACTGAGAAACCTTCAAATGGCCCTAACTTTTACACGGTACGTCCTACACCTATCAAAGTTTGCAACATACAAATGCTTGTAATTTTTTACTGGAGCGTCATAAAACCTTGAAATTTTGTAACAATAAAGTACTCGAGCCCCTTGTCAATTTAAGCTATCGCTCAAAGCTATGCTACCCTTGAGGCCCAAGTCAAACACTGATAAAACTTCAAATTGCCCTAACTTCTATATGGTACGTTCTACACCTTTCAAAGTTTGCAACATACAAATGCGTGTAACTTTTTACTGGAGCGTCATAAGACCTTGAAATTTTGTAACAATAAAGTACTCGAGCCTCTTGTCAATTTAAGCCATCGCTCAAAAATATGCTACCCTTGAGTCCCAAATCAAACACTGATAAAACTTCAAATGGCTCTAACTTCTATACGGTACGTCCTACACCTATCAAAGTTTGCAACATACAAATGCTTGTAACTTTTTACTGGAACGTCATAAGACCTTGAAATTTTGTAACAATAAAGTACTCGACCCTCTTGTCAATTTAAGCTATCGCTCAAAGCTATGCTACCCTTGAGTCCCAAATCAAATACTGATAAAACTTCAAATGGCCCTAATTTCTATACGGTACATCCTACACCTATCAAAGTTTGCAACATACAAATGCTTGTAACTTTTTACTGGAGCGTCATAAAACCTTGAAATTTTGTAACAATAAAATACTCGAGCCTCTTGTCAATTTAAGCTATCGCTCAAAGCTATGCTACCCTTGAGTCCCAAATGAAACACTGATAAAACTTAAAATGGCCTTAACTTTTATACGGTACGTCCTACACCTATCAAAGTTTGCAACATACAAATGCTTGTAACTTTTTACTGGAGCGTCATAAGTCCTTGAAATTTTGTAACAATAAAGTACTCGAGCCTCTTGTCAATTTAAGCTATCGCTCAAAGCTATGCTACCCTTGAGTCCCAAATGAAACACTGAGAAAACTTCAAATGGCCCTAACTTCTATACGGTACGCCCTACACCTATCAAAGTTTGCAACATACAAATGCTTGTAACTTTTTACTGGAGCGTCATAAAACCTTGAAATTTTGTAACAATAAAGTACTCGAGCCTCTTGTCAATTTAAGCTATCGCTCAAAGCTATCCTACCCTTGAGTCCCAAATCAAACACTGATAAAACTTCAAATGGCCCTAACTTCTTTACGGTACGTCCTACACCTATCAAAGGTTGCAACATACAAATGCTTGTAACTTTTTACTGGAGCGTCATAAAACCTTGAAATTTTGTAACAATAAAGTACTCGAGCCTCTTATCAATTTAAGCCACCGCTCAAAGATATGCTACCATTGAGTCCCAAATCGAACACTTATAAAACTTCAAATGGCCCTAACTTCTATACGGTACGTCCTACACCTATCAAAGTTTGCAGCATACAAATGCTTGTAACTTTTTACTTTCAGGTCATAAAATCTTGAAATTTTGTAATAATAAAGTACCTGAGCCTCTTGTCAATTTAAACTATCGCTCAAAGCTATGCTACCCTTGAGTCCCAAATCAAACACTTATAAAACTTCAAATGGCCCTAACTTCTATACGGTACGCCCTACACCTATCAAAGTTTGCAGCATACAAATGCTTGTAACTTTTTACTGGAGCGTCATAAAACCTTCAAATTTTGTAGCAATAAAGTACTCAAGCCTCTTGTCAATTTAAGTTATCGCTCAAAGCTATGCTACCCTTGAGTCCCAAATCAAACACGGATAAAACTTCAATTGGCCCTTACTTCTATATGGTACGTCCTACACCTGTCAAAGTTTGCAACATACAAATGCTTGTAACTTTTTACTGGATCGTCATAAAACCTTGAAATTTTGTAACAATAAAGTACTCGAGCCTCTTCTTAATTTAAGCCATCGCTCAAAGCTATGCTACCCTAGAGTCCCAAATCGAACACTTATAAAACTTCAAATGGCACTAACTTCTATACGGTACGTCCTACACCTATCAAAGTTTGCAGCATACAAATGCTTGTAACTTTTTACTTTCAGGTAATAAAATCTTGAAATTTTGTAATAATAAAGTACCTGAGCCTCTTGTCAATTTAAACTATCGCTCAAAATTATGCTACCCTTGAGTCCCAAATCAAACTCTTATAAAACTTCAAATGGCCCTAACTTCTATACGGTACGTCCTACACCTATCAAAGTTTGCACAATACAAATGCTTGTAACTTTTTACTGGAGCGTCATAAAACCTTCAAATTTTGTAACAATAAAGTACTCGAGCCTCTTGTCAATTTAAGTTATCGCTCAAAGCTATGTTACCCTTTTGTCCCTAATCAAACACTGATGAAACTTCAAATGATCCTTACTTCTATACGGTACGTCCTACACCTATCAAAGTTTCCAACATACAAATGCTTGTAACTTTTTACTGGAGTGTCATAAAACCTTGAAATTTTGTAACAATAAAGTACTCGAACCTCTTGTCAATTTTAGCTATCGCTCAAAGCTACGGCACCCTTGAGCCCCAAATCAAACACTGATAAAACTTCAAATGGCCCCAACTTCTATACGGTACGTCCTACACCTATCAAATTTTGCAACATACAAATGCTTGTAGCTTTTTACTTTAAGGTCATAAAATCTTGAAATTTTGTAATAATAAAGTACTTGAGCCTCTTGTCAATTTAAACTATCGCTCAAAGCTATGCTACCCTTGAGTCCCAATTGAAACACTGAGAAAACTTCAAATGGCCCTAACTTCTATACGGGACGCCCTAAACCTATCAAAGTTTGCAACATACAAATGCTTGTAACTTTTTACTGGAGCGTCATAAAACCTTGAAATTTTGTAACAATAAAGTACTCGAGCCTCTTGTCAATTTAAGCTATCGCTCAAAGCTATGCTACCCTTGAGTCCCAAATCAAACACTGATAAAACTTCAAATGGCCCTAACTTCTATACGGTACGTCTTATACCTATCAAAGTTTGCAACATACAAATGCTTGTAACTTTTTACTGGAGCGTCATAAAACCTTGAACTTTTGTAACAATAAAGTAGTCGAGCCTCTTGTCAATTTAAGCCATCGCTCAAAGATATGCCATCCTTGATTCCCAAATCAAACACTGATAAAACTTCAATTGGCCCTTACTTCTATATGGTACGTCCTACACCTGTCAAAGTTTGCAACATACAAATGCTTGTAACTTTTTACTGGATCGTCATAAAACCTTGAAATTTTGTAACAATAAAGTACTCGAGCCTCTTCTCAATTTAAGCCATCGCTCAAAGCTATGCTACCCTAGAGTCCCAAATCGAACACTTATAAAACTTCAAATGGCACTAACTTCTATACGGTACGTCCTACACCTATCAAAGTTTGCAGCATACAAATGCTTGTAACTTTTTACTTTCAGGTAATAAAATCTTGAAATTTTGTAATAATAAAGTACCTGAGCCTCTTGTCAATTTAAACTATCGCTCAAAACTATGCTACCCTTGAGTCCCAAATCAAACACTTATAAAACTTCAAATGGCCCTAACTTCTATACGGTACGTCCTACACCTATCAAAGTTTGCACAATACAAATGCTTGTAACTTTTTACTGGAGCGTCATAAAACCTTCAAATTTTGTAACAATAAAGTACTCGAGCCTCTTGTCAATTTAAGTTATCGCTCAAAGCTATGTTACCCTTTTGTCCCTAATCAAACACTGATGAAACTTCAAATGGCCCTTACTTCTATACGGTACGTCCTACACCTATCAAAGTTTCCAACATACAAATGCTTGTAACTTTTTACTGGAGTGTCATAAAACCTTGAAATTTTGTAACAATAAAGTACTCGAGCCTCTTGTCAATTTTAGCTATCGCTCAAAGCTACGGCACCCTTGAGCCCCAAATCAAACACTGATAAAACTTCAAATGGCCCCAACTTCTATACGGTACGTCCTACACCTATCAAATTTTGCAACATACAAATGCTTGTAGCTTTTTACTTTAAGGTCATAAAATCTTGAAATTTTGTAATAATAAAGTACTTGAGCCTCTTGTCAATTTAAACTATCGCTCAAAGCTATGCTACCCTTGAGTCCCAATTGAAACACTGAGAAAACTTCAAATGGCCCTAACTTCTATACGGGACGCCCTAAACCTATCAAAGTTTGCAACATACAAATGCTTGTAACTTTTTACTGGAGCGTCATAAAACCTTGAAATTTTGTAACAATAAAGTACTCGAGCCTCTTGTCAATTTAAGCTATCGCTCAAAGCTATGCTACCCTTGAGTCCCAAATCAAACACTGATAAAACTTCAAATGGCCCTAACTTCTATACGGTACGTCTTATACCTATCAAAGTTTGCAACATACAAATGCTTGTAACTTTTTACTGGAGCGTCATAAAACCTTGAACTTTTGTAACAATAAAGTAGTCGAGCCTCTTGTCAATTTAAGCCATCGCTCAAAGATATGCCATCCTTGATTCCCAAATCAAACACTGATAAAACTTCAAATGGCCCTAACTTTTATACGGTACGCCCTACACCTATCAAAGTTTGCAAAATACAAAAGCTTGTAACTTTTTACATTAGCGTCATTAAACCTTGAAATTTTGTAACAATAAAGTACTCGAGCCTCTTGTCAATTTAAGCTATCGCTCAAAGCTATGCTACCCTTGAGTCCCAAATCAAACACTGATAAAACTTCAAATGACCCTAACTTCTATACGGTACGTCCTACACCTACCAAAATTTGGAACATACAAATGCTTGTAACTTTTTACTGGAGCGTCATAAAACCTTCAAATTTTGTAGTAATAAAGTACTCAAGCCTCTTGTCAATTTAAGTTATCGCTCAAAGCTATGCTACCCTTGAGTCCCAAATCAAACACGGATAAAACTTCAATTGGCCCTTACTTCTATATGGTACATCCTACACCTGTCAAAGTTTGCAACATACAAATGCTTGTAACTTTTTACTGGATCGTCATAAAACCTTGAAATTTTGTAACAATAAAGTACTCGAGCCTCTTTTCAATTTAAGCCATCGCTCAAAGCTATGCTACCCTAGAGTCCCAAATCGAACACTTATAAAACTTCAAATGGCACTAACTTCTATACGGTACGTCCTACACCTATCAAAGTTTGCAGCATACAAATGCTTGTAACTTTTTACTTTCAGGTAATAAAATCTTGAAATTTTGTAATAATAAAGTACCTGAGCCTCTTGTCAATTTAAACTATCGCTCAAAACTATGCTACCCTTGAGTCCCAAATCAAACACTTATAAAACTTCAAATGGCCCTAACTTCTATACGGTACGTCCTACACCTATCAAAGTTTGCACAATACAAATGCTTGTAACTTTTTACTGGAGCGTCATAAAACCTTCAAATTTTGTAACAATAAAGTACTCGAGCCTCTTGTCAATTTAAGTTATCGCTCAAAGCTATGTTACCCTTTTGTCCCTAATCAAACACTGATGAAACTTCAAATGGCCCTTACTTCTATACGGTACGTCCTACACCTATCAAAGTTTCCAACATACAAATGCTTGTAACTTTTTACTGGAGTGTCATAAAACCTTGAAATTTTGTAACAATAAAGTACTCGAGCCTCTTGTCAATTTTAGCTATCGCTCAAAGCTACGGCACCCTTGAGCCCCAAATCAAATACTGATAAAACTTCAAATGGCCCCAACTTCTATACGGTACGTCCTACACCTATCAAATTTTGCAACATACAAATGCTTGTAGCTTTTTACTTTAAGGTCATAAAATCTTGAAATTTTGTAATAATAAAGTACTTGAGCCTCTTGTCAATTTAAACTATCGCTCAAAGCTATGCTACCCTTGAGTCCCAATTGAAACACTGAGAAAACTTCAAATGGCCCTAACTTCTATACGGGACGCCCTAAACCTGTCAAAGTTTGCAACATACAAATGCTTGTAACTTTTTACTGGAGCGTCATAAAACCTTGAAATTTTGTAACAATAAAGTACTCGAGCCTCTTGTCAATTTAAGCTATCGCTCAAAGCTATGCTACCCTTGAGTCCCAAATCAAACACTGATAAAACTTCAAATGGCCCTAACTTCTATACGGTACGTCTTATACCTATCAAAGTTTGCAACATACAAATGCTTGTAACTTTTTACTGGAGCGTCATAAAACCTTGAACTTTTGTAACAATAAAGTAGTCGAGCCTCTTGTCAATTTAAGCCATCGCTCAAAGATATGCCATCCTTGATTCCCAAATCAAACACTGATAAAACTTCAAATGGCCCTAACTTTTATACGGTACGCCCTACACCTATCAAAGTTTGCAAAATACAAAAGCTTGTAACTTTTTACATTAGCGTCATTAAACCTTGAAATTTTGTAACAATAAAGTACTCGAGCCTCTTGTCAATTTAAGCTATCGCTCAAAGCTATGCTACCCTTGAGTCCCAAATCAAACACTGATAAAACTTCAAATGACCCTAACTTCTATACGGTACGTCCTACACCTACCAAAATTTGGAACATACAAATGCTTGTAACTTTTTACTGGAGCGTCATAAAACCTTCAAATTTTGTAGCAATAAAGTACTCAAGCCTCTTGTCAATTTAAGTTATCGCTCAAATCTATGCTACCCTTGAGTCCCAAATCAAACACGGATAAAACTTCAAATGGCCCTTACTTCTATATGGTACGTCCTACACCTGTCAAAGTTTGCAACATACAAATGCTTGTAACTTTTTACTGGATCGTCATAAAACCTTGAAATTTTGTAACAATAAAGTACTCGAGCCTCTTGTCAATTTAAGCCATCGCTCAAAGCTATGCTACCCTAGAGTCCCAAATCGAACACTTATAAAACTTCAAATGGCACTAACTTCTATACGGTACGTCCTACACCTATCAAAGTTTGCAGCATACAAATGCTTGTAACTTTTTACTTTCAGGTAATAAAATCTTGAAATTTTGTAATAATAAAGTACCTGAGCCTCTTGTCAATTTAAACTATCGCTCAAAACTATGCTACCCTTGAGTCCCAAATCAAACACTTATAAAACTTCAAATGGCCCTAACTTCTATACGGTACGTCCTACACCTATCAAAGTTTGCAGAATACAAATGCTTGTAACTTTTTACTGGAGCGTCATAAAACCTTCAAATTTTGTAACAATAAAGTACTCGAGCCTCTTGTCAATTTAAGTTATCGCTCAAAGCTATGTTACCCTTTTGTCCCTAATCAAACACTGATGAAACTTCAAATGGCCCTTACTTCTATACGGTACGTCCTACACCTATCAAAGTTTCCAACATACAAATGCTTGTAACTTTTTACTGGAGTGTCATAAAACCTTGAAATTTTGTAACAATAAAGTACTCGAGCCTCTTGTCAATTTTAGCTATCGCTCAAAGCTACGGCACCCTTGAGCCCCAAATCAAACACTGATAAAACTTCAAATGGCCCCAACTTCTATACGGTACGTCCTACACCTATCAAATTTTGCAACATACAAATGCTTGTAGCTTTTTACTTTAAGGTCATAAAATCTTGAAATTTTGTAATAATAAAGTACTTGAGCCTCTTGTCAATTTAAACTATCGCTCAAAGCTATGCTACCCTTGAGTCCCAAATCAAACACTTATAAAACTTCAAATGGCCCTAACTTCTATACGGTACGTCCTACACCTATCAAAGTTTGCAACATACAAATGCGTGTAACTTTTTACTGGAGCGTCATAAGACCTTGAAATTTTGTAACAATAAAGTACTCGAGCCTCTTGTCAATTTAAGCTATCGCTCAAAGCTATGCTACCCTTGAGTCCCAAATCAAACACTGATAAAACTTCAAATGGCCCTAACTTCTATACGGTACGTCCTACACCTATCAAAGTTTGCAACATACAAATGCTTGTAACTTTTTACTGGAGCGTCATAAAACCTTGAAATTTTGTAACAATAAAGTACTCGAGCCTCTTGTCAATTTAAGCTATCGCTCAAAGCAATGCTACCCTTGAGTCCCAAATGAATCACTGAGAAAACTTCAAATGGCCCTAACTTCTATACGGTACGCCCTACACCTATCAAAGTTTGCAACATACAAATGCTTGTAGTTTTTTACTGGAGCGTCATAAAACCTTGAAATTTTGTAACAATAAAGTACTCGAGGCCCTTGTCAATTTAAGCTATCGCTCAAAGCTATGCTACCCTTGAGTCCCAAATGAAACACTGAGAAAACTTCAAATGGCCCTAACTTCTATACGGTACGTCCTACACCTATCAAAGTTTGCAACATACAAATGCGTGTAACTTTTTACTGGAGCGTCATAAGACCTTGAAATTTTGTAACAATAAAGTACTCGAGCCTCTTGTCAATTTAAGCTATCGCTCAAAGCTATCGCTCAAAGCTATGCTACCCTTGAGTCCTAAATCCAACAATGATAAAACTTCAAATGGCCCTAACTTCTATACGGTACGTCCTACACCTATCAAAGTTTGCAACATACAAATGCTTGTAACTTTTTACTGGAGCGTCATAAAACCTTCAAATTTTGTAACAATAAAATACTCGAGCCTCTTGTCAATTTAAGCCATCGCTCAAAAATATGCTACCCTTGAGTCCCAAATCAAACACTGATAAAACTTCAAATGGCCCTAACTTCTATACGGTACGTCCTACACCTATCAAAGTTTGCAACATACAAATGCTTTTAACTTTTTACTGGAGCATCATAAGACCTTGAAATTTTGTAACAATAAAGTACTCGAGCCTCTTGTCAATTTAAGCTATCGCTCAAAGCTATGCTACCCTTGAGTCCCAAATGAAACACTGAGAAAACTTCAAATGGCCCTAACTTCTATACGGTACGCCCTACACCTATCAAAGTTTGCAACATACAAATGCTTGTAACTTTTTACTGGAGCGTCATAAAACCTTGAAATTTTGTAACAATAAAGTACTCGAGCCTCTTGTCAATTTAAGCTATCGCTCAAAGTTATGCTACCCTTGAGTCCCAAATCAAACACTGATAAAACTTCAAATGGCCCTAACTTCTATACGGTACGTCTTATACCTATCAAAGTTTGCAACATACAAATGCTTGTAACTTTTTACTGGAGCGTCATAAAACCTTGAACTTTTGTAACAATAAAGTAGTCGAGCCTCTTGTCAATTTAAGCCATCGCTCAAAGATACGCTACCCTTGATTCCCAAACCAAACACTGATAAAACTTCAAATGGCCCTAACTTCTATACGGTACGCCCTACACCTATCAAAGTTTGCAAAATACAAAAGCTTGTAACTTTTTACAGGAGCGTCATTAAACCTTGAAATTTTGTAACAATAAAGTACTCGAGCCTCTTGTCAATTTAAGCTATCGCTCAAAGCTATGCTACCCTTGAGTCCCAAATCAAACACTGATAAAACTTCAAATGACCATAACTTCTATACGGTACGTCCTACACCTATCAAAATTGGCAACATACAAATGCTTGTAACTTTTTACTGGAGCGTCATAAAACCTTCAAATTTTGTAACAATAAAGAACTCAAGCCTCTTGTCAATTTAAGTTATCGCTCAAAGCTATGCTACCCTTGAGTCCCAAATCAAACACGGATAAAACTTCAAATGGCCTTTACTTCTATATGGTACGTCCTACACCTGTCAAAGTTTGCAACATACAAATGCTTGTAACTTTTTACTGGATCGTCATAAAACCTTGAAATTTTGTAACAATAAAGTACTCGAGCCTCTTGTCAATTTAAGCCATCGCTCAAAGCTATGCTACCCTAGAGTCCCAAATCGAACACTTATAAAACTTCAAATGGCCCTAACTTCTATACGGTACGTCCTACACCTATCAAAGTTTGCAGCATACAAATGCTTGTAACTTTTTACTTTCAGGTCATAAAATCTTGAAATTTTGTAATAATAAAGTACCTGAGCCTCTTGTCAATTTAAACTATCGCTCAAAGCTATGCTACCCTTGAGTCCCAAAGCAAACACTTATAAAACTTCAAATGGCCCTAACTTCTATACGGTACGTCCTACACCTATCAAAGTTTGCAACATACAAATGCGTGTAACTTTTTACTGGAGCGTCATAAGACCTTGAAATTTTGTAACAATAAAGTACTCGAGCCTCTTGTCAATTTAGCTATCGCTCAAAGCTATCGCTCAAAGCTATGCTACCCTTGAGTCCCAAATCAAACAATGATAAAACTTCAAATGGCCCTAACTTCTATACGGTACGTCCTACACCTATCAAAGTTTGCAACATATAAATGCTTGTAACTTTTTACTGGAGCGTCATAAAACCTTCAAATTTTGTAACAATAAAATACTCGAGCCTCTTGTCAATTTAAGCCATCGCTCAAAAATATGCTACCCTTGAGTCCCAAATCAAACACTGATAAAACTTCAAATGACCCTAACTTCTATACGGTACGTCCTACACCTATCAAAGTTTGCAACATACAAATGCTTTTAACTTTTTACTGGAGCGTCATAAGACCTTGAAATTTTGTAACAATAAAGTACTCGAGCCTCTTGTCAATTTAAGCTATCGCTCAAAGCTATGCTACCCTTGAGTCCCAAATGAAACACTGAGAAAACTTCAAATGGCCCTAACTTCTATACGGTACGCCCTACACCTATCAAAGTTTGCAACATACAAATGCTTGTAACTTTTTACTGGAGCGTCATAAAACCTTGAAATTTTGTAACAATAAAGTACTCGAGCCTCTTGTCAATTTAAGCTATCGCTCAAAGTTATGCTACCCTTGAGTCCCAAATCAAACACTGATAAAACTTCAAATGGCCCTAACTTCTATACGGTACGTCTTATACCTATCAAAGTTTGCAACATACAAATGCTTGTAACTTTTTACTGGAGCGTCATAAAACCTTGAACTTTTGTAACAATAAAGTAGTCGAGCCTCTTGTCAATTTAAGCCATCGCTCAAAGATACGCTACCCTTGATTCCCAAATCAAACACTGATAAAACTTCAAATGGCCCTAACTTCTATACGGTACGCCCTACACCTATCAAAGTTTGCAAAATACAAAAGCTTGTAACTTTTTACAGGAGCGTCATTAAACCTTGAAATTTTGTAACAATAAAGTACTCGAGCCTCTTGTCAATTTAAGCTGTCGCTCAAAGCTATGCTACCCTTGAGTCCCAAATGAATCACTGAGAAAACTTCAAATGGCCCTAACTTCTATACGGTATGCCCTACACCTATCAAAGTTTGCAACATACAAATGCTTGTAGTTTTTTACTGGAGCGTCATAAAACCTTGAAATTTTGTAACAATAAAGTACTCGAGCCCCTTGTCAATTTAAGCTATCGCTCAAAGCTATGCTACCCTTGAGTTCCAAATCAAACACTGATAAAACTTCAAATGACCCTAACTTCTATACGGTACGTCCTACACCTATCAAAATTTGCAACATACAAATGCTTGTAACTTTTTACTGGAGCGCCATAAAACCTTCAAATTTTGTAACAATAAAGTACTCAAGCCTCTTGTCAATTTAAGTGATCGCTCAAAGCTATGCTACCCTTGAGTCCCAAATCAAACACGGATAAAACTTCAAATGGCCCTTACTTCTATATGGTACGTCCTACACCTGTCAAAGTTTGCAACATACAAATGCTTGTAACTTTTTACTGGATCGTCATAAAACCTTGAAATTTTGTAACAATAAAGTACTCGAGCCTCTTGTCAATTTAAGCCATCGCTCAAAGCTATGCTACCCTTGAGTCCCAAATGAATCACTGAGAAAACTTCAAGTGGCCCTAACTTCTATACGGTACGCCCTACACCTATCAAAGTTTGCAACATACAAATGCTTGTAGTTTTTTACTGGAGCGTCATAAAACCTTGAAATTTTGTAACAATAAAGTACTCGAGCCTCTTGTCAATTTAAGCTATCGCTCAAAGCTATGCTACCCTTGAGTCCCAAATCAAACAATGATAAAACTTCAAATGGCCCTAACTTCTATACGCTACGTCCTACACCTATCAAAGTTTGTAACATACAAATGCTTGTAACTTTTTACTGGAGCGTCATAAAACCTTGAAATTTTGTAACAATAAAGTGCTCGAGCCTCTTGTCAATTTAAGCTATCGCTCAAAGTTATGCTACCCTTGAGTCCCAAATCAAACATTGATAAAACTTCAAATGGCCCTAACTTCTATACGGTACGTCTTATACCTATCAAAGTTTGCAACATACAAATGCTTGTAACTTTTTACTGGAGCGTCATAAAACCTTGAACTTTTGTAACAATAAAGTAGTCGAGCCTCTTGTCAATTTAAGCCATCGCTCAAAGATACGCTACCCTTGATTCCCAAACCAAACACTGATAAAACTTCAAATTGCCCTAACTTCTATACGGTACGTCCTACACCTATCAAAGTTTGCAGCATACAAATGCTTGTAACTTTTTACTTTCAGGTCATAAAATCTTGAAATTTTGTAATAATAAAGTACCTGAGCCTCTTGTCAATTTAAACTATCGCTCAAAGCTATGCTACCCTTGAGTCCCAAAGCAAACACTTATAAAACTTCAAATGGCCCTAACTTCTATACGGTACGTCCTACACCTATCAAAGTTTGCAACATACAAATGCGTGTAACTTTTTACTGGAGCGTCATAAGACCTTGAAATTTTGTAACAATAAAGTACTCGAGCCTCTTGTCAATTTAGCTATCGCTCAAAGCTATCGCTCAAAGCTATGCTACCCTTGAGTCCCAAATCAAACAATGATAAAACTTCAAATGGCCCTAACTTCTATACGGTACGTCCTACACCTATCAAAGTTTGCAACATACAAATGCTTGTAACTTTTTACTGGAGCGTCATAAAACCTTCAAATTTTGTAACAATAAAATACTCGAGCCTCTTGTCAATTTAAGCCATCGCTCAAAAATATGCTACCCTTGAGTCCCAAATCAAACACTGATAAAACTTCAAATGGCCCTAACTTCTATACGGTACGTCCTACACCTATCAAAGTTTGCAACATACAAATGCTTTTAACTTTTTACTGGAGCGTCATAAGACCTTGAAATTTTGTAACAATAAAGTACTCGAGCCTCTTGTCAATTTAAGCTATCGCTCAAAGCTATGCTACCCTTGAGTCCCAAATGAAACACTGAGAAAACTTCAAATGGCCCTAACTTCTATACGGTACGCCCTACACCTATCAAAGTTTGCAACATACAAATGCTTGTAACTTTTTACTGGAGCGTCATAAAACCTTGAACTTTTGTAACAATAAAGTAGTCGAGCCTCTTGTCAATTTAAGCCATCGCTCAAAGATACGCTACCCTTGATTCCCAAATCAAACACTGATAAAACTTCAAATGGCCCTAACTTCTATACGGTACGCCCTACACCTATCAAAGTTTGCAAAATACAAAAGCTTGTAACTTTTTACAGGAGCGTCATTAAACCTTGAAATTTTGTAACAATAAAGTACTCGAGCCTCTTGTCAATTTAAGCTGTCGCTCAAAGCTATGCTACCCTTGAGTCCCAAATGAATCACTGAGAAAACTTCAAATGGCCCTAACTTCTATACGGTATGCCCTACACCTATCAAAGTTTGCAACATACAAATGCTTGTAGTTTTTTACTGGAGCGTCATAAAACCTTGAAATTTTGTAACAATAAAGTACTCGAGCCCCTTGTCAATTTAAGCTATCGCTCAAAGCTATGCTACCCTTGAGTTCCAAATCAAACACTGATAAAACTTCAAATGACCCTAACTTCTATACGGTATGCCCTACACCTATCAAAGTTTGCAACATACAAATGCTTGTAGTTTTTTACTGGAGCGTCATAAAACCTTGAAATTTTGTAACAATAAAGTACTCGAGCCCCTTGTCAATTTAAGCTATCGCTCAAAGCTATGCTACCCTTGAGTTCCAAATCAAACACTGATAAAACTTCAAATGGCCCTTACTTCTATATGGTACGTCCTACACCTGTCAAAGTTTGCAACATACAAATGCTTGTAACTTTTTACTGGATCGTCATAAAACCTTGAAATTTTGTAACAATAAAGTACTCGAGCCTCTTGTCAATTTAAGCCATCGCTCAAAGCTATGCTACCCTTGAGTCCCAAATGAATCACTGAGAAAACTTCAAATGGCCCTAACTTCTATACGGTACGCCCTACACCTATCAAAGTTTGCAACATACAAATGCTTGTAGTTTTTTACTGGAGCGTCATAAAACCTTGAAATTTTGTAACAATAAAGTACTCGAGCCTCTTGTCAATTTAAGCTATCGCTCAAAGCTATGCTACCCTTGAGTCCCAAATCAAACAATGATAAAACTTCAAATGGCCCTAACTTCTATACGGTACGTCCTACACCTATCAAAGTTTGTAACATACAAATGCTTGTAACTTTTTACTGGAGCGTCATAAAACCTTGAAATTTTGTAACAATAAAGTGCTCGAGCCTCTTGTCAATTTAAGCTATCGCTCAAAGCTATGCTAGCCTTGAGTCCCAAATCAAACACTGATAAAACTTCAAGTGGCCCTAACTTCTATACGGTATGTCTTATACCTATCAAAGTTTGCAACATACAAATGCTTTTAACTTTTTACTGGAGCATCATAAGACCTTGAAATTTTGTAACAATAAAGTACTCGAGCCTCTTGTCAATTTAAGCTATCGCTCAAAGCTATGCTACCCTTGAGTCCCAAATGAAACACTGAGAAAACTTCAAATGGCCCTAACTTCTATACGGTACGCCCTACACCTATCAAAGTTTGCAACATACAAATGCTTGTAACTTTTTACTGGAGCGTCATAAAACCTTGAAATTTTGTAACAATAAAGTACTCGAGCCTCTTGTCAATTTAAGCTATCGCTCAAAGTTATGCTACCCTTGAGTCCCAAATCAAACACTGATAAAACTTCAAATGGCCCTAACTTCTATACGGTACGTCTTATACCTATCAAAGTTTGCAACATACAAATGCTTGTAACTTTTTACTGGAGCGTCATAAAACCTTGAAATTTTGTAACAATAAAGTAGTCGAGCCTCTTGTCAATTTAAGCCATCGCTCAAAGATACGCTACCCTTGATTCCCAAACCAAACACTGATAAAACTTCAAATGGCCCTAACTTCTATACGGTACGCCCTACACCTATCAAAGTTTGCAAAATACAAAAGCTTGTAACTTTTTACAGGAGCGTCATTAAACCTTGAAATTTTGTAACAATAAAGTACTCGAGCCTCTTGTCAATTTAAGCTATCGCTCAAAGCTATGCTACCCTTGAGTCCCAAATCAAACACTGATAAAACTTCAAATGACCCTAACTTCTATACGGTACGTCCTACACCTATCAAAATTTGCAACATACAAATGCTTGTAACTTTTTACTGGAGCGTCATAAAACCTTCAAATTTTGTAACAATAAAGTACTCAAGCCTCTTGTCAATTTAAGTTATCGCTCAAAGCTATGCTACCCTTGAGTCCCAAATCAAACACGGATAAAACTTCAAATGGCCCTTACTTCTATATGGTACGTCCTACACCTGTCAAAGTTTGCAACATACAAATGCTTGTAACTTTTTACTGGATCGTCATAAAACCTTGAAATTTTGTAACAATAAAGTACTCGAGCCTCTTGTCAATTTAAGCCATCGCTCAAAGCTATGCTACCCTAGAGTCCCAAATCGAACACTTATAAAACTTCAAATGGGCCTAACTTCTATACGGTACGTCCTACACCTATCAAAGTTTGCAGCATACAAATGCTTGTAACTTTTTACTTTCTGGTCATAAAATCTTGAAATTTTGTAATAATAAAGTACCTGAGCCTCTTGTCAATTTAAACTATCGCTCAAAGCTATGCTACCCTTGAGTCCCAAATCAAACACTTATAAAACTTCAAATGGCCCTAACTTCTATACGGTACGTCCTACACCTATCAAAGTTTGCAACATACAAATGCGTGTAACTTTTTACTGGAGCGTCATAAGACCTTGAAATTTTGTAACAATAAAGTACTCGAGCCTCTTGTCAATTTAGCTATCGCTCAAAGCTATCGCTCAAAGCTATGCTACCCTTGAGTCCCAAATCAAACAATGATAAAACTTCAAATGGCCCTAACTTCTATACGGTACGTCCTACACCTATCAAAGTTTGCAACATACAAATGCTTGTAACTTTTTACTGGAGCGTCATAAAACCTTCAAATTTTGTAACAATAAAATACTCGAGCCTCTTGTCAATTTAAGCCATCGCTCAAAAATATGCTACCCTTGAGTCCCAAATCAAACACTGATAAAACTTCAAATGGCCCTAACTTCTATACGGTACGTCCTACACCTATCAAAGTTTGCAACATACAAATGCTTTTAACTTTTTACTGGAGCGTCATAAGACCTTGAAATTTTGTAACAATAAAGTACTCGAGCCTCTTGTCAATTTAAGCTATCGCTCAAAGTTATGCTACCCTTGAGTCCCAAATCAAACACTGATAAAACTTCAAATGGCCCTAACTTCTATACGGTATGCCCTACACCTATCAAAGTTTGCAACATACAAATGCTTGTAGTTTTTTACTGGAGCGTCATAAAACCTTGAAATTTTGTAACAATAAAGTACTCGAGCCCCTTGTCAATTTAAGCTATCGCTCAAAGCTATGCTACCCTTGAGTCCCAAATCAAACACTGATAAAACTTCAAATGACCCTAACTTCTATACGGTACGTCCTACACCTATCAAAATTTGCAACATACAAATGCTTGTAACTTTTTACTGGAGCGTCATAAAACCTTCAAATTTTGTAACAATAAAGTACTCAAGCCTCTTGTCAATTTAAGTTATCGCTCAAAGCTATGCTACCCTTGAGTCCCAAATCAAACACGGATAAAACTTCAAATGGCCCTTACTTCTATATGGTACGTCCTACACCTGTCAAAGTTTGCAACATACAAATGCTTGTAACTTTTTACTGGATCGTCATAAAACCTTGAAATTTTGTAACAATAAAGTACTCGAGCCTCTTGTCAATTTAAGCCATCGCTCAAAGCTATGCTACCCTTGAGTCCCAAATGAATCACTGAGAAAACTTCAAATGGCCCTAACTTCTATACGGTACGCCCTACACCTATCAAAGTTTGCAACATACAAATGCTTGTAGTTTTTTACTGGAGCGTCATAAAACCTTGAAATTTTGTAACAATAAAGTACTCGAGCCTCTTGTCAATTTAAGCTATCGCTCAAAGCTATGCTACCCTTGAGTCCCAAATCAAACAATGATAAAACTTCAAATGGCCCTAACTTCTATACGGTACGTCCTACACCTATCAAAGTTTGTAACATACAAATGCTTGTAACTTTTTACTGGAGCGTCATAAAACCTTGAAATTTTGTAACAATAAAGTGCTCGAGCCTCTTGTCAATTTAAGCTATCGCTCAAAGCTATGCTACCCTTGAGTCCCAAATGAATCACTGAGAAAACTTCAAATGGCCCTAACTTCTATACGGTATGCCCTACACCTATCAAAGTTTGCAACATACAAATGCTTGTAGTTTTTTACTGGAGCGTCATAAAACCTTGAAATTTTGTAACAATAAAGTACTCGAGCCCCTTGTCAATTTAAGCTATCGCTCAAAGCTATGCTACCCTTGAGTCCCAAATGAAACACTGAGAAAACTTCAAATGGCCCTAACTTCTATACGGTACGTCCTACACCTATCAAAGTTTGCAACATACAAATGCTTTTAACTTTTTACTGGAGCGTCATAAGACCTTGAAATTTTGTACCAATAAAGTACTCGAGCCGCTTGTCAATTTAAGATATCGCTCAAAGCTATGCTACCCTTGAATCCCAAATCAAACACTGATAAAACTTCAAATGGCCCTAACTTCTATACGGTACGTCCTACACCTATCAAAGTTTGCAACATACAAATGCTTGTAACTTTTTACTGAAGTTGTAAAAAAAAGCTTGAAATTTTGTAACAATAAAGTACTCGAGCCTCTTGTCAATTTAAGCTATCGCTCAAAGCTATGCTACCCTTGAGTCCCAAATCAAACACTGATAAAACTTCAAATGGCCCTAACTTCTATACGGTATGTCTTATACCTATCAAAGTTTGCAACATACAAATGCTTTTAACTTTTTACTGGAGCATCATAAGACCTTGAAATTTTGTAACAATAAAGTACTCGAGCCTCTTGTCAATTTAAGCTATCGCTCAAAGCTATGCTACCCTTGAGTCCCAAATGAAACACTGAGAAAACTTCAAATGGCCCTAACTTCTATACGGTACGCCCTACACCTATCAAAGTTTGCAACATACAAATGCTTGTAACTTTTTACTGGAGCGTCATAAAACCTTGAAATTTTGTAACAATAAAGTACTCGAGCCTCTTGTCAATTTAAGCTATCGCTCAAAGTTATGCTACCCTTGAGTCCCAAATCAAACACTGATAAAACTTCAAATGGCCCTAACTTCTATACGGTACGTCTTATACCTATCAAAGTTTGCAACATACAAATGCTTGTAACTTTTTACTGGAGCGTCATAAAACCTTGAACTTTTGTAACAATAAAGTAGTCGAGCCTCTTGTCAATTTAAGCCATCGCTCAAAGATACGCTACCCTTGATTCCCAAACCAAACACTGATAAAGCTTCAAATGGCCCTAACTTCTATACGGTACGCCCTACACCTATCAAAGTTTGCAAAATACAAAAGCTTGTAACTTTTTACAGGAGCGTCATTAAACCTTGAAATTTTGTAACAATAAAGTACTCGAGCCTCTTGTCAATTTAAGCTATCGCTCAAAGCTATGCTACCCTTGCGTCCCAAATCAAACACTGATAAAACTTCAAATGACCCTAACTTCTATACGGTACGTCCTACACCTATCAAAATTTGCAACATACAAATGCTTGTAACTTTTTACTGGAGCGTCATAAAACCTTCAAATTTTGTAACAATAAAGTACTCAAGCCTCTTGTCAATTTAAGTTATCGCTCAAAGCTATGCTACCCTTGAGTCCCAAATCAAACACGGATAAAACTTCAATTGGCCCTTACTTCTATATGGTACGTCCTACACCTGTCAAAGTTTGCAACATACAAATGCTTGTAACTTTTTACTGGATCGTCATAAAACCTTGAAATTTTGTAACAATAAAGTACTCGAGCCTCTTGTCAATTTAAGCCATCGCTCAAAGCTATGCTACCCTAGAGTCCCAAATCGAACACTTATAAAACTTCAAATGGCCCTAACTTCTATACGGTACGTCCTACACCTATCAAAGTTTGCAGCATACAAATGCTTGTAACTTTTTACTTTCTGGTCATAAAATCTTGAAATTTTGTAATAATAAAGTACCTGAGCCTCTTGTCAATTTAAACTATCGCTCAAAGCTATGCTACCCTTGAGTCCCAAATCAAACACTTATAAAACTTCAAATGGCCCTAACTTCTATACGGTACGTCCTACACCTATCAAAGTTTGCAACATACAAATGCGTGTAACTTTTTACTGGAGCGTCATAAGACCTTGAAATTTTGTAACAATAAAGTACTCGAGCCTCTTGTCAATTTAGCTATCGCTCAAAGCTATCGCTCAAAGCTATGCTACCCTTGAGTCCCAAATCAAACAATGATAAAACTTCAAATGGCCCTAACTTCTATACGGTACGTCCTACACCTATCAAAGTTTGCAACATACAAATGCTTGTAACTTTTTACTGGAGCGTCATAAAACCTTCAAATTTTGTAACAATAAAGTACTCGAGCCTCTTGTCAATTTAAGCCATCGCTCAAAAATATGCTACCCTTGAGTCCCAAATCAAACACTGATAAAACTTCAAATGGCCCTAACTTCTATACGGTACGTCCTACACCTATCAAAGTTTGCAAAATACAAATGCTTTTAACTTTTTACTGGAGCGTCATAATACCTTGAAATTTTGTAACAATAAAGTACTCGAGCCTCTTGTCAATTTAAGCTATCGCTCAAAGCTATGCTACCCTTGAGTCCCAAATGAAACACTGAGAAAACTTCAAATGGCCCTAACTTCTATACGGTACGCCCTACACCTATCAAAGTTTGCAACATACAAATGCTTGTAACTTTTTACTGGAGCGTCATAAAACATTGCAATTTTGTAACAATAAAGTACTCGAGCCTCTTGTCAATTTAAGCTATCGCTCAAAGTTATGCGACCCTTGAGTCCCAAATCAAACACTGATAAAACTTCAAATGGCCCTAACTTCTATACGGTATGCCCTACACCTATCAAAGTTTGCAACATACAAATGCTTGTAGTTTTTTACTGGAGCGTCATAAAACCTTGAAATTTTGTAACAATAAAGTACTCGAGCCCCTTGTCAATTTAAGCTATCGCTCAAAGCTGTGCTACCCTTGAGTCCCAAATCAAACACTGATAAAACTTCAAATGACCCTAACTTCTATACGGTACGTCCTACACCTATCAAAATTTGCAACATACAAATGCTTGTAACTTTTTACTGGAGCGTCATAAAACCTTCAAATTTTGTAACAATAAAGTACTCAAGCCTCTTGTCAATTTAAGTTATCGCTCAAAGCTATGCTACCCTTGAGTCCCAAATCAAACACGGATAAAACTTCAAAAGGCCCTTACTTCTATATGGTACGTCCTACACCTGTCAAAGTTTGCAACATACAAATGCTTGTAACTTTTTACTGGATCGTCATAAAACCTTGAAATTTTGTAACAATAAAGTACTCAAGCCTCTTGTCAATTTAAGCCATCGCTCAAAGCTATGCTATCCTTGAGTCCCAAATGAATCACTGAGAAAACTTCAAATGGCCCTAACTTCTATACGGTACGCCCTACACCTCTCAAAGTTTGCAACATACAAATGCTTGTAGTTTTTTACTGGAGCGTCATAAAACCTTGAAATTTTGTAACAATAAAGTACTCGAGCCTCTTGTCAATTTAAGCTATCGCTCAAAGCTATACTACCCTTGAGTCCCAAATCAAACAATGATAAAACTTCAAATGGCCCTAACTTCTATACGGTACGTCCTACACCTATCAAAGTTTGTAACATACAAATGCTTGTAACTTTTTACTGGAGCGTCATAAAACCTTGAAATTTTGTAACAATAAAGTGCTCGAGCCTCTTGTCAATTTAAGCTATCGCTCAAAGCTATGCTACCCTTGAGTCCCAAATGAATCACTGAGAAAACTTCAAATGGCCTTAACTTCTATACAGTATGCCCTACACCTATCAAAGTTTGCAACATACAAATGCTTGTAGTTTTTTACTGGAGCGTCATAAAACCTTGAAATTTTGTAACAATAAAGTACTCGAGCCCCTTGTCAATTTAAGATATCGCACAAAGCTATGCTACCCTTGAGTCCCAAATGAAACACTGAGAAAACTTCAAATGGCCCTAACTTCTATACAGTACGTCCTACACCTATCAAAGTTTGCAACATACAAATGCTTTTAACTTTTTACTGGAGCGTCATAAGACCTTGAAATTTTGTACCAATAAAGTACTCGAGCCTCTTGTCAATTTAAGATATCGCTCAAAGCTATGCTACCCTTGAGTCCCAAATCAAACACTGATAAAACTTCAAATGGCCCTAACTTCTATACGGTACGTCCTACACTTATCAAAGTTTGCAACATACAAATGCTTGTAACTTTTTACTGGAGCGTCATAAAACCTTGAACTTTTGTAACAATAAAGTAGTCGAGCCTCTTGTCAATTTAAGCCATCGCTCAAAGATACGCTACCCTTGATTCCCAAACCAAACACTGATAAAACTTCAAATGGCCCTAACTTCTATACGGTACGCCCTACACCTATCAAAGTTTGCAAAATACAAAAGCTTGTAACTTTTTACAGGAGCGTCATTAAACCTTGAAATTTTGTAACAATAAAGTACTCGAGCCTCTTGTCAATTTAAGCTATCGCTCAAAGCTATGCTACCCTTGAGTCCCAAATCAAACACTGATAATACTTCAAATGACCCTAACTTCTATACGGTACGTCCTACACCTATCAAAATTTGCAACATACAAATGCTTGTAACTTTTTACTGGAGCGTCATAAAACCTTCAAATTTTGTAACAATAAAGTACTCAAGCCTCTTGTCAATTTAAGTTATCGCTCAAAGCTATGCTACCCTTGAGTCCCAAATCAAACACGGATAAAACTTCAAATGGCCCTTACTTCTATATGGTACGTCCTACACCTGTCAAAGTTTGCAACATACAAATGCTTGTAACTTTTTACTGGATCGTCATAAAACCTTGAAATTTTGTAACAATAAAGTACTCGAGCCTCTTGTAAATTTAGCTATCGCTCAAAGCTATCGCTCAAAGCTATGCTACCCTTGAGTCCCAAATCAAACAATGATAAAACTTCAAATGGCCCTAACTTCTATACGGTACGTCCTACACCTATCAAAGTTTGCAACATACAAATGCTTGTAACTTTTTACTGGAGCGTCATAAAACCTTCAAATTTTGTAACAATAAAATACTCCAGCCTCTTGTCAATTTAAGCCATCGCTCAAAAATATGCTACCCTTGAGTCCCAAATCAAACACTGATAAAACTTCAAATGGCCCTAACTTCTATACGGTACGTCCTACACCTATCAAAGTTTGCAACATACAAATGCTTTTAACTTTTTACTGGAGCGTCATAAGACCTTGAAATTTTGTAACAATAAAGTACTCGAGCCTCTTGTCAATTTAAGCCATCGCTCAAAGCTATGCTACCCTAGAGT
Organism: Clusia tigrina; assembly: GCA_920105625.2. Lineage (NCBI taxonomy): Eukaryota > Metazoa > Arthropoda > Insecta > Diptera > Clusiidae > Clusia > Clusia tigrina. The sequence continues at coordinate 165,663 of CAKKTE020000546.1, read as the reverse complement.
CCCAAATCGAACACTTATAAAACTTCAAATGGCCCTAACTTCTATACGGTACGTCCTACACCTATCAAAGTTTGCAGCATACAAATGCTTGTAACTTTTTACTTTCTGGTCATAAAATCTTGAAATTTTGTAATAATAAAGTACCTGAGCCTCTTGTCAATTTAAACTATCGCTCAAAGCTATGCTACCCTTGAGTCCCAAATCAAACACTTATAAAACTTCAAATGGCCCTAACTTCTATACGGTACGTCCTACACCTATCAAAGTTTGCAACATACAAATGCGTGTAACTTTTTACTGGAGCGTCATAAGACCTTGAAATTTTGTAACAATAAAGTACTCGAGCCTCTTGTCAATTTAGCTATCGCTCAAAGCTATCGCTCAAAGCTATGCTACCCTTGAGTCCCAAATCAAACAATGATAAAACTTCAAATGGCCCTAACTTCTATACGGTACGTCCTACACCTATCAAAGTTTGCAACATACAAATGCTTGTAACTTTTTACTGGAGCGTCATAAAACCTTCAAATTTTGTAACAATAAAATACTCGAGCCTCTTGTCAATTTAAGCCATCGCTCAAAAATATGCTACCCTTGAGTCCCAAATCAAACACTGATAAAACTTCAAATGGCCCTAACTTCTATACGGTACGTCCTACACCTATCAAAGTTTGCAAAATACAAATGCTTTTAACTTTTTACTGGAGCGTCATAAGACCTTGAAATTTTGTAACAATAAAGTACTCGAGCCTCTTGTCAATTTAAGCTATCGCTCTAAGCTATGCTACCCTTGAGTCCCAAATGAAACACTGAGAAAACTTCAAATGGCCCTAACTTCTATACGGTACGCCCTACACTTATCAAAGTTTGCAACATACAAATGCTTGTAACTTTTTACTGGAGCGTCATAAAACCTTGAAATTTTGTAACAATAAAGTACTCGAGCCTCTTGTCAATTTAAGCTATCGCTCAAAGTTATGCTACCCTTGAGTCCCAAATCAAACACTGATAAAACTTCAAATGGCCCTAACTTCTATACGGTATGCCCTACACCTATCAAAGTTTGCAACATACAAATGCTTGTAGTTTTTTACTGGAGCGTCATAAGACCTTGAAATTTTGTACCAATAAAGTACTCGAGCCTCTTGTCAATTTAAGATATCGCTCAAAGCTATGCTACCCTTGAGTCCCAAATCAAACACTGATAAAACTTCAAATGGCCCTAACTTCTATACGGTACGTCCTACACCTATCAAAGTTTGCAACATACAAATGCTTGTAACTTTTTACTGGAGCGTCATAAAACCTTGAACTTTTGTAACAATAAAGTAGTCGAGCCTCTTGTCAATTTAAGCCATCGCTCAAAGATACGCTACCCTTGATTCCCAAACCAAACACTGATAAAACTTCAAATGGCCCTAACTTCTATACGGTACGCCCTACACCTATCAAAGTTTGCAACATACAAAAGCTTGTAACTTTTTACAGGAGCGTCATTAAACCTTGAAATTTTGTAACAATAAAGTACTCGAGCCTCTTGTCAATTTAAGCTATCGCTCAAAGCTATGCTACCCTTGAGTCCCAAATCAAACACTGATAAAACTTCAAATGACCCTAACTTCTATACGGTACGTCCTACACCTATCAAAATTTGCAACATACAAATGCTTGTAACTTTTTACTGGAGCGTCATAAAACCTTCAAATTTTGTAACAATAAAGTACTCAAGCCTCTTGTCAATTTAAGTTATCGCTCAAAGCTATGCTACCCTTGAGTCCCAAATCAAACACGGATAAAACTTCAAATGGCCCTTACTTCTATATGGTACGTCCTACACCTGTCAAAGTTGCAACATACAAATGCTTTTAACTTTTTACTGGAGCGTCATAAGACCTTGAAATTTTGTAACAATAAAGTACTCGAGCCTCTTGTCAATTTAAGCCATCGCTCAAAGCTATGCTACCCTAGAGTCCCAAATCGAACACTTATAAAACTTCAAATGGCCCTAACTTCTATACGGTACGTCCTACACCTATCAAAGTTTGCAGCATACAAATGCTTGTAAATTTTTACTTTCTGGTCATAAAATCTTGAAATTTTGTAATAATAAAGTACCTGAGCCTCTTGTCAATTTAAACTATCGCTCAAAGCTATGCTACCCTTGAGTCCCAAATCAAACACTTATAAAACTTCAAATGGCCCTAACTTCTATACGGTACGTCCTACACCTATCAAAGTTTGCAACATACAAATGCGTGTAACTTTTTACTGGAGCGTCATAAGACCTTGAAATTTTGTAACAATAAAGTACTCGAGCCTCTTGTCAATTTAGCTATCGCTCAAAGCTATGCTACCCTTGAGTCCCAAATCAAACAATGATAAAACTTCAAATGGCCCTAACTTCTATACGGTACGTCCTACACCTATCAAAGTTTGCAACATACAAATGCTTGTAACTTTTTACTGGAGCGTCATAAAACCTTCAAATTTTGTAACAATAAAATACTCGAGCCTCTTGTCAATTTAAGCCATCGCTCAAAAATATGCTACCCTTGAGTCCCAAATCAAACACTGATAAAACTTCAAATGGCCCTAACTTCTATACGGTACGTCCTACACCTATCAAAGTTTGCAAAATACAAATGCTTTTAACTTTTTACTGGAGCGTCATAAGACCTTGAAATTTTGTAACAATAAAGTACTCGAGCCTCTTGTCAATTTAAGCTATCGCTCAAAGCTATGCTACCCTTGAGTCCCAAATGAAACACTGAGAAAACTTCAAATGGCCCTAACTTCTATACGGTACGCCCTACACCTATCAAAGTTTGCAACATACAAATGCTTGTAACTTTTTACTGGAGCGTCATAAAACCTTGAAATTTTGTAACAATAAAGTACTCGAGCCTCTTGTCAATTTAAGCTATCGCTCAAAGTTATGCTACCCTTGAGTCCCAAATCAAACACTGATAAAACTTCAAATGGCCCTAACTTCTATACGGTATGCCCTACACCTATCAAAGTTTGCAACATACAAATGCTTGTAGTTTTTTACTGGAGCGTCATAAAACCTTGAAATTTTGTAACAATAAAGTACTCGAGCCCCTTGTCAATTTAAGCTATCGCTCAAAGCTATGCTACCCTTGAGTCCCAAATCAAACACTGATAAAACTTCAAATGACCCTAACTTCTATACGGTACGTCCTACACCTATCAAAATTTGCAACATACAAATGCTTGTAACTTTTTACTGGAGCGTCATAAAACCTTCAAATTTTGTAACAATAAAGTACTCAAGCCTCTTGTCAATTTAAGTTATCGCTCAAAGCTATGCTACCCTTGAGTCCCAAATCAAACACGGATAAAACTTCAAAAGGCCCTTACTTCTATATGGTACGTCCTACACCTGTCAAAGTTTGCAACATACAAATGCTTGTAACTTTTTACTGGATCGTCATAAAACCTTGAAATTTTGTAACAATAAAGTACTCAAGCCTCTTGTCAATTTAAGCCATCGCTCAAAGCTATGCTACCCTTGAGTCCCAAATGAATCACTGAGAAAACTTCAAATGGCCCTAACTTCTATACGGTACGCCCTACACCTCTCAAAGTTTGCAACATACAAATGCTTGTAGTTTTTTACTGGAGCGTCTAAAACCTTGAAATTTTGTAACAATAAAGTACTCGAGCCTCTTGTCAATTTAAGCTATCGCTCAAAGCTATACTACCCTTGAGTCCCAAATCAAACAATGATAAAACTTCAAATGGCCCTAACTTCTATACGGTACGTCCTACACCTATCAAAGTTTGTAACATACAAATGCTTGTAACTTTTTACTGGAGCGTCATAAAACCTTGAAATTTTGTAACAATAAAGTGCTCGAGCCTCTTGTCAATTTAAGCTATCGCTCAAAGCTATGCTACCCTTGAGTCCCAAATGAATCACTGAGAAAACTTCAAATGGCCCTAACTTCTATACGGTATGCCCTACACCTATCAAAGTTTGCAACATACAAATGCTTGTAGTTTTTTACTGGAGCGTCATAAAACCTTGAAATTTTGTAACAATAAAGTACTCGAGCCCCTTGTCAATTTAAGATATCGCACAAAGCTATGCTACCCTTGAGTCCCAAATGAAACACTGAGAAAACTTCAAATGGCCCTAACTTCTATACAGTACGTCCTACACCTATCAAAGTTTGCAACATACAAATGCTTTTAACTTTTTACTGGAGCGTCATAAGACCTTGCAATTTTGTACCAATAAAGTACTCGAGCCTCTTGTCAATTTAAGATATCGCTCAAAGCTATGCTACCCTTGAGTCCCAAATCAAACACTGATAAAACTTCAAATGGCCCTAACTTCTATACGGTACGTCCTACACCTATCAAAGTTTGCAACATACAAATGCTTGTAACTTTTTACTGGAGCGTCATAAAACCTTGAACTTTTGTAACAATAAAGTAGTCGAGCCTCTTGTCAATTTAAGCCATCGCTCAAAGATACGCTACCCTTGATTCCCAAACCAAACACTGATAAAACTTCAAATGGCCCTAACTTCTATACGGTACGCCCTACACCTATCAAAGTTTGCAAAATACAAAAGCTTGTAACTTTTTACAGGAGCGTCATTAAACCTTGAAATTTTGTAACAATAAAGTACTCGAGCCTCTTGTCAATTTAAGCTATCGCTCAAAGCTATGCTACCCTTGAGTCCCAAATCAAACACTGATAAAACTTCAAATGGCCCTAACTTCTATACGGTACGTCCTACACCTATCAAAATTTGCAACATACAAATGCTTGTAACTTTTTACTGGAGCGTCATAAAACCTTCAAATTTTGTAACAATAAAGTACTCAAGCCTCTTGTCAATTTAAGTTATCGCTCAAAGCTATGCTACCCTTGAGTCCCAAATCAAACACGGATAAAACTTCAAATGGCCCTTACTTCTATATGGTACGTCCTACACCTGTCAAAGTTTGCAACATACAAATGCTTGTAACTTTTTACTGGATCGTCATAAAACCTTGAAATTTTGTAACAATAAAGTACTCGAGCCTCTTGTAAATTTAGCTATCGCTCAAAGCTATCGCTCAAAGCTATGCTACCCTTGAGTCCCAAATCAAACAATGATAAAACTTCAAATGGCCCTTACTTCTATCCGGTACGTCCTACACCTATCAAAGTTTGCAACATACAAATGCTTGTAACTTTTTACTGGAGCGTCATAAAACCTTCAAATTTTGTAACAATAAAATACTCGAGCCTCTTGTCAATTTAAGCCATCGCTCAAAAATATGCTACCCTTGAGTCCCAAATCAAACACTGATAAAACTTCAAATGGCCCTAACTTCTATACGGTACGTCCTACACCTATCAAAGTTTGCAACATACAAATGCTTTTAACTTTTTACTGGAGCGTCATAAGACCTTGAAATTTTGTAACAATAAAGTACTCGAGCCTCTTGTCAATTTAAGCTATCGCTCAAAGCTATGCTACCCTTGAGTCCCAAATGAAACACTGAGAAAACTTCAAATGGCCCTAACTTCTATACGGTACGCCCTACACCTATCAAAGTTTGCAACATACAAATGCTTGTAACTTTTTACTGGAGCGTCATAAAACCTTGAAATTTTGTAACAATAAAGTACTCGAGCCTCTTGTCAATTTAAGATATCGCTCAAAGTTATGCTACCCTTGAGTCCCAAATCAAACACTGATAAAACTTCAAATGGCCCTAACTTCTATACGGTATGCCCTACACCTATCAAAGTTTGCAACATACAAATGCTTGTAGTTTTTTACTGGAGCGTCATAAAACCTTGAAATTTTGTAACAATAAAGTACTCGAGCCCCTTGTCAATTTAAGCTATCGCTCAAAGCTATGCTACCCTTGAGTCCCAAATCAAACACTGATAAAACTTCAAATGACCCTAACTTCTATACGGTACGTCCTACACCTATCAAAATTTGCAACATACAAATGCTTGTAACTTTTTACTGGAGCGTCATAAAACCTTCAAATTTTGTAACAATAAAGTACTCAAGCCTCTTGTCAATTTAAGTTATCGCTCAAAGCTATGCTACCCTTGAGTCCCAAATCAAACACGGATAAAACTTCAAATGGCCCTTACTTCTATATGGTACGTCCTACACCTGTCAAAGTTTGCAACATACAAATGCTTGTAACTTTTTACTGGATCGAAATAAAACCTTGAAATTTTGTAACAATAAAGTACTCGAGCCTCTTGTCAATTTAAGCCATCGCTCAAAGCTATGCTACCCTTGAGTCCCAAATGAATCACTGAGAAAACTTCAAATGGCCCTAACTTCTATACGGTACGCCCTACACCTCTCAAAGTTTGCAACATACAAATGCTTGTAGTTTTTTACTGGAGCGTCATAAAACCTTGAAATTTTGTAACAATAAAGTACTCGAGCCTCTTGTCAATTTAAGCTATCGCTCAAAGCTATGCTACCCTTGAGTCCCAAATCAAACAATGATAAAACTTCAAATGGCCCTAACTTCTATACGGTACGTCCTACACCTATCAAAGTTTGTAACATACAAATGCTTGTAACTTTTTACTGGAGCGTCATAAAACCTTGAAATTTTGTAACAATAAAGTGCTCGAGCCTCTTGTCAATTTAAGCTATCGCTCAAAGCTATGCTACCCTTGAGTCCCAAATGAATCACTGAGAAAACTTCAAATGGCCCTAACTTCTATACGGTATGCCCTATACCTATCAAAGTTTGCAACATACAAATGCTTGTAGTTTTTTACTGGAGCGTCATAAAACCTTGAAATTTTGTAACAATAAAGTACTCGAGCCCCTTGTCAATTTAAGATATCGCTCAAAGCTATGCTACCCTTGAGTCCCAAATGAAACACTGAGAAAACTTCAAATGGCCCTAACTTCTATACGGTACGTCCTACACCTATCAAAGTTTGCAATATACAAATGCTTTTAACTTTTTACTGGAGCGTCATAAGACCTTGAAATTTTGTACCAATAAAGTACTCGAGCCTCTTGTCAATTTAAGATATCGCTCAAAGCTATGCTACCCGTGAGCCCCAATTCAAACACTGATAAAACTTCAAATGGCCCTAACTTCTATACGGTACGTCCTACACCTATCAAAGTTTGCAACATACAAATGCTTGTAACTTTTTACTGAAGCGTCATAAAACCTTGAAATTTTGTAACAATAAAGTACTCGAGCCTCTTGTCAATTTAAGCTATCGCTCAAAGCTATGCTACCCTTGAGTCCTAATTGAAACACTGAGAAAACTTCAAATGGCCCTAACTTCTATACGGTACGCCCTAAACCTATCAAAGTTTGCAACATACAAATGCTTTTAACTTTTTACTGGAGCGTCATAAAACCTTGAAATTTTGTAACAATAAAGTACTCGAGCCTCTTGTCAATTTAAGCTATCGCTCAAAGCTATGCTACCCTTGAGTCCCAAATCAAACACTGATAAAACTTCAAATGGCCCTAACTTCTATACGGTACGTCTTATACCTATCAAAGTTTGCAACATACAAATGCTTGTAACTTTTTACTGGAGCGTCATAAAACCTTGAACTTTTGTAACAATAAAGTAGTCGAGCCTCTTGTCAATTTAAGCCATCGCTCAAAGATATGCCATCCTTGATTCCCAAATCAAACACTGATAAAACTTCAAATGGCCCTAACTTCTATACGGTACGCCCTACACCTATCAAAGTTTGCAAAATACAAAAGCTTGTAACTTTTTACATTAGCGTCATTAAACCTTGAAATTTTGTAACAATAAAGTGCTCGAGCCTCTTGTCAATTTAAGCTATCGCTCAAAGCTATGCTACCCTTGAGTCCCAAATCAAACACTGATAAAACTTCAAATGACCCTAACTTCTATACGGTACGTCCTACACCTACCAAAATTTGGAACATACAAATGCTTGTAACTTTTTACTGGAGCGTCATAAAACCTTCAAATTTTGTAGCAATAAAGTACTCAAGCCTCTTGTCAATTTATGTTATCGCTCAAAGCTATGCTACCCTTGAGTCCCAAATCAAACACGGATAAAACTTCAAATGGCCCTTACTTCTATATGGTACGTCCTACACCTGTCAAAGTTTGCAACATACAAATGCTTGCAACTTTTTACTGGATCGTCATAAAACCTTGAAATTTTGTAACAATAAAGTACTCGAGCCTCTTGTCAATTTAAGCCATCGCTCAAAGCTATGCTACCCTAGAGTCCCAAATCGAACACTTATAAAACTTCAAATGGCCCTAACTTCTATACGGTACGTCCTACACCTATCAAAGTTTGCAGCATACAAATGCTTGTAACTTTTTACTTTCAGGTCATAAAATCTTGAAATTTTGTAATAATAAAGTACCTGAACCTCTTGTCAATTTGAACTATCGCTCAAAGCTATGCTACCCTTGAGTCCCAAATCAAACACTTATAAAACTTCAAATGGCCCTAACTTCTATACGGTACGTCCTACACCTATCAAAGTTTGCAGCATACAAATGCTTGTAACTTTTTACTGGAGCGTCATAAAACCTTCAAATTTTGTAACAATAAAGCACTCGAGCCTCTTGTCAATTTAAGTTATCGCTCAAAGCTATGTTACCCTTGAGTCCCTAATCAAACACTGATGAAACTTCAAATGGCGCTTACTTCTATACGGTACGTCCTACACCTATCAAAGTTTCCAACATACAAATGCTTGTAACTTTTTACTGGAGCGTCATAAAACCTTGAAATTTTGTAACAATAAAGTACTCGAGCCTCTTGTCAATTTAAGCTATCGCTCAAAGCTATGCTACCCTTGAGTAACAAATCAAACACTGATAAAACTTCAAATTGCCCTAACTTCTATATGGTACGTTCTACACCTTTCAAAGTTTGCAACATACAAATGCGTGTAACTTTTTACTGGAGCGTCATAAGACCTTGAAATTTTGTAACAATAAAGTACTCGAGCCTCTTGTCAATTTAAGCCATCGCTCAAAAATATGCTACCCTTGATTCCCAAATCAAACACTGATAAAACTTCAAATGGCCCTAACTTCTATACGGTACGTCCTACACCTATCAAAGTTTGCAACATACAAATGCTTGTAACTTTTTACTGGAACGTCATAAGACCTTGAAATTTTGTAACAATAAAGTACTCGACCCTCTTGTCAATTTAAGCTATCGCTCAAAGCTATGCTACCCTTGAGTCCCAAATCAAACACTGATAAAACTTCAAATGGCCCTAATTTCTATACGGTACATCCTACACCTATCAAAGTTTGCAACATACAAATGCTTGTAACTTTTTACTGGAGCGTCATACAACCTTGAAATTTTGTAACAATAAAATACTCGAGCCTCTTGTCAATTTAAGCTATCGCTCAAAGCTATGCTACCCTTGAGTCCCAAAATGAAACACTGAGAAAACTTCAAATGGCCCTAACTTCTATACGGTACGCCCTACACCTATCAAAGTTTGCAACATACAAATGCTTGTAACTTTTTACTGGAGCGTCATAAAACCTTGAAATTTTGTAACAATAAAGTACTCGAGCCTCTTGTCAATTTAAGCTATCGCTCAAAGCTATCCTACCCTTGAGTCCCAAATCAAACACTGATAAAACTTCAAATGGCCCTAACTTCTTTACGGTACGTCCTACACCTATCAAAGGTTGCAACATACAAATGCTTGTAACTTTTTACTGGAGCGTCATAAAACCTTGAAATTTTGTAACAATAAAGTACTCGAGCCTCTTATCAATTTAAGGCACCGCTCAAAGATATGCTACCGTTGAGTCCCAAATCAAACACTGATAAAACTTCAAATGGCCCTAACTTCTATACGGTACGTCCTACACCTATCAAAGTTTGCAACATACAAATGCTTGTAACTTTTTACTGGAGCGTCATAAGACCTTGAAATTTTGTAACAATAAAGTACTCGAGCCTCTTGTCAATTTAAGCTATCGCTCATAGCTATGCTACCCTTGAGTCCCAAATCAAACACTGATAAAACTTCAAATTGCCCTAACTTCTATATGGTACGTTCTACACCTTTCAAAGTTTGCAACATACAAATGCTTGTAACTTTTTACTGGAGTGTCATAAAACCTTGAAATTTTGTAACAATAAAGTACTCGAGCCTCTTGTCAATTTTAGCTATCGCTCAAAGCTACGGCACCCTTGAGCCCCAAATCAAACACTGATAAAACTTCAAATGGCCCCAACTTCTATACGGTACGTCCTACACTTATCAAATTTTGCAACATACAAATGCTTGTAGCTTTTTACTTTAAGGTCATAAAATCTTGAAATTTTGTAATAATAAAGTACTTGAGCCTCTTGTCAATTTAAGCTATCGCTCAAAGCTATGCTACCCTTGAGTCCCAAATCAAACACTGAGAAAACCTCAAATGCCCCTAACTTCTATACGCTACGTCCGACACCTATCAAAGTTTGCAACATACAAATGCTTGTAACTTTTTACTGGAGCGTCATAAGTCCTTGAAATTTTGTAACAATAAAGTACTCGAGCCTCTTGTTAATGTAAGCTATCGCTCAAAGCTATGCTACCCTTGAGTCCCAAATCAAACACTGATAAAACTTCAAATGGCCCTAACTTCTATACGGTACGTCCTACACCTATCAAAGTTTGCAGCATACAAATGCTTGTAACTTTTTACTGGAGCGTCACAAAACCTTCAAATTTTGTAACAATAAAGTACTCGAGCCTCTTGTCAATTTAAGTTATCGCTCAAAGCAATGTTACCCTTGAGTCCCAAATCAAACACTGATAAAACTTCAAATGGCTCTTACTTCTATACGGTACATCCTACACCTATCAAAGTTTCCAACATACAAATGCTTGTAACTTTTTACTGGAACGTCATAAAACCTTGAATTTTGTAACAATAAAGTACTCAAGCCTCTTGTCAATTTAAGACATCGCTCAAAGCTTTGCTACCCTTGAGTCCCAAATTAAACACTGATAAAACTTCAAATGGCCCTAACTTTTATACGGTAGGTCCTACACCTATCAAAGTTTTCAACATACAAATGCTTGTAACTTTTTACTGGAGCGTCATGTCCTTGAAATTTTGTAACAATAAAGTAAACGAGCCTCTTGTCAATTTAAGCTATCGCTCAAAGCTATGCTACCCTTGAGTCCCAAATCAAACACTGATAAAACTTCAAATGGCCCTAACTTCTATACGGTACGTCCTACACCTATCAAAGTTTGCAACATACAAATGCTTGTAACTTTTTACTGGAGCGTCATAAAACCTTGAAATTTTGTAACAATAAAGTACTCGAGCCTCTTATCAATTTAAGCTATCGCTCAAAGCTATGCTACCCTTGAGTCCCAAATGAATCACTGAGAAAACTTCAAATGGCCCTAACTTCTATACGGTACGTCCTACACCTATCAAATTTTGCAACAGACAAATGCTTGTAACTTTTTACTTTAAGGTCATAAAATCTTGAAATTTTGTAATAATAAAGTACTTGAGCCTCTTGTCAATTTAAGTTATCGCTCAAAGCTATGCTACCCTTGAGTCCCAAATCAAACACTGAGAAAACTTCAAATGGCCCTAACTTCTATACGGTACGTCCTACACCTATCAAAGTTTGCAACATACAAATGCTTGTAACTTTTTACTGGAGCGTCAGAAAACCTTGACATTTTTTAACAGTATAGTACTCGAGCATTTTGTCAATTTAAGGCATCGCTCAAAGCTTTGCTACCCTTGAGTCCCAAATCAAACACTGATAAAACTTCAAATGGCCCTAACTTCTATACGGTACGTCCTACACCTATCAAAGTTTGCAGCATACAAATGCTTGTAACTTTTTACTGGAGCGTCATAAAACCTTTAAATTTTGTAACAATAAAGTACTCGAGCCTCTTGTCAATTTAAGTTATCGCTCAAAGCTATGTCACCCTTGAGTACCAAATCAAACACTGATAAAACTTCAAATGGCCTTAACTTTTATACGGTACGTCCTACACCTATCAAAGTTTGCAACATACAAATGCTTGTAACTTTTTACTGGAGCGTCATAAGTCCTTGAAATTTTGTAACAATAAAGTACTCGAGCCTCTTGTCAATTTAAGCTATCGCTCAAAGCTATGCTACCCTTGAGTCCCAAAATGAAACACTGAGAAAACTTCAAATGGCCCTAACTTCTATACGGTACGCCCTACACCTATCAAAGTTTGCAACATACAAATGCTTGTAACTTTTTACTGGAGCGTCATAAAACCTTGAAATTTTGTAACAATAAAGTACTCGAGCCTCTTGTCAATTTAAGCTATCGCTCAAAGCTATCCTACCCTTGAGTCCCAAATCAAACACTGATAAAACTTCAAATGGCCCTAACTTCTTTACGGTACGTCCTACACCTATCAAAGTTTGCAACATACAAATGCTTGTAACTTTTTACTGGAGCGTCATAAAACCTTGAAATTTTGTAACAATAAAGTACTCGAGCCTCTTATCAATTTAAGGCACCGCTCAAAGATATGCTACCGTTGAGTCCCAAATCAAACACTGATAAAACTTCAAATGGCCCTAACTTCTATACGGTACGTCCTACACCTATCAAAGTTTGCAACATACAAATGCTTGTAACTTTTTACTGGAGCGTCATAAGACCTTGAAATTTTGTAACAATAAAGTACTCGAGCCTCTTGTCAATTTAAGCTATCGCTCATAGCTATGCTACCCTTGAGTCCCAAATCAAACACTGATAAAACTTCAAATTGCCCTAACTTCTATATGGTACGTTCTACACCTTTCAAAGTTTGCAACATACAAATGCTTGTAACTTTTTACTGGAGTGTCATAAAACCTTGAAATTTTGTAACAATAAAGTACTCGAGCCTCTTGTCAATTTTAGCTATCGCTCAAAGCTACGGCACCCTTGAGCCCCAAATCAAACACTGATAAAACTTCAAATGGCCCCAACTTCTATACGGTACGTCCTACACTTATCAAATTTTGCAACATACAAATGCTTGTAGCTTTTTACTTTAAGGTCATAAAATCTTGAAATTTTGTAATAATAAAGTACTTGAGCCTCTTGTCAATTTAAGCTATCGCTCAAAGCTATGCTACCCTTGAGTCCCAAATCAAACACTGAGAAAACCTCAAATGCCCCTAACTTCTATATGCTACGTCCGACACCTATCAAAGTTTGCAACATACAAATGCTTGTAACTTTTTACTGGAGCGTCATAAGTCCTTGAAATTTTGTAACAATAAAGTACTCGAGCCTCTTGTTAATGTAAGCTATCGCTCAAAGCTATGCTACCCTTGAGTCCCAAATCAAACACTGATAAAACTTCAAATGGCCCTAACTTCTATACGGTACGTCCTACACCTATCAAAGTTTGCAACATACAAATGCTTGTAACTTTTTACTGGAGCGTCACAAAACCTTCAAATTTTGTAACAATAAAGTACTCGAGCCTCTTGTCAATTTAAGTTATCGCTCAAAGCAATGTTACCCTTGAGTCCCAAATCAAACACTGATAAAACTTCAAATGGCTCTTACTTCTATACGGTACATCCTACACCTATCAAAGTTTCCAACATACAAATGCTTGTAACTTTTTACTGGAACGTCATAAAACCTTGAATTTTGTAACAATAAAGTACTCAAGCCTCTTGTCAATTTAAGACATCGCTCAAAGCTTTGCTACCCTTGAGTCCCAAATTAAACACTGATAAAACTTCAAATGGCCCTAACTTTTATACGGTAGGTCCTACACCTATCAAAGTTTTCAACATACAAATGCTTGTAACTTTTTACTGGAGCGTCATGTCCTTGAAATTTTGTAACAATAAAGTAAACGAGCCTCTTGTCAATTTAAGCTATCGCTCAAAGCTATGCTACCCTTGAGTCCCAAATCAAACACTGATAAAACTTCAAATGGCCCTAACTTCTATACGGTACGTCCTACACCTATCAAAGTTTGCAACATACAAATGCTTGTAACTTTTTACTGGAGCGTCATAAAACCTTGAAATTTTGTAACAATAAAGTACTCGAGCCTCTTATCAATTTAAGCTATCGCTCAAAGCTATGCTACCCTTGAGTCCCAAATGAATCACTGAGAAAACTTCAAATGGCCCTAACTTCTATACGGTACGTCCTACACCTATCAAATTTTGCAACAGACAAATGCTTGTAACTTTTTACTTTAAGGTCATAAAATCTTGAAATTTTGTAATAATAAAGTACTTGAGCCTCTTGTCAATTTAAGTTATCGCTCAAAGCTATGCTACCCTTGAGTCCCAAATCAAACACTGAGAAAACTTCAAATGGCCCTAACTTCTATACGGTACGTCCTACACCTATCAAAGTTTGCAACATACAAATGCTTGTAACTTTTTACTGGAGCGTCAGAAAACCTTGACATTTTTTAACAGTATAGTACTCGAGCATTTTGTCAATTTAAGGCATCGCTCAAAGCTTTGCTACCCTTGAGTCCCAAATCAAACACTGATAAAACTTCAAATGGCCCTAACTTCTATACGGTACGTCCTACACCTATCAAAGTTTGCAGCATACAAATGCTTGTAACTTTTTACTGGAGCGTCATAAAACCTTTAAATTTTGTAACAATAAAGTACTCGAGCCTCTTGTCAATTTAAGTTATCGCTCAAAGCTATGTCACCCTTGAGTACCAAATCAAACACTGATAAAACTTCAAATGGCCCTTACTTCTATACGGTACATCCTACACCTATCAAAGTTTCCAACATACAAATGCTTGTAACTTTTTACTGGAACGTCATAAAACCTTGAAATTTTGTAACAATAAAGTACTCGAGCCTCTTGTCAATTTAAGCCATCGCTCAAAGCTTTGCTACCCTTGAGTCCCAAATCAAACACTGATAAAACTTCAAATGGCCCTAACTTTTATACGGTAGGTCCTACACCTATCAAAGTTTGCAACATACAAATGCTTGTAACTTTTTACTGGAGCGTCATAAAACCTTGAAATTTTGTAACAATAAAGTACTCGAGCCTCTTGTCAATTTAAGCTATCGCTCAAAGCTATGCTACCCTTGAGTCCCAAATGTCTCAGTGAAAGAACTTCAAATGGCCCTAACTTCTATACGGTACGCCCTACACCTATCAAAGTTTGCAACATACAAATGCTTGTAATTTTTTACTGGAGCGTCATAAAACCTTAAAATTTTGTAACAATAAAGTACTCGAGCCCCTTGTCAATTTAAGCTATCGCTCAAAGCTATGCTACCCTTGAGTCCCAAATGAAACTCTGATAAAACTTCAAATGGCCCTAACTTCTATACGGTACGTCCTACACCTATCAAAGTTTGCAACATGCAAATGCTTGTAACTTTTTACTGGAGCGTCATAAAACCTTGAAATTTTGTAACAATAAAGTACTCGAGCCTCTTGTCAATTTAACCTATCGCTCAAAGCTATGCTACCCTTGAGTCCCAAATGAAACACTGAGAGAACTTCAAATGGCCCTAACTTCTATACGGTACGCCCTACACCTATCAAAGTTTGCAACATACAAATGCTTGTAACTTTTTACTGGAGCGTCATAAAACCTTCAAATTTTGTAACAATAAAGTACTCGAGCCTCTTGTCAATTTAAGCCATCGCTCAAAGATATGCTACCCTTGAGTCCCAAATCAAACACTGATAAAACTTCAAATGGCCCTAACTTCTATACGGTACGTCCTACACCTATCAAAGTTTGAAACATACAAATGCTTGTAACTTTTTACTGGAGCGTCATAAAACCTTGAAATTTTGTAACAATAAAGTATTCGAGCCTCTTGTCAATTTAAGCTATCGCTCAAAGCTATGCTACCCTTGAGTCCCAACTGAAACACTGAGAAAACTTCAAATGGCCCTAACTTCTGTACGGTACGCCCTACACCTATCAAAGTTTGCAACATACAAATGCTTGTAACTTTTTACTGGAGCGTCATAAAATATTGAAATTTTGTAACAATAAAGTACTCGAGCCTCTTGTCAATTTAAGCTATCGCTCAAAGCTATGCTACCCTTGAGTCCCAAATCAAACACTGATAAAACTTCAAATGGCCCTAACTTCTATACGGTACGTCCTACACCTATCAAAGGTTGCAACATACAAATGCTTGTAACTTTTTGCTGGAGCGTCATAAAACCTTGAAATTTTGTAACAATAAAGTACTCGAGCCTCTTGTCAATTTAAGCCACCGCTCAAAGATATGCTACCCTTGAGTCCCAAATCAAACACTGATAAATCTTCAAATGGCCCTAACTTCTATACGGTACGTCCTACACCTATCAAAGTTTGCAACATACAAATGCTTGTAACTTTTTACTGGAGCGTCATAAAACCTTGAAATTTTGTAACAATAAAGTACTCGAGCCTCTTGTCAATTTAAGCTATCGCTCAAAGCTATGCTACCCTTGAGTCCCAAATGTCTCAGTGAAAGAACTTGAAATGGCCCTAACTTCTATACGGTACGCCCTACACCTATCAAAGTTTGCAACATACAAATGCTTGTAATTTTTTACTGGAGCGTCATAAAACCTTAAAGTTTTGTAACAATAAAGTACTCGAGCCCCTTGTCAATTTAAGCTATCGCTCAAAGCTATGCTACCCTTGAGTCCCAAATGAAACCCTGATAAAACTTCAAATGGCCCTAACTTCTATACGGTACGTCCTACACCTATCAAAGTTTGCAACATACAAATGCTTGTAACTTTTTACTGGAGCGTCATAAGTCCTTGAAATTTTGTAACAATAAAGTACTCGAGCCTCTTGTCAATTTAAGCTATCGCTCAAAGCTATGCTACCCTTGAGTCCCAAAATGAAACACTGAGAAAACTTCAAATGGCCCTAACTTCTATACGGTACGCCCTACACCTATCAAAGTTTGCAACATACAAATGCTTGTAACTTTTTACTGGAGCGTCATAAAACCTTGAAATTTTGTAACAATAAAGTACTCGAGCCTCTTGTCAATTTAAGCTATCGCTCAAAGCTATCCTACCCTTGAGTCCCAAATCAAACACTGATAAAACTTCAAATGGCCCTAACTTCTTTACGGTACGTCCTACACCTATCAAAGGTTGCAACATACAAATGCTTGTAACTTTTTACTGGAGCGTCATAAAACCTTGAAATTTTGTAACAATAAAGTACTCGAGCCTCTTATCAATTTAAGGCACCGCTCAAAGATATGCTACCATTGAGTCCCAAATCAAACACTGATAAAACTTCAAATGGCCCTAACTTCTATACGGTACGTCCTACACCTATCAAAGTTTGCAGCATACAAATGCTTGTAACTTTTTACTGGAGCGTCACAAAACCTTCAAATTTTGTAACAATAAAGTACTCGAGCCTCTTGTCAATTTAAGTTATCGCTCAAAGCAATGTTACCCTTGAGTCTCAAATCAAACACTGATAAAACTTCAAATGGCCCTTACTTCTATACGGTACATCCTACACCTATCAAAGTTTCCAACATACAAATGCTTGTAACTTTTTACTGAAACGTCATAAAACCTTGAATTTTGTAACAATAAAGTACTCAAGCCTCTTGTCAATTTAAGACATCGCTCAAAGCTTTGCTACCCTTGAGTCCCAAATTAAACACTGATAAAACTTCAAATGGCCCTAACTTTTATACGGTAGGTCCTACACCTATCAAAGTTTGCAACATACAAATGCTTGTAACTTTTTACTGGAGCGTCATGTCCTTGAAATTTTGTAACAATAAAGTACTCGAGCCTCTTGTCAATTTAAGCTATCGCTCAAAGCTATGCTACCCTTGAGTCCCAAATCAAACACTGATAAAACTTCAAATGGCCCTAACTTCTATACGGTACGTCCTACACCTATCAAAGTTTGCAACATACAAATGCTTGTAACTTTTTACTGGAGCGTCATAAAACCTTGAAATTTTGTAACAATAAAGTACTCGAGCCTCTTATCAATTTAAGCTATCGCTCAAAGCTATGCTACCCTTGAGTCCCAAATGAATCACTGAGAAAACTTCAAATGGCCCTAACTTCTATACGGTACGTCCTACACCTATCAAATTTTGCAACAGACAAATGCTTGTAACTTTTTACTTTAAGGTCATAAAATCTTGAAATTTTGTAATAATAAAGTACTTGAGCCTCTTGTCAATTTAAGTTATCGCTCAAAGCTATGCTACCCTTGAGTCCCAAATCAAACACTGAGAAAACTTCAAATGGCCCTAACTTCTATACGGTACGTCCTACACCTATCAAAGTTTGCAACATACAAATGCTTGTAACTTTTTACTGGAGCGCCAGAAAACCTTGACATTTTTTAACAGTATAGTACTCGAGCATTTTGTCAATTTAAGGCATCGCTCAAAGCTTTGCTACCCTTGAGTCCCAAATCAAACACTGATAAAACTTCAAATGGCCCTAACTTCTATACGGTACGTCCTACACCTATCAAAGTTTGCAGCATACAAATGCTTGTAACTTTTTACTGGAGCGTCATAAAACCTTCAAATTTTGTAACAATAAAGTACTCGAGCCTCTTGTCAATTTAAGTTATCGCTCAAAGCTATGTCACCCTTGAGTACCAAATCAAACACTGATAAAACTTCAAATGGCCCTTACTTCTATACGGTACATCCTACACCTATCAAAGTTTCCAACATACAAATGCTTGTAACTTTTTACTGGAACGTCATAAAACCTTGAAATTTTGTAACAATAAAGTACTCGAGCCTCTTGTCAATTTAAGCCATCGCTCAAAGCTTTGCTACCCTTGAGTCCCAAATCAAACACTGATAAAACTTCAAATGGCCCTAACTTTTATACGGTAGGTCCTACACCTATCAAAGTTTGCAACATACAAATGCTTGTAACTTTTTACTGGAGCGTCATAAAACCTTGAAATTTTGTAACAATAAAGTACTCGAGCCTCTTGTCAATTTAAGCTATCGCTCAAAGCTATGCTACCCTTGAGTCCCAAATGTCTCAGTGAAAGAACTTCAAATGGCTCTAACTTCTATACGGTACGCCCTACACCTATCAAAGTTTGCAACATACAAATGCTTGTAATTTTTTACTGGAGCGTCATAAAACCTTGAAATTTTGTAACAATAAAGTACTCGAGCCCCTTGTCAATTTAAGCTATCGCTCAAAGCTATGCTACCCTTGAGTCCCAAATGAAACTCTGATAAAACTTCAAATGGCCCTAACTTCTATACGGTACGTCCTACACCTATCAAAGTTTGCAACATGCAAATGCTTGTAACTTTTTACTGGAGCGTCATAAAACCTTGAAATTTTGTAACAATAAAGTACTCGAGCCTCTTGTCAATTTAACCTATCGCTCAAAGCTATGCTACCCTTGAGTCCCAAATGAAACACTGAGAGAACTTCAAATGGCCCTAACTTCTATACGGTACGCCCTACACCTATCAAAGTTTGCAACATACAAATGCTTGTAACTTTTTACTGGAGCGTCATAAAACCTTCAAATTTTGTAACAATAAAGTACTCGAGCCTCTTGTCAATTTAAGCCATCGCTCAAAGATATGCTACCCTTGAGTCCCAAATCAAACACTGATAAAACTTCAAATGGCCCTAACTTCTATACGGTACGTCCTACACCTATCAAAGTTTGAAACATACAAATGCTTGTAACTTTTTACTGGAGCGTCATAAAACCTTGAAATTTTGTAACAATAAAGTATTCGAGCCTCTTGTCAATTTAAGCTATCGCTCAAAGCTATGCTACCCTTGAGTCCCAACTGAAACACTGAGAAAACTTCAAATGGCCCTAACTTCTATACGGTACGCCCTACACCTATCAAAGTTTGCAACATACAAATGCTTGTAACTTTTTACTGGAGCGTCATAAAATATTGAAATTTTGTAACAATAAAGTACTCGAGCCTCTTGTCAATTTAAGCTATCGCTCAAAGCTATGCTACCCTTGAGTCCCAAATCAAACACTGATAAAACTTCAAATGGCCCTAACTTCTATACGGTACGTCCTACACCTATCAAAGGTTGCAACATACAAATGCTTGTAACTTTTTGCTGGAGCGTCATAAAACCTTGAAATTTTGAAACAATAAAGTACTCGAGCCTCTTGTCAATTTAAGCCACCGCTCAAAGATATGCTACCCTTGAGTCCCAAATCAAACACTGATAAATCTTCAAATGGCCCTAACTTCTATACGGTACGTCCTACACCTATCAAAGTTTGCAACATACAAATGCTTGTAACTTTTTACTGGAGCGTCATAAAACCTTGAAATTTTGTAACAATAAAGTACTCGAGCCTCTTGTCAATTTAAGCTATCGCTCAAAGCTATGCTACCCTTGAGTCCCAAATGTCTCAGTGAAAGAACTTCAAATGGCCCTAACTTCTATACGGTACGCCCTACACCTATCAAAGTTTGCAACATACAAATGCTTGTAATTTTTTACTGGAGCGTCATAAAACCTTAAAATTTTGTAACAATAAAGTACTCGAGCCCCTTGTCAATTTAAGCTATCGCTCAAAGCTATGCTACCCTTGAGTCCCAAATGAAACCCTGATAAAACTTCAAATGGCCCTAACTTCTATACGGTACGTCCTACACCTATCAAAGTTTGCAACATGCAAATGCTTGTAACTTTTTACTGGAGCGTCATAAAACCTTGAAATTTTGTAACAATAAAGAACTCGAGCCTCTTGTCAATTTAACCTATCGCTCAAAGCTATGCTACCCTTGAGTCCCAAATGAAACACTGAGAAAATTTCAAATGGCCCTAACTTCTATACGGTACGTCCTACACCTATCAAAGGTTGCAACATACAAATGCTTGTAACTTTTTGCTGGAGCGTCATAAAACCTTGAAATTTTGTAACAATAAAGTACTCGAGCCTCTTGTCAATTTAAGCCACCGCTCAAAGATATGCTACCCTTCAGTCCCAAATCAAACACTGATAAAACTTCAAATGGCCCTAACTTCTATACGGTACGTCCTACACCTATCAAAGGTTGCAACATACAAATGCTTGTAACTTTTTGCTGGAGCGTCATAAAACCTTGAAATTTTGTAACAATAAAGTACTCGAGCCTCTTGTCAATTTAAGCCACCGCTCAAAGATATGCTACCCTTCAGTCCCAAATCAAACACTGATAAAACTTCAAATGGCCCTAACTTCTATACGGTACGTCCTACACCTATCAAAGTTTGCAACATACAAATGCTTTTAACTTTTTACTGGAGCGTCATAAGACCTTGAAATTTTGTAACAATAAAGTACTCGAGCCTCTTGTCAATTTAAGCTATCGCTCAAAGCTATGCTACCCTTGAGTCCCAAATGAAACACTGAGAAAACTTCAAATGGCCCTAACTTCTATACGGTACGCCCTACACCTATCAAAGTTTGCAACATACAAATGCTTGTAAGTTTTTACTGGAGCGTCATAAAGTATTGAAATTTTGTAACAATAAAGTACTCGAGCCTCTTGTCAATTTACGCTATCGCTCAAAGCTATGCTACCCTTGAGTCCCAAATCAAACACTGATAAAACTTCAAATGGCCCTAACTTCTATACGGTACGTCCTACATTTATCAAAGGTTGCAACTTCAAATGGCCCTAACTTCTATACGGTAGGTCCTACACCTATCAAAGTTTGCAACATACAAATGCTTGTAACTTTTTACTGGAGCGTCATAAAACCTTGAAATTTTGTAACAATAAAGTACTCGAGCCTCTTGTCAATTTAAGCTATCGCTCAAAGCTATGCTACCCTTGAGTCCCAAATGTCTCAGTGAAAAAACTTCAAATGGCCCTAACTTCTATACGGTACGCCCTACACCTATCAAAGTTTGCAACATACAATTGCTTGTAATTTTTTACTGGAGCGTCATAAAACCTTGAAATTTTGTAACAATAAAGTACTCGAGCCCCTTGTCAATTTAAGCTATCGCTCAAAGCTATGCTACCCTTGAGTCCCAAATGAAACCCTGAGAAAACTTCAAATGGACCTAACTTCTATACGGTACGTCCAACACCTATGAAAGTTTGCATCATACAAATGCGTGTAACTTTTTACTGGAGCGTCATAAGACCTTGAAATTTTGTAACAATAAAGTACTCGAGCCTCTTGTCAATTTAAGCTATCGCTCAAAGCTATGCTGCCCTTGAGTCCCAAATCAAACACTGATAAAACTTCAAATGGCCCTAACTTCTATACGGTACGCCCTACACCTATCAAAGTTTGCAACATACAAATGCTTGTAACTTTTTACTGGAGCGTCATAAAACCTTCAAATTTTGTAACAATAAAGTACTCGAGCCTCTTGTCAATTTAAGCCATCGCTCAAAGATATGCTACCCTTGAGTCCCAAATCAAACACTGATAAACCTTCAAATGGCCCTAACTTCTATACGGTACGTCCTACACCTATCAAAGGTTGCAACATACAAATGCTTGTAACTTTTTGCTGGAGCGTCATAAAACCTTGAAATTTTGTAACAATAAAGTACTCGAGCCTCTTGTCAATTTAAGCCACCGCTCAAAGATATGCTACCCTTGAGTCCCAAATCAAACACTGATAAAACTTCAAATGGCCCTAACTTCTATACGGTACGTCCTACACCTATCAAAGTTTGCAACATGCAAATGCTTGTAACTTTTTACTGGAGCGTCATAAAACCTTGAAATTTTGTAACAATAAAGTACTCGAGCCTCTTGTCAATTTAAGCTATCGCTCAAAGCTATGCTACCCTTGAGTCCCAAATGAAACACTGAGAAAACTTCAAATGGCCCTAACTTCTATACGGTACGTCCTACACCTATCAAAGTTTGAAACATACAAATGCTTGTAACTTTTTACTGGAGCGTCATAAAACCTTGAAATTTTGTAACAATAAAGTACTCAAGCCTCTTGTCAATTTAAGCTATCGCTCAAAGCTATGCTACCCTTGAGTCCCAAATGAAACACTGAGAAAACTTCAAATGGCCCTAACTTCTATACGGTACGTCCTACACCCATCAAAGTTTGCAACATACAAATACTTGTAACTTTTTAATGGAGCGTCATAAAACCTTGAAATTTTGTAACAATAAAGTACTCGAGCCTCTTGTCAATTTAAGCGATCGCTCAAAGATATGCTACCCTTGAGTCCCAAATGAAACACTGAGAAAACTTCAAATGGCCCTAACTTCTATACGGTACGCCCTACACCTATCAAAGTTTGCAACATACAAATACTTGTAATTTTTTACTGGAGCGTCATAAAACCTTGAAATTTTGTAACAATAAAGTACTCGAGCCCCTTGTCAATTTAAGCTATCGCTCAAAGCTATGCTAACCTTGAGTCCCAAATCAAACACTGAGAAAACTTCAAATGGCCCTACCTTCTATACGGTACGTCCTACACCCATCAAAGTTTGCAACATACAAATACTTGTAACTTTTTAATGGAGCGTCATAAAACCTTGAAATTTTGTAACAATAAAGTACTCGAGCCTCTTGTCAATTTAAGCTATCGCTCAAAGCTATGCTACCCTTGAGTCCCAAATCAAACACTGATAAAACTTCAAATGGCCCTAACTTCTATACGGTACGTCCTACACCTATCAAAGTTTGCAACATATAAATGCTTGTAAGTTTTTACTGGAGCGTCATTAAACCTTGAAATTTTGTAACAATAATACTCGAGCCTCTTGTCAATTTAAGCTATCGCTCAAAGCTATGGTGCCCCGGAGTCCCAAATCAAACACCGATAAAACTTCAAATGGCCCTAACTTTTATACGGTACGTCCTACACCTATCAAATTTTGCAAAATACAAATGCTTGTAACTTTTTACAGGAGCGTCATTAAACCTTGAAATTTTGTAACAATAATACTCGAGCCTCTTGTCAATTTAAGCTATCGCTCAAAGCTATGCTACCCTTGAGTCCCAGATCAAACACTTATAAAATTTCAAATGGCCCTAACTTCAATACGGTACGTCATACACCTATCAAAGTTTGCAACATACAAATGCTTGTAACTTTTTACTGGAGCGTCATAAAACCTTGAAATTTTGTAACAATAAAGTACTCGAGCCTCTTGTCAATTTAAGATATCGCTCAAAGCTATGCTACCCTTGAGTCCCAAATGAAACACTGAGAAAACTTCAAATGGCCCTAACTTCTATACGGTACGACCTACACCTATCAAAGTTTGCAATATACAAATGCTTGTAACTTTTTACTGGAGCGTCATTAAACCTTGAAATTTTGTAACAATAAAGTACTCGAGCCCCTTGTCAATTTAAGCTATCGCTCAAAGCTATGCTACCCTTGAGTCCCAAATCAAACACTGATAAAACTTCAAATGGCCCTTACTTCTATACGGTACGTCCTACACCTATCAAAGTTTCCAACATACAAATGCTTGTAACTTTTTACTGGAGCGTCATAAAACCTTGAAATTTTGTAACAATAAAGTACTCGAGCCTCTTGTCAATTTAAGCTTTCGCTCAAAGCTATGCTACCCTTGAGTCCCAAATCAAACACTGATAAAACTTCAAATGGCCCTAACTTCTATACGGTACGTCCTACACCTATCAAAGTTTGCAACATACAAATGCTTGTAACTTTTTACTGGAGCGTCATAAGACCTTGAAATTTTGTAACAATAAAGTACTCGAGCCTCTTGTAAATTTAAGCTATCGCTCAAAGCTATGCTACCCGTCAGTCCCAAATCAAACACTGATAAAACTTCAAATGGCCCTAACTTCTATACGGTACGTCCTACACCTATCAAAGTTTGCAACATACAAATGCTTGTAACTTTTTACTGGAGCGTCATAAAACCTTGAAATTTTGTAACAATAAAATACTCGAGCCTCTTGCCAATTTAAGCTATCGCTCAAAGCTATGCTACCCTTGAGTCCCAAATGAAACACTGAGAAAACTTCAAATGGCCCTAACTTCTATACGGTATGCCCTACACCTATCAAAGTTTCCAACATACAAATGCTTGTAACTTTTTACTGGAGCGTCATAAAACCTTGAAATTTTGTAACAATAAAGTACTCGAGCCTCTTGTCAGTTTAAGCTATCGCTCAAAGCTATGGTACCCTTGAGTCCCAAATCAAACACTGATAAAACTTCAAATGGCCCTAACTTCTATACGGTACGCCCTACACCTATCAAAGTTTGCAACATACAAATGCTTGTAACTTTTTACTGGAGCGTCATAAAGTATTGAAATTTTGTAACAATAAAGTACTCGAGCCTCTTGTCAATTTACGCTATCGCTCAAAGCTATGCTACCCTTGAGTCCCAAATCAAACACTGATAAAACTTCAAATGGCCCTAACTTCTATACGGTACGTCCTCCATTTATCAAAGGTTGCAACTTCAAATGGCCCTAACTTCTATACGGTAGGTCCTACACCTATCAAAGTTTGCAACATACAAATGCTTGTAACTTTTTACTGGAGCGTCATACAACCTTGAAATTTTGTAACAATAAAGTACTCGAGCCTCTTGTCAATTTAAGCTATCGCTCAAAGCTATGCTACCCTTGAGTCCCAAATGTCTCAGTGAAAAAACTTCAAATGGCCCTAACTTCTATACGGTACGCCCTACACCTATCAAAGTTTGCAACATACAATTGCTTGTAATTTTTTACTGGAGCGTCATAAAACCTTGAAATTTTGTAACAATAAAGTACTCGAGCCCCTTGTCAATTTAAGCTATCGCTCAAAGCTATGCTACCCTTGAGTCCCAAATGAAACCCTGAGAAAACTTCAAATGGACCTAACTTCTATACGGTACGTCCACACCTATGAAAGTTTGCATTATACAAATGCGTGTAACTTTTTACTGGAGCGTCATAAGACCTTGAAATTTTGTAACAATAAAGTACTCGAGCCTCTTGTCAATTTAAGCTATCGCTCAAAGCTATGCTGCCCTTGAGTCCCAAATCAAACACTGATAAAACTTCAAATGGCCCTAACTTCTATACGGTACGTCCTACACCTATCAAAGTTTGCAACATGCAAATGCTTGTAACTTTTTACTGGAGCGTCATAAAACCTTGAAATTTTGTAACAATAAAGTACTCGAGCCTCTTGTCAATTTAAGCTATCGCTCAAAGCTATGCTACCCTTGAGTCCCAAATGAAACACTGAAAAAACTTCAAATGGCCCTAACTTCTATACGGTACGTCCTACACCTATCAAAGTTTGAAACATACAAATGCTTGTAACTTTTTACTGGAGCGTCATAAAACCTTGAAATTTTGTAACAATAAAGTACTCAAGCCTCTTGTCAATTTAAGCTATCGCTCAAAGCTATGCTACCCTTGAGTCCCAAATGAAACACTGAGAAAACTTCAAATGGCCCTAACTTCTATACGGTACGTACTACACCTATCAAAGGTTGCAACATACAAATGCTTGTAACTTTTTGCTGGAGCGTCATAAAACCTTGAAATTTTGTAACAATAAAGTACTCGAGCCTCTTGTCAATTTAAGCCACCGCTCAAAGATATGCTACCCTTGAGTCCCAAATCAAACACTGATAAAACTTCAAATGGCCCTAACTTCTATACGGTACGTCCTACACCTATCAAAGTTTGCAACATACAAATGCTTGTAACTTTTTACTGGAGCGTCATAAAATATTGAAAATTTGTAACAATAAAGTACTCGAGCCTCTTGTCAATTTAAGCTATCGCTCAAAGCTATGCTACCTTTGAGTCCCAAATCAAACACTGATAAAACTTCAAATGGCCCTAACTTCTATACGGTACGTCCTACACCTATAAAAGTTTGCAACATACAAATGATTGTAACTTTTTACTGGAGCGTCATAAGACCTTGAAATTTTGTAACAATAAAGTACTCGAGCCTCTTGTCAATTTAAGCTATCGCTCAAAGCTACGCTACCCTTGAGTCCCAAATCAAACACTGATAAAACTTCAAATGGCCCTAACTTCTATACGGTATGCCCTACACCTATCAAAGTTTGCAACATACAAATACTTGTAATTTTTTACTGGAGCGTCATAAAACCTTGAAATTTTGTAACAATAAAGTACTCGAGCCCCTTGTCAATTTAAGCTATCGCTCAAAGCTATGCTAACCTTGAGTCCCAAATCAAACACTGAGAAAACTTCAAATGGCCCTAACTTCTATACGGTACGTCCTACACCCATCAAAGTTTGCAACATACAAATACTTGTAACTTTTTAATGGAGCGTCATAAAACCTTGAAATTTTGTAACAATAAAGTACTCGAGCCTCTTGTCAATTTAAGCTATCGCTCAAAGCTATGCTACCCTTGAGTCCCAAATCAAACACTGATAAAACTTCAAATGGCCCTAACTTCTATACGGTACGTCCTACACCTATCAAAGTTTGCAACATATAAATGCTTGTAAGTTTTTACTGGAGCGTCATAAAACCTTGAAATTTTGTAACAATAAAGTACTCGAGCCTCTTGTCAATTTAAGCCATCGCTCAAAGATATGCTACCCTTGAGTCCCAAATCAAACACTGATAAAACTTCAAATGGCTCTAACTTCTATACGGTACTTCCTACACCTATCAAAGTTTGCAACATACAAATGCTTGTCACTTTTTACTGGTGCGTCATAAGACCTTGAAATTTTGTAACAATAAAGTACTCGAGCCTCTTGTCAATTTAAGCTATCGCTCAAAGCTACCCTTGAGTCCCAAATCAAACACTGATAAAACTTCAAATGGCTCTAACTTCTATGCGGTACGTCCTACACCTATCAAAGTTTGCAACATACAAATGCTTGTAACTTTTTACTGGAGCGTCATAAGAACTTGAAATTTTGTAACAATAAAGTACTCGAGCCTCTTGTCAATTTAAGCTATCGCTCAAAGCTATGCTACCCTTGAGTCCCAAATGAAACACTGAGAAAACCTCAAATGGCCCTAACTTCTATTCGGTACGCCCTGCACCTATCAAAGTTAGCAACATACAAATGCTTGTAACTTTTTACTGGAGCGTCATAAAATCTTGAAATTTTGTAACAATAAAGTACTCGAGCCTCTTGTCAATTTAAGATATCGCTCAAAGCTATGCTACCCTTGAGTCCCAAATCAAACACTGATAAAACTTCAAATGGCCCTAACTTCTATACGGTACGACCTACACCTATCAAAGTTTGCAACATACAAATGCTTGTAACTTTTTACTGGAGCGTCATAAAACCTTGAAATTTTGTAACAATAAATTACTCGAGCCTCTTGTCAATTTAAGCCATCGCTCAAAGCTATGCTACCCTTGAGTCCCAAATCAAACACTGATAAAACTTCAAATGGCCCTAACTTCTATACGGTACGTCCTACACCTATCAAAGTTTGCAACATACAAATGCTTGTAACTTTTTACTGGAGCGTCATAAGAACTTGAAATTTTGTAACAATAAAGTACTCGAGCCTCTTGTCAATTTAAGCTATCGCTCAAAGCTATGCTACCCTTGAGTCCCAAATCAAACACTGATAAAACTTCAAATGGCCCTAACTTCTATACGGTACGACCTACACCTATCAAAGTTTGCAACATACAAATGCTTGTAACTTTTTATTGGAGCGTCATAAAACCTTGAAATTTTGTAACAATAAAGTACTCGAGCCTCTTGTCAATTTAAGCTTTCGCTCAAAGCTATGCTACCCTTGAGTCCCAAATGAAACACTGATAAAACTTCAAATGGACCTAACTTCTATACGGTACGTCCTACACCTATCAAAGTTTGCAACATACAAATGCATGTAACTTTTTACTGGAGCGTCATAAAACCTTCAAATTTTGTAACAATAAAGTACTCGAGCCTCTTGTCAATTTAAGTTATCGCTCAAAGCTATGCTACCCTTGAGTCCCAAATCAAACACTGATAAAACTTCAAATGGCCCTTACTTCTATACGGTACGTCCTACACCTATCAAAGTTTACAACATACAAATGCTTGTAACTTTTTACTGGAGCGTCATAAAACCTTGAAATTTTGTAACAATAAAGTACTCGAGCCTCTTGTCAATTTAAGCCTTCGCTCAAAGCTATGCTACCCTTGAGTCCCAAATCAAACACTGATAAAACTTCAAATGGCCCTAACTTCTATACGGTACGTCCTACACCTATCAAAGTTTGCAACATACAAATGCTTGTAACTTTTTACTGGAGCGTCATAAGACCTTGAAATTTTGTAACAATAAAGTACTCGAGCCTCTTGTAAATTTAAGCTATCGCTCAAAGCTATGCTACCCGTCAGTCCCAAATCAAACACTGATAAAACTTCAAATGGCCCTAACTTCTATACGGTACGTCCTACACCTATCAAAGTTTGCAACATACAAATGCTTGTAACTTTTTACTGGAGCGTCATAAAACCTTGAAATTTTGTAACAATAAAATACTCGAGCCTCTTGTCAATTTAAGCTATCGCTCAAAGCTATGCTACCCTTGAGTCCCAAATGAAACACTGAGAAAACTTCAAATGGCCCTAACTTCTATACGGTATGCCCTACACCTATCAAAGTTTCCAACATACAAATGCTTGTAACTTTTTACTGCAGCGTCATAAAACCTTGAAATTTTGTAACAATAAAGTACTCGAGCCTCTTGTCAATTTAAGCCTTCGCTCAAAGCTATGCTACCCTTGAGTCCCAAATCAAACACTGATAAAACTTCAAATGGCCCTAACTTCTATACGGTACGTCCTACACCTATCAAAGTTTGCAACATACAAATGCTTGTAACTTTTTACTGGAGCGTCATAAGACCTTGAAATTTTGTAACAATAAAGTACTCGAGCCTCTTGTAAATTTAAGCTATCGCTCAAAGCTATGCTACCCGTCAGTCCCAAATCAAACACTGATAAAACTTCAAATGGCCCTAACTTCTATACGGTACGTCCTACACCTATCAAAGTTTGCAACATACAAATGCTTGTAACTTTTTACTGGAGCGTCATAAAACCTTGAAATTTTGTAACAATAAAATACTCGAGCCTCTTGTCAATTTAAGCTATCGCTCAAAGCTATGCTACCCTTGAGTCCCAAATGAAACACTGAGAAAACTTCAAATGGCCCTAACTTCTATACGGTATGCCCTACACCTATCAAAGTTTCCAACATACAAATGCTTGTAACTTTTTACTGCAGCGTCATAAAACCTTGAAATTTTGTAACAATAAAGTACTCGAGCCTCTTGTCAATTTAAGCTATCGCTCAAAGCTATGTACCCTTGAGTCCCAAATCAAACACTGATAAAACTTCAAATGGTCCTAACTTCTATACGGTACGTCCTACACCTTTCAAAGTTTGCAACATACAAATGATTGTAACTTTTTACTGGAGCGTCATAAAACCTTGAAATTTTGTAACAATAAAGTACTCGAGCTTCTTGTCAATTTAAGCTATCGCTCAAAGCTATGCTACCCTTGAGTCCCAAATCAAACACTGATAAAACTTCAAATCGCCCTAACTTCTATACGGTACGTCCTACACCTTTCAAAGTTTGCAACATACAAATGCTTGTAACTTTTTACTGGAGCGTCATAAAACCTTGAAATTTTGTAACAATCAAGTACTCGAGCCTCTTGTCAATTTAAGCTATCGCTCAAAGCTATGCTACCCTCGAGTCCCAAATGAAACACTGAGAAAACTTCAAATGGCCCTAACTTCTATACGGTACGCCCTACACCTATCAAAGTTTGCAACATACAAATGCTTGTAACTTTTTACTGGAGCGTCATAAAACCTTGAAATTTTGTAACAATAAAGTACTCGAGCCTCTTGTCAATTTAAGCCATCGCTCAAAGCTATGCTACCCTTGACCACCCAAATCAAACACTGATAAAGCTTCAAATGGCCTTAACTTCTATACCGTACGTCCTACAGCTACCAAAGTTTGCAACATACAAATGCTTGTAACTTTTTACTGGAGCTTCATAAAACCTAGAAATTTTGTAACAATAAATTACTCGAGCTTCTTGTCAATTTAAGCTATCGCTCAAAGCTATGCTACCCTTGAGTCCCAAATCAAACACTTATAAAAATTCAAATGGCCCTAACTTCTATACGGTACGTCCTACACCTATCAAAGTTTGCAACACACAAATGCTTGTAGCTTTTTACTGGAGCTTCATAAAACATTGAAATTTTGTGACAATAAAGTACACGAAACTCCTGTCAATTTAAGTTATCGCTCAAAGCTATGCTACCCTTGAGTCCCAAATCAAACACTAATAAAACTTCAAATGGCCCTAACTTCAATACGATACGTCCTACACCTATCAAAGTTTGCAACATACAAATGCTTGTAACTTTTTACTGGAGCTTCATAAAACCTTGAAATTTTGTAACAATAAAGTACTCGAGCCTCTTGTCAATTTAAGCCATCGCTCAAAGCTATACTACCCTTGAGTCCCAAATCAAACACTGAGAAAACTTCAAATGGCCCTAACTTTTATACAGTACGCCCTACACCTATCAAAGTTTGCAACATACAAATGCTTGTAACTTTTTACTGGAGCGTCATAAAACCTTGAAATTTTGTAACAATAAAGTACTCGAGCCTCTTGTCAATTTAAGCTATCGCTCAAAGCTATGCTACCCTTGAGTCCCAAATGAAACACTGAGAAAACTTCAAATGGCCCTAACTTCTATACGGTACGTCCTACACCTATCAAAGTTTGCAAACTTACAAATGCTTGTAACTTTTTACTGCAGCGTCATAAAACCTTGAAATTTTGTAACAATAAAGTACTCGAGCCTCGTGTCAATTTAAGCTATCGCTCAAAGCTATGTTACCCTTGAGTCCCAAATCAAACACTGATAAAACTTCAAATGGTCCTAACTTCTATACGGTACGTCCTACACCTTTCAAAGTTTGCAACATACAAATGCTTGTAACTTTTTACTGGAGCGTCATAAAACCTTGAAATTTTGTAACAATAAAGTACTCGAGCTTCTTGTCAATTTAAGCTATCGCTCAAAGCTATGCTACCCTAGAGTCCCAAATCAAACACTGATAAAACTTCAAATGGCCCTAACTTCTATACGGTACGTCCTACACCTTTCAAAGTTTGCAACATACAAATGCTTGTAACTTTTTACTGGAGCGTCATA
Organism: Clusia tigrina; assembly: GCA_920105625.2. Taxonomy (NCBI): domain Eukaryota; kingdom Metazoa; phylum Arthropoda; class Insecta; order Diptera; family Clusiidae; genus Clusia; species Clusia tigrina. Next base: position 133,485 of record CAKKTE020000546.1, on the reverse strand, counting down.
AAACCTTGAAATTTTGTAACAATCAAGTACTCGAGCCTCTTGTCAATTTAAGCTATCGCTCAAAGCTATGCTACCCTCGAGTCCCAAATGAAACACTGAGAAAACTTCAAATGGCCCTAACTTCTATACGGTACGCCTTACACCTATCAAAGTTTGCAACATACAAATGCTTGTAACTTTTTACTGGAGCGTCATAAAACCTAGAAATTTTCTAACAATAAAGTACTCGAGCCTCTTGTCAATTTCAGCTATCGCTCAAAGCTATGCTACCCTTGAGTCCCAAATCAAAGACTGATAAAACTTCAAAAGGCCCTAACTTCTATACGGTACATCCTACACATATCAAAGTTTGCAACATACAAATGCTTGTAACTTTTTACTGGAGCGTCATAAAACCTTCAAATTTTGTAACAATAAAGTACTCGAGCCTCTTGTCAATTTAAGTTATCGCTCAAAGCTATGCTACCCTTGAGTCCCAAATCAAACACTGACAAAACTTCAAATGGCCCCTACTTCTATACGGTACGTCCTACACCTATCAAAGTTTGCAACATACAAATGCTTGTAACTTTTTACTGGAGCGTCATAAAACCTTCAAATTTTGTAACAATAAAGTACTCGAGCCTCTTGTCAATTTAAGTTATCGCTCAAAGCTATGCTGCCCTTGAGTCCCACATCAAACACTTATAAAAATTCAAATGGCCCTAACTTCTATATGGTACGTCCTACACCTATAAAAGTTTGCAACACACAAATGCTTGTAGCTTTTTACTGCAGCGTCACAAAACCTTGAAATTTTGTAACAATAAAGTACTCGCGCCTCTTGTCAATTTAAGCTATCGCTCAAAGCTATGCTACCCTTGAGTCCCAAATCAAACACTGATAAAACTTCAAATGGCCCTAACTTCTATACGGTACGTCCTACACCTTTCAAAGTTTGCAACATACAAATGCTTGTAACTTTTTACTGGAGCGTCATAAAACCTTGAAATTTTGTAACAATCAAGTACTCGAGCCTCTTGTCAATTTAAGCTATCGCTCAAAGCTATGCTACCCTCGAGTCCCAAATGAAACACTGAGAAAACTTCAAATGGCCCTAACTTCTATACGGTACGCCCTACACCTATCAGAGTTTGCAACATACAAATGCTTGTAACTTTTTACTGGAGCGTCATAAAACCTTGAAATTTTGTAACAATAAAGTACTCGAGCCTCTTGTCAATTTAAGCCATCGCTCAAAGCTATGCTACCCTTGACCTCCCAAATCAAACACTGATAAAGCTTCAAATGGCCTTAACTTCTATACGGTACGTCCTACAGCTACCAAAGTTTGCAACATACAAATGCTTGTAACTTTTTACTGGAGCTTCATAAAACCTAGAAATTTTGTAACAATAAATTACTCGAGCTTCTTGTCAATTTAAGCTATCGCTCAAAGCTATGCTACCCTTGAGTCCCAAATCAAACACTTATAAAAATTCAAATGGCCCTAACTTCTATACGGTACGTCCTACACCTATCAAAGTTTGCAACACACAAATGCTTGTAGCTTTTTACTGGAGCTTCATAAAACCTTGAAATTTTGTGACAATAAAGTACACGAAACTCCTGTCAATTTAAGTTATCGCTCAAAGCTATGCTACCCTTGAGTCCCAAATCAAACACTAATAAAACTTCAAATGGCCCTAACTTCAATACGATACGTCCTACACCTATCAAAGTTTGCAACATACAAATGCTTGTAACTTTTTACTGGAGCTTCATAAAACCTTGAAATTTTGTAACAATAAAGTACTCGAGCCTCTTGTCAATTTAAGCCATCGCTCAAAGCTATACTACCCTTGAGTCCCAAATCAAACACTGAGAAAACTTCAAATGGCCCTAACTTTTATACAGTACGCCCTACACCTATCAAAGTTTGCAACATACAAATGCTTGTAACTTTTTACTGGAGCGTCATAAAACCTTGAAATTTTGTAACAATAAAGTACTCGAGCCTCTTGTCAATTTAAGCTATCGCTCAAAGCTATGCTACCCTTGAGTCCCAAATGAAACACTGAGAAAACTTCAAATGGCCCTAACTTCTATACGGTACGTCCTACACCTATCAAAGTTTGCAAACTTACAAATGCTTGTAACTTTTTACTGCAGCGTCATAAAACCTTGAAATTTTGTAACAATAAAGTACTCGAGCCTCGTGTCAATTTAAGCTATCGCTCAAAGCTATGTTACCCTTGAGTCCCAAATCAAACACTGATGAAACTTCAAATGGTCCTAACTTCTATACGGTACGTCCTACACCTTTCAAAGTTTGCAACATACAAATGCTTGTAACTTTTTACTGGAGCGTCATAAAACCTTGAAATTTTGTAACAATAAAGTACTCGAGCTTCTTGTCAATTTAAGCTATCGCTCAAAGCTATGCTACCCTAGAGTCCCAAATCAAACACTGATAAAACTTCAAATGGCCCTAACTTCTATACGGTACGTCCTACACCTTTCAAAGTTTGCAACATACAAATGCTTGTAACTTTTTACTGGAGCGTCATAAAACCTTGAAATTTTGTAACAATCAAGTACTCGAGCCTCTTGTCAATTTAAGCTATCGCTCAAAGCTATGCTACCCTCGAGTCCCAAATGAAACACTGAGAAAACTTCAAATGGCCCTAACTTCTATACGGTACGCCTTACACCTATCAAAGTTTGCAACATACAAATGCTTGTAACTTTTTACTGGAGCGTCATAAAACCTTGAAATTTTCTAACAATAAAGTACTCGAGCCTCTTGTCAATTTCAGCTATCGCTCAAAGCTATGCTACCCTTGAGTCCCAAATCAAAGACTGATAAAACTTCAAAAGGCCCTAACTTCTATACGGTACATCCTACACATATCAAAGTTTGCAACATACAAATGCTTGTAACTTTTTACTGGAGCGTCATAAAACCTTCAAATTTTGTAACAATAAAGTACTCGAGCCTCTTGTCAATTTAAGTTATCGCTCAAAGCTATGCTACCCTTGAGTCCCAAATCAAACACTGACAAAACTTCAAATGGCCCCTACTTCTATACGGTACGTCCTACACCTATCAAAGTTTGCAACATACAAATGCTTGTAACTTTTTACTGGAGCGTCATAAAACCTTGAAATTTTGTAACAATAAAGTACTCGAGCCTCTTGCCAATTTAAGCTATCGCTCAAAGCTATGGCACCCTTCAGTCCCTAATCAAACACTGATAAAACTTCAAATGGCCCTAACTTCTATACGGTACGTCCTACACCTATCAAATTTTGCAACATACAAATGCTTGTAACTTTTTACTGGAAGGTCATAAAACCTTGAAATTTTGTAACAATAAAGAACTTGAGTCTCTTGTCAATTTAAGCTATCGCTCAAAGCTATGCTGCCCTTGAGTCCCACATCAAACACTTATAAAAATTCAAATGGCCCTAACTTCTATATGGTACGTCCTACACCTATAAAAGTTTGCAACACACAAATGCTTGTAGCTTTTTACTGCAGCGTCACAAAACCTTGAAATTTTGTAACAATAAAGTACTCGCGCCTCTTGTCAATTTAAGCTATCGCTCAAAGCTATGCTACCCTTGAGTCCCAAATCAAACACTGATAAAACTTCAAATGGCCCTAACTTCTATACGGTACGTCCTACACCTTTCAAAGTTTGCAACATACAAATGCTTGTAACTTTTTACTGGAGCGTCATAAAACCTTGAAATTTTGTAACAATCAAGTACTCGAGCCTCTTGTCAATTTAAGCTATCGCTCAAAGCTATGCTACCCTCGAGTCCCAAATGAAACACTGAGAAAACTTCAAATGGCCCTAACTTCTATACGGTACGCCCTACACCTATCAAAGTTTGCAACATACAAATGCTTGTAACTTTTTACTGGAGCGTCATAAAACCTTGAAATTTTGTAACAATAAAGTACTCGAGCCTCTTGTCAATTTAAGCCATCGCTCAAAGCTATGCTACCCTTGACCTCCCAAATCAAACACTGATAAAGCTTCAAATGGCCTTAACTTCTATACGGTACGTCCTACAGCTACCAAAGTTTGCAACATACAAATGCTTGTAACTTTTTACTGGAGCTTCATAAAACCTTGAAATTTTGTAACAATAAATTACTCGAGCTTCTTGTCAATTTAAGCTATCGCTCAAAGCTATGCTACCCTTGAGTCCCAAATCAAACACTTATAAAAATTCAAATGGCCCTAACTTCTATACAGTACGTCCTACACCTATCAAAGTTTGCAACATACAAATGCTTGTAACTTTTTACTGGAGCGTCATAAAACCTTGAAATTTTGTAACAATAAAGTACTCGAGACTCTTGTCAATTTAAGTTATCGCTCAAAGCTATGCTACCCTTGAGTCCCAAATCAAACACTAATAAAACTTCAAATGGTCCTAACTTCTATACGGTACGTCCTACACCTATCAAAGTTTCCAACATACAAATGCTTGTAACTTTTTACTGGAGCGTCATAAAACCTTCAAATTTTGTAACAATAAAGTACTCGAGACTCTTGTCAATTTAAGTTATCGCTGAAAGCTATGCTACCCTTGAGTCCCAAATCAAACACTGATAAAACTTCAAATGGCCCTTACGTCTATACGGTACTTCCTAAACCTATCAAAGTTTGCAACATACAAATGCTTGTTACTTTTTACTGGAGCGTCATTAAGCCTTGAAATTTTGTAACAATAAAGTACTCGAGCCTCTTGTCAATTTAAGCCATCGCTCAAAGCTATGCTGCCCTTGAGTCCCAAATCAAACACTGATAAAACTTCAAATGGCCCTAACTTCTATACGGTACGTCCTAGAACTATCAAAGTTTGCAACAACACAAATGCTCGTAACTTTTTAGTGGAGCGTCATAGAACCTTGAAATTTTGTAACAATAAAGTACTCGAGCCTCTTGTCAATTTAAGCTATCGCTCAAAGCTATGCTACCCTTGAGTCCCAAATGAAACACTGATAAAACTTCAAATGGCCCTAACTTCTATACGGTACGCCCTACACCTATCAAAGTTTGCAACATACAAATGCTTGTAACTTTTTACTGGAGCGTCATAAAACCTTGAAATTTTCTAACAATAAAGTACTCGAGCCTCTTGTCAATTTCAGCTATCGCTCAAAGCTATGCTACCCTTGAGTCCCAAATCAAAGACTGATAAAACTTCAAAAGGCCCTAACTTCTGTACGGTACATCCTACACATATCAAAGTTTGCAACATACAAATGCTTGTAACTTTTTACTGGAGCGTCATAAAACCTTCAAATTTTGTAACAATAAAGTACTCGAGCCTCTTGTCAATTTAAGTTAACGCTCAAAGCTATGCTACCCTTGAGTCCCAAATCAAACACTGACAAAACTTCAAATGGCCCCTACTTCTATACGGTACGTCCTACACCTATCAAAGTTTGCAACATACAAATGCTTGTAACTTTTTACTGGAGCGTCATAAAACCTTGAAATTTTGTAACAATAAAGTACTCGAGCCTCTTGCCAATTTAAGCTATCGCTCAAAGCTATGGCACCCTTCAGTCCCAAATCAAACACTGATAAAACTTCAAATGGCCCTAACTTCTATACGGTACGTCGTACACCTATCAAATTCTGCAACATACAAATGCTTGTAACTTTTTACTGGAAGGTCATAAAACCTTGAAATTTTGTAACAATAAAGAACTTGAGTCTCTTGTCAATTTAAGCTATCGCTCAAAGCTATGCTGCCCTTGAGTCCCAAATCAAACACTTATAAAAATTCAAATGGCCCTAACTTCTATATGGTACGTCCTACACCTATAAAAGTTTGCAACACACAAATGCTTGTAGCTTTTTACTGCAGCGTCATAAAACCTTGAAATTTTGTAACAATAAAGTACTCGAGCCTCTTGTCAATTTAAGCTATCGCTCAAAGCTATGCTACCCTTGAGTCCCAAATCAAACACTGAGAAAACTTCAAATGGCCCTAACTGCTATACGGTACGCCCTACATCTATCAAAGTTTGCAACATACAAATGCTTGTAACTTTTTACTGGAGCGACATAAAACCTTGAAATTTTGTAACAATAAAGTACTCGAGCCTCTTGTCAATTTAAGCCATCGCTCAAAGCTATGCTACCCTTGACCCCCCAAATCAAACACTGATAAAGCTTCAAATGGCCTTAACTTCTATACCGTACGTCCTACAGCTACCAAAGTTTGCAACATACAAATGCTTGTAACTTTTTACTGGAGCTTCATAAAACCTTGAAATTTTGTAACAATAAATTACTCGAGCTTCTTGTCAATTTAAGCTATCGCTCAAAGCTATGCTACCCTTGAGTCCCAAATCAAACACTTATAAAAATTCAAATGGCCCTAACTTCTATACGGTACGTCCTACACCTATCAAAGTTTGCAACACACAAATGCTTGTAGCTTTTTACTGGAGCTTCATAAAACATTGAAATTTTGTGACAATAAAGTACACGAAACTCCTGTCAATTTAAGTTATCGCTCAAAGCTATGCTACCCTTGAGTCCCAAATCAAACACTAATAAAACTTCAAATGGCCCTAACTTCTATACGATACGTCCTACACCTATCAAAGTTTGCAACATACAAATGCTTGTAACTTTTTACTGGAGCGTCATAAAACCTTGAAATTTTGTAACAATAAAGTACTCGAGCCTCTTGTCAATTTAAGCCATCGCTCAAAGCTATACTACCCTTGAGTCCCAAATCAAACACTGAGAAAACTTCAAATGGCCCTAACTTTTATACAGTACGCCCTACACCTATCAAAGTTTGCAACATACAAATGCTTGTAACTTTTTACTGGAGCGTCATAAAACCTTGAAATTTTGTAACAATAAAGTACTCGAGCCTCTTGTCAATTTAAGCTATCGCTCAAAGCTATGTTACCCTTGAGTCCCAAATCAAACACTGATAAAACTTCAAATGGTCCTAACTTCTATACGGTACGTCCTACACCTTTCAAAGTTTGCAACATACAAATGCTTGTAACTTTTTACTAGAGCGTCATAAAACCTTGAAATTTTGTAACAATAAAGTACTCGAGCTTCTTGTCAATTTAAGCTATCGCTCAAAGCTATGCTACCCTAGAGTCCCAAATCAAACACTGATAAAACTTCAAATGGCCCTAACTTCTATACGGTACGTCCTACACCTTTCAAAGTTTGCAACATACAAATGCTTGTAACTTTTTACTGGAGCGTCATAAAACCTTGAAATTTTGTAACAATCAAGTACTCGAGCCTCTTGTCAATTTAAGCTATCGCTCAAAGCTATGCTACCCTCGAGTCCCAAATGAAACACTGAGAAAACTTCAAATGGCCCTAACTTCTATACGGTACGCCTTACACCTATCAAAGTTTGCAACATACAAATGCTTGGAACTTTTTACTGGAGCGTCATAAAACCGTGAAATTTTCTAACAATAAAGTACTCGAGCCTCTTGTCAATTTCAGCTATCGCTCAAAGCTATGCTACCCTTGAGTCCCAAATCAAAGACTGATAAAACTTCAAAAGGCCCTAACTTCTTTACGGTACATCCTACACATATCAAAGTTTGCAACATACAAATGCTTGTAACTTTTTACTGGAGCGTCATAAAACCTTCAAATTTTGTAACAATAAAGTACTCGAGCCTCTTGTCAATTTAAGTTATCGCTCAAAGCTATGCTACCCTTGAGTCCCAAATCAAACACTGACAAAACTTCAAATGGCCCCTACTTCTATACGGTACGTCCTACACCTATCAAAGTTTGCAACATACAAATGCTTGTAACTTTTTACTGGAGCGTCATAAAACCTTGAAATTTTGTAACAATAAAGTACTCGAGCCTCTTGCCAATTTAAGCTATCGCTCAAAGCTATGGCACCCTTCAGTCCCAAATCAAACACTGATAAAACTTCAAATGGCCCTAACTTCTATACGGTACGTCCTACACCTATCAAAGTTTGCAACATACAAATGCTTGTAACTTTTTACTGGAAGGTCATAAAACCTTGAAATTTTGTAACAATAAAGAACTTGAGTCTCTTGTCAATTTAAGCTATCGCTCAAAGCTATGCTGCCCTTGAGTCCCACATCAAACACTTATAAAAATTCAAATGGCCCTAACTTCTATATGGTACGTCCTACACCTATCAAAGTTTGCAACGTACAAATGCTTGTAACTTTTTACTGGAGCGTCATAAAACCTTGAAATTTTGTAACAATAAAGTACTCGAGCCTCTTGTCAATTTAAGCCATCGCTCAAAGCTATGCTACCCTTGACCCCCCAAATCAAACACTGATAAAGCTTCAAATGGCCTTAACTTCTATACGGTACGTCCTACAGCTACCAAAGTTTGCAACATACAAATGCTTGTAACTTTTTACTGGAGCTTCATAAAACCTTGAAATTTTGTAACAATAAATTACTCGAGCTTCTTGTCAATTTAAGCTATCGCTCAAAGCTATGCTACCCTTGAGTCCCAAATCAAACACTTATAAAAATTCAAATGGCCCTAACTTCTATACGGTACGTCCTACACCTATCAAAGTTTGCAACATACAAATGCTTGTAACTTTTTACTGGAGCGTCATAAAACCTTCAAATTTTGTAACAATAAAGTACTCGAGCCTCTTGTCAATTTAAGTTATCGCTCAAAGCTATGCTACCCTTGAGTCCCAAATCAAACACTGACAAAACTTCAAATGGCCCCTACTTCTATACGGTACGTCCTACACCTATCAAAGTTTGCAACATACAAATGCTTGTAACTTTTTACTGGAGCGTCATAAAACCTTGAAATTTTGTAACAATAAAGTACTCGAGCCTCTTGCCAATTTAAGCCATCGCTCAAAGCTATGCTACCCTTGACCCCCCAAATCAAACACTGATAAAGCTTCAAATGGCCTTAACTTCTATACGGTACGTCCTACAGCTACCAAAGTTTGCAACATACAAATGCTTGTAACTTTTTACTGGAGCTTCATAAAACCTTGAAATTTTGTAACAATAAATTACTCGAGCTTCTTGTCAATTTAAGCTATCGCTCAAAGCTATGCTACCCTTGAGTCCCAAATCAAACACTTATAAAAATTCAAATGGCCCTAACTTCTATACGGTACGTCCTACACCTATCAAAGTTTGCAACATACAAATGCTTGTAACTTTTTACTGGAGCGTCATAAAACCTTGAAATTTTGTAACAATAAAGTACTCGAGACTCTTGTCAATTTAAGTTATCGCTCAAAGCTATGCTACCCTTGAGTCCCAAATCAAACACTAATAAAACTTCAAATGGTCCTAACTTCTATACGGTACGTCCTACACCTATCAAAGTTTCCAACATACAAATGCTTGTAACTTTTTACTGGAGCGTCATAAAACCTTCAAATTTTGTAACAATAAAGTACTCGAGACTCTTGTCAATTTAAGTTATCGCTGAAAGCTATGCTACCCTTGAGTCCCAAATCAAACACTGATAAAACTTCAAATAGCCCTTACGTCTATACGGTACTTCCTAAACCTATCAAAGTTTGCAACATACAAATGCTTGTAACTTTTTACTGGAGCGTCATTAAGCCTTGAAATTTTGTAACAATAAAGTACTCGAGCCTCTTGTCAATTTAAGCCATCGCTCAAAGCTATGCTGCCCTTGAGTCCCAAATCAAACACTGATAAAACTTCAAATGGCCCTAACTTCTGTACGGTACGTCCTACAACTATCAAAGTTTGCAACAACACAAATGCTCGTAACTTTTTAGTGGAGCGTCATAGAACCTTGAAATTTTGTAACAATAAAGTACTCGAGCCTCTTGTCAATTTAAGCTATCGCTCAAAGCTATGCTACCCTTGAGTCCCAAATGAAACACTGATAAAACTTCAAATGGCCCTAACTTCTATACGGTACGTCCTACACCTATCAAAGTTTGACATACAAATGCTTGTAACTTTTTACTGGAGCGTCATAAAACCTTGAAATTTTCTAACAATAAAGTACTCGAGCCTCTTGTCAATTTCAGCTATCGCTCAAAGCTATGCTACCCTTGAGTCCCAAATCAAAGACTGATAAAACTTCAAAAGGCCCTAACTTCTATACGGTACATCCTACACATATCAAAGTTTGCAACATACAAATGCTTGTAACTTTTTACTGGAGCGTCATAAAACCTTCAAATTTTGTAACAATAAAGTACTCGAGCCTCTTGTCAATTTAAGTTATCGCTCAAAGCTATGCTACCCTTGAGTCCCAAATCAAACACTGACAAAACTTCAAATGGCCCCTACTTCTATACGGTACGTCCTACACCTATCAAAGTTTGCAACATACAAATGCTTGTAACTTTTTACTGGAGCGTCATAAAACTTTGAAATTTTGTAACAATAAAGTACTCGAGCCTCTTGTCAATTTAAGCTATCGCTCAAAGCTATGCTACCCTTGAGTCCCAAATCAAACACTGATAAAACTTCAAATGGCCCTAACTTCTATACGGTACGTCCTACACCTTTCAAAGTTTGCAACATACAAATGCTTGTAACTTTTTACTGGAGCGTCATAAAACCTTGAAATTTTGTAACAATCAAGTACTCGAGCCTCTTGTCAATTTAAGCTATCGCTCAAAGCTATGCTACCCTCGAGTCCCAAATGAAACACTGAGAAAACTTCAAATGGCCCTAACTTCTATACGGTACGCCCTACACCTATCAAAGTTTGCAACATACAAATGCTTGTAACTTTTTACTGGAGCGACATAAAACCTTGAAATTTTGTAACAATAAAGTACTCGAGCCTCTTGTCAATTTAAGCCATCGCTCAAAGCTATGCTACCCTTGACCCCCCAAATCAAACACTGATAAAGCTTCAAATGGCCTTAACTTCTATACGGTACGTCCTACAGCTACCAAAGTTTGCAACATACAAATGCTTGTAACTTTTTACTGGAGCTTCATAAAACCTTGAAATTTTGTAACAATAAATTACTCGAGCTTCTTGTCAATTTAAGCTATCGCTCAAAGCTATGCTACCCTTGAGTCCCAAATCAAACACTTATAAAAATTCAAATGGCCCTAACTTCTATACGGTACGTCCTACACCTATCAAAGTTTGCAACATACAAATGCTTGTAACTTTTTACTGGAGCGTCATAAAACCTTGAAATTTTGTAACAATAAAGTACTCGAGACTCTTGTCAATTTAAGTTATCGCTCAAAGCTATGCTACCCTTGAGTCCCAAATCAAACACTTATAAAACTTCAAATGGTCCTAACTTCTATACGGTACGTCCTACACCTATCAAAGTTTCCAACATACAAATGCTTGTAATTTTTTACTGGAGCGTCATAAAACCTTCAAATTTTGTAACAATAAAGTACTCGAGACTCTTGTCAATTTAAGTTATCGCTGAAAGCTATGCTACACTTGAGTCCCAAATCAAACACTGATAAAACTTCAAATGGCCCTTACGTCTATACGGTACTTCCTAAACTTATCAAAGTTTGCAACATACAAATGCTTGTAACTTTTTACTGGAGCGTCATTAAGCCTTGAAATTTTGTAACAATAAAGTACTCGAGCCTCTTGTCAATTTAAGCCATCGCTCAAAGCTATGCTGCCCTTGAGTCCCAAATCAAACACTGATAAAACTTCAAATGGCCCTAACTTCTATACGGTACGTCCTACACCTATCAAAGTTTGCAACACACAAATGCTCGTAACTTTTTAGTGGAGCGTCATAAAACCTTGAAATTTTGTAACAATAAAGTACTCGAGCCTCTTGTCAATTTAAGCTATCGCTCAAAGCTATGCTACCCTTGAGTCCCAAATGAAACACTGATAAAACTTCAAATGGCCCTAACTTCTATACGGTACGTCCTACACCTATCAAAGTTTGCAACATACAAATGTTGTAACTTTTTACTGGAGCGTCATAAAACCTTGAAATTTTCTAACAATAAAGTACTCGAGCCTCTTGTCAATTTCAGCTATCGCTCAAAGCTATGCCACCCTTGAGTCCCAAATCAAAGACTGATAAAACTTCAAAAGGCCCTAACTTCTATACGGTACATCCTACACATATCAAAGTTTGCAACATACAAATGCTTGTAACTTTTTACTGGAGCGTCATAAAACCTTCAAATTGTGTAACAATAAAGTACTCGAGCCTCTTGTCAATTTAAGTTATCGCTCAAAGCTATGCTACCCTTGAGTCCCAAATCAAACACTGACAAAACTTCAAATGGCCCCTACTTCTATACGGTACGTCCTACACCTATCAAAGTTTGCAACATACAAATGCTTGTAACTTTTTACTGGAGCGTCATAAAACCTTGAAATTTTGTAACAATAAAGTACTCGAGCCTCTTGCCAATTTAAGCTATCGCTCAAAGCTATGGCACCCTTCAGTCCCAAATCAAACACTGATAAAACTTCAAATGGCCCTAACTTCTATACGGTACGTCCTACACCTATCAAATTTTGCAACATACAAATGCTTGTAACTTTTTACTGGAAGGTCATAAAACCTTGAAATTTTGTAACAATAAAGAACTTGAGTCTCTTGTCAATTTAAGCTATCGCTCAAAGCCATGCTACCCTTGAAATGGCCCTAACTTCTATACGGTACGTCCTACACCTATCAAAGTTTGAAACATACAAATGCTTGTAACTTTTTACTGGAGCGTCATAAAACCTTGAAATTTTGTAACAATAAAGTACTCGAGACTCTTGTCAATTTAAGTTATCGCTCAAAGCTATGCTACCCTTGAGTCCCAAATCAAACACTTATAAAACTTCAAATGGCCCTAACTTCTATACGGTACGTCCTACACCTATCAAAGTTTCCAACATACAAATGCTTGTAACTTTTTACTGGAGCGTCATAAAACCTTCAAATTTTGTAACAATCAAGTACTCGAGCCTCTTGTCAATTTAAGCTATCGCTCAAAGCTATGCTACCCTCGAGTCCCAAATGAAACACTGAGAAAACTTCAAATGGCCCTAACTTCTATACGGTACGCCTTACACCTATCAAAGTTTGCAATATACAAATGCTTGTATCTTTTTACTGGAGCGTCATAAAACCTTGAAATTTTGTAACAATAAAGTACTCGAGCCTCTTGTCAATTTAAGCCATCGCTCAAAGCTATGCTACCCTTGACCCCCCAAATCAAACACTGATAAAGCTTCAAATGGCCTTAACTTCTATACGGTACGTCCTACAGCTACCAAAGTTTGCAACATACAAATGCTTGTAACTTTTTACTGGAGCTTCATAAAACCTTGAAATTTTGTAACAATAAATTACTCGAGCTTCTTGTCAATTTAAGCTATCGCTCAAAGCTATGCTACCCTTGAGTCCCAAATCAAACACTTATAAAACTTCAAATGGCCCTTACGTCTATACGGTACGTCCTACACCTATCAAAGTTTGCAACACACAAATGCTCGTAACTTTTTAGTGGAGCGTCATAAAACCTTGAAATTTTGTAACAATAAAGTACTCGAGCCTCTTGTCAATTTAAGCTATCGCTCAAAGCTATGCTACCCTTGAGTCCCAAATGAAACACTGATAAAACTTCAAATGGCCCTAACTTCTATACGTTACGTCCTACACCTATCAAAGTTTGCAACATACAAATGCTTGTAACTTTTTACTGGAGCGTCATAAAACCTTGAAATTTTCTAACAATAAAGTACTCGAGCCTCTTGCCAATTTAAGCTATCGCTCAAAGCTATGGCACCCTTCAGTCCCAAATCAAAGACTGATAAAACTTCAAAAGGCCCTAACTTCTATACGGTACATCCTACACATATCAAAGTTGGCAACATACAAATGCTTGTAACTTTTTACTGGAGCGTCATAAAACCTTCAAATTTTGTAACAATAAAGTACTCGAGCCTCTTGTCAATTTAAGTTATCGCTCAAAGCTATGCTACCCTTGAGTCCCAAATCAAACACTGACAAAACTTCAAATGGCCCCTACTTCTATACGGTACGTCCTACACCTATCAAAGTTTGCAACATACAAATGCTTGTAACTTTTTACTGGAGCGTCATAAAACCTTGAAATTTTGTAACAATAAAGTACTCGAGCCTCTTGCCAATTTAAGCTATCGCTCAAAGCTATGGCACCCTTCAGTCCCAAATCAAACACTGATAAAACTTCAAATGGCCCTAACTTCTATACGGTACGTCCTACACCTATCAAATTTTGCAACATACAAATGCTTGTAACTTTTTACTGGAAGGTCATAAAACCTTGAAATTTTGTAACAATAAAGAACTTGAGTCTCTTGTCAATTTAAGCTATCGCTCAAAGCTATGCTGCCCTTGAGTCCCAAATCAAACACTTATAAAAATTCAAATGGCCCTAACTTCTATATGGTACGTCCTACACCTATCAAAGTTTGCAACACACAAATGCTTGTAGCTTTTTACTGCAGCGTCATAAAACCTTGAAATTTTGTAACAATAAAGTACTCGAGCCTCTTGTCAATTTAAGCTATCGCTCAAAGCTATGCTACCCTTGAGTCCCAAATCAAACACTGATAAAACTTCAAATGGCCCTAACTTCTATACGGTACGTCCTACACCTTTCAAAGTTTGCAACATACAAATGCTTGTAACTTTTTACTGGAGCGTCATAAAACCTTGAAATTTTTTAACAATCAAGTACTCGAGACTCTTGTCAATTTAAGCTATCGCTCAAAGCTATGCTACCCTCGAGTCCCAAATGAAACACTGAGAAAACTTCAAATGGCCCTAACTTCTATACGGTACGCCCTACACCTATCAAAGTTTGCAACATACAAATGCTTGTAACTTTTTACTGGAGCGTCATAAAACCTTGAAATTTTGTAACAATAAAGTACTCGAGCCTCTTGTCAATTTAAGCCATCGCTCAAAGCTATGCTACCCGTGACCCCCCAAATCAAACACTGATAAAGCTTCAAATGGCCTTAACTTCTATACGGTACGTCCTACAGCTACCAAAGTTTGCAACATACAAATGCTTGTAACTTTTTACTGGAGCTTCATAAAACCTTGAAATTTTGTAACAATAAATTACTCGAGCTTCTTGTCAATTTAAGCTATCGCTCAAAGCTATGCTAGCCTTGAGTCCCAAATGAAACACTGATAAAACTTCAAATGGCCCTAACTTCTATACGGTACGTCCTACACCTATCAAAGTTTGCAACATACAAATGCTTGTAACTTTTTACTGGAGCGTCATAAAACCTTGAAATTTTCTAACAATAAAGTACTCGAGCCTCTTGTCAATTTCAGCTATCGCTCAAAGCTATGCTACCCTTGAGTCCCAAATCAAAGACTGATAAAACTTCAAAAGGCCCTAACTTCTATACGGTACATCCTACACATATCAAAGTTTGCAACATACAAATGCTTGTAACTTTTTACTGGAGCGTCATAAAACCTTCAAATTTTGTAACAATAAAGTACTCGAGCCTCTTGTCAATTTAAGTTATCGCTCAAAGCTATGCTACCCTTGAGTCCCAAATCAAACACTGATAAAACTTCAAATGGCCCTAACTTCTATACGGTACGTCCTACACCTATCAAATTTTGCAACATACAAATGCTTGTAACTTTTTACTGGAAGGTCATAAAACCTTGAAATTTTGTAACAATAAAGAACTTGAGTCTCTTGTCAATTTAAGCTATCGCTCAAAGCTATGCTACCCTTGAAATGGCCCTAACTTCTATACGGTACGTCCTACACCTATCAAAGTTTGCAACACACAAATGCTCGTAACTTTTTAGTGGAGCGTCATAAAACCTTGAAATTTTGTAACAATAAAGTACTCGAGCCTCTTGTCAATTTAAGCTATAGCTCAAAGCTATGCTACCCTTGAGTCCCAAATGAAACACTGATAAAACTTCAAATGGCCCTAACTTCTATACGGTACGTCCTACACCTATCAAAGTTTGCAACACACAAATGCTCGTAACTTTTTAGTGGAGCGTCATAAAACCTTGAAATTTTGTAACAATAAAGTACTCGAGCCTCTTGTCAATTTAAGCTATAGCTCAAAGCTATGCTACCCTTGAGTCCCAAATGAAACACTGATAAAACTTCAAATGGCCCTAACTTCTATACGTTACGTCCTACACCTATCAAAGTTTGCAACATACAAATGCTTGTAACTTTTTACTGGAGCGTCATAAAACCTTGAAATTTTCTAACAATAAAGTACTCGAGCCTCTTGCCAATTTAAGCTATCGCTCAAAGCTATGGCACCCTTCAGTCCCAAATCAAACACTGATAAAACTTCAAAAGGCCCTAACTTCTATACGGTACATCCTACACATATCAAAGTTTGCAACATACAAATGCTTGTAACTTTTTACTGGAAGGTCATAAAACCTTGAAATTTTGTAACAATAAAGAACTTGAGTCTCTTGTCAATTTAAGCAATCGCTCAAAGCTATGCTGCCCTTGAGTCCCAAATCAAACACTTATAAAAATTCAAATGGCCCTAACTTCTATATGGTACGTCCTACACCTATCAAAGTTTGCAACACACAAATGCTTGTAGCTTTTTACTGCAGCGTCATAAAACCTTGAAATTTTGTAACAATAAAGTACTCGAGCCTCTTGTCAATTTAAGCTATCGCTCAAAGCTATGCTACCCTTGAGTCCCAAATCAAACACTGATAAAACTTCAAATGGCCCTAACTTCTATACGGTACGTCCTACACCTTTCAAAGTTTGCAACATACAAATGCTTGTAACTTTTTACTGGAGCGTCATAAAACCTTGAAATTTTGTAACAATCAAGTACTCGAGCCTCTTGTCAATTTAAGCTATCGCTCAAAGCTATGCTACCCTCGAGTCCCAAATGAAACACTGAGAAAACTTCAAATGGCCCTAACTTCTATACGGTACGCCCTACACCTATCAAAGTTTGCAACATACAAATGCTTGTAACTTTTTACTGGAGCGTCATAAAACCTTGAAATTTTGTAACAATAAAGTACTCGAGCCTCTTGTCAATTTAAGCCATCGCTCAAAGCTATGCTACCCTTGACCCCCCAAATCAAACACTGATAAAGCTTCAAATGGCCTTAACTTCTATACGGTACGTCCTACAGCTACCAAAGTTTGTAACATACAAATGCTTGTAACTTTTTACTGGAGCTTCATAAAACCTTGAAATTTTGTAACAATAAATTACTCGAGCTTCTTGTCAATTTAAGCTATCGCTCAAAGCTATGCTACCCTTGAGTCCCAAATCAAACACTTATAAAAATTCAAATGGCCCTAACTTCTATACGGTACGTCCTACACCTATCAAAGTTTGCAACATACAAATGCTTGTAACTTTTTACTGGAGCGTCATAAAACCTTGAAATTTGGTAACAATAAAGTACTCGAGACTCTTGTCAATTTAAGTTATCGCTCAAAGCTATGCTACCCTTGAGTCCCAAATCAAACACTTATAAAACTTCAAATGGTCCTAACTTCTATACGGTACGTCCTACACCTATCAAAGTTTCCAACATACAAATGCTTGTAACTTTTTACTGGAGCGTCATAAAACCTTCAAATTTTGTAACAATAAAGTACTCGAGACTCTTGTCAATTTAAGTTATCGCTGAAAGCTATGCTACCCTTGAGTCCCAAATCAAACACTGATAAAACTTCAAATGGCCCTTACGTCTATACGGTACTTCCTAAAGCTATCAAAGTTTGCAACATACAAATGCTTGTAACTTTTTACTGGAGCGTCATTAAGCCTTGAAATTTTGTAACAATAAAGTACTCGAGCCTCTTGTCAATTTAAGCCATCGCTCAAAGCTATGCTGCCCTTGAGTCCCAAATCAAACACTGATAAAACTTCAAATGGCCCTTACGTCTATACGGTACTTCCTAAAGCTATCAAAGTTTGCAACATACAAATGCTTGTAACTTTTTACTGGAGCGTCATTAAGCCTTGAAATTTTGTAACAATAAAGTACTCGAGCCTCTTGTCAATTTAAGCCATCGCTCAAAGCTATGCTGCCCTTGAGTCCCAAATCAAACACTGATAAAACTTCAAATGGCCCCTACTTCTATACGGTACGTCCTACACCTATCAAAGTTTGCAACATACAAATGCTTGTAACTTTTTACTGGAGCGTCATAAAACCTTGAAATTTTGTAACAATAAAGTAATCGAACCTCTTGCCAATTTAAGCTATCGCTCAAAGCTATGGCACCCTTCAGTCCCAAATCAAACACTGATAAAACTTCAAATGGCCCTAACTTCTATACGGTACGTCCTACACCTATCAAATTTTGCAACATACAAATGCTTGTAACTTTTTACTGGAAGGTCATAAAACCTTGAAATTTTGTAACAATAAAGAACTTGAGTCTCTTGTCAATTTAAGCTATCGCTCAAAGCTATGCTGCCCTTGAGTCCCAAATCAAACACTTATAAAAATTCAAATGGCCCTAACTTCTATATGGTACGTCCTACACCTATCAAAGTTTGCAACACACAAATGCTTGTAGCTTTTTACTGCAGCGTCATAAAACCTTGAAATTTTGTAACAATAAAGTACTCGAGCCTCTTGTCAATTTAAGCTATCGCTCAAAGCTATGCTACCCTTGAGTCCCAAATCAAACACTTATAAAAATTCAAATGGCCCTAACTTCTATACGGTACGTCCTACACCTTTCAAAGTTTGCAACACACAAATGCTTGTAGCTTTTTACTGCAGCGTCATAAAACCTTGAAATTTTGTAACAATAAAGTACTCGAGCCTCTTGTCAATTTAAGATATCGCTCAAAGCTATGCTACCCTTGAGTCCCAAATCAAACACTGATAAAACTTCAAATGGCCCTAACTTCTATACGGTACGTCCTACACCTTTCAAAGTTTGCAACATACAAATGCTTGTAACTTTTTACTGGAGCGTCATAAAACCTTGAAATTTTGTAACAATCAAGTACTCGAGCCTCTTGTCAATTTAAGCTATCGCTCAAAGCTATGCTACCCTCGAGTCCCAAATGAAACACTGAGAAAACTTCAAATGGCCCTAACTTCTATACGGTACGCCCTACACCTATCAAAGTTTGCAACATACAAATGCTTGTAACTTTTTACTGGAGCGACATAAAACCTTGAAATTTTGTAACAATAAAGTACTCGAGCCTCTTGTCAATTTAAGCCATCGCTCAAAGCTATGCTACCCTTGACCCCCCAAATCAAACACTGATAAAGCTTCAAATGGCCTTAACTTCTATACGGTACGTCCTACAGCTACCAAAGTTTGCAAATACAAATGCTTGTAACTTTTTACTGGAGCTTCATAAAACCTTGAAATTTTGTAACAATAAATTACTCGAGCTTCTTGTCAATTTAAGCTATCGCTCAAAGCTATGCTACCCTTGAGTCCCAAATCAAACACTTATAAAAATTCAAATGGCCCTAACTTCTATACGGTACGTCCTACACCTATCAAAGTTTGCAACATACAAATGCTTGTAACTTTTTACTGGAGCGTCATAAAACCTTGAAATTTTGTAACAATAAAGTACTCGAGACTCTTGTCAATTTAAGTTATCGCTCAAAGCTATGCTACCCTTGAGTCCCAAATCAAACACTTATAAAACTTCAAATGGTCCTAACTTCTATACGGTACGTCCTACACCTATCAAAGTTTCCAACATACAAATGCTTGTAACTTTTTACTGGAGCGTCATAAAACCTTCAAATTTTGTAACAATAAAGTACTCGAGACTCTTGTCAATTTAAGTTATCGCTGAAAGCTATGCTACCCTTGAGTCCCAAATCAAACACTGATAAAACTTCAAATGGCCCTTACGTCTATACGGTACTTCCTAAACCTATCAAAGTTTGCAACATACAAATGCTTGTAACTTTTTACTGGAGCGTCATTAAGCCTTGAAATTTTGTAACAATAAAGTACTCAAGCCTCTTGTCAATTTAAGCCATCGCTCAAAGCTATGCTGCCCTTGAGTCCCAAATCAAACACTGATAAAACTTCAAATGGCCCTAACTTCTATACGGTACGTCCTACACCTATCAAAGTTTGCAACACACAAATGCTCGTAACTTTTTAGTGGAGCGTCATAAAACCTTGAAATTTTGTAACAATAAAGTACTCGAGCCTCTTGTCAATTTAAGCTATCGCTCAAAGCTATGCTAACCTTGAGTCCCAAATGAAACACTGATAAAACTTCAAATGGCCCTAACTTCTATATGGTACGTCCTACACCTATCAAAGTTTGCAACATACAAATGTTGTAACTTTTTACTGGAGCGTCATAAAACCTTGAAATTTTCTAACAATAAAGTACTCGAGCCTCTTGTCAATTTCAGCTATCGCTCAAAGCTATGCTACCCTTGAGTCCCAAATCAAAGACTGATAAAACTTCAAAAGGCCCTAACTTCTATACGGTACATCCTACACCTATCAAAGTTTGCAACATACAAATGCTTGTAACTTTTTACTGGAGCGTCATAAAACCTTGAAATTTTGTAACAATAAAGTACTCGAGCCTCTTGCCAATTTAAGCTATCTCTCAAAGCTATGGCACCCTTCAGTCCCAAATCAAACACTGATAAAACTTCAAATGGCCCTAACTTCTATACGGTACGTCCTACACCTATCAAATTTTGCAACATACAAATGCTTGTAACTTTTTACTGGAAGGTCATAAAACCTTGAAATTTTGTAACAATAAAGAACTTGAGTCTCTTGTCAATTTAAGCTATCGCTCAAAGCTATGCTACCCTTGAAATGGCCCTAACTTCTATACGGTACGTCCTACACCTATCAAAGTTTGAAACATACAAATGCTTGTAACTTTTTACTGGAGCGTCATAAAACCTTGAAATTTTGTAACAATAAAGTACTCGAGACTCTTGTCAATTTAAGTTATCGCTCAAAGCTATGCTACCCTTGAGTCCCAAATCAAACACTTATAAAACTTCAAATGGCCCTAACTTCTATACGGTACGTCCTACACCTATCAAAGTTTCCAACATACAAATGCTTGTAACTTTTTACTGGAGCGTCATAAAACCTTCAAATTTTGTAGCAATCAAGTACTCGAGCCTCTTGTCAATTTAAGCTATCGCTCAAAGCTATGCTACCCTCGAGTCCCAAATGAAACACTGAGAAAACTTCAAATGGCCCTAACTTCTATACGGTACGCCTTACACCTATCAAAGTTTGCAATATACAAATGCTTGTAACTTTTTACTGGAGCGTCATAAAACCTTGAAATTTTGTAACAATAAAGTACTCGAGCCTCTTGTCAATTTAAGCCATCGCTCAAAGCTATGCTACCCTTGACCCCCCAAATCAAACACTGATAAAGCTTCAAATGGCCTTAACTTCTATACGGTACGTCCTACAGCTACCAAAGTTTGCAACATACAAATGCTTGTAACTTTTTACTGGAGCTTCATAAAACCTTGAAATTTTGTAACAATAAATTACTCGAGCTTCTTGTCAATTTAAGCTATCGCTCAAAGCTATGCTACCCTTGAGTCCCAAATCAAACACTTATAAAACTTCAAATGGCCCTTACGTCTATACGGTACGTCCTACACCTATCAAAGTTTGCAACACACAAATGCTCGTAACTTTTTAGTGGAGCGTCATAAAACCTTGAAATTTTGTAACAATAAAGTACTCGAGCCTCTTGTCAATTTAAGCTATCGCTCAAAGCTATGCTCCCCTTGAGTCCCAAATGAAACACTGATAAAACTTCAAATGGCCCTAACTTCTATACGTTACGTCCTACACCTATCAAAGTTTGCAACATACAAATGCTTGTAACTTTTTACTGGAGCGTCCTAAAACCTTGAAATTTTCTAACAATAAAGTACTCGAGCCTCTTGCCAATTTAAGCTATCGCTCAAAGCTATGGCACCCTTCAGTCCCAAATCAAAGACTGATAAAACTTCAAAAGGCCCTAACTTCTATACGGTACATCCTACACTTATCAAAGTTTCCAACATACAAATGCTTGTAACTTTTTACTGGAGCGTCATAAAACCTTCAAATTTTGTAACAATAAAGTACTCGAGCCTCTTGTCAATTTAAGTTATCGCTCAAAGCTATGCTACCCTTGAGTCCCAAATCAAACACTGACAAAACTTCAAATGGCCCCTACTTCTATACGGTACGTCCTACACCTATCAAAGTTTGCAACATACAAATGCTTGTAACTTTTTACTGGAGCGTCATAAAACCTTGAAATTTTGTAACAATAAAGTACTCGAGCCTCTTGCCAATTTAAGCTATCGCTCAAAGCTATGGCACCCTTCAGTCCCAAATCAAACACTGATAAAACTTCAAATGGCCCTAACTTCTATACGGTACGTCCTACACCTATCAAATTTTGCAACATACAAATGCTTGTAACTTTTTACTGGAAGGTCATAAAACCTTGAAATTTTGTAACAATAAAGAACTTGAGTCTCTTGTCAATTTAAGCTATCGCTCAAAGCTATGCTGCCCTTGAGTCCCAAATCAAACACTTATAAAAATTCAAATGGCCCTAACTTCTATATGGTACGTCCTACACCTATCAAAGTTTGCAACACACAAATGCTTGTAGCTTTTTACTGCAGCGTCATAAAACCTTGAAATTTTGTAACAATAAAGTACTCGAGCCTCTTGTCAATTTAAGCTATCGCTCAAAGCTATGCTACCCTTGAGTCCCAAATCAAACACTGATAAAACTTCAAATGGCCCTAACTTCTATACGGTACGTCCTACACCTTTCAAAGTTTGCAACATACAAATGCTTGTAACTTTTTACTGGAGCGTCATAAAACCTTGAAATTTTTTAACAATCAAGCACTCGAGCCTCTTGTCAATTTAAGCTATCGCTCAAAGCTATGCTACCCTCGAGTCCCAAATGAAACACTGAGAAAACTGCAAATGGCCCTAACTTCTATACGGTACGCCCTACACCTATCAAAGTTTGCAACATACAAATGCTTGTAACTTTTTACTCGAGCGTCATAAAACCTTGAAATTTTGTAACAATAAAGTACTCGAGCCTCTTGTCAATTTAAGCCATCGCTCAAAGCTATGCTACCCTTGACCCCCCAAATCAAACACTGATAAAGCTTCAAATGGCCTTAACTTCTATACGGTACGTCCTACAGCTACCAAAGTTTGCAACATACAAATGCTTGTAACTTTTTACTGGAGCTTCATAAAACCTTGAAATTTTGTAACAATAAATTACTCGAGCTTCTTGTCAATTTAAGCTATCGCTCAAAGCTATGCTAGCCTTGAGTCCCAAATGAAACACTGATAAAACTTCAAATGGCCCTAACTTCTATACGGTACGTCCTACACCTATCAAAGTTTGCAACATACAAATGCTTGTAACTTTTTACTGGAGCGTCATAAAACCTTGAAATTTTCTAACAATAAAGTACTCGAGCCTCTTGTCAATTTCATCTATCGCTCAAAGCTATGCTACCCTTGAGTCCCAAATCAAAGACTGATAAAACTTCAAAAGGCCCTAACTTCTATACGGTACATCCTACACATATCAAAGTTTGCAACATACAAATGCTTGTAACTTTTTACTGGAGCGTCATAAAACCTTCAAATTTTGTAACAATAAAGTACTCGAGCCTCTTGTCAATTTAAGTTATCGCTCAAAGCTATGCTACCCTTGAGTCCCAAATCAAACACTGACAAAACTTCAAATGGCCCCTACTTCTATACGGTACGTCCTACACCTATCAAAGTTTGCAACATACAAATGCTTGTAACTTTTTACTGGAGCGTCATAAAACCTTGAAATTTTGTAACAATAAAGTACTCGAGCCTCTTGCCAATTTAAGCTATCGCTCAAAGCTATGGCACCCTTCAGTCCCAAATCAAACACTGATAAAACTTCAAATGGCCCTAACTTCTATACGGTACGTCCTACACCTATCAAATTTTGCAACATACAAATGCTTGTAACTTTTTACTGGAAGGTCATAAAACCTTGAAATTTTGTAACAATAAAGAACTTGAGTCTCTTGTCAATTTAAGCTATCGCTCAAAGCTATGCTACCCTTGAAATGGCCCTAACTTCTATACGGTACGTCCTACACCTATCAAAGTTTGAAACATACAAATGCTTGTAACTTTTTACTGGAGCGTCATAAAACCTTGAAATTTTGTAACAATAAAGTACTCGAGACTCTTGTCAATTTAAGTTATAGCTCAAAGCTATGCTACCCTTGAGTCCCAAATCAAACACTTATAAAACTTCAAATGGCCCTAACTTCTATACGGTACGTCCTACACCTATCAAAGTTTCCAACATACAAATGCTTGTAACTTTTTACTGGAGCGTCATAAAACCTTCAAATTTTGTAACAATCAAGTACTCGAGCCTCTTGTCAATTTAAGCTATCGCTCAAAGCTATGCTACCCTCGAGTCCCAAATGAAACACTGAGAAAACTTCAAATGGCCCTAACTTCTATACGGTACGCCTTACACCTATCAAAGTTTGCAATATACAAATGCTTGTAACTTTTTACTGGAGCGTCATAAAACCTTGAAATTTTGTAACAATAAAGTACTCGAGCCTCTTGTCAATTTAAGCCATCGCTCAAAGCTATGCTACCCTTGACCCCCCAAATCAAACACTGATAAAGCTTCAAATGGCCTTAACTTCTATACGGTACGTCCTACAGCTACCAAAGTTTGCAACATACAAATGCTTGTAACTTTTTACTGGAGCTTCATAAAACCTTGAAATTTTGTAACAATAAATTACTCGAGCTTCTTGTCAATTTAAGCTATCGCTCAAAGCTATGCTACCCTTGAGTCCCAAATCAAACACTTATAAAACTTCAAATGGCCCTTACGTCTATACGGTACGTCCTACACCTATCAAAGTTTGCAACACACAAATGCTCGTAACTTTTTAGTGGAGCGTCATAAAACCTTGAAATTTTGTAACAATAAAGTACTCGAGCCTCTTGTCAATTTAAGCTATCGCTCAAAGCTATGCTACCCTTGAGTCCCAAATGAAACACTGATAAAACTTCAAATGGCCCTAACTTCTATACGTTACGTCCTACACCTATCAAAGTTTGCAACATACAAATGCTTGTAACTTTTTACTGGAGCGTCATAAAACCTTGAAATTTTCTAACAATAAAGTACTCGAGCCTCTTGCCAATTTAAGCTATCGCTCAAAGCTATGGCACCCTTCAGTCCCAAATCAAACACTGATAAAACTTCCAAAGGCCCTAACTTCTATACGGTACATCCTACACATCTCAAAGTTTGCAACATACAAATGCTTGTAACTTTTTACTGGAAGGTCATAAAACCTTGAAATTTTGTAACAATAAAGAACTTGAGTCTCTTGTCAATTTAAGCTATCGCTCAAAGCTATGCTGCCCTTGAGTCCCAAATCAAACACTTATAAAAATTCAAATGGCCCTAACTTCTATATGGTACGTCCTACACCTATCAAAGTTTGCAACACACAAATGCTTGTAGCTTTTTACTGCAGCGTCATAAAACCTTGAAATTTTGTAACAATAAAGTACTCGAGCCTCTTGTCAATTTAAGCTATCGCTCAAAGCTATGCTACCCTTGAGTCCCAAATCAAACACTGATAAAACTTCAAATGGCCCTAACTTCTATACGGTACGCCCTACACCTTTCAAAGTTTGCAACATACAAATGCTTGTAACTTTTTACTGGAGCGTCATAAAACCTTGAAATTTTGTAACAATCAAGTACTCGAGCCTCTTGTCAATTTAAGCTATCGCTCAAAGCTATGCTACCCTCGAGTCCCAAATGAAACACTGAGAAAACTTCAAATGACCCTAACTTCTATACGGTACGCCCTACACCTATCAAAGTTTGCAACATACAAATGCTTGTAACTTTTTACTGGAGCGTCATAAAACCTTGAAATTTTGTAACAATAAAGTACTCGAGCCTCTTGTCAATTTAAGCCATCGCTCAAAGCTATGCTACCCTTGACCCCCCAAATCAAACACTGATAAAGCTTCAAATGGCCTTAACTTCTATACGGTACGTCCTACAGCTACCAAAGTTTGCAACATACAAATGCTTGTAACTTTTTACTGGAGCTTCATAAAACCTTGAAATTTTGTAACAATAAATTACTCGAGCTTCTTGTCAATTTAAGCTATCGCTCAAAGCTATGCTACCCTTGAGTCCCAAATCAAACACTTATAAAAATTCAAATGGCCCTAACTTCTATACGGTACGTCCTACACCTATCAAAGTTTGCAACACACAAATGCTCGTAACTTTTTAGTGGAGCGTCATAAAACCTTGAAATTTTGTAACAATAAAGTACTCGAGCCTCTTGTCAATTTAAGCTATCGCTCAAAGCTATGCTACCCTTGAGTCCCAAATCAAACACTGATAAAACTTCAAATGGCCCTAACTTCTATACGGTACGTCCTACACCTATCAAAGTTTGCAACATACAAATGCTTGTAACTTTTTACTGGAGCGTCAATAAGCCTTGAAATTTTGTAACAATAAAGTACTCGAGCCTCTTGTCAATTTAAGCCATCGCTCAAAGCTATACTGCCCTTGAGTCCCAAATCAAACACTGATAAAACTTCAAATGGCCCTAACTTCTATACGGTACGTCCTACACCTATCAAAGTTTGCAACACACAAATGCTCGTAACTTTTTAGTGGAGCGTCATAAAACCTTGAAATTTTGTAACAATAAAGTACTCGAGCCTCTTGTCAATTTAAGCTATCGCTCAAAGCTATGCTACCCTTGAGTCCCAAATGAAACACTGATAAAACTTCAAATGGCCCTAACTTCTATACGGTAAGACCTACACCTATCAAAGTTTGCAACATACAAATGCTTGTAACTTTTTACTGGAGCGTCATAAAACCTTGAAATTTTCTAACAATAAACTACTCGAGCCTCTTGTCAATTTCAGCTATCGCTCAAAGCTATGCTACCCTTGAGTCCCAAATCAAAGACTGATAAAACTTCAAAAGGCCCTAACTTCTATACGGTACATCCTACACATATCAAAGTTTGCAACATACAAATGCTTGTAACTTTTTACTGGAGCGTCATAAAACCTTCAAATTTTGTAACAATAAAGTACTCGAGCCTCTTGTCAATTTAAGTTATCGCTCAAAGCTATGCTACCCTTGAGTCCCAAATCAAACACTGACAAAACTTCAAATGGCCCCTACTTCTATACGGTACGTCCTACACCTATCAAAGTTTGCAACATACAAATGCTTGTAACTTTTTACTGGAGCGTCATAAAACCTTGAAATTTTGTAACAATAAAGTACTCGAGCCTCTTGCCAATTTAAGCTATCGCTAAAAGCTATGGCACCCTTCAGTCCCAAATCAAACACTGATAAAACTTCAAATGGCCCTAACTTCTATACGGTACGTCCTACACCTATCAAATTTTGCAACATACAAATGCTTGTAACTTTTTACTGGAAGGTCATAAAACCTTGAAATTTTGTAACAATAAAGAACTTGAGTCTCTTGTCAATTTAAGCTATCGCTCAAAGCTATGCTACCCTTGAAATGGCCCTAACTTCTATACGGTACGTCCTACACCTATCAAAGTTTGAAACATACAAATGCTTGTAACTTTTTACTGGAGCGTCATAAAACCTTGAAATTTTGTAACAATAAAGTACTCGAGACTCTTGTCAATTTAAGTTATCGCTCAAAGCTATGCTACCCTTGAGTCCCAAATCAAACACTTATAAAACTTCAAATGGCCCTAACTTCTATACGGTACGTCCTACACCTATCAAAGTTTCCAACATACAAATGCTTGTAACTTTTTACTGGAGCGTCATAAAACCTTCAAATTTTGTAACAATCAAGTACTCGAGCCTCTTGTCAATTTAAGCTATCGCTCAAAGCTATGCTACCCTCGAGTCCCAAATGAAACACTGAGAAAACTTCAAATGGCCCTAACTTCTATACGGTACGCCTTACACCTATCAAAGTTTGCCATATACAAATGCTTGTAACTTTTTACTGGAGCGTCATAAAACCTTGAAATTTTGTAACAATAAAGTACTCGAGCCTCTTGTCAATTTAAGCCATCGCTCAAAGCTATGCTACCCTTGACCCCCCAAATCAAACACTGATAAAGCTTCAAATGGCCTTAACTTCTATACGGTACGTCCTACAGCTACCAAAGTTTGCAACATACAAATGCTTGTAACTTTTTACTGGAGCTTCATAAAACCTTGAAATTTTGTAACAATAAATTACTCGAGCTTCTTGTCAATTTAAGCTATCGCTCAAAGCTATGCTACCCTTGAGTCCCAAATCAAACACTTATAAAACTTCAAATGGCCCTTACGTCTATACGGTACGTCCTACACCTATCAAAGTTTGCAACACACAAATGCTCGTAACTTTTTAGTGGAGCGTCATAAAACCTTGAAATTTTGTAACAATAAAGTACTCGAGCCTCTTGTCAATTTAAGCTATCGCTCAAAGCTATGCTACCCTTGAGTCCCAAATGAAACACTGATAAAACTTCAAATGGCCCTAACTTCTATACGGTACGTCCTACACCTATCAAAGTTTGCAACATACAAATACTTGTAACTTTTTACTGGAGCGTCATAAAACCTTGAAATTTTCTAACAATAAAGTACTCGAGCCTCTTGTCAATTTCAGCTATCGCTCAAAGCTATGCTACCCTTGAGTCCCAAATCAAAGACTGATAAAACTTCAAAAGGCCCTAACTTCTATACGGTACATCCTACACATATCAAAGTTTGCAACATACAAATGCTTGTAACTTTTTACTGGAGCGTCATAAAACCTTCAAATTTTGTAACAATAAAGTACTCGAGCCTCTTGTCAATTTAAGTTATCGCTCAAAGCTATGCTACCCTTGAGTCCCAAATCAAACACTTATAAAACTTCAAATGGCCCTTACGTCTATACGGTACGTCCTACACCTATCAAAGTTTGCAACACACAAATGCTCGTAACTTTTTAGTGGAGCGTCATAAAACCTTGAAATTTTGTAACAATAAAGTACTCGAGCCTCTTGTCAATTTAAGCTATCGCTCAAAGCTATGCTACCCTTGAGTCCCAAATGAAACACTGATAAAACTTCAAATGGCCCTAACTTCTATACGTTACGTCCTACACCTATCAAAGTTTGCAACATACAAATGCTTGTAACTTTTTACTGGAGCGTCATAAAACCTTGAAATTTTCTAACAATAAAGTACTCGAGCCTCTTGCCAATTTAAGCTATCGCTCAAAGCTATGGCACCCTTCAGTCCCAAATCAAACACTGATAAAACTTCAAAAGGCCCTAACTTCTATACGGTACATCCTACACATCTCAAAGTTTGCAACATACAAATGCTTGTAACTTTTTACTGGAAGGTCATAAAACCTTGAAATTTTGTAACAATAAAGAACTTGAGTCTCTTGTCAATTTAAGCTATCGCTCAAAGCTATGCTGCCCTTGAGTCCCAAATCAAACACTTATAAAAATTCAAATGGCCCTAACTTCTATATGGTACGTCCTACACCTATCAAAGTTTGCAACACACAAATGCTTGTAGCTTTTTACTGCAGCGTCATAAAACCTTGAAATTTTGTAACAATAAAGTACTCGAGCCTCTTGTCAATTTAAGCTATCGCTCAAAGCTATGCTACCCTTGAGTCCCAAATCAAACACTGATAAAACTTCAAATGGCCCTAACTTCTATACGGTACGCCCTACACCTTTCAAAGTTTGCAACATACAAATGCTTGTAACTTTTTACTGGAGCGTCATAAAACCTTGAAATTTTGTAACAATCAAGTACTCGAGCCTCTTGTCAATTTAAGCTATCGCTCAAAGCTATGCTACCCTCGAGTCCCAAATGAAACACTGAGAAAACTTCAAATGACCCTAACTTCTATACGGTACGCCCTACACCTATCAAAGTTTGCAACATACAAATGCTTGTAACTTTTTACTGGAGCGTCATAAAACCTTGAAATTTTGTAACAATAAAGTACTCGAGCCTCTTGTCAATTTAAGCCATCGCTCAAAGCTATGCTACCCTTGACCCCCCAAATCAAACACTGATAAAGCTTCAAATGGCCATAACTTCTATACGGTACGTCCTACAGCTACCAAAGTTTGCAACATACAAATGCTTGTAACTTTTTACTGGAGCTTCATAAAACCTTGAAATTTTGTAACAATAAATTACTCGAGCTTCTTGTCAATTTAAGCTATCGCTCAAAGCTATGCTACCCTTGAGTCCCAAATCAAACACTTATAAAAATTCAAATGGCCCTAACTTCTATACGGTACGTCCTACACCTATCAAAGTTTGCAACATACAAATGCTTGTAACTTTTTACTGGAGCGTCATAAAACCTTGAAATTTTGTAACAATAAAGTACTCGAGACTCTTGTCAATTTAAGTTATCGCTCAAAGCTATGCTACCCTTGAGTCCCAAATCAAA
This sequence comes from Clusia tigrina, assembly GCA_920105625.2. Lineage (NCBI taxonomy): Eukaryota > Metazoa > Arthropoda > Insecta > Diptera > Clusiidae > Clusia > Clusia tigrina. Next base: position 102,947 of record CAKKTE020000546.1, on the reverse strand, counting down.
CACTTATAAAACTTCAAATGGTCCTAACTTCTATACGGTACGTCCTACACCTATCAAAGTTTCCAACATACAAATGCTTGTAACTTTTTACTGGAGCGTCATAAAACCTTCAAATTTTGTAACAATAAAGTACTCGAGACTCTTGTCAATTTAAGTTATCGCTGAAAGCTATGCTACCCTTGAGTCCCAAATCAAACACTGATAAAACTTCAAATGGCCCTTACGTCTATACGGTACTTCCTAAAGCTATCAAAATTTGCAACATACAAATGCTTGTAGCTTTTTACTGGAGCGTCATTAAGCCTTGAAATTTTGTAACAATAAAGTACTCGAGCCTCTTGTCAATTTAAGCCATCGCTCAAAGCTATGCTGCCCTTGAGTCCCAAATCAAACACTGATAAAACTTCAAATGGCCCTAACTTCTATACGGTACGTCCTACACCTATCAAAGTTTGCAACACACAAATGCTCGTAACTTTTTAGTGGAGCGTCATAAAACCTTGAAATTTTGTAACAATAAAGTACTCGAGCCTCTTGTCAATTTAAGCTATCGCTCAAAGCTATGCTACCCTTGAGTCCCAAATGAAACACTGATAAAACTTCAAATGGCCCTAACTTCTATACGGTACGTCCTACACCTATCAAAGTTTGCAACATACAAATGCTTGTAACTTTTTACTGGAGCGTCAATAAGCCTTGAAATTTTGTAACAATAAAGTACTCGAGCCTCTTGTCAATTTAAGCCATCGCTCAAAGCTATACTGCCCTTGAGTCCCAAATCAAACACTGATAAAACTTCAAATGGCCCTAACTTCTATACGGTACGTCCTACACCTATCAAAGTTTGCAACACACAAATGCTCGTAACTTTTTAGTGGAGCGTCATAAAACCTTGAAATTTTGTAACAATAAAGTACTCGAGCCTCTTGTCAATTTAAGCTATCGCTCAAAGCTATGCTACCCTTGAGTCCCAAATGAAACACTGATAAAACTTCAAATGGCCCTAACTTCTATACGGTAAGTCCTACACCTATCAAAGTTTGCAACATACAAATGCTTGTAACTTTTTACTGGAGCGTCATAAAACCTTGAAATTTTCTAACAATAAACTACTCGAGCCTCTTGTCAATTTCAGCTATCGCTCAAAGCTATGCTACCCTTGAGTCCCAAATCAAAGACTGATAAAACTTCAAAAGGCCCTAACTTCTATACGGTACATCCTACACATATCAAAGTTTGCAACATACAAATGCTTGTAACTTTTTACTGGAGCGTCATAAAACCTTCAAATTTTGTAACAATAAAGTACTCGAGCCTCTTGTCAATTTAAGTTATCGCTCAAAGCTATGCTACCCTTGAGTCCCAAATCAAACACTGACAAAACTTCAAATGGCCCCTACTTCTATACGGTACGTCCTACACCTATCAAAGTTTGCAACATACAAATGCTTGTAACTTTTTACTGGAGCGTCATAAAACCTTGAAATTTTGTAACAATAAAGTACTCGAGCCTCTTGCCAATTTAAGCTATCGCTAAAAGCTATGGCACCCTTCAGTCCCAAATCAAACACTGATAAAACTTCAAATGGCCCTAACTTCTATACGGTACGTCCTACACCTATCAAATTTTGCAACATACAAATGCTTGTAACTTTTTACTGGAAGGTCATAAAACCTTGAAATTTTGTAACAATAAAGAACTTGAGTCTCTTGTCAATTTAAGCTATCGCTCAAAGCTATGCTACCCTTGAAATGGCCCTAACTTCTATACGGTACGTCCTACACCTATCAAAGTTTGAAACATACAAATGCTTGTAACTTTTTACTGGAGCGTCATAAAACCTTGAAATTTTGTAACAATAAAGTACTCGAGACTCTTGTCAATTTAAGTTATCGCTCAAAGCTATGCTACCCTTGAGTCCCAAATCAAACACTTATAAAACTTCAAATGGCCCTAACTTCTATACGGTACGTCCTACACCTATCAAAGTTTCCAACATACAAATGCTTGTAACTTTTTACTGGAGCGTCATAAAACCTTCAAATTTTGTAACAATCAAGTACTCGAGCCTCTTGTCAATTTAAGCTATCGCTCAAAGCTATGCTACCCTCGAGTCCCAAATGAAACACTGAGAAAACTTCAAATGGCCCTAACTTCTATACGGTACGCCTTATACCTATCAAAGTTTGCCATATACAAATGCTTGTAACTTTTTACTGGAGCGTCATAAAACCTTGAAATTTTGTAACAATAAAGTACTCGAGCCTCTTGTCAATTTAAGCTATCGCTCAAAGCTATGCTACCCTTGACCCCCCAAATCAAACACTGATAAAGCTTCAAATGGCCTTAACTTCTATACGGTACGTCCTACAGCTACCAAAGTTTGCAACATACAAATGCTTGTAACTTTTTACTGGAGCTTCATAAAACCTTGAAATTTTGTAACAATAAATTACTCGAGCTTCTTGTCAATTTAAGCTATCGCTCAAAGCTATGCTACCCTTGAGTCCCAAATCAAACACTTATAAAACTTCAAATGGCCCTTACGTCTATACGGTACGTCCTACACCTATCAAAGTTTGCAACACACAAATGCTCGTAACTTTTTAGTGGAGCGTCATAAAACCTTGAAATTTTGTAACAATAAAGTACTCGAGCCTCTTGTCAATTTAAGCTATCGCTCAAAGCTATGCTACCCTTGAGTCCCAAATGAAACACTGATAAAACTTCAAATGGCCCTAACTTCTATACGGTACGTCCTACACCTATCAAAGTTTGCAACATACAAATGCTTGTAACTTTTTACTGGAGCGTCATAAAACCTTGAAATTTTCTAACAATAAAGTACTCGAGCCTCTTGTCAATTTCAGCTATCGCTCAAAGCTATGCTACCCTTGAGTCCCAAATCAAAGACTGATAAAACTTCAAAAGGCCCTAACTTCTATACGGTACATCCTACACATATCAAAGTTTGCAACATACAAATGCTTGTAACTTTTTACTGGAGCGTCATAAAACCTTCAAATTTTGTAACAATAAAGTACTCGAGCCTCTTGTCAATTTAAGTTATCGCTCAAAGCTATGCTACCCTTGAGTCCCAAATCAAACACTGACAAAACTTCAAATGGCCCCTACTTCTATGCGGTACGTCCTACACCTATCAAAGTTTGCAACATATGTACAAATGCTTGTAACTTTTTACTGGAGCGTCATAAAACCTTGAAATTTTGTAACAATAAAGTACTCGAGCCTCTTGCCAATTTAAGCTATCGCTCAAAGCTATGGCACCCTTCAGTCCCAAATCAAACACTGATAAAACTTCAAATGGCCCTAACTTCTATACGGTACGTCCTACACCTATCAAATTTTGCAACATACAAATGCTTGTAACTTTTTACTGGAAGGTCATAAAACCTTGAAATTTTGTAACAATAAAGAACTTGAGTCTCTTGTCAATTTAAGCTATCGCTCAAAGTTATGCTGCCCTTGAGTCCCAAATCAAACACTTATAAAAATTCAAATGGCCCTAACTTCTATATGGTACGTCCTACACCTATCAAAGTTTGCAACACACAAATGCTTGTAACTTTTTACTGGAAGGTCATAAAACCTTGAAATTTTGTAACAATAAAGTACTCGAGCCTCTTGTCAATTTAAGCTATCGCTCAAAGCTATGCTACCCTTGAGTCCCAAATCAAACACTGATAAAACTTCAAATGGCCCTAACTTCTATACGGTACGTCCTACACCTTTCAAAGTTTGCAACATACAAATGCTTGTAACTTTTTACTGGAGCGTCATAAAACCTTGAAATTTTGTAACAATCAAGTACTCGAGCCTCTTGTCAATTTAAGCCATCGCTCAAAGCTATGCTACCCTTGACCCCCCAAATCAAACACTGATAAAGCTTCAAATGGCCTTAACTTCTATACGGTACGTCCTACAGCTACCAAAGTTTGCAACATACAAATGCTTGTAACTTTTTACTGGAGCTTCATAAAACCTTGAAATTTTGTAACAATAAATTACTCGAGCTTCTTGTCAATTTAAGCTATCGCTCAAAGCTATGCTACCCTTGAGTCCCAAATGAAACACTTATAAAAATTCAAATGGCCCTAACTTCTATACGGTACGTCCTACACCTATCAAAGTTTGCAACATACAAATGTTTGTAACTTTTTACTGGAGCGTCATAAAACCTTGAAATTTTGTAACAATAAAGTACTCGAGACTCTTGTCAATTTAAGTTATCGCTCAAAGCTAAGCTACCCTTGAGTCCCAAATCAAACACTTATAAAACTTCAAATGGTCCTAACTTCTATACGGTACGTCCTACACCTATCAAAGTTTCCAACATACAAATGCTTGTAACTTTTTACTGGAGCGTCATAAAACCTTCAAATTTTGTAACAATAAAGTACTCGAGACTCTTGTCAATTTAAGTTATCGCTGAAAGCTATGCTACCCTTGAGTCCCAAATGAAACACTGATAAAACTTCAAATGGCCCTTACGTCTATACGGTACTTCCTAAACCTATCAAAGTTTGCAACATACAAATGCTTGTAACTTTTTACTGGAGCGTCATTAAGCCTTGAAATTTTGTAACAATAAAGTACTCGAGCCTCTTGTCAATTTAAGCCATCGCTCAAAGCTATGCTGCCCTTGAGTCCCAAATCAAACACTGATAAAACTTCAAATGGCCCTAACTTCTATACGGTACGTCCTACACCTATCAAAGTTTGCAACACACAAATGCTCGTAACTTTTTAGTGGAGCGTCATAAAACCTTGAAATTTTGTAACAATAAAGTACTCGAGCCTCTTGTCAATTTAAGCTATCGCTCAAAGCTATGCTACCCTTGAGTCCCAAATGAAACACTGATAAAACTTCAAATGGCCCTAACTTCTATACGGTACGTCCTACACCTATCAAAGTTTGCAACATACAAATGCTTGTAACTTTTTACTGGAGCGTCATTAAGCCTTGAAATTTTGTAACAATAAAGTACTCGAGCCTCTTGTCAATTTAAGCCATCGCTCAAAGCTATGCTGCCCTTGAGTCCCAAATCAAACACTGATAAAACTTCAAATGGCCCTAACTTCTATACGGTACGTCCTACACCTATCAAAGTTTGCAACACACAAATGCTTGTAACTTTTTAGTGGAGCGTCATAAAACCTTGAAATTTTGTAACAATAAAGTACTCGAGCCTCTTGTCAATTTAAGCTATCGCTCAAAGCTATGCTACCCTTGAGACCCAAATGAAACACTGATAAAACTTCAAATGGCCCTAACTTCTATACGGTACGTCCTACACCTATCAAAGTTTGCAACATACAAATGCTTGTAACTTTTTACTGGAGCGTCATAAAACCTTGAAATTTTCTAACAATAAAGTACTCGAGCCTCTTGTCAATTTCAGCTATCGCTCAAAGCTATGCTACCCTTGAGTCCCAAATCAAAGACTGATAAAACTTCAAAAGGCCCTAACTTCTATACGGTACATCCTACACATATCAAAGTTTGCAACATACAAATGCTTGTAACTTGTTACTGGAGCGTCATAAAACCTTGAAATTTTGTAACAATAAAGTACTCGAGCCTCTTGTCAATTTAATCTATCGCTCAAAGCTATGGCACCCTTGAGTCCCAAATCAAACACTGATAAAACTTCAAATGGCCGTAACTTCTATACGGTACGTCCTACACCTATCAAAGTTTGCAACTTACAAATGCTTGTAACTTTTTACTGGAGCGTCATAAAACCTTGAAATTTTGTAACAATAAAGTACTCGAGCCTCTTGTCAATTTAAGCTATCGCTCAAAGCTATGCTACCCTTGACCCCCAAATCAAACAGTGATAAAGCTTCAAATGGCCTTAACTTCTATACGGTACGTCCTACAGCTACCAAAGTTTGCAACATACAAATGCTTGTAACTTTTTACTGGAGCTTCATAAAACCTTGAAATTTTGTAACAATAAAGTAATCGAGCCTCTTGTCAATTTAAGTTATCGCTCAAAGCTATGCTACCCTTGAGTCCCAAATCAAACACTAATAAAACTTCAAATGGCCTTTAAGTCTATACGGTACGTTCTACACCTATCAAAGTTTGAACATACAAATGCTTGTAACTTTTTACTGGAGCGTCATAAAACCTTCAAATTTTGTAACAATAAAGTACTCGAGACTCTTGTCAATTTAAGTTATCGCTGAAAGCTATGCTACCCTTGAGTCCCAAATCAAACACTGATAAAACTTCAAATGGCCCTTACGTCTATACGGTACGTCCTACACCTATCAAAGTTTGCAACTTACAAATGCTTGTAACTTTTTACTGGAGCGTCATAAAACCTTGAAATTTTGTAACAATAAAGTACTTGAGCCTCTTGTCAATTTAAGCTATCGCTCAAAGCTATGCTACCCTTGACCCCCAAATCAAACAGTGATAAAGCTTCAAATGGCCTTAACTTCTATACGGTACGTCCTACAGCTACCAAAGTTTGCAACATACAAATGCTTGTAACTTTTTACTGGAGCTTCATAAAACCTTGAAATTTTGTAACAATAAAGTAATCGAGCCTCTTGTCAATTTAAGTTATCGCTCAAAGCTATGCTACCCTTGAGTCCCAAATCAAACACTGATAAAACTTCAAATGGCCTTTAAGTCTATACGGTACGTCCTACACCTATCAAAGTTTGAACATACAAATGCTTGTAACTTTTTACTGGAGCGTCATAAAACCTTCAAATTTTGTAACAATAAAGTACTCGAGACTCTTGTCAATTTAAGTTATCGCTGAAAGCTATGCTACCCTTGAGTCCCAAATCAAACACTGATAAAACTTCAAATGGCCCTTACGTCTATACGGTACGTCCTACACCTATCAAAGTTTGCAATATACAAATGCTTGTAACTTTTTACTGGAGCGTCATTAAGCCTTGAAATTTTGTAACAATAAAGTACTCGAGCCTCTTGTCAATTTAAGCCATCGCTCAAAGCTATGCTACCCTTGAGTCCCAAATAAAACACTGATAAAACTTCAAATGGCCCTAACTTCGATACGGTACGTCCTACACCTATCAAAGTTTGCAACATACAAATGCTTGTAACTTTTTACTGGAGCGTCATAAAACCTTGAAATTTTCTAACAATAAAGTACTCGAGCCTCTTGTCAATTTAAGTTATCGCTCAAAGCTATGCTACCCTTGACCCCCAAAATCAAACACTGATAAAGCTTCAAATGGCCTTAACTTCTATACGGTACGTCCTACAGCTACCAAAGTTTGCAACATACAAATGCTTGTAACTTTTTACTGGAGCGTCATAAAACCTTCAAATTTTGTAACAATAAAGTACTCGAGCCTCTTGTCAATTTAAGTTATCGCTCAAAGCTATGCTACCCTTGAGTCCCAAATAAAACACTGATAAAACTTCAAATAGCCCTAACTTCTATACGGTACGTCCTACAGCTATCAAAGTTTGCAACATACAAATGCTTGTAACTTTTTACTGGAGCGTCATAAAACCTTGAAATTTTGTAACAATAAAGTACTCGAGCCTCTTGTCAATTTAAGCCATCGCTCAAAGCTATGCTACCTTGAGTCCCAAATCAAACACTGACAAAACTTCAAATGGCCCTAACTTCTATACGGTACATCCTACACTTATCAAAGTTTCCAACATACAAATGCTTGTAACTCTTTACTGGAGCGTCATAAAAACTTGAAATTTTGTAACTATAAAGTACTCGAGCCTCTTGTCAATTTAAGCTATCGATCAAAGCTATGCTACCCTTGAGTCCCAAATCAAACACTTATAAAACTTCAAATGGCCCTAACTTCTATACGGTACGTCCTACACCTATCAATGTTTGCAACATACAAATGCTTGTAACTTTTTACTGGAGCGTCATAAAACCTTCAAATTTTGTAACAATAAAGTACTCGAGCCTCTTGTCAGTTTAAGCCATCGCTCAAAGCTATGCTACCCTTGAGTCCCAAATCAAACACTGATAAAACTTCAAATGGCCCTAACTTCTATACGGTACGTCCTACACTTATCAAAGTTTCCAACATACATATGCTTGTAACTTTTTACTGGAGCGTCATAAAACCTTGAAATTTTGTAACTATAAAGTACTCGAGCCTCTTGTCAATTTAAGCTATCGATCAAAGCTATGCTACCCTTGAGTCCCAAATCAAACACTGATAAATCTTCAAATGGCCCTTACGTCTATACGGTATGTCCTACACCTATCAAAGTTTGCAACATACAAATGCTTGTAACTTTTTACTGGAGCGTCATTAAGCCTTGAAATTTTGTAACAATAAAGTACTCGAGCCTCTTGTCAATTTAAGCCATCGCTCAAAGCTATGCTACCCTTGAGTCCCAAATCAAACACAGATAAAACTTCAAATGGCCCTAACTTCAATACGGTACGTCCTACACCTATCAAAGTTTGCAACATACAAATGCTTGTAACTTTTTACTGGAGCGTCATAAAACCTTGAAATTTTGTAACAATAAAGTACTCGAGCCTCCTGTCAATTTAAGCCATCGCTCAAAGCTATGCTACAATTGAGTCCCAAATCAAACACTGATAAAACTTCAAATGGCCCTAACTTCTATACGGTACGTGCTACACTTATCAAAGTTTCCAACATACAAATGCTTGTAGCTCTTTACTGGAGCGTCATAAAACCTTGAAATTTTGTAACTATAAAGTACTCGAGCCTCTTGTCAATTTAAGCTATCGATCAAAGCTATGCTACCCTTGAGTCCCAAATCAAACACTTATAAAACTTCAAATGGCCCTAACTTCTATACGGTACGTCCTACACCTATCAATGTTTGCAACATACAAATGTTTGTAACTTTTTACTGGAGCGTCATAAAACCTTCAAATTTTGTAACAATAAAGTACTCGAGCCTCTTGTCAATTTAAGCCATCGCTCAAAGCTATGTTACCCTTGAGTCCCAAATCAAACACTGATAAAACTTCAAATGGCCCTAACTTCTATACGGTACGTCCTACACTTATCAAAGTTTCCAACATACATATGCTTGTAACTTTTTACTGGAGCGTCATAAAACCTTGAAATTTTGTAACTATAAAGTACTCGAGCCTCTTGTCAATTTAAGTTATCGCTCAAAGCTATGCTACCCTTGAGTCCCAAATCATACACTGATAAAACTTCAAATATCCCTAACTTCTATACGGTACGTCCTACACCTATCAAAGTTTGCAACATACAAATACTTGTAACTTTTTACTGGAGCGTCATAAAACCTTGAAATTTTGTAACAATAAAGTACTTGAGCCTCTTGTCAACTTAAGCTATCGCTCAAAGCTATGCTAACCTTGAGTCCCAAATCAAACACTGATAAAACTTCAAATATCCCTAACTTCTATACGGTACGTCCTACACCTATCAAAGTTTGCAACATACAAATGCTTGTAACTTTTTACTGGAGCGTCATAAAACCTTGAAATGTTTTAACAGTAAAGTACTCCAGCATCTTGTCAATTTAAGTTATCGCTCAAAGCTATGCTACCCTTTAGTCCCAAATCAAACACTGATAAAACTTCAAATGGCCCTAACTTCTATACGGTATGTCCTACACCTATCAAAGTTTGCAACATACAAATGCTTGTAACTTTTTACTGGAGCGTCATAAAACTTTCAAATTTTGTAACAATAAAGTACTCGAGCCTCTTGTCAATTTAAGTTATCGCTCAAAGCTATGCTACCCTTGAGTCCCAAATGAAACACTGATAAAACTTCAAATGGCCCTAACTTCTATACGGTACGTCCTACACTTATCAAAGTTTCCAACATACAAATGCTTGTAACTCTTTACTGGAGCGTCATAAAACCTTGAAATTTTGTAACTATAAAGTACTCGAGCCTCTTGTCAATTTAAGCTATCGATCAAAGCTATGCTACCCTTGAGTCCCAAATCAAACACTTATAAAACTTCAAATGGCCCTAACTTCTATACGGTACGTCCTACACCTATCAAAATTTGCAACATACAAATGCTTGTAACTTTTTACTGGAGCGTCATAAAACCTTCAAATTTTGTAACAATAAAGTACTCGAGCCTCTTGTCAATTTAAGCCATCGCTCGAAGCTATGCTACCCTTGAGTCCCAAATCAAACACTGATAAAACTTCAAATGGCCCTAACTTCTATACGGTACGTCCTACACTTATCAAAGTTTCCAACATACATATGCTTGTAACTTTTTACTGGAGCGTCATTAAGCCTTGAAATTTTGTAACTATAAAGTACTCGAGCCTCTTGTCAATTTAAGCTATCGATCAAAGCTATGCTACCCTTGAGTCCCAAATCAAACACTGATAAAACTTCAAATGGCCGTAACTTCTATACGGTACGTCCTACACCTATCAAAGTTTGCAACTTACAAATGCTTGTAACTTTTTACTGGAGCGTCATAAAGCCTTGAAATTTTGTAACAATAAAGTACTCGAGCCTCTTGTCAATTTAAGCTATCGCTCAAAGCTATGCTACCCTTGACCCCCAAATCAAACGCTGATAAAGCTTCAAATGGCCTTAACTTCTATACGGTACGTCCTACAGCTACCAAAGTTTGCAACATACAAATGCTTGTAACTTTTTACGGGAGCTTCATAAAACCTTGAAATTTTGTAACAATAAAGTACTCGAGCCTCTTGTCAATTTAAGTTATCGCTGAAAGCTATGCTACCCTTGAGTCCCAAATCAACCACTGATAAAACTTCAAATGGCCCTTACGTCTATACGGTACGTCCTACACCTATCAAAGTTTGCAACATACAAATGCTTGTAACTTTTTACTGGAGCGTCATTAAGCCTTGAAATTTTGTAACAATAAAGTACTCGAGCCTCTAGTCAATTTAAGCCATCGCTCAAAGCTATGCTGCCCTCGAGTCCCAAATCAAACACTGATAAAACTTCAAATGGCCCTAACTTCTATACGGTACGTCCTACACCTATCAAAGTTTGCAACACACAAATGCTTGTAACTTTTTAGTGGAGCGTCATAAAACCTTGAAATTTTGTAACAATAAAGTACTCGAGCCTCTTGTCAATTTAAGCTATCGCTCAAAGCTATGCTACCCTTGAGTCCCAAATGAAACACTGATAAAACTTCAAATGGCCCTAACTTCTATACGGTACGTCCTACACCTATCAAAGTTTACAACATACAAATGCCTGTAACTTTTTACTGGAGCGTCATAAAACCTTGAAATTTTGTAACAATAAAGTACTCGAGCCTCTTGTCAATTTAAGCTATAGCTCAAAGCTATGCGACTCTTTGTTCCAAATCAAACACTGATAAATCTTCAAATGGCCCTAACTTCTATACGGTACGTCCTACACCTATCAAAGTTTGCAATATACAAATGCTTGTAACTTTTTACTGGAGCGTCATAAAACCTCCAAATTTTGTAACAATAAAGTCCTCGAGACTCTTGTCAATTTAAGTTATCGCTGAAAGCTATGCTACCCTTGAGTTCCAAATAAAACACTGATAAAGCTTCAAATGGCCCTTACGTCTATACGGTACGTCCTACACCTATCAAAGTTTGCAACATACAAATGCTTGTAACTTTTTACTGGAGCGTCATTAAGCCTTGAAATTTTTTAACAATAAAGTACTCGGGCCTCTTGTCAATTTAAGCCATCGCTCAAAGCTATGCTGCCCTTGAGTCCCAAATCAAACACTGCTAAATCTTCAAATGGCCCTAACTTCTATACGGTACGTCCTACACCTATCAAAGTTTGCAACACACAAATGCTTGTAACTTTTTACTGGGGCGTCATAAAACCTTGATATTTTGTAACAATAAAGTACTCGAGCCTCTTGTCAATTTAAGCTATCGCTCAAAGCTATGCTACCCTTGAGTCCCAAATGAAACACTGATAAAACTTCAAATGGCCCTAACTTCTATACGGTACGTCCTACACCTATCAAAGTTTACAACATACAAATGCTTGTAACTTTTTACTGGAGCGTCATAAAACCTTGAAATTTTGTAACAATAAAGTACTCGAGCCTCTTGTCAATTTAAGCTATCGCTCAAAGCTATGCTACTCTTTGTCCCAAATCAAACACTGATAAATCTTCAAATGGCCCTAACTTCTATACGGTACGTCCTACACCTATCAAAGTTTGCAACATACAAATGCTTGTAACTTTTTACTGGAGCGTCATAAAACCTCTAAATTTTGTAACAATAAAGTCCTCGAGACTCTTGTCAATTTAAGTTATCGCTGAAAGCTATGCTACCCTTGAGTTCCAAATAAAACACTGATAAAGCTTCAAATGGCCCTTACGTCTATACGGTACGTCCTACACCTATCAAAGTTTGCAACATACAAATGCTTGTAACTTTTTACTGGAGCGTCATTAAGCCTTGAAATTTTTTTACAATAAAGTACTCGAGCCTCTTGTCAATTTAAGCCATCGCTCAAAGCTATGCTGCCCTTGAGTCCCAAATCAAACACTGCTAAATCTTCAAATGGCCCTAACTTCTATACGGTACGTCCTACACCTATCAAAGTTTGCAACACACAAATGCTTGTAACTTTTTACTGGGGCGTCATAAAACCTTGATATTTTGTAACAATAAAGTACTCGAGCCTCTTGTCAATTTAAGCTATCGCTCAAAGCTATGCTACCCTTGAGTGCCAAATGAAACACTGATAAAACTTCAAATGGCCCTAACTTCTGTACGGTATGTCCTACACCTATCAAAGTTTGCAACATACAAATGCTTGTAACTTTTTACTGGAGCGTCATAAAACCTTGAAATTTTCTAACAATAAAGTACTCGAGCCTCTTGTCAATTTAAGTTATCGCTCAAAGCTATGCTACCCTTGACCCCCAAATCAAACACTGATAAAGCTTCAAATGGCCTTAACTTCTATACGGTACGTCCTACAGCTACCAAAGTTTGCAACATATAAATGCTTGTAACTTTTTGCTGGAGCGTCATAAAACCTTCAAATTTTGTAACAATAAAGTACTCGAGACTCTTGTCAATTTAAGTTATCGCTGAAAGCTATGCTACCCTTGAGTCCCAAATCAAACACTGATAAATCTTCAAATGGCCCTTACGTCTATACGGTATGTCCTACACCTATCAAAGTTTGCAACATACAAATGCTTGTAACTTTTTACAGGAGCGTCATTAAGCCTTGAAATTTTGTAACAATAAAGTACTCGAGCCTCTTGTCAATTTAAGCCATCGCTCAAAGCTATGCTACCCTTGAGTCCCAAATCAAACACTGATAAAACTTCAAATGGCCCTAACTTCGATACGGTACGTCCTACACCTATCAAAGTTTGCAACATACAAATGCTTGTAACTTTTTACTGGAGCGTCATAAAACCTTGAAATTTTGTAACTATAAAGTACTCGAGCCTCTTGTCAATTTAAGTTATCGCTCAAAGCTATGCTACCCTTGAGTCCCAAATCAAACACTTATAAAACTTCAAATGGCCCTAACTTCTATACGGTACGTCCTACACCTATCAATGTTTGCAACATACAAATGTTTGTAACTTTTTACTGGAGCGTCATAAAACCTTCAAATTTTGTAACAATAAAGTACTCGAGCCTCTTGTCAATTTAAGCCATCGCTCAAAGCTATGCTACCCTTGAGTCCCAAATCAAACACTGATAAAAATTCAAATGGCCCTAACTTCTATACGGTACGTCCTACACTTATCAAAGTTTCCAACATACATATGCTTGTAACTTTTTACTGGAGCGTCATAAAACCTTGAAATTTTGTAACTATAAAGTACTCGAGCCTCTTGTCAATTTAAGTTATCGCTCAAAGCTATGCTACCCTTGAGTCCCAAATCATACACTGATAAAACTTCAAATATCCCTAACTTCTATACGGTACGTCCTACACCTATCAAAGTTTGCAACATACAAATGCTTGTAACTTTTTACTGGAGCGTCATAAAACCTTGAAATGTTTTAACAGTAAAGTACTCCAGCATCTTGTCAATTTAAGTTATCGCTCAAAGCTATGCTACCCTTTAGTCCCAAATCAAACACTGATAAAACTTCAAATGGCCCTAACTTCTATACGGTATGTCCTACACCTATCAAAGTTTGCAACATACAAATGCTTGTAACTTTTTACTGGAGCGTCATAAAACTTTCAAATTTTGTAACAATAAAGTACTCGAGCCTCTTGTCAATTTAAGTTATCGCTCAAAGCTATGCTACCCTTGAGTCCCAAATGAAACACTGATAAAACTTCAAATGGCCCTAACTTCTATACGGTACGTCCTACACTTATCAAAGTTTCCAACATACAAATGCTTGTAACTCTTTACTGGTGCGTCATAAAACCTTGAAATTTTGTAACTATAAAGTACTCGAGCCTCTTGTCAATTTAAGCTATCGATCAAAGCTATGCTACCCTTGAGTCCCAAATCAAACACTTATAAAACTTCAAATGGCCCTAACTTCTATACGGTACGTCCTACACCTATCAAAATTTGCAACATACAAATGCTTGTAACTTTTTACTGGAGCGTCATAAAACCTTCAAATTTTGTAACAATAAAGTACTCGAGCCTCTTGTCAATTTAAGCCATCGCTCAAAGCTATGCTACCCTTGAGTCCCAAATCAAACACTGATAAAACTTCAAATGGCCGTAACTTCTATACGGTACGTCCTACACCTATCAAAGTTTGCAACTTACAAATGCTTCTAACTTTTTACTGGAGCGTCATAAAGCCTTGAAATTTTGTAACAATAAAGTACTCGAGCCTCTTGTCAATTTAAGCTATCGCTCAAAGCTATGCTACCCTTGACCCCCAAATCAAACGCTGATAAAGCTTTAAATGGCCTTAACTTCTATACGGTACGTCCTACAGCTACCAAAGTTTGCAACATACAAATGCTTGTAACTTTTTACTGGAGCGTCATTAAGCCTTGAAATTTTGTAACAATAAAGTACTCGAGCCTCTTGTCAATTTAAGCCATCGCTCAAAGCTATGCTGCCCTTGAGTCCCAAATCAAACACTGATAAAACTTCAAATGGCCCTAACTTCTATACGGTACGTCCTACACCTATCAAAGTTTGCAACACACAAATGCTTGTAACTTTTTAGTGGAGCGTCATAAAACCTTGAAATTTTGTAACAATAAAGTACTCGAGCCTCTTGTCAATTTAAGCTATCGCTCAAAGCTATGCTACCCTTGAGTCCCAAATGAAACACTGATAAAACTTCAAATGGCCCTA
The DNA here is from genome assembly GCA_920105625.2 of Clusia tigrina. Classification (NCBI taxonomy): domain Eukaryota; kingdom Metazoa; phylum Arthropoda; class Insecta; order Diptera; family Clusiidae; genus Clusia; species Clusia tigrina. The sequence goes on along the minus strand of CAKKTE020000546.1, from coordinate 87,660 downwards.
ACTTCTATACGGTACGTCCTACACCTATCAAAGTTTACAACATACAAATGCTTGTAACTTTTTACTGGAGCGTCATAAAACCTTGAAATTTTGTAACAATAAAGTACTCGAGCCTCTTGTCAATTTAAGCTATCGCTCAAAGCTATGCTACCCTTTGTCCCAAATCAAACACTGATAAGATTTCAAATATCCCTAACTTCTATACGGTACGTCCTACACCTATCAAAGTTTGCAACATACAAATGCTTGTAACTTTTTACTGGAGCGTCATAAAACCTTGAAATGTTTTAACAGTAAAGTACTCCAGCATCTTGTCAATTTAAGTTATCGCTCAAAGCTATGCTACCCTTTAGTCCCAAATCAAACACTGATAAAACTTCAAATGGCCCTAACTTCTATACGGTATGTCCTACACCTATCAAAGTTTGCAACATACAAATGCTTGTAACTTTTTACTGGAGCGTCATAAAACTTTCAAATTTTGTAACAATAAAGTACTCGAGCCTCTTGTCAATTTAAGTTATCGCTCAAAGCTATGCTACCCTTGAGTCCCAAATGAAACACTGATAAAACTTCAAATGGCCCTAACTTCTATACGGTACGTCCTACACTTATCAAAGTTTCCAACATACAAATGCTTGTAACTCTTTACTGGTGCGTCATAAAACCTTGAAATTTTGTAACTATAAAGTACTCGAGCCTCTTGTCAATTTAAGCTATCGATCAAAGCTATGCTACCCTTGAGTCCCAAATCAAACACTTATAAAACTTCAAATGGCCCTAACTTCTATACGGTACGTCCTACACCTATCAAAGTTTGCAACATACAAATGCTTGTAACTTTTTACTGGAGCGTCATAAAACCTTCAAATTTTGTAACAATAAAGTACTCGAGCCTCTTGTCAATTTAAGCCATCGCTCAAAGCTATGCTACCCTTGAGTCCCAAATCAAACACTGATAAAACTTCAAATGGCCCTAACTTCTATACGGTACGTCCTACACCTATCAAAGTTTGCAACTTACAAATGCTTCTAACTTTTTACTGGAGCGTCATAAAGCCTTGAAATTTTGTAACAATAAAGTACTCGAGCCTCTTGTCAATTTAAGCTATCGCTCAAAGCTATGCTACCCTTGACCCCCAAATCAAACGCTGATAAAGCTTTAAATGGCCTTAACTTCTATACGGTACGTCCTACAGCTACCAAAGTTTGCAACATACAAATGCTTGTAACTTTTTACTGGAGCGTCATTAAGCCTTGAAATTTTGTAACAATAAAGTACTCGAGCCTCTTGTCAATTTAAGCCATCGCTCAAAGCTATGCTGCCCTTGAGTCCCAAATCAAACACTGATAAAACTTCAAATGGCCCTAACTTCTATACGGTACGTCCTACACCTATCAAAGTTTGCAACACACAAATGCTTGTAACTTTTTAGTGGAGCGTCATAAAACCTTGAAATTTTGTAACAATAAAGTACTCGAGCCTCTTGTCAATTTAAGCTATCGCTCAAAGCTATGCTACCCTTGAGTCCCAAATGAAACACTGATAAAACTTCAAATGGCCCTAACTTCTATACGGTACGTCCTACACCTATCAAAGTTTACAACATACAAATGCTTGTAACTTTTTACTGGAGCGTCATAAAACCTTGAAATTTTGTAACAATAAAGTACTCGAGCCTCTTGTCAATTTAAGCTATCGCTCAAAGCTATGCTACCCTTTGTCCCAAATCAAACACTGATAAATCTTCAAATGGCCCTAACTTCTATACGGTACGTCCTACACCTATCAAAGTTTGCAACATAAAAATGCTTGTAACTTTTTACTGGAGCGTCATAAAACCTCCAAATTTTGTAACAATAAAGTACTCGAGACTCTTGTCAATTTAAGTTATCGCTGAAAGCTATGCTACCCTTGAGTCCCAAATAAAACACTGATAAAGCTTCAAATGGCCCTTACGTCTATACGGTACGTCCTACACCTATCAAAGTTTGCAACATACAAATGCTTGTAACTTTTTACTGGAGCGTCATTAAGCCTTGAAATTTTGTAACAATAAAGTACTCGAGCCTCTTGTCAATTTAAGCCATCGCTCAAAGCTATGCTGCCCTTGAGTCCCAAATCAAACACTGCTAAATCTTCAAATGGCCCTAACTTCTATACGGTACGTCCTACACCTATCAAAGTTTGCAACACACAAATGCTTGTAACTTTTTACTGGGGCGTCATAAAACCTTGATATTTTGTAACAATAAAGTACTCGAGCCTCTTGTCAATTTAAGCTCTCGCTCAAAACTATGCTACTCTTGAGTCCAAAATCAAACACTGATAAAACTTCAATCGACCCTAACTTATATATGGTACGTCCTACACCTATCAAAGTTTGCAACATACAAATGCTTCTAACTTTTTACTGGAGCGTCATAAAACCTTGAAATTTTGTAACAATAAAGTACTCGAGCCTCTTGTCAATTTAAGCTATCGCTCAAAGCTATGCTACCCTTGAGTCCCAAATCAAACACTGATAAAACTTCAAATGGCCCTAACTTCTATACGGTACGTCCTACACCTATCAAAGTTTGCAATATACAAATGCTTGTAACTTTTTACTGGAGCGTCATGAAACCTTGAAATGTTTTAACAGTAAAGTATTCCAGCATCTTGTCAATTTAAGTTATCGCTCAAAGCTATGCTACCCTTGAGTCCCAAATCAAATACTGATAAAATTTCAAATGGCCCTAACTTCTATACGGTACGTCCTACACCTATCAAAGTTTCCAACATACAAATGCTTGTAACTTTTTACTGGAGCGTCATAAAACCTTGAAATTTTGTAACAATAAAGTACTCGAGCCTCTTGTCAATTTAAGCTATCGCTCAAAGCTATGCTACCCTTGAGTCCCAAATCAAACACTGATAAATCTTTAAATGGCCCTAACTTCTATACGGTACGTCCTACACCTATCAAAGTTTGCAACATACAAATGCTTGTAACTTTTTACTGGAGCGTCATAAAACCTTCAAATTTTGTAACAATAAAGTACTCGAGACTCTTGTCAATTTAAGTTATCGCTGAAAGCTATGCTACCCTTGAGTCCCAAATCAAACACTGATAAAACTTCAAATGGCCCTTACGTCTATACGGTACGTCCTACACCTATCAAAGTTTGCAACATACAAATGCTTGTAACTTTTTACTGGAGCGTCATTAAGCCTTGAAATTTTGTAACAATAAAGTACTCGAGTCTCTTGTCAATTTAAGCCATCGCTCAAAGCTATGCTGCCCTTGAGTCCCAAATCAAACACTGATAAAACTTCAAATGGCCCTAACTTCTATACGGTACGTCCTACACCTATCAAAGTTTGCAACACACAATTGCTTGTAACTTTTTAGTGGAGCGTCATAAAACCTTGAAATTTTGTAACAATAAAGTACTCGAGCCTCTTGTCAATTTAAGCTATCGCTCAAAGCTATGCTACCCTTGAGACCCAAATCAAACACTGATAAATCTTTAAATGGCCCTAACTTCTATACGGTACGTCCTACACCTATCAAAGTTTGCAACATACAAATGCTTGTAACTTTTTACTGGAGCGTCATAAAACCTTCAAATTTTGTAACAATAAAGTACTCGAGACTCTTGTCAATTTAAGTTATCGCTGAAAGCTATGCTACCCTTGAGTCCCAAATCAAACACTGATAAAACTTCAAATGGCCCTTACGTCTATACGGTACGTCCTACACCTATCAAAGTTTGCAACATACAAATGCTTGTAACTTTTTACTGGAGCGTCATTAAGCCTTGAAATTTTGTAACAATAAAGTACTCGAGTCTCTTGGCAATTTAAGCCATCGCTCAAAGCTATGCTGCCCTTGAGTCCCAAATGAAACACTGATAAAACTTCAAATGGCCCTAACTTCTATACGGTACGTCCTACACCTATCAAAGTTTGCAACATACAAATGCTTGTAACTTTTTACTGGAGCGTCATAAAACCTTGAAATTTTCTAACAAATCCTCTTGTCAATTTCAGCTTTCGCTCAAAGCTATGTTACCCTTGAGTCCCAAATCAAAGACTGATAAAACTTCAAAAGGCCCTAACTTCTATACGGTACATCCTACACATATCAAAGTTTGCAACATACAAATGCTTGTAACTTTTTACTGGGGCGTCATAAAACCTTGATTTTTGTAAAAATAAAGTACTCGAGCCTCTTGTCAATTTAAGCTATCGCTCAAAGCTATGCTACTCTTGAGTCCAAAATCAAATACTGATAAAACTTCAATCGGCCCTAACTTATATACGGTACGTCCTACACCTATCAAAGTTAGCAACATACAAATGCTTATAACTTTTTACTGTAGCGTCATTAAACCTTTAAATTTTGTAACAATAAAGTACTCGAGCCTCTTGTCAATTTAAGCTATCGCTCAAAGCTATGCTACCCTTGACTCCCAAATCAAACACTGATAAAGCTTCAAATGGCCTTAACTTATATACGGTACGTCCTACAGCTACCAAAGTTTGCAGCATACAAATGCTTGTAAATTTTTACTGGAGCTTCAAAAAACCTTGAAATTTTGTAACAATAAAGTACTCGAGCCTCTTGTCAATTTAAGTTATCGCTCAAAGCTATGCTACCCTTGAGTCCCAAATCAAACACTGATAAAACTTCAAATGGCCCTAACTTCTATACGTTACGTCCTACACCTATCAAAGTTTGCAACATACAAATGCTTGTAACTTTTTACTGGAGCGCCATAAAACCTTGAAATTTTGTAACAATAAAGTACTTGAGCATCTTGTCAATTTAAGCTATCGCTCAAAGCTATGCTACCCTTGAGTCCCAAATCAAAGACTGATAAAACTTCAAAAGGCCCTAACTTCTATACGGTACATCCTACACATATCAAAGTTTGCAACATACAAATGCTTGTAACTTTTTACTGGAGCGTCATTAAGCCTTGAAATTTTGTAACAATAAAGTACTCGAGCCTCTTGTCAATTTAAGCCATCGCTCAAAGCTATGCTGCCCTTGAGTCCCAAATCAAACACTGCTAAATCTTCAAATGGCCCTAACTTCTATACGGTACGTCCTACACCTATCAAAGTTTGCAACACACAAATGCTTGTAACTTTTTACTGGGGCGTCATAAAACCTTGATATTTTGTAACAATAAAGTACTCGAGCCTCTTGTCAATTTAAGCTCTCGCTCAAAACTATGCTACTCTTGAGTCCAAAATCAAACACTGATAAAACTTCAATCGACCCTAACTTATATATGGTACGTCCTACACCTATCAAAGTTTGCAACATACAAATGCTTCTAACTTTTTACTGGAGCGTCATAAAACCTTGAAATTTTGTAACAATAAAGTACTCGAGCCTCTTGTCAATTTAAGCTATCGCTCAAAGCTATGCTACCCTTGAGTCCCAAATCAAACACTGATAAAACTTCAAATGGCCCTAACTTCTATACGGTACGTCCTACACCTATCAAAGTTTGCAATATACAAATGCTTGTAACTTTTTACTGGAGCGTCATGAAACCTTGAAATGTTTTAACAGTAAAGTATTCCAGCATCTTGTCAATTTAAGTTATCGCTCAAAGCTATGCTACCCTTGAGTCCCAAATCAAATACTGATAAAATTTCAAATGGCCCTAACTTCTATACGGTACGTCCTACACCTATCAAAGTTTCCAACATACAAATGCTTGTAACTTTTTACTGGAGCGTCATAAAACCTTGAAATTTTGTAACAATAAAGTACTCGAGCCTCTTGTCAATTTAAGCTATCGCTCAAAGCTATGCTACCCTTGAGTCCCAAATCAAACACTGATAAATCTTTAAATGGCCCTAACTTCTATACGGTACGTCCTACACCTATCAAAGTTTGCAACATACAAATGCTTGTAACTTTTTACTGGAGCGTCATAAAACCTTCAAATTTTGTAACAATAAAGTACTCGAGACTCTTGTCAATTTAAGTTATCGCTCAAAGCTATGCTACCCTTGAGTCCCAAATCAAACACTGATAAAACTTCAAATGGCCCTTACGTCTATACGGTACGTCCTACACCTATCAAAGTTTGCAACATACAAATGCTTGTAACTTTTTACTGGAGCGTCATTAAGCCTTGAAATTTTGTAACAATAAAGTACTCGAGTCTCTTGTCAATTTAAGCCATCGCTCAAAGCTATGCTGCCCTTGAGTCCCAAATCAAACACTGATAAAACTTCAAATGGCCCTAACTTCTATACGGTACGTCCTACACCTATCAAAGTTTGCAACACACAATTGCTTGTAACTTTTTAGTGGAGCGTCATAAAACCTTGAAATTTTGTAACAATAAAGTACTCGAGCCTCTTGTCAATTTAAGCTATCGCTCAAAGCTATGCTACCCTTGAGACCCAAATCAAACACTGATAAATCTTTAAATGGCCCTAACTTCTATACGGTACGTCCTACACCTATCAAAGTTTGCAACATACAAATGCTTGTAACTTTTTACTGGAGCGTCATAAAACCTTCAAATTTTGTAACAATAAAGTACTCGAGACTCTTGTCAATTTAAGTTATCGCTGAAAGCTATGCTACCCTTGAGTCCCAAATCAAACACTGATAAAACTTCAAATGGCCCTTACGTCTATACGGTACGTCCTACACCTATCAAAGTTTGCAACATACAAATGCTTGTAACTTTTTACTGGAGCGTCATTAAGCCTTGAAATTTTGTAACAATAAAGTACTCGAGTCTCTTGGCAATTTAAGCCATCGCTCAAAGCTATGCTGCCCTTGAGTCCCAAATGAAACACTGATAAAACTTCAAATGGCCCTAACTTCTATACGGTACGTCCTACACCTATCAAAGTTTGCAACATACAAATGCTTGTAACTTTTTACTGGAGCGTCATAAAACCTTGAAATTTTCTAACAAATCCTCTTGTCAATTTCAGCTTTCGCTCAAAGCTATGTTACCCTTGAGTCCCAAATCAAAGACTGATAAAACTTCAAAAGGCCCTAACTTCTATACGGTACATCCTACACATATCAAAGTTTGCAACATACAAATGCTTGTAACTTTTTACTGGGGCGTCATAAAACCTTGATTTTTGTAAAAATAAAGTACTCGAGCCTCTTGTCAATTTAAGCTATCGCTCAAAGCTATGCTACTCTTGAGTCCAAAATCAAATACTGATAAAACTTCAATCGGCCCTAACTTATATACGGTACGTCCTACACCTATCAAAGTTAGCAACATACAAATGCTTATAACTTTTTACTGTAGCGTCATTAAACCTTTAAATTTTGTAACAATAAAGTACTCGAGCCTCTTGTCAATTTAAGCTATCGCTCAAAGCTATGCTACCCTTGACTCCCAAATCAAACACTGATAAAGCTTCAAATGGCCTTAACTTATATACGGTACGTCCTACAGCTACCAAAGTTTGCAGCATACAAATGCTTGTAAATTTTTACTGGAGCTTCAAAAAACCTTGAAATTTTGTAACAATAAAGTACTCGAGCCTCTTGTCAATTTAAGTTATCGCTCAAAGCTATGCTACCCTTGAGTCCCAAATCAAACACTGATAAAACTTCAAATGGCCCTAACTTCTATACGTTACGTCCTACACCTATCAAAGTTTGCAACATACAAATGCTTGTAACTTTTTACTGGAGCGCCATAAAACCTTGAAATTTTGTAACAATAAAGTACTTGAGCATCTTGTCAATTTAAGCTATCGCTCAAAGCTATGCTACCCTTGAGTCCCAAATCAAACACTGATAAATCTTCAATCGGCCCTAACTTATATATGGTACGTCCTACACCTATCAAAGTTTGCAACATACAAATGCTTGTAACTTTTTACTGGAGCGTCATAAAACCTTGAAATTTTGTAACAATAAAGTACTCGAGCCTCTTGTCAATTTAAGCTATCGCTCAAAGCTATGCTACCCTTGAGTTCCAAATCAAACACTGATAAAACTTCAAATTGCCCTAACTTCTATGCAGTACGTCCTACACCTATCAAAGTTTGCAACATACAAATGCTTGTAACTTTTTACTGGAGCGTCATAAAACCTTGAAATTTTGTAACAATAAAGTACTCGAGCCTCTTGTCAATTTAAGCTATCGCTCAAAGCTATGCTACCCTTGACCCCCAAATCAAACACTGATAAATCTGCAAATGGCTTTAACTTCTATACGGTACCTTCTACACCTATCAAAGTTTGCAACATACAAATGCTTGTAACTTTTTACTGGAGCGTCATAAAACCTTGAAATTTTGTAACATTAAAGTACTCGAGCATCTTGTCAATTTAAGTTATCGCTCAAAGCTATGCTACCCTTGAGTCCCAAATGAAACACTGATAAAACTTCAAATGGCCCTAACTTCTATACGGTACATCCTACACCTATCAAAGTTTGCAACCTACAAATGCTTGTAACTTTTTACTGGAGCGTCATAAAACCTTGAAATTTTATAACAATAAAGTACTCGAGCCTCTTGTCAATTTAAGCTATCGCTCAAAGCTATGCTACCCTTGAGTCCCAAATCAAACACTGATAAAACTTCAAATGGCCCTAACTTCTATACGGTACGTCCTACACCTATCAAAGTTTGCAACATACAAATGCTTGTAACTTTTTACTGGAGCGTCATAAAACCTTGAAATTTTGTAACAATAAAGTACCCGAGCCTCTTGTCAATTTAAGATATCGCTCAAAGCTATGGTACCCTTGAGTCCCAAATCAAACACTGATAAAACTTCAAATGGCCCTAACTTCTATACGGTACATCCTACACCTATCAAAAATTGCAACATACAAATGCTTGTAACTTTTTACTGGAGCGTCATAAAACCTTGAAATTTTGTAACAATAAAGTACTCGACAATCTTGTCAATTTAAGCTATCGCTCAAATCTATGCTACCCTTGAGTCCCAAATCAAACACTGATAAAACTTCAAATGCCCCTAACTTCTATTCGGTACGTCCTACACTTATAAAAGTTTGCAACATACAAATGCTTGTAACTTTTTACTGGAGCGCCATAAAACCTTGAAATTTTGTAACAATAAAGTACTCGAGCCTCTTGTCAATTTAAGCCATCGCTCAAAGCTATGCTGCCCTTGAGTCCCAAATCAAACACCGCTAAATCTTCAAATGGCCCTAACTTCTATACGGTACGTCCTACACCTATCAAAGTTTGCAACACACAAATGCTTGTAACTTTTTACTGGGGCGTCATAAAACCTTGATATTTTGTAACAATAAAGTACTCGAGCCTCTTGTCAATTTAAGCTCTCGCTCAAAACTATACTACTCTTGAGTCCAAAATCAAACACTGATAAAACTTTAATCGACCCTAACTTATATATGGTACGTCCTACACCTATCAAAGTTTGCAACATACAAATGCTTCTAACTTTTTACTGGAGCGTCATAAAACCTTGAAATTTTGTAACAATAAAGTACTCGAGCCTCTTGTCAATTTAAGCTATCGCTCAAAGCTATGCTACCCTTGAGTCCCAAATCAAACACTGATAAAACTTCAAATGGCCCTAACTTCTATACGGTACGTCCTACACCTATCAAAGTTTGCAATATACAAATGCTTGTAACTTTTTACTGGAGCGTCATGAAACCTTGAAATGTTTTAACAGTAAAGTATTCCAGCATCTTGTCAATTTAAGTTATCGCTCAAAGCTATGCTACCCTTGAGTCCCAAATCAAATACTGATAAAATTTCAAATGGCCCTAACTTCTATACGGTACGTCCTACACCTACCAAAGTTTCCAACATACAAATGCTTGTAACTTTTTACTGGAGCGTCATAAAACCTTGAAATTTTGTAACAATAAAGTACTCGAGCCTCTTGTCAATTTAAGCTATCGCTCAAAGCTATGCTACCCTTGAGTCCCAAATCAAACACTGATAAATCTTTAAATGGCCCTAACTTCTATACGGTACGTCCTACACCTATCAAAGTTTGCAACATACAAATGCTTGTAACTTTTTACTGGAGCGTCATAAAACCTTCAAATTTTGTAACAATAAAGTACTCGAGACTCTTGTCAATTTAAGTTATCGCTGAAAGCTATGCTACCCTTGAGTCCCAAATCAAACACTGATAAAACTTCAAATGGCCCTTACGTCTATACGGTACGTCCTACACCTATCAAAGTTTGCAACATACAAATGCTTGTAACTTTTTACTGGAGCGTCATAAAACCTTGAAATTTTGTAACAATAAAGTACTCGAGCCTCTTGTCAATTTAAGCTATCGCTCAAAGCTATGCTACCCTTGAGACCCAAATCAAACACTGATAAATCTTTAAATGGCCCTAACTTCTATACGGTACGTCCTACACCTATCAAAGTTTGCAACATACAAATGCTTGTAACTTTTTACTGGAGCGTCATAAAACCTTCAAAATTTTGTAACAATAAAGTACTCGAGACTCTTGTCAATTTAAGTTATCGCTGAAAGCTATGCTACCCTTGAGTCCCAAATCAAACACTGATAAAACTTCAAATGGCCCTTACGTCTATACGGTACGTCCTACACCTATCAAAGTTTGCAACATACAAATGCTTGTAACTTTTTACTGGAGCGTCATTAAGCCTTGAAATTTTGTAACAATAAAGTACTCGAGTCTCTTGGCAATTTAAGCCATCGCTCAAAGCTATGCTGCCCTTGAGTCCCAAATGAAACACTGATAAAACTTCAAATGGCCCTAACTTCTATACGGTACGTCCTACACCTATCAAAGTTTGCAACATACAAATGCTTGTAACTTTTTACTGGAGCGTCATAAAACCTTGAAATTTTCTTACAAATCCTCTTGTCAATTTCAGCTTTCGCTCAAAGCTATGTTACCCTTGAGTCCCAAATCAAAGACTGATAAAACTTCAAAAGGCCCTAACTTCTATACGGTACATCCTACACATATCAAAGTTTGCAACATACAAATGCTTGTAACTTTTTACTGGGGCGTCATAAAACCTTGATTTTTGTAAAAATAAAGTACTCGAGCCTCTTGTCAATTTAAGCTATCGCTCAAAGCTATGCTACTCTTGAGTCCAAAATCAAATACTGATAAAACTTCAATCGGCCCTAACTTATATACGGTACGTCCTACACCTATCAAAGTTAGCAACATACAAATGCTTATAACTTTTTACTGTAGCGTCATTAAACCTTTAAATTTTGTAACAATAAAGTACTCGAGCCTCTTGTCAATTTAAGCTATCGCTCAAAGCTATGCTACCCTTGACCCCCAAATCAAACACTGATAAAGCTTCAAATGGCCTTAACTTATATACGGTACGTCCTACAGCTACCAAAGTTTGCAGCATACAAATGCTTGTAAATTTTTACTGGAGCTTCAAAAAACCTTGAAATTTTGTAACAATAAAGTACTCGAGCCTCTTGTCAATTTAAGTTATCACTCAAAGCTATGCTCCCCTTGAGTCCCAAATCAAACACTGATAAAACTTCAAATGGCCCTAACTTCTATACGTTACGTCCTACACCTATCAAAGTTTGCAACATACAAATGCTTGTAACTTTTTACTGGAGCGCCATAAAACCTTGAAATTTTGTAACAATAAAGTACTTGAGCATCTTGTCAATTTAAGCTATCGCTCAAAGCTATGCTACCCTTGAGTCCCAAATCAAACACTGATAAATCTTCAATCGGCCCTAACTTATATATGGTACGTCCTACACCTATCAAAGTTTGCAACATACAAATGCTTGTAACTTTTTACTGGAGCGTCATAAAACCTTGAAATTTTGTAACAATAAAGTACTCGAGCCTCTTGTCAATTTAAGCTATCGCTCAAAGCTATGCTACCCTTGAGTTCCAAATCAAACACTGATAAAACTTCAAATTGCCCTAACTTCTATGCAGTACGTCCTACACCTATCAAAGTTTGCAACATACAAATGCTTGTAACTTTTTACTGGAGCGTCATAAAACCTTGAAATTTTGTAACAATAAAGTACTCGAGCCTCTTGTCAATTTAAGCTATCGCTCAAAGCTATGCTACCCTTGACCCCCAAATCAAACACTGATAAATCTGCAAATGGCTTTAACTTCTATACGGTACCTTCTACACCTATCAAAGTTTGCAACATACAAATGCTTGTAACTTTTTACTGGAGCGTCATAAAACCTTGAAATTTTGTAACATTAAAGTACTCGAGCATCTTGTCAATTTAAGTTATCGCTCAAAGCTATGCTACCCTTGAGTCCCAAATGAAACACTGATAAAACTTCAAATGGCCCTAACTTCTATACGGTACATCCTACACCTATCAAAGTTTGCAACCTACAAATGCTTGTAACTTTTTACTGGAGCGTCATAAAACCTTGAAATTTTATAACAATAAAGTACTCGAGCCTCTTGTCAGTTTAAGCTATCGCTCAAAGCTATGCTACCCTTGAGTCCCAAATCAAACACTGATAAAACTTCAAATGGCCCTAACTTCTATACGGTACGTCCTACACCTATCAAAGTTTGCAACATACAAATGCTTGTAACTTTTTACTGGAGCGTCATAAAACCTTGAAATTTTGTAACAATAAAGTACCCGAGCCTCTTGTCAATTTAAGATATCGCTCAAAGCTATGGTACCCTTGAGTCCCAAATCAAACACTGATAAAACTTCAAATGGCCCTAACTTCTATACGGTACATCCTACACCTATCAAAAATTGCAACATACAAATGCTTGTAACTTTTTACTGGAGCGTCATAAAACCTTGAAATTTTGTAACAATAAAGTACTCGACAATCTTGTCAATTTAAGCTATCGCTCAAATCTATGCTACCCTTGAGTCCCAAATCAAACACTGATAAAACTTCAAATGCCCCTAACTTCTATTCGGTACGTCCTACACTTATAAAAGTTTGCAACATACAAATGCTTGTAACTTTTTACTGGAGCGCCATAAAACCTTGAAATTTTGTAACAATAAATTACTCGAGCCTCTTGTCAATTTAAGCCATCGCTCAAAGCTATGCTACCCTTGAGTTCTAAATCAAACACTGATAAAACTTCAAATGGCCCTAACTTCTATACGGTACGTCCTACACCTATCTAAGTTTGCAACATACAAATGCTTGAAACTTTTTAGTGGAGCGTCATAAAACCTTGAAATTTTGTAAGAATAAAGTACTCGAGCCTCTTGTCAATTTAAGCTATCGCTCAAAGCTATGACACCATTGAGTCACAAATCAAACACTGATAAAACTTCAAATGGCCCTAACTTCAATACGGTACGTCCTACACCTATCAAAGTTTGCAACTTACAAATGCTTGTAACCTTTTACTGGAGCGTCATAAAACCCTGAAATTTTGTAACAATAAAGTACTCGAGCCTCTTGTCAATTGAAGCTATAGCTCAAAGCTATGCTACCCTTGACCCCCAAATCAAACACTGATAAAGCTTCAAATGGCCTTAACTTCTATACGGTACGTCCTACACCTATCAAAGTTTGCAACATACAAATGCTTGTAACTTTTTACTGGAGCTTCATAAAACATTGAAATTTTGTAACAATAAAGTACTCGAGCTTCTAGTCAATTTAAGCTATCGCTCAAAGCTATGCTACCCTTGAGACCCAAATCAAACACTTATAAAAATTCAAATGGCCCTAACTTCGTTACGTCCTACACCTATCAAAGTTTGCAACATACAAATGCTTGTATCTTTTTACTGGAGCTTCATAAAACCTTGAAATTTTGTAACAATAAAGTACTCGAGCCTCTTGTCAATTTAAGCTATCGCTCAAACCTATGCTACTCTTGAGTCCCAAATAAAACACTGATCAAACTTCAAATGGTACTAACTTCTATACGGTACGTCCTACACCTATCAAAGTTTGCAACATACAAATGCTTGTAACTTTTTACTGGAGCGTCATAAATCCTTCAAATTTTGTAACAATAAAGTACTCGAGACTCTTGTCAATTTAAGTTATCGCTGAAAGCTATGCTACCCTTGAGTCCCAAATCAAACACTGATAAAACTTCAAATGGCCCTTACGTCTATACGGTACGTCCTACACCTATCAAAGTTTGCAACATACAAATGCTTGTAACTTTTTACTGGAGCGTCATTAAGCCTTGAAATTTTGTAACAATAAAGTACTCGAGCCTCTTGTCAATTTAAGCCATCGCTCAAAGCTATGCTGCCCTTGAGTCCCAAATCAAACACTGGTAAAACTTCAAATGGCCCTTACGTCTATACGGTACGTCCTACACCTATCAAAGTTTGCAACACACAAATGCTTGTAACTTTTTAGTGGAGCGTCATAAAACCTTGAAATTTTGTAACAATAAAGTACTCGAGCCTCTTGTCAATATAAGCTATCGCTCAAAGCTATGCTACCCTTGAGTCCCAAATGAAACACTGATAAAACTTCAAATGGCCCTAACTTCTATACGGTACGTCCTACACCTATCAAAGTTTGCAACATACAAATGCTTGTAACTTTTTATTGGAGCGTCATAAAACCTTGAAATTTTCTAACAATAAAGTACTCGAGCCTCTTGTCAATTTCAGCTATCGCTCAAAGCTATGCTACCCTTGATTCCCAAATCAAAGACTGATAAAACTTCAAAAGGCTCTAACTTCTATACGGTACATCCTACACATATCAAAGTTTGCAACATACAAATGCTTGTAACTTTTTACTGAGGCGTCATAAAACCTTGATATTTTGTAACAATAAAGTACTCGAGCCTCTTGTCAATTTAAGCTATCGCTCAAAGGTATGCTACTCTTGAGTCCGAAATCAAACACTGATAAAACTTCAATCGGCCCTAACTTATATATGGTACGTCCTACACCTATCAAAGTTTGCAACATACAAATGCTTATAACTTTTTACTGGAACGTCATAAAACCTTGAAATTTTGTAAAAAATAAAGTACTCGAGCCTCTTGTCAATTTAAGCTATCGCTCAAAGCTATGCTACCCTTGACCCCCAAATCAAACTCTGATAAATCTTCAAATGGCCTTAACTTCTATACGGTACGTCCTACACCTATCAAAGTTTTCAACATACAAATGCTTGTAACTTTTTACTGGAGCGTCATAAAACCTTGAAATTTTGTAACATTAAAGTACTCGAGCATCTTGTCAATTTAAGTTATCGCTCAAAGCTATGCTACCCTTGAGTCCCAAATCAAACACTGATAAAACTTCAAATGGCCCTAACTTCTATACGGTACATCCTACACCTATCAAAGTTTGCAACCTACAAATGCTTGTAACTTTTTACTGGAGCGTCATAAAACCTTGAAATTTTGTAACAATAAAGTACTCGAGCCTCTTGTCAATTTAAGCTATCGCTCAAAGCTATGCTACCCTTGAGTCCCAAATCAAACACTGATAAAACTTCAAATGGCCCTAACTTCTATATGCTACGTCCTACACCTATCAAAGTTTGCAACATACAAATGCTTGTAACTTTTTACTGGAGCGTCATAAAACCTTGAAATTTTGTAACAATAAAGTACCCGAGCCTCTTGTCAATTTAAGCTATCGCTCAAAGCTATGGCACCCTTGAGTCCCAAATCAAACACTGATAAAACTTCAAATGGCCCTAACTTCTATACTGTACGTCCTACACCTATCAAAAATTGCAACATACAAATGCTTGTAACTTTTTACTGGAGCGTCATAAAACCTTGAAATTTTGTAACAATAAAGTACTCGAGAATCTTGTCAATTTAAGCTATCGCTCAAAGCTATACTACCCTTGAGTCCCAAATCAAACACTGATAAAACTTCAAATGCCCCTATCTTCTATACGGTACGTCCTACACTTATAAAAGTTTGGAACATACAAATGCTTGTAACTTTTTACTGGAGCGCCATAAAACCTTGAAATTTTGTAACAATAAAGTGCTCGAGCCTCTTGTCAATTTAAGCTATCGCTCAAAGCTATGCTACCCTTGAGTCCCAAATCAAACACTGATAAAACTTCAAATGGCCCTAACTTCTATACGGTACATCCTACACCTATCAAAGTTTGCAACCTACAAATGCTTGTAACTTTTTACTGGAGCGTCATAAAACCTTGAAATTTTGTAACAATAAAGTACTCGAGCCTCTTGTCAATTTAAGCTATCGCTCAAAGCTATGCTACCCTTGAGTCCCAAATCAAACACTGATAAAACTTCAAATGGCCCTAACTTCTATACGCTACGTCCTACACCTATCAAAGTTTGCAACATACAAATGCTTGTAACTTTTTACTGGAGCGTCATAAAACCTTGAAATTTTGTAACAATAAAGTACCCGAGCCTCTTGTCAATTTAAGCTATCGCTCAAAGCTATGGCACCCTTGAGTCCCAAATCAAACACTGATAAATCTTCAAATGGCCCCCTCGTCTATACGGTATGTCCTACACCTATCAAAGTTTGCAACATACAAATGCTTGTAACTTTTTACAGGAGCGTCATTAAGCCTTGAAATTTTGTAACAATAAAGTACTCGAGCCTCTTGTCAATTTAAGCCATCGCTCAAAGCTATGCTAGCCTTGCGTTCCAAATCAAACACTGATAAAACTTCAAATGGCCCTAACTTCTATATGGTACGTCCTACACCTATCTAAGTTTCCAACATACAAATGCTTGTAACTGTTTACTGGAGCGTCATAAAACCTTGAAATTTTGTAACAATAAAGTACTCGAGCCTCTTGTCAATTTAAGCTATCGTTTAAAGCTATGATACCATTGAGTCCCAAATCAAACACTGATAGAACTTCAACTGGCCCTAACTTCTATACGGTACGTCCTCCACCTATCAAAGTTTGCAACTTACAAATGCTTGTAACTTTTTACTGGAGCGTCATAAAGCCTTGAAATTTTGTAACAATAAAGTACTCGAGCCTCTTGTCAATTTAAGCTATCGCTCAAAGCTATGCTACCCTTGACCCCCAAATCAAACACTGATAAAGCTTCAAATGGCCTTAACTTTTATACGGTACCTCCTACACCTATCAAAGTTTGCAACATACAAATGCTTGTAACTTTTTACTGGAGCTTCATAAAACCTTGAAATTTTGTAACAATAAAGTACTCGAGCTTCTAGTCAATTTAAGCTATCGCTCAAAGCTATGCTACCCTTGCGTCCCAAATCAAACAATTATAAAAATTCAAATGGCCCTAACTTCTATACAGTACGTCCTACACCTATCAAAGTTTGCAACATACAAATGCTTGTAGCTTTTTACTGGAGCTTCATAAAACCTTGAAATTTTGTAACAATAAAGTACTCGAGCCTCTTGTCAATTTAAGCTATCGCTCAAACCTATGCTACCCTTGAGTCCCAAATAAAACACTGATAAAACTTCAAATGGTCCTAACTTCTATACGGTAGGTCCTATCAAAGTTTGCAACATACAAATGCTTGTAACTTTTTATGGGAGCGTCATAAAACCTTGAAATTTTTTTACAATAAAGTGCTCGAGCCTCTTGTCAATTTAAGCTATCGCTCAAAGCTATGCTACCCTTGAGTCCCAAATCAAACACTGATAAAACTTCAAATGCCCCTATCTTCTATACGGTACGTCCTACACTTATAAAAGTTTGGAACATACAAATGCTTGTAACTTTTTACTGGAGCGCCATAAAACCTTGAAATTTTGTAACAATAAAGTGCTCGAGCCTCTTGTCAATTTAAGCTATCGCTCAAAGCTATGCTACCCTTGAGTTCCAAATCAAACCCTGATAAAACTTCAAATTGCCCTAACTTCTATGCAGTACGTCCTACACCTATCAAAGTTTGCAACATACAAATGCTTGTAAATTTTTACTGGAGCGTCATAAAACCTTGAAATTTTGTAACAATAAAGTACTCGAGCCTCTTGTCAATTTAAGCTATCGCTCAAAGCTATGCTACCCTTGACCCCCAAATCAAACACTGATAAATCTTCAAATGGCCTTAACTTCTATACGGTACGTCCTACACCTATCAAAGTTTTCAACATACAAATGCTTGTAACTTTTTACTGGAGCGTCATAAAACCTTGAAATTTTGTAACATTAAAGTACTCGAGCATCTTGTCAATGTAAGTTATCGCTCAAAGCTATGCTACCCTTGAGTCCCAAATCAAACACTGATAAAACTTCAAATGGCCCTAACTTCTATACGGTACATCCTACACCTATCAAAGTTTGCAACCTACAAATGCTTGTAACTTTTTACTGGAGCGTCATAAAACCTTGAAATTTTGTAACAATAAAGTACTCGAGCCTCTTGTCAATTTAAGCTATCGCTCAAAGCTATGCTACCCTTGAGTCCCAAATCAAACACTGATAAAACTTCAAATAGCCCTAACTTCTATACGCTACGTCCTACACCTATCAAAGTTTGCAACATACAAATGCTTGTAACTTTTTACTGGAGCGTCATAAAACCTTGAAATTTTGTAACATTAAAGTACTCGAGCATCTTGTCAATTTAAGTTATCGCTCAAAGCTATGCTACCCTTGAGTCCCAAATCAAACACTGATAAAACTTCAAATGGCCCTAACTTCTATACGGTATGTCCTACACCTATCAAAGTTTGCAACCTACAAATGCTTGTAACTTTTTACTGGAGCGTCATAAAACCTTGAAATTTCAAATGGCCCTAACTTCTATACGGTACGTCCTACACCTATCAAAGTTTGCAACATACAAGTGCTTGTAACTTTTTACTGGAGCGTCATAAAACCTTCAAATTTTGTAACAATAAAGTACTCGAGACTCTTGTCAATTTAAGTTATCGCTGAAAGCTATGTTACCCTTGAGTCCCAAATCAAACACTGATAAAACTTCAAATGGCCCTTACGTGTATACGGTACGTCCTACACCTATCAAAGTTTACAACATACAAATGCTTGTAACTTTTTACTGGAGCGTCATTAAGCCTTGAAATTTTGTAACAATAAAGTACTCGAGCCTCTTGTCAATTTAAGCCATCGCTCAAAGCTATGCTGCCGTTGAGTCCCAAATCAAACACTGATAAAACCTCAAATGGCCCTAACTTCTATACGGTACGTCCTACACCTATTAAAGTTTGCAACACACAAATGCTTGTAACTTTTTAGTGGAGCGTCATAAAACCTTGAAATTTTGTAACAATAAAGTACTCGAGCCTCTTGTCAATTTAAGCTATCGCTCAAAGCTATGCTGCCGTTGAGTCCCAAATCAAACACTGGTAAAACCTCAAATGGCCCTAACTTATATACGGTACGTCCTACACCTATCAAAGTTTGCAACATACAAATGCTTGTAACTTTTTACTGGAGCGTCATAAAACCTTGAAATTTTGTAACAATAAAGTACTCGAGCCTCTTGTCAATTTAAGCTATCGCTCAAAGCTATGCTAGCCTTGAGTCCCAAATTAAACACTGATAAAACTTCAAATGCCCCTAACTTCTATACGGTACGTCCTACACTTATAAAAGTTTGCAACATACAAATGCTTGTAACTTTTTACTGGAGCGCCATAAAAACTTGAAATTTTGTAACAATAAAGTACTCGACCCTCTTGTCAATTTAAGCTATCGCTCAAAGCTATGCTACCCTTGAGTTCCAAATCAAACACTGATAAAACTTCAAATGACCCTAATTTCTATACGGTACGTCCTACACCTATCTAAGTTTCCAACATACAAATGCTTGTAACTTTTTACTGGAGCGTCATAAAACCTTGAAATTTTGTAACAATAAAGTACTCGAGCCTCTTGCCAATTTAAGCTATCGTTCAAAGCTATGACACCATTGAGTCCCAAATCAAACACTGATAGAACTTCAAATGGCCCTAACTTCTATACGGTACGTCCTACACCTATCAAAGTTTGCAACTTACAAATGCTTGTAACTTTTTACTGGAGCGTCATAAAACCTTGAAATTTTGTAACAATAAAGTACTCGAGCCTCTTGTCAATTTAAGCTATCGCTCAAAGCTATGCTACCCTTGACCCCCAAATCAAACACTGATAAAGCTTCAAATGGCCTTAACTTCTATACGGTACCTCCTACACCTATTAAAGTTTGCAACATACAAATGCTTGTAACTTTTTACTGGAGCTTCATAAAACCTTGAAATTTTGTAACAATAAAGTACTCGAGCTTCTAGTCAATTTAAGCTATCGCTCAAAGCTATGCTACCCTTGCGTCCCAAATCAAACACTTATAAAAATTCAAATGGCCCTAACTTCTATACAGTACGTCCTACACCTATCAAAGTTTGCAACATACAAATGCTTGTAGCTTTTTACTGGAGCTTCATAAAACCTTGAAATTTTGTAACAATAAAGTACTCGAGCCTCTTGTCAATTTAAGCTATCGCTCAAACCTATGCTACCCTTGAGTCCCAAATAAAACACTGATAAAACTTCAAATGGTCCTAACTTCTATACGGTAGGTCCTATACATATCAAAGTTTGCAACATACAAATGCTTGTAACTTTTTATGGGAGCGTCATAAAACCTTGAAATTTTTTTACAATAAAGTACTCGAGTCTCTTGTCAATTTAAGCTATCGCTGAAATCTATGCCACCCTTGAGTCCCAAATCGAACACTGATAAAACTTCAAATGGCCCTAACTTCTATACGGTACGTCCTACACCTATCAAAGTTTGCAACATACAAGTGCTTGTAACTTTTTACTGGAGCGTCATAAAACCTTCAAATTTTGTAACAATAAAGTACTCGAGACTCTTGTCAATTTAAGTTATCGCTGAAAGCTATGTTACCCTTGAGTCCCAAATCAAACACTGATAAAACTTCAAATGGCCCTTACGTGTATACGGTACGTCCTACACCTATCAAAGTTTACAACATACAAATGCTTGTAACTTTTTACTGGAGCGTCATTAAGCCTTGAAATTTTGTAACAATAAAGTACTCGAGCCTCTTGTCAATTTAAGCCATCGCTCAAAGCTATGCTGCCGTTGAGTCCCAAATCAAACACTGATAAAACCTCAAATGGCCCTAACTTCTATACGGTACGTCCTACACCTATTAAAGTTTGCAACACACAAATGCTTGTAACTTTTTAGTGGAGCGTCATAAAACCTTGAAATTTTGTAACAATAAAGTACTCGAGCCTCTTGTCAATTTAAGCTATCGCTCAAAGCTATGCTGCCGTTGAGTCCCAAATCAAACACTGGTAAAACCTCAAATGGCCCTAACTTCTATACGGTACGTCCTACACCTATCAAAGTTTGCAACATACAAATGCTTGTAACTTTTTACTGGAGCGTCATAAAACCTTGAAATTTTGTACCAATAAAGTACTCGAGCCTCTTGTCAATTTAAGCTATCGCTCAAAGCTATGCTACTCTTGAGTCCAAAATCAAACACTGATAAAACTTCAAATGGCCGTAACTTCTATACGGTACGTCCTACACCTATTAAAGTTTGCAACATACAAATGCTTGTAACTTTTTACTGGAGCGTCATAAAACCTTGATATTATGTAACAATAAAGTACTCGAGCCTCTTGTCAATTTCAGCTATCGCTCAAAGCTATGCTACCCTTGATTCCCAAATCAAAGACTGATAAAACTTCAAAAGGCCCTAACTTCTATATGGTACATCCTACACATATCAAAGTTTGCAACATACAAATGCTTGTAACTTTTTACTGAGGCGTCATAAAACCTTGATATTTTGTAACAATAAAGTACTCGAGCCTCTTGTCAATTTAAGCTATCGCTCAAAGGTATGCTACTCTTGAGTCCGAAATCAAACACTGATAAAACTTCAATCGGCCCTAACTTATATATGGTACGTCCTACACCTATCAAAGTTTGCAACATACAAATGCTTATAACTTTTTACTGGAGCGTCATAAAACCTTGAAATTTTGTAACAATAAAGTACTCGAGCCTCTTGTCAATTTAAGCTATCGCTCAAAGCTATGCTACCCTTGAGTCCCAAATCAAACACTGATAGAACTTCAAATGGCCCTAACTTCTATACGGTACGTCCTACAGCTATCAAAGTTTGCAACATACAAATGCTTGTAACTTTTTACTGGAGCGTCATAAAACCTTGAAATTTTGTAACAATAAAGTACTCGAGAATCTTGTCAATTTAAGCTTTCGCTCAAAGCTATGCTACCCTTGAGTCCCAAATCAAACACTGATAAAACTTCAAATGCCCCTATCTTCTATACGGTACGTCCTACACTTATAAAAGTTTGGAACATACAAATGCTTGTAACTTTTTACTGGAGCGCCATAAAACCTTGAAATTTTGTAACAATAAATTGCTCGAGCCTCTTGTCAATTTAAGCTGTCGCTCAAAGCTATGCTACCCTTGAGTTCCAAATCAAACACTGATAAAACTTCAAATTGCCCTAACTTTTATGCAGTACGTCCTACACCTATCAAAGTTTGCAACATACAAATGCTTGTAAATTTTTACTGGAGCGTCATAAAACCTTGAAATTTTGTAACAATAAAGTACTCGAGCCTCTTGTCAATTTAAGCTATCGCTCAAAGCTATGCTACCCTTGACCCCCAAATCAAACACTGATAAATCTTCAAATGGCCTTAACTTCTATACGGTACGTCCTACACCTATCAAAGTTTGCAACATACAAATGCTTGTAACTTTTTACTGGAGCGTCATAAAACCTTGAAATTTTGTAACATTAAAGTACTCGAGCTTCTTGTCAATTTAAGTTATCGCTCAAAGCTATGCTACCCTTGAGTCCCAAATCAAACACTGATAAAACTTCAAATGGCCCTAACTTCTATACGGTACATCCTACACCTATCAAAGTTTGCAACCTACAAATGCTTGTAACTTTTTACTGGAGCGTCATAAAACCTTGAAATTTTGTAACAATAAAGTACTCGAGCCTCTTGTCAATTTAAGCTATCGCTCAAAGCTATGCTACCCTTGAGTCCCAAATCAAACACTGATAAAACTTCAAATGCCCCTATCTTCTATACGGTACGTCCTACACTTATAAAAGTTTGGAACATACAAATGCTTGTAACTTTTTACTGGAGCGTCATAAAACCTTGAAATTTTGTAACAATAAAGTACTCGAGAATCTTGTCAATTTAAGCTATCGCTCAAAGCTATGCTAGCCTTGAGTCCCAAAGCAAACACTGATAAAACTTCAAATGCCCCTAACTTCTATACGGTAAGTCCTACACATATAAAAGTTTGCAACATACAAATGCTTGTAACTTTTTACTGGAGCGCCATAAAAACTTGAAATTTTGTAACAATAAAGTACTCGAGCCTCTTGTCAATTTAAGCTATCGCTCAAAGCTATACTACCCTTGACCCCCAAATCAAACACTGATAAAGCTTCAAATGGCCTTAACTTCTATACGGTACCTCCTACACCTATCAAAGTTTGCAACATACAAATGCTTGTAACTTTTTACTGGAGCTTCATAAAACCTTGAAATTTTGTAACAATAAAGTACTCGAGCTTCTAGTCAATTTAAGCTATCGCTCAAATCTATGCTACCCTTGAGTCCCAAATCAAACACTTATATAAATTCAAATGGCCCTAACTTCTATACGGTACGTCCTACACCTATCAAAGTTTGCAACATACAAGTGCTTGTAACTTTTTACTGGAGCGTCATAAAACCTTCAAATTTTGTAACAATAAAGTACTCGAGACTCTTGTCAATTTAAGCCATCGCTCAAAGCTATGCTGCCCTTGAGTCCCAAATCAAACACTGATAAAACTTCAAATGGCCCTAACTTCTATACGGTACGTCCTACACCTATCAAAGTTTGCAAACACACAAATGCTTGTAACTAATTAGTGGAGCGTCATAAAACCTTGAAATTTTGTAACAATAAAGTACTCGAGCCTCTTGTCAATTTAAGCTATCGCTCAAAGCTATGCTACCCTTGAGTCCCAAATGAAACACTGATAAAACTTCAAATGGCCCTAACTTCTATACGGTACGTCCTACACCTATCAAAATTTGCAACATACAAATGCTTGTAACTTTTTACAGGAGCGTCATAAAACCTTGAAATTTTGTAACAATAAAGTACTCGAGCCTCTTGTCAATTTAAGCTATCGCTCAAAGCTATGCTAATCTTGCGTCCAAAATCAAACACTGATAAAACTTCAAATGGCCGTAACTTCTATACGGTACGTCCTACACCTATCAAAGTTTGCAACATACAAATGCTTGTAACTTTTTACTGGAGCGTCATAAAACTTTCAAATTTTGGAACAATAAAGTACTCGAGACTCTTATCAATTTAAGTTATCGCTGAAAGCTATGCTACCCTTGAGTCCCAAATCAAACACTGATAAAACTTCAAATGGCCCTTACGTCTATACGGTACGTCCTACACCTATCAAAGTTTGCAACATACAAATGCTTGTAACTTTTTACTGGAGCGTCATTAAGCCTTGATATTTTGTAACAATAAAGTACTCGAGCCTCTTGTCAATTTAAGCCATCGCTCAAAGCTATGCTGCCCTTGAGTCCCAAATCAAACACTGATAAAACTTCAAATGGCCCTAACTTCTATACGGTACGTCCTACACATATCAAAGTTTGCAACACACAAATGCTTGTAACTTTTTACTGGGGCGTCATAAAACCTTGATATTTTGTAACAATAAAGTACTCGAGCCTCTTGTCAATTTAAGCTATCGCTCAAAGCTATGCTACTCTTGAGTCCAAAATCAAACACTGATAAAACTTCAATCGGCCCTAACTTATATATGGTACGTCCTACACCTATCAAAGTTTGCAACATACAAATGCTTATAACTTTTTACTGGAGCGTCATAAAACCTTGAAATTTTGTAACAATAAAGTACTCGAGCCTCTTGTAAATTTAAGCTATCGCTCAAAGCTATGCTACCCTTGAGTCCCAAATCAAATACTGATAAAACTTCAAATGGCCCTAACTTCTATACGGTACGTCCTACACCTATCAAAGTTTGCTACATACAAATGCTTGTAACTTTTTACTGGAGCGTCATAAAACCTTGAAATGTTTTAACAGTAAAGTACTCCAGTATCTTGTCAATTTAAGTTATCGCTCAAAGCTATGCTACCCTTGAGTCCCAAATCAAATACTGATAAAACTTCAAATGGCCCTAACTTCTATACGGTACGTCCTACACCTATCAAAGTTTGCAACATACAGATGCTTGTAACTTTTTACTGGAGCGTCATAAAACCTTCAAATTTTGTAACAATAAAGTACTCGAGCCTATTGTCAATTTAAGCCATCGCTCCAAGCTATGCTGCCCTTGAGTCCCAAATCAAACACTGATAAAACTTCAAATGGCCCTAACTTCTATACGGTACGTCCTACACCTATCAAAGTTTGCAACACACAAATGCTTGTAACTTTTTACTGGGGCGTCATAAAACCTTGATATTTTGTAACAATAAAGTACTCGAGCCTCTTGTCAATTTAAGCTATCGCTCAAAGCTATGCTACTCTTGAGTCCAAAATCAAACACTGATAAAACTTCAATCGGCCCTAACTTATATATGGTACGTCCTACACATATCAAAGTTTGCAACACACAAATGCTTGTAACTTTTTACTGGGGCGTCATAAAACCTTGATATTTTGTAACAATAAAGTACTCGAGCTTCTAGTCAATTTAAGCTATCGCTCAAAGCTATGCTACCCTTGAGTCCCAAATCAAACACTTATATAAATTCAAATGTCCCTAACTTCTATACAGTACGTCCTACACCTAGCAAAGTTTGCAACATACAAATGATTGTAACTTTTTATGGGAGCGTCATAAAACCTTCAAATTTTGTAACAATAAAGTACTCGAGCCTATTGTCAATTTAAGCCATCGCTCCAAGCTATGCTGCCCTTGAGTCCCAAATCAAACACTGATAAAACTTCAAATGGCCCTAACTTCTATACGGTACGTCCTACACCTATCAAAGTTTGCAACACACAAATGCTTGTAACTTTTTACTGGGGCGTCATAAAACCTTGAAATTTTGTAACAATAAAGTACTCGAGCCTCTTGTCAATTTAAGCTATCGCTCAAAGCTATGCTACCATTGAGTCCCAAATCAAACACTGATAAAACTTCAAATGGCCCTAACTTCTATACGCTACGTCCTACACCTATCAAAGTTTGCAACATACAAATGCTTGTAACTTTTTACTGTGCGTCATAAAACCTTGAAATTTTGTAACAATAAAGTACCCGAGCCTCTTGTCAATTTAAGCTATCGCTCAAAGCTATGGCACCCTTGAGTCCCAAATCAAACACTGATAAAACTTCAAATGGCCCTAACTTCTATACGGTACGTCCTACACCTATCAAAAATTGCAACATACAAATGCATGTAACTTTTTACTGGAGCGTCATAAAACCTTGAAATTTTGTAACAATAAAGTACTCGAGAATCTTGTCAATTTAAGCTATCGCTCAAAGCTATGCTAGCCTTGAGTCCCAAATCAAACACTGATAAAACTTCAAATGCCCCTAACTTCTATACGGTAAGTCCTACACATATAAAAGTTTGCAACATACAAATGCTTGTAACTTTTTACTGGAGCGCCATAAAAACTTGAAAGTTTGTAACAATAAAGTACTCGAGCCTCTTGTCAATTTAAGCTATCGCTCAAAGCTATGCTACCCTTGACCCCCAAATCAAACACTGATAAAGCTTCAAATGGCCTTAACTTCTATACGGTACCTCCTACACCTATCAAAGTTTGCAACATACAAATGCTTGTAACTTTTTACTGGAGCTTCATAAAACCTTGAAATTTTGTAACAATAAAGTACTCGAGCTTCTAGTCAATTTAAGCTATCGCTCAAATCTATGCTACCCTTGAGTCCCAAATCAAACACTTATATAAATTCAAATGGCCCTAACTTCTATACGGTACGTCCTACACCTATCAAAGTTTGCAACATACAAATGCTTGTAACTTTTTACTGGAGCGTCATAAAACCTTCAAATTTTGTAACAATAAAGTACTCGAGACTCTTGTCAATTTAAGCCATCGCTCAAAGCTATGCTGCCCTTGAGTCCCAAATCAAACACTGATAAAACTTCAAATGGCCCTAACTTCTATACGGTACGTCCTACACCTATCAAAGTTTGCAAACACACAAATGCTTGTAACTAATTAGTGGAGCGTCATAAAACCTTGAAATTTTGTAACAATAAAGTACTCGAGCCTCTTGTCAATTTAAGCTATCGCTCAAAGCTATGCTACCCTTGAGTCCCAAATGAAACACTGATAAAACTTCAAATGGCCCTAACTTCTATACGGTACGTCCTACACCTATCAAAATTTGCAACATACAAATGCTTGTAACTTTTTACAGGAGCGTCATAAAACCTTGAAATTTTGTAACAATAAAGTACTCGAGCCTCTTGTCAATTTAAGCTATCGCTCAAAGCTATGCTAATCTTGAGTCCAAAATCAAACACTGATAAAACTTCAAATGGCCGTAACTTCTATACGGTACGTCCTACACCTATCAAAGTTTGCAACATACAAATGCTTGTAACTTTTTACTGGAGCGTCATAAAACTTTCAAATTTTGGAACAATAAAGTACTCGAGACTCTTATCAATTTAAGTTATCGCTGAAAGCTATGCTACCCTTGAGTCCCAAATCAAACACTGATAAAACTTCAAATGGCCCTAACTTCTATACGGTACGTCCTACACCTATCAAAGTTTGCAACATACAAATGCTTGTAACTTTTTACTGGAGCGTCATTAAGCCTTGATATTTTGTAACAATAAAGTACTCGAGCCTCTTGTCAATTTAAGCCATCGCTCAAAGCTATGCTGCCCTTGAGTCCCAAATCAAACATTGATAAAACTTCAAATGGCCCTAACTTCTATACGGTACGTCCTACACATATCAAAGTTTGCAACACACAAATGCTTGTAACTTTTTACTGGGGCGTCATAAAACCTTGATATTTTGTAACAATAAAGTACTCGAGCCTCTTGTCAATTTAAGCTATCGCTCAAAGCTATGCTACTCTTGAGTCCAAAATCAAACACTGATAAAACTTCAATCGGCCCTAACTTATATATGGTACGTCCTACACCTATCAAAGTTTGCAACATACAAATGCTTATAACTTTTTACTGGAGCGTCATAAAACCTTGAAATTTTGTAACAATAAAGTACTCGAGCCTCTTGTAAATTTAAGCTATCGCTCAAAGCTATGCTACCCTTGAGTCCCAAATCAAATACTGATAAAACTTCAAATGGCCCTAACTTCTATACGGTACTTCCTACACCTATCAAAGTTTGCTACATACAAATGCTTGTAACTTTTTACTGGAGCGTCATAAAACCTTGAAATGTTTTAACAGTAAAGTACTCCAGTATCTTGTCAATTTAAGTTATCGCTCAAAGCTATGCTACCCTTGAGTCGCAAATCAAATACTGATAAAACTTCAAATGGCCCTAACTTCTATACGGTACGTCCTACACCTATCAAAGTTTGCAACATACAGATGCTTGTAACTTTTTACTGGAGCGTCATAAAACCTTCAAATTTTGTAACAATAAAGTACTCGAGCCTATTGTCAATTTAAGCCATCGCTCCAAGCTATGCTGCCCTTGAGTCCCAAATCAAACACTGATAAAACTTCAAATGGCCCTAACTTCTATACGGTACGTCCTACACCTATCAAAGTTTGCAACACACAAATGCTTGTAACTTTTTACTGGGGCGTCATAAAACCTTGATATTTTGTAACAATAAAGTACTCGAGCCTCTTGTCAATTTAAGCTATCGCTCAAAGCTATGCTACTCTTGAGTCCAAAATCAAACACTGATAAAACTTCAATCGGCCCTAACTTATATATGGTACGTCCTACACATATCAAAGTTTGCAACACACAAATGCTTGTAACTTTTTACTGGGGCGTCATAAAACCTTGATATTTTGTAACAATAAAGTACTCGAGCTTCTAGTCAATTTAAGCTATCGCTCAAAGCTATGCTACCGTTGAGTCCCAAATCAAACACTTATATAAATTCAAATGTCCCTAACTTCTATACAGTACGTCCTACACCTATCAAAGTTTGCAACATACAAATGATTGTAACTTTTTATGGGAGCGTCATAAAACTATGAAATTTTGTAACAATAAAGTACTCGAGCCTCTTGTCAATTTAAGCTATCGCTCAAAGCTATGCTACCCTTGAGTCCCAAATGAAACACTGATAAAACTTCAAATGGCCCTAACTTCTATACGGTACGTCCTACACCTATCAAAGTTTGCAACATACAAATGCTTGTAACTTTTTAGAGGAGCGTCATAAAACCTTGAAATTTTGTAACAATAAAGTACTCGAGCCTCTTGTCAATTTAAGCTATCGCTCAAAGCTATGCTAATCTTGAGTCCAAAATCAAACACTGATAAAACTTCAAATGGCCGTAACTTCTATACGGTACGTCCTACACCTATCAAAGTTTGCAACATACAAATGCTTGTAACTTTTTACTGGAGCGTCATAAAACTTTCAAATTTTGGAACAATAAAGTACTCGAGACTCTTATCAATTTAAGTTATCGCTGAAAGCTATGCTACCCTTGAGTCCCAAATCAAACACTGATAAAACTTCAAATGGCCCTTACGTCTATACGGTACGTCCTACACCTATCAAAGTTTGCAACATACAAATGCTTGTAACTTTTTACTGGAGCGTCATTAAGCCTTGATATTTTGTAACAATAAAGTACTCGAGCCTCTTGTCAATTTAAGCCATCGCTCAAAGCTATGCTGCCCTTGAGTCCCAAATCAAACACTGATAAAACTTCAAATGGCCCTAACTTCTATACGGTACGTCCTACACATATCAAAGTTTGCAACACACAAATGCTTGTAACTTTTTACTGGGGCGTCATAAAACTTGTAACAATAAAGTACTCGAGCCTCTTGTCAATTTAAGCTATCGCTCAAAGCTATGCTACTCTTGAGTCCAAAATCAAACACTGATAAAACTTCAATCGGCCCTAACTTATATATGGTACGTCCTACACCTATCAAAGTTTGCAACATACAAATGCTTATAACTTTTTACTGGAGCGTCATAAAACCTTGAAATTTTGTAACAATCAAGTACTCGAGCCTCTTGTAAATTTAAGCTATCGCTCAAAGCTATGCTACCCTTGAGTCCCAAATCAAACACTGATAAAACTTCAAATGGCCCTAACTTCTATACGGAACGTCCTACACCTATCAAAGTTTGCTACATACAAATGCTTGTAACTTTTTACTGGAGCGTCATAAAACCTTGAAATGTTTTAACAGTAAAGTACTCCAGTATCTTGTCAATTTAAGTTATCGCTCAAAGCTATGCTACCCTTGAGTCGCAAATCAAATACTGATAAAACTTCAAATGGCCCTAACTTCTATACGGTACGTCCTACACCTATCAAAGTTTGCAACATACAAATGCTTGTAACTTTTTACTGGAGCGTCATAAAACCTTGAAATTTTGTAACAATAAAGTACTTGAGCCTCTTGTCAATTTAAGCTATCGCTCAAAGCTATGCTACTCTTGAGTCCAAAATCAAACACTGATAAAACTTCAAATGGCCGTAACTTCTATACGGTACGTCCTACACCTATCAAAGTTTGCAACATACAAATGCTTGTAACTTTTTACAGGAGCGTCATAAAACCTTCAAATTTTGTAACAATAAAGTACTCGAGCCTCTTGTCAATTTAAGCCATCGCTCCAAGCTATGCTGCCCTTGAGTCCCAAATCAAACACTGATAAAACTTCAAATGGCCCTAACTATTATACGGTACGTCCTACACCTATCAAAGTTTGCAACACACAAATGCTTGTAACTTTTTACTGGGGCGTCATAAAACCTTGATATTTTGTAACAATAAAGTACTCGAGCCTCTTGTCAATTTAAGCTATCGCTCAAAGCTATGCTACTCTTGAGTCCAAAATCAAACACTGATAAAACTTCAATCGGCCCTAACTTATATATGGTACGTCCTACACCTATCAAAGTTTGCAACATACAAATGCTTATAACTTTTTACTGGAGCGTCCTAAAACCTTGAAATTTTGTAACAATAAAGTACTCGAGCCTCTTGTCAATTTAAGCTATCGCTCAAAGCTATGCTACCCTTGAGTCCCAAATCAAACACTGATAAAACTTCAAATGGCCCTAACTTCTATACGGTACGTCTTACACCTATCAAAGTTTGCAACATACAAATGCTTGTAACTTTTTACTGGAGCGTCATAAAACCTTGAAATGTTTTAACAGTAAAGTACTCCAGTATCTTGTCAATTTAAGTTATCGCTCAAAGCTATGCTACCCTTGATTCCCAAATCAAACACTGATAAAACTTCAAATGGCCCTAACGTCTATACGGTACGTCCTACACCTATCAAAGTTTGCAACATACAAATGCTTGTAACTTTTTACTGGAGCGTCATTAAGCCTTGAAATTTTGTAACAATAAAGTACTCGAGCCTCTTGTCAATTTAAGCCATCGCTCAAAGCTATGCTGCCTTTGAGTCCCAAATCAAACACTGATAAAACTTAAAATGGCCCTAACTTCTATACGGTACGTCCTACACCTATCAAAGTTTGCAACACACAAATGCTTGTAACTTTTTACTGGGGCGTCATAAAACCTTGATATTTTGTAACAATAAAGTACTCGAGCCTCTTGTCAATTTAAGCTATCGCTCAAAGCTATGCTACTCTTGAGTCCAAAATCAAACACTGATAAAACTTCAATCGGCCCTAACTTATATATGGTACGTCCTACACCTATCAAAGTTTGTAACATACAAATGCTTATAACTTTTTACTGGAGCGTCATAAAACCTTGAAATTTTGTAACAATAAAGTACTCGAGCCTCTTGTCAATTTAAGCTATCGCTCAAAGCTATGCTACCCTTGAGTCCCAAATCAAACACTGATAAAACTTCAAATGGCCCTAACTTCTATACGGTACGTCCTACACCTATCAAAGTTGGCAACATACAAATGCTTGTAACTTTTTACTGGGGCGTCATAAAACCTTCAAATTTTGTAACAATAAAGTACTCGAGACTCTTGTCAATTTAAGTTATCGCTGAAAGCTATGCTACCCTTGAGTCCCAAATCAAACACTGATAAAACTTCAAATGGCCCTTACGTCTATACGGTACGTCCTACACCTATCAAAGTTTGCAATATACAAATGCTTGTAACTTTTTACTGGCGGGTATATTAAGCCTTGACATTTTGTAACAATAAAGTACTCGAGCCTCTTGTCAATTTAAGCCATCGCTCAAAGCTATGCTGCCCTTGAGTCCCAAATCAAACACTGAAACAGCTTCAAATGGCCCTAACTTCTATACGGTACGTCCTACACCTATCAAAGTTTGCAACACACAAATGCTTGTAACTTTTTAGTGGAGCGTCATAAAACCTCTTGTCAATTTAAGCTATCGCTCAAAGCTATGCTACTCTTGAGTCCAAAATCAAACACTGATAAAACTTCAATCGGCCCTAACTTATATATGGTACGTCCTACACCTATCAAAGTTTGCAACATACAAATGCTTATAACTTTTTACTGGAGCGTCATAAAACCTTGAAATTTTGTAACAATAAAGTACTCGAGCCTCGTGTCAATTTAAGCTATCGCTCAAAGCTATGCTACCCTTGAGTCCCAAATCAAACACTGATAAAACTTCAAATGGCCCTAACTTCTATACGGTACGTCCTACACCTATCAAAGTTTGCAACAGACAAATGCTTGTAACTTTTTACTGGAGCGTCATAAAACCCTGAAATGTTTTAACAGTGAAGTACTCCAGCATCTTGTCAATTTAAGTTATCGCTCAAAGCTATGCTACCCTTGAGTCCCAAATCAAATACTGATAAAACTTCAAATGGCCCTAACTTCTATACGGTACGTCCTACACCTATCAAAGTTTGCAACATACAAATGCTTGTAACTTTTTTTGGAGCGTCATAAAACCTTGAAATTTTGTAACAATAAAGTTCTCGAGCCTCTTGTCAATTTAAGTTATCTCTCAAAGCTATGCTACCCTTGAGTCCCAAATCAAACACTGATAAATCTTCAAATGGCCCTAACTTCTATACGGTACGTCCTACACCTATTAAACTTTGCAACATACAAATGCTTGTAACTTTTTACTGGAACGTCATAAAACCTTCAAATTTTGTAACAATAAAGTACTCGAGACTCTTGTCAATTTAAGTTATCGCTGAAAGCTATGCTACCCTTGAGTCCCAAATCAAACACTGATAAAACTTAAAATGGCCCTAACTTCTATACGGTACGTCCCAAGGTGAATTTACTTCCATGGTAGCTGCAAGAACAAATTTTTTTGAACCAACTTTCCCTCAGTAGTTGTCAAATTTGAAATTATAGAAAAATGCGATCAAAACAAATATGCAAACAATTGCAAATAGAGTTTTGATTCGAGTGAAAAGCGTTTTTTAATTGTTATTTTTGTAAAGTGTGAACATTATGAAGAAATTAGGAGACTATTTATATCTATTTTATATGAAATGTATGCCACTTTAAGCAGCTCTTATGTATTCCTCCATTCCTCTCAATTTCATTTATTTTGATTGCACAATGCTTATGTTTGACAAATCCGGAGGTACGAAAATTACCTTGCAGCCACCATGTAAGTAAATTCACCCTGGGTACGTCCTAAACCTATCAAAGTTTGCAACATACAAATGCTTGTAACTTTTGACTGGAGCGTCATAAAACCTTGAAATTTTGTAACAATAAAGTACTCGAGCCTCTTGTCAATTTAAGCTATCGCTCAAAGCTATGCTACCCTTGAGATCCAAATCAAACACTGATAAGACTTCAAATGGCCCTAACTTCTATACGGTTTGTCCTACACCTATCAAAGTTTGCAACATACAAATGCTTGTAACTTTTTACTGGAGCATCATAAAACCTTGAAATTTTGTAACAATAAAGTACTCGAGAATCTTGTCAATTTAAGCTATCGCTCAAAGCTATGCTACCCTTGAGTCCCAAATCAAACACTGATAAAACTTCAAATGGCCCTCACTTCTATACGGTACGTCCTACACCTATCAAAGTTTGCAACATACAAATGCTTGTAACTTTTTACTGGAGCGTCATAAAACCTTGAAATTTTGTAACAATAAAGTACTCGAGCCTCTTGTCAATTTAAGCTATCGCTCAAAGCTATGCTACCCTTCAGTCCCAAATAAAACACTGATAAAACTTCAAATATCCCTAACTTCTATACGGTACGTCCTACACCTATCAAAGTTTGCAACATACAAATGCTTGTAACTTTTTACTGGAGCGTCATAAAACCTTGAAATGTTTTAACAGTAAAGTACTCCAGCATTTTGTCAATTTAAGTTATCGCTCAAAGCTATGCTACCCTTGAGTCCCAAATCAAAAACTGATAAAACTTCAAATGGCCCTAACTTCTATACGGTACGACCTACACCTATCAAAGTTTGCAACATACAAATGCTTGTAACTTTTTACTGGAGCGTCATAAAACCTTGAAATTTTGTAACAATAAAGTACTCGAGAATCTTGTCAATTTAAGCTATCGCTCAAAGCTATGCTACCCTTGAGTCCCAAATCAAACACTGATAAAACTTCAAATGCCTCTAACTTCTATACGGTACGTCCTACACCTATTAAAGTTTGCAACATACAAATGCTTGTAACTTTTTACTGGAGCGTCATAAAACCTTGAAATTTTGTAACAATAAATTACTCGAGCCTCTTGTCAATTTAAGTTATCTCTCAAAGCTATGCTACCCTTGAGTCCCAAATCAAACACTGATAAATCTTCAAATGGCCCTAACTTCTATACGGTACGTCCTACACCTATTAAACTTTGCAACATACAAATGCTTGTAACTTTTTACTGGAACGTCATAAAACCTTCAAATTTTGTAACAATAAAGTACTCGAGACTCTTGTCAATTTAAGTTATCGCTGAAAGCTATGCTACCCTTGAGTCCCAAATCAAACACTGATAAAACTTAAAATGGCCCTAACTTCTATACGGTACGTCCCAAGGTGAATTTACTTCCATGGTAGCTGCAAGAACAAATTTTTTTGAACCAACTTTCCCTCAGTAGTTGTCAAATTTGAAATTATAGAAAAATGCGATCAAAACAAATATGCAAACAATTGCAAATAGAGTTTTGATTCGAGTGAAAAGCGTTTTTTAATTGTTATTTTTGTAAAGTGTGAACATTATGAAGAAATTAGGAGACTATTTATATCTATTTTATATGAAATGTATGCCACTTTAAGCAGCTCTTATGTATTCCTCCATTCCTCTCAATTTCATTTATTTTGATTGCACAATGCTTATGTTTGACAAATCCGGAGGTACGAAAATTACCTTGCAGCCACCATGTAAGTAAATTCACCCTGGGTACGTCCTAAACCTATCAAAGTTTGCAACATACAAATGCTTGTAACTTTTGACTGGAGCGTCATAAAACCTTGAAATTTTGTAACAATAAAGTACTCGAGCCTCTTGTCAATTTAAGCTATCGCTCAAAGCTATGCTACCCTTGAGATCCAAATCAAACACTGATAAGACTTCAAATGGCCCTAACTTCTATACGGTTTGTCCTACACCTATCAAAGTTTGCAACATACAAATGCTTGTAACTTTTTACTGGAGCATCATAAAACCTTGAAATTTTGTAACAATAAAGTACTCGAGAATCTTGTCAATTTAAGCTATCGCTCAAAGCTATGCTACCCTTGAGTCCCAAATCAAACACTGATAAAACTTCAAATGGCCCTCACTTCTATACGGTACGTCCTACACCTATCAAAGTTTGCAACATACAAATGCTTGTAACTTTTTACTGGAGCGTCATAAAACCTTGAAATTTTGTAACAATAAAGTACTCGAGCCTCTTGTCAATTTAAGCTATCGCTCAAAGCTATGCTACCCTTCAGTCCCAAATAAAACACTGATAAAACTTCAAATATCCCTAACTTCTATACGGTACGTCCTACACCTATCAAAGTTTGCAACATACAAATGCTTGTAACTTTTTACTGGAGCGTCATAAAACCTTGAAATGTTTTAACAGTAAAGTACTCCAGCATTTTGTCAATTTAAGTTATCGCTCAAAGCTATGCTACCCTTGAGTCCCAAATCAAATACTGATAAAACTTCAAATGGCCCTAACTTCTATACGGTACGACCTACACCTATCAAAGTTTGCAACATACAAATGCTTGTAACTTTTTACTGGAGCGTCATAAAACCTTGAAATTTTGTAACAATAAAGTACTCGAGAATCTTGTCAATTTAAGCTATCGCTCAAAGCTATGCTACCCTTGAGTCCCAAATCAAACACTGATAAAACTTCAAATGCCTCTAACTTCTATACGGTACGTCCTACACCTATTAAAGTTTGCAACATACAAATGCTTGTAACTTTTTACTGGAGCGTCATAAAACCTTGAAATTTTGTAACAATAAATTACTCGAGCCTCTTGTCAATTTAAATTATCGCTCAAAGCTATGCTACCCTTGAGTCCCAAATCAAACACTGATAAAACTTCAAATGGCCCTCACTTCTATATGGTACGTCCTACACCTATCAAAGTTTGCAACATACAAATGCTTGTAACTTTTTACTGGAGCGTCATAAAACCTTGAAATTTTGTAACAATAAAGTACTCGAGCCTCTTGTCAATTTTAGCTATCGCTCAAAGCTATGCTACCCTTGAGTGCCAAATCAAACACTGATAAAACTTCAAATGGCCCTTACTTCTATACGGTACGTCCTACACCTATCAAAGTTTGCAACATGCAAATGCTTGTATCTTTTTACTGGAGCGTCATAAAACCTTGAAATTTTGTAACAATAAAGTACTCGAACCTCTTGTGAATTTAAGCTATCGCTCAAAGCTATGCTACCCTTGAGTCCCAAATCAAACACTGATAAGACTTCAAATGTCCCTAACTTCTATACGGTACGTCCTAAACCTATCAAAGTTTGCAACATACAAATGCTTGTAACTTTTTATTGGAGCGTCATAAAACCTTGAAATTTTGTAACAATAAAGTACTCGAGAATCTTGTCAATTTAAGCTATCGCTCAAAGCTATGCTACCCTTGAGTCCCAAATCAAACACTGATAAAACTTCAAATGCCTCTAACTTCTATACGGTACGTCCTGCACCTATAAACGTTTGCAACATACAAATGCTTGTAACTTTTTACTGGAGCGTCATAAAACCTTGAAATTTTGTAACAATAAATTACTCGAGCCTCTTGTCAATTTAAATTATCGCTCAAAGCTAAGCTACCCTTGAGTCCCAAATCAAACACTGATAAAACTTCAAATGGCCCTAACTTCTATACGGTACGTCCTACACCTATCAAAGTTTGCAACATACAAATGCTTGTAACTTTTTACTGGAGCCTCATAAAACCTTTATATTTTTTAACAATAAAGTATTCGAGCCTCTTGTAAATTTAAGCTATATCTCAAAGCTATGCTACCCTTGAGTCCCAATTCAAACACTGATAAGACTTCAAATGGCCCTAACTTATATACGGTACGTCCTACACCTATCAAAGTTTGCAACATACAAATGCTTGTAACTTTTTACTGGAACGTCATAAAATCTTGAAATTTTGTAACAATAAAGTACTCGAGAATCTTGTCAATTTAAGCTATCGCTCAAAGCTATGGCACCCTTGAGTCCCAAATCAAACACTGAAAAGACTTCAAACGGGCCTAACTTCTATACGGTACGTCCTACACCTATAAAAGTTTGCAACATTCAAATGCTTGTAACTTTTTACTGGAGCGTCATAAAACCTTGAAATTTTGTAACAATAAAGTACTCGAGCCTCTTGTCAATTTAAGCTATCTCTCAAAACTATGCTAGCCTTGAGTCCCAATTCAAACACTGATAAGACTTCAAATGGCCCTAACTTCTATACGGTACGTCCTACACCTATCAAAGTTTGCAACATACAAATGCTTGTAACTTTTTACTGGAGCGTCATAAAACCTTGAAATTTTGTAACAATATAGTACTCGAGCCTCTTGTCAATTTAAGCTATCGCTCAAAGCTATGCTTCCCTTGAGTCCCAAATCAAACACTGATAAATCTTCAAATGGACCTAACTTCTATACGGTACGTCCTACACCTATCAAAGTTTGCAACATACAAATGCTTGTAACTTTTTACTGGAGCGTCATAAAACCTTCAAATTTTGTAGCAATAAAGTACTCGAGACTCTTGTCAATTTAAGCTATCGCTGAAAGCTATGCTACCCTTGAGTCCCAAATCAAACACTGATAAAACTTCAAATGGCCCTTACGTCTATACGGTACGTCCTACACCTATCAAAGTTTGCAACATACAAATGCTTGTAACTTTTTACTGGAGCGTCATAAAACCTTGAAATGTTTTAACAGTAAAGTACTCCAGCATCTTGTCAATTTAAGTTATCGCTCAAAGCTATGCTACCCTTGAGTCCCAAATCAAATACTGATAAATCTTCAAATGGCCCTAACTTCTATACGGTACGTCCTACACCTATCAAAGTTTGCAACATACAAATGCTTGTAACTTTTTACTGGAGCGTCATAAAACCTTGAAATTTTGTAACAATAAAGTACTCGAGCCTCTTGTCAATTTAAGCTATCGCTCAAAGCTATGCTACCCTTGAGTCCCAAATCAAACACTGATAAATCTTCAAATGGTCTTAACTTCTATACGGTACGTCCTACACCTATCAAAGTTTGCAACATACAAATGCTTGTAACTTTTTACTGGAGCGTCATAAAACCTTCAAATTTTGTAACAATGAAGTACTCGAGAATCTTGGCAATTTAAGCTTCGCTCAAAGCTATGCTACCCTTGAGTCCCAAATTAAACACTGATAAAACTTCAAATGCCCCTAACTTCTATACGGTACGTCCTACACTTATAAATTTTTGCAACATACAAATGCTTGTAACTTTTTACTGGAGCGCCATAAAAAGTTGAAATTTTGTAACAATAAAGTACTCGAACCTCTTGTCAATTTAAGATATCGCTCAAAGCTATGCTACCCTTGAGTTCCAAATCAAACACTGATAAAACTTCAAATGGCCCTAACTTCTATACGGTACGTCCTACACCTATCTAAGTTTGCAACATACAAATGCTTGTAACTTTTTACTGGAGCGTCATAAAACCTTGAAATTTTGTAACAATAAAGTACTCGAGCCTCTTGTCAATTTAAGCTATCGCTCAAACCTATGCTACCCTTGAGTCCAAAATAAAACACTGATAAAATTTCAAATGGTCCTAACTTCTATACGGTACGTCCTATACATATCAAAGTTTGCAACATACAAATGCTTGTAACTTTTTACTGGAGCGTCATAAAACTTGAAATTTGTTTACAATAAAGTACTCGAGTCTCTTGTCAATTTAAGCTATCGCTGAAATCTATGCCACCCTTGAGTCCCAAATCGAACACTGATAAAACTTCAAATGGCCCTAACTTCTATACGGTACGTCTCAAGGTGAATTTACTTCCATGGTAGCTGCAAGAACAAATTTTTTTGAACCAACTTTCCCTCAGTAGTTGTCAAATTTGAAATTATAGAAAAATGCGATCAAAACAAATATGCAAACAATTGCAAATATAGTTTTGATTCGAGTGAAAAGCGTTTTTTAATTGTTATTTTTGTAAAGTGTGAACATTATGAAGAAATTAGGAGACTATTTATATCTATTTTATATGAAATGTATGCCACTTTAAGCAGCTCTTATGTATTCCTCCATTCCTCTCAATTTCATTTATTTTGATTGCACAATGCTTATGTTTGACAAATCCGGAGGTACGAAAATTACCTTGCAGCCACCATGTAAGTAAATTCACCCTGGGTACGTCCTACACCTATCAAAGTTTGCAACATACAAATGCTTGTAACTTTTGACTGGAGCGTCATAAAACCTTGAAATTTTGTAACAATAAAGTACTCGAGCCTCTTGTCAATTTAAGCTATCGCTCAAAGCTATGCTACCCTTGAGATCCAAATCAAACACTGATAAGACTTCAAATGGCCCTAACTTCTATACGGTTTGTCCTACACCTATCAAAGTTTGCAACATACAAATGCTTGTAACTTTTTAATCGAGCGTCATAAAACCTTGAAATTTTGTAACAATAAAGTAACCGAGCCTCTTGTCAATTTTAGCTATCGCTCAACGATATGCTACCCTTAAGTCACAAATAAAACACTGATAAAACTTCAAATGGCTCTAACTTCTATACGGTGCATCCTACACATATAAAAGTTTGCAACATACAAATGCTTGTAACTTTTTACTGGAGCATCATAAAACCTTGAAATTTTGTAACAATAAAGTACTCGAGAATCTTGTCAATTTAAGCTATCGCTCAAAGCTATGCTACCCTTGAGTCCCAAATCAAACACTGATAAAACTTCAAATGGCCCTCACTTCTATACGGTACGTCCTACACCTATCAAAGTTTGCAACATACAAATCCTTGTAACTTTTTACTGGAGCGTCATAAAACCTTGAAATTTTGTAACAATAAAGTACTCGAGCCTCTTGTCAATTTTAGCTATCGCTCAAAGCTATGACACCATTGAGTCCCAAACCAAACACTGATAAAACTTCAAATGGCCCTAACTTCTATACGGTACGTCCTACACCTATCAAAGTTTGCAACTTACAAATGCTTGTAACTTTTTACTGGAGCGTCATAAAACCTTGAAATTTTGTAACAATAAAGTACTCGAGCCTCTTGTCAATTTAAGCTATCGCTCAAAGCTATGCTACCCTTGACCCCCAAATCAAACACTGATAAAGCTTCAAATGGCCTTAACTTCTATACGGTACGTCCTACACCTATCAAAGTTTGCAACATACAAATGCTTGTAACTTTTTACTGGAGCTTCATAAAACCTTGAAA
The DNA here is from genome assembly GCA_920105625.2 of Clusia tigrina. NCBI lineage: Eukaryota > Metazoa > Arthropoda > Insecta > Diptera > Clusiidae > Clusia > Clusia tigrina. The sequence goes on along the minus strand of CAKKTE020000546.1, from coordinate 46,642 downwards.
TTTTGTAACAATAAAGTACTCGAGCCTCTTGTCAATTTTAGCTATCGCTCAACGATATGCTACCCTTAAGTCACAAATCAAACACTGATAAAACTTCAAATGCCTCTAACTTCTATACGGTACGTCCTACACCTATTAAAGTTTGCAACATACAAATGCTTGTAACTTTTTACTGGAGCGTCATAAAACCTTGAAATTTTGTAACAATAAATTACTCGAGCCTCTTGTCAATTTAAATTATCGCTCAAAGCTATGCTACCCTTGAGTCCCAAATCAAACACTGATAAAACTTCAAATGGCCCTCACTTCTATATGGTACGTCCTACACCTATCAAAGTTTGCAAAATACAAATGCTTGTAACTTTTTACTGGAGCGTCATAAAACCTTGAAATTTTGTAACAATAAAGTACTCGAGCCTCTTGTCAATTTTAGCTATCGCTCAAAGCTATGCTACCCTTGAGTGCCAAATCAAACACTGATAAAACTTCAAATGGCCCTTACTTCTATACGGTACGTCCTACACCTATCAAAGTTTGCAACATACAAATGCTTGTAACTTTTTACTGGAGCGTCATAAAACCTTGAAATTTTGTAACAATAAAGTACTCGAACCTCTTGTGAATTTAAGCTATCGCTCAAAGCTATGCTACCCTTGAGTCCCAAATCAAACACTGATAAGACTTCAAATGTCCCTAACTTCTATACGGTACGTCCTACACCTATCAAAGTTTGCAACATACAAATGCTTGTAACTTTTTATTGGAGCGTCAAAAAACCTTGAAATTTTGTAACAATAAAGTACTCGAGAATCTTGTCAATTTAAGCTATCGCTCAAAGCTATGCTACCCTTGAGTCCCAAATCAAACACTGATAAAACTTCAAATGCCTCTAACTTCTATACGGTACGTCCTGCACCTATAAACGTTTGCAACATACAAATGCTTGTAACTTTTTACTGGAGCGTCATAAAACCTTGAAATTTTGTAACAATAAAGTACTCGAGCCTCTTGTCAATTTAAGCTATCTCTCAAAACTATGCTACCCTTGAGTCCCAATTCAAACACTGATAAGACTTCAAATGGCCCTAACTTCTATACGGTACGTCCTACACCTATCAAAGTTTGCAACATACAAATGCTTGTAACTTTTTACTGGAGCGTCATAAAACCTTGAAATTTTGTAACAATATAGTACTCGAGCCTCTTGTCAATTTAAGCTATCGTTCAAAGCTATGCTTCCCTTGAGTCCCAAATCAAACACTGATAAATCTTCAAATGGACCTAACTTCTATACGGTACGTCCTACACCTATCAAAGTTTGCAACATACAAATGCTTGTAACTTTTTACTGGAGCGTCATAAAACCTTCAAATTTTGTAACAATAAAGTACTCGAGACTCTTGTCAATTTAAGCTATCGCTGAAAGCTATGCTACCCTTGAGTCCCAAATCAAACACTGATAAAACTTCAAATGGCCCTTACGTCTATACGGTACGTCCTACACCTATCAAAGTTTGCAACATACAAATGCTTGTAACTTTTTACTGGAGCGTCATAAAACCTTGAAATGTTTTAACAGTAAAGTACTCCAGCATCTTGTCAATTTAAGTTATCGCTCAAAGCTATGCTACCCTTGAGTCCCAAATCAAATACTGATAAATCTTCAAATGGCCCTAACTTCTATACGGTACGTCCTACACCTATCAAAGTTTGCAACATACAAATGCTTGTAACTTTTTACTGGAGCGTCATAAAACCTTGAAATTTTGTAACAATAAAGTACTCGAGCCTCTTGTCAATTTAAGCTATCGCTCAAAGCTATGCTACCCTTGAGTCCCAAATCAAACACTGATAAATCTTCAAAGGGTCTTAACTTCTATACGGTACGTCCTACACCTATCAAAGTTTGCAACATACAAATGCTTGTAACTTTTTACTGGAGCGTCATAAAACCTTCAAATTTTGTAACAATAAAGTACTCGAGAATCTTGGCAATTTAAGCTTCGCTCAAAGCTATGCTACCCTTGAGTCCCAAATTAAACACTGATAAAACTTCAAATGCCCCTAACTTCTATACGGTACGTCCTACACTTATAAATTTTTGCAACATACAAATGCTTGTAACTTTTTACTGGAGCGCCATAAAAAGTTGAAATTTTGTAACAATAAAGTACTCGAACCTCTTGTCAATTTAAGATATCGCTCAAAGCTATGCTACCCTTGAGTTCCAAATCAAACACTGATAAAACTTCAAATGGCCCTAACTTATATACGGTACGTCCTACATCTATCTAAGTTTGCAACATACAAATGCTTGTAACTTTTTAATGGAGCGTCATAAAACCTTGAAATTTTGTAACAATAAAGTACTCGAGCCTCTTGTCAATTTAAGCTATCGCTCAAAGCTATGACACCATTGAGTCCCAAATCAAACACTGATAAAACTTCAAATGGCCCTAACTTCTATACGGTACGTCCTACACCTATCAAAGTTTGCAACTTACAAATGCTTGTAACTTTTTACTGGAGCCTCATAAAACCTTGAAATTTTGTAACAATAAAGTACTCGAGCCTCTTGTCAATTTAAGCTATCGCTCAAACCTATGCTACCCTTGAGTCCAAAATAAAACACTGATAAAATTTCAAATGGTCCTAACTTCTATACGGTACGTCCTATACATATCAAAGTTTGCAACATACAAATGCTTGTAACTTTTTACTGGAGCGTCATAAAACTTGAAATTTGTTTACAATAAAGTACTCGAGTCTCTTGTCAATTTAAGCTATCGCTGAAATCTATGCCACCCTTGAGTCCCAAATCGAATACTGATAAAACTTCAAATGGCCCTAACTTCTATACGGTTTGTCCTACACCTATCAAAGTTTGCAACATACAAATGCTTGTAACTTTTTAATCGAACGTCATAAAAACTTGAAATTTTGTAACAATAAAGTAACCGAGCCTCTTGTCAATTTTAGCTATCGCTCAACGATATGCTACCCTTAAGTCACAAATCAAACACTGATAAAACTTCAAATGGCTCTAACTTCTATACGGTGCATCCTACACCTATAAAAGTTTGCAACATACAAATGCTTGTAACTTTTTACTGGAGCATCATAAAACCTTGAAATTTTGTAACAATAAAGTACTCGAGAATCTTGTCAATTTAAGCTATCGCTCAAAGCTATGCTACCCTTGAGTCCCAAATCAAACACTGATAAAACTTCAAATGGCCCTCACTTCTATACGGTACGTCCTACACCTATCAAAGTTTGCAACATACAAATCCTTGTAACTTTTTACTGGAGCGTCATAAAACCTTGAAATTTTGTGACAATAAAGTACTCGAGCCTCTTGTCAATTTTAGCTATCGCTCAAAGCTATGACACCATTGAGTCCCAAACCAAACACTGATAAAACTTCAAATGGCCCCAACTTCTATACGGTACGTCCTACACCTATCAATGTTTGCAACTTACAAATGCTTGTAACTTTTTACTGGAGCGTCATAAAACCTTGAAATTTTGTAACAATAAAGTACTCGAGCCTCTTGTCAATTTAAGCTATCGCTCAAAGCTATGCTACCCTTGACCCCCAAATCAAACACTGATAAAGCTTCAAATGGCCTTAACTTCTATACGGTACGTCCTACACCTATCAAAGTTTGCAACATACAAATGCTTGTAACTTTTTACTGGAGCTTCATAAAACCTTGAAATTTTGTAACAATAAAGTACTCGAGCCTCTTGTCAATTTTAGCTATCGCTCAACGATATGCTACCCTTGAGTCCCAAATCAAACACTGATAAAACTTCAAATGGCTCTAACTTCTATACGGTGCGTCCTACACCTATAAAAGTTTGCAACATACAAATGCTTGTAACTTTTTACTGGAGCGTCATAAAACCTTGAAATTTTGTAACAATAAAGTACTCGAGAATCTTGTCAATTTAAGCTATCGCTCAAAGCTATGCTACCCTTGAGTCCCAAATCAAACACTGATAAAACTTCAAATGCCTCTAACTTCTATACGGTACGTCCTACACCTATTAAAGTTTGCAACATGCAAATGCTTGTAACTTTTTACTGGAGCGTCATAAAACCTTGAAATTTTGTAACAATAAATTACTCGAGCCTCTTGTCAATTTAAATTATCGCTCAAAGCTATGCTACCCTTGAGTCCCAAATCAAACACTGATAAAACTTCAAATGGCCCTCACTTCTATATGGTACGTCCTACACCTATCAAAGTTTGCAACATACAAATGCTTGTAACTTTTTACTGGAGCGTCATAAAACCTTGAAATTTTGTAACAATAAAGTACTCGAGCCTCTTGTCAATTTTAGCTATCGCTCAAAGCTATGCTACCCTTGAGTGCCAAATCAAACACTGATAAAACTTCAAATGGCCCTTACTTCTATACGGTACGTCCTACACCTATCAAAGTTTGCAACATACAAATGCTTGTAACTTTTTACTGGAGCGTCATAAAACCTTGAAATTTTGTAACAATAAAGTACTCGAACCTCTTGTGAATTTAAGCTATCGCTCAAAGCTATGCTACCCTTGAGTCCAAAATCAAACACTGATAAGACTTCAAATGTCCCTAACTTCTATACGGTACGTCCTACACCTATCAAAGTTTGCAACATACAAATGCTTGTAACTTTTTATTGGAGCGTCATAAAACCTTGAAATTTTGTAACAATAAAGTACTCGAGAATCTTGTCAATTTAAGCTATCGCTCAAAGCTATGCTACCCTTGAGTCCCAAATCAAACACTGATAAAACTTCAAATGCCTCTAACTTCTATACGGTACGTCCTGCACCTATAAACGTTTGCAACATACAAATGCTTGTAACTTTTTACTGGAGCGTCATAAAACCTTGAAATTTTGTAACAATAAATTACTCGAGCCTCTTGTCAATTTAAATTATCGCTCAAAGCTAAGCTACCCTTGAGTCCCAAATCAAACACTGATAAAACTTCAAATGGCCCTAACTTCTATACGGTACGTCCTACACCTATCAAAGTTTGCAACATACAAATGCTTGTAACTTTTTACTGGAGCCTCATAAAACCTTTATATTTTTTAACAATAAAGTATTCGAGCCTCTTGTAAATTTAAGCTATATCTCAAAGCTATGCTACCCTTGAGTCCCAATTCAAACACTGATAAGACTTCAAATGGCCCTAACTTATATACGGTACGTCCTACACCTATCAAAGTTTGCAACATACAAATGCTTGTAACTTTTTACTGGAACGTCATAAAATCTTGAAATTTTGTAACAATAAAGTACTCGAGAATCTTGTCAATTTAAGCTATCGCTCAAAGCTATGGCACCCTTGAGTCCCAAATCAAACACTGAAAAGACTTCAAACGGGCCTAACTTCTATACGGTACGTCCTACACCTATAAAAGTTTGCAACATTCAAATGCTTGTAACTTTTTACTGGAGCGTCATAAAACCTTGAAATTTTGTAACAATAAAGTACTCGAGCCTCTTGTCAATTTAAGCTATCTCTCAAAACTATGCTACCCTTGAGTCCCAATTCAAACACTGATAAGACTTCAAATGGCCCTAACTTCTATACGGTACGTCCTACACCTATCAAAGTTTGCAACATACAAATGCTTGTAACTTTTTACTGGAACGTCATAAAATCTTGAAATTTTGTGACAATAAAGTACTCGAGCCTCTTCTCAATTTAAGCTATCGCTCAAAGCTATGCTACCCTTGAGTCCCAAATCAAACACTGATAAAACTTCAAATGGCCCTAACTTCTATATGGTACGTCCTACACCTATCAAAGTTTGCAACATACAAATGCTTGTAACTTTTTACTGGAGTGTCATAAAACCTTAAAATTTTGTAACAATAAAGTACTGGAGCCTCTTTTCAATTTAAGCTATCGCTCAAAGCTATGTTACCCTTGAGTTCGAATTCAAACACTGATAAGATTTCAAATGGCCCTAACTTCTATACGGTACATCCTACACCTATCAAAGTTTGCACCATACAAATGCTTGTAACTTTTTACTGGAGCGTCATAAAACCTTGAAATTTTGTAACAATAAAGTACTCGAACCTCTTGTGAATTTGAGCTATCGCTCAAAGCTATGTTACCCTTGAGTTCCAAATCAAACACTGATAAGATTCCAAATGGCCCTAACTTCTATACGGTACGTCCTACACCTATCAAAGTTTGCACCATACAAATGCTTGTAACTTTTTACTGGAGCGTCATAAAACCTTGAAATTTTGTAACAATAAAGTACTCGAACCTCTTGTGAATTTGAGCTATCGCTCAAAGCTATGCTACCCTTGAGCCCCAAATCAAACACTGATAAAACTTCAAATGCCTCTAACTTCTATACGGTACGTCCTACACCTATTAAAGTTTGCAACATACAAATGCTTGTAACTTTTTACTGGAGCGTCATAAAACCTTGAAATTTTGTAACAATAAATTACTCGAGCCTCTTGTCAATTTAAATTATCGCTCAAAGCTATGCTACCCTTGAGTCCCAAATCAAACACTGATAAAACTTCAAATGGCCCTCACTTCTATATGGTACGTCCTACACCTATCAAAGTTTGCAACATACAAATGCTGGTAACTTTTTACTGGAGCGTCATAAAACCTTGAAATTTTGTAACAATAAAGAACTCGAGCCTCTTGTCAATTTTAGCTATCGCTCAAAGCTATGCTACCCTTGAGTGCCAAATCAAACACTGATAAAACTTCAAATGGCCCTTACTTCTATACGGTACGTCCTACACCTATCAAAGTTTGCAACATACAAATGCTTGTAACTTTTTACTGGAGTGTCATAAAACCTTAAAATTTTGTAACAATAAAGTACTGGAGCCTCTTTTCAATTTAAGCTATCGCTCAAATGTTACCCTTGAGTTCCAAATCAAACACTGATAAGATTTCAAATGGCCCTAACTTCTATACGGTACGTCCTACACCTATCAAAGTTTGCACCATACAAATGCTTGTAACTTTTTACTGGAGCGTCATAAAACCTTGAAATTTTGTAACAATAAAGTACTCGAACCTCTTGTGAATTTAAGCTATCGCTCAAAGCTATGCTACCCTTGAGCCCCAAATCAAACACTGATAAGACTTCAAATGGCCCTAACTTTTATACGGTACGTCCTACACCTATCAAAGTTTGCAACATACAAATGCTTGTAACTTTTTACTGGAGCGTCAGAAAACCTTGAAATTTTGTGACAATAAAGTACTCGAGCCTCTTGTCAATTTAAGCTATCGCTCAAAGCTATGCTACCCTTGAGTCCCAAATCAAACACTGATAAAACTTCAAATGGTCCTAACTTCTATACGGTACGTCCTACACCTATCAAAGTTTGCAACATACAAATGCTTGTAACTTTTTACTGGAGTGTCATAAAACCTTAAAATTTTGTAACAATAAAGTATTCGAGCCTCTTGTCAATTTAAGCTATCGCTCAAAGCTATGTTACCCTTGAGTTCCAAATCAAACACTGATAAGATTTCAAATGGCCCTAACTTCTATACGGTACGTCCTACACCTATCAAAGTTTGCAACATACAAATGCTTGTCACTTTTTACTGGAGCGTCATAAAACCTTGAAATTTTGTAACAATAAAGTACTCGAACCTCTTGTGAATTTAAGCTATCGCTCAAAGCTAAGCTACTCTTTAGTTCCAAATCAAACACTGATAAAACTTCAAATGGCCCTAACTTCTATACGGTACGTCCTACACCTATCAAAGTTTGCAACATACAAATGCTTGTAACTTTTTACTGGATCGTCAGAAAACCTTGAAATTTTGTGACAATAAAGTACTCGAGCCTCTTGTCAATTTAAGCTATCGCTCAAAGCTATGCTACCCTTGAGTCCCAAATCAAACACTGATAAAACTTCAAATGGTCCTAACTTCTATACGGTACGTCCTACACCTATCAAAGTTTGCAACATACAAATGCTTGTAACTTTTTACTGGAGTGTCATAAAACCTTAAAATTTTGTAACAATAAAGTATTCGAGCCTCTTGTCAATTTAAGCTATCGCTCAAAGCTATGTTACCCTTGAGTTCCAAATCAAACACTGATAAGATTTCAAATGGCCCTAACTTCTATACGGTACGTCCTACACCTATCAAAGTTTGCAACATACAAATGCTTGTCACTTTTTACTGGAGCGTCATAAAACCTTGAAATTTTGTAACAATAAAGTACTCGAACCTCTTGTGAATTTAAGCTATCGCTCAAAGCTAAGCTACCCTTGAGTCCCAAATCAAACACTGATAAGACTTCAAATGGCCCTAACTTCTATACGGTACGTCCTACACCTATCAAAGTTTCCAACACATACAAATGCTTGTAACTTTTTACTGGAGCGTCAGAAAACCTTGAAATTTTGTAACAATAAAGTACTCGAGCCTCTTGTCAATTTAAGCTATCGCTCAAAGCTATGCTACCCTTGAGTTCCAAATCAAACACTGATAAGATTTCGAATGGCCCTATCTTCTATACGGTACGTCCTACACCTATCAAAGTTTGCAACATACAAATGCTTGTAACTTTTTACTGGAGCGTCATAAAACCTTGAAATTTTGTAACAATAAAGTACTCGAGAATCTTGTCAATTTAAGCTATCGCTCAAAGCTATCCTACCCTTGAGTCCCAAATCAAACACTGATAAAACTTCAAATGCACCTAACTTCTATACGGTACGTCCTACACCTATAAAAGTTTGCAACATACAAATGCTTGTAACTTTTTACTGGAGCGCCTTGAAATTTTGTAACAATAAAGTACTCGAGCCTCTTGTCAATTTAAGTTATCGCTCAAAGCTATGCTACCCTTGAGTCCCAAATCAAACACTGATAAAACTTCAAATGGCTCTAACTTCTATACGGTGCGTCCTACACCTATAAAAGTTTGCAACATACAAATGCTTGTAACTTTTTACTGGAGCATCATAAAACCTTGAAATTTTGTAACAATAAAGTACTCGAGAATCTTGTCAATTTAAGCTATCGCTCAAAGCTATGCTACCCTTGAGTCCCAAATCAAACACTGATAAAACTTCAAATGGCCCTCACTTCTATACGGTACGTCCTACACCAATCAAAGTTTGCAACATACAAATGCTTGTAACTTTTTACTGGAGCGTCATAAAACCTTGAAATTTTGTAACAATAAAGTACTCGAGCCTCTTGTCAATTTTAGCTATCGCTCAAAGCTATGACACCATTGAGTCCCAAATCAAACACTGATAAAACTTCAAATGGCCCTAACTTATATACGGTACGTCCTACACCTATCAAAGTTTGCAACTTACAAATGCTTGTAACTTTTTACTGGAGCGTCATAAAACCTTGAAATTTTGTAACAATAAAGTACTCGAGCCTCTTGTCAATTTAAGCTATCGCTCAAAGCTATGCTACCCTTGACCCCCAAATCAAACACTGATAAAGCTTCAAATGGCCTTAACTTCTATACGGTACGTCCTACACCTATCAAAGTTTGCAACATACAAATGCTTGTAACTTTTTACTGGAGCTTCATAAAACCTTGAAATTTTGTAACAATAAAGTACTCGAGCTTCTAGTCAATTTAAGTTATCGCTCAAAGCTATGCTACCCTTGAGATCCAAATCAAACACTGATAAGACTTCAAATGGCCCTAACTTCTATACGGTTTGTCCTACACCTATCAAAGTTTGCAACATACAAATGCTTGTAACTTTTTAATCGAGCGTCATAAAACCTTGAAATTTTGTAACAATAAAGTACTCGAGCCTCTTGTCAATTTTAGCTATCGCTCAACGATATGCTACCCTTGCGTCCCAAATCAAACACTGATAAAACTTCAAATGGCTCTAACTTCTATACGGTGCGTCCTACACCTATAAAAGTTTGGAACATACAAATGCTTGTAACTTTTTACTGGAGCGTCATAAAACCTTGAAATTTTGTAACAATAAAGTACTCGAGCCTCTTGTCAATTTTAGCTATCGCTCAAACCTATGCTACCCTTGAGTGTCAAATCAAACACTGATAAAACTTCAAATGGCTCTTACTTCTATACGGTACGTCCTACACCTATCAAAGTTTGCAACATACAAATGCTTGTAACTTTTTACTGGAGCGTCATAAAACCTTGAAATTTTGTAACAATAAAGTACTCGAACCTCTTGTGAATTTAAGCTATCGCTCAAAGCTATGCTACCCTTGAGTCCCAAATCAAACACTGATAAGACTTCAAATGGCCCTAACTTCTATACGGTACGTCCTACACCTATCAAAGTTTGCAACATACAAATGCTTGTAACTTTTTATTGGAGCGTCATAAAACCTTGAAATTTTGTAACAATAAAGTACTCGAGAATCTTGTCAATTTAAGCTATCGCTCAAAGCTATGCTACCCTTGAGTCCCAAATCAAACACTGATAAAACTTCAAAAGCCTCTAACTTCTATACGGTACGTCCTACACCTATAAACGTTTGCAACATACAAATGCTTGTAACTTTTTACTGGAGCGTCATAAAACCTTGAAATTTTGTAACACTAAATTACTCGAGCCTCTTCTCAATTTAAATTATCGCTCAAAGCTATGCTACCCTTGAGTCCCAAATCAAACACTGATAAAACTTCAAATGGCCCTCACTTCTATACGGTACGTCCTACACCTATCAAAGTTTGCAACATACAAATTCTTGTAACTTTTTACTGGAGCGTCCTAAAACCTTGAAATTTTGTAACAATAAAGTACTCGAGCCTCTTGTCAATTTTAGCTATCGCTCAAAGCTATGCTACCCTTGAGTCCCAAATCAAACACTGATGAAACTTCAAATGGCCCTAACTTCTATACGGTACGTCCTACACCTATCAAAGTTTGCAACATACAAATGCTTGTAACTTTTTACTGGAGCCTCATAAAACCTTTATATTTTTTACCAATAAAGTATTCGAGCCTCTTGTAAATTTAAGCTATCTCTCAAAGCTATGCTACCCTTGAGTCCCAATTCAAACACTGATAAGACTTCAAATGGCCCTAACTTATATACGGTACGTCCTACACCTATCAAAGTTTGCAACATACAAATGCTTGTAACTTTTTACTGGAACGTCATAAAATCTTGAAATTTTGTAACAATAAAGTACTCGAGAATCTTGTCAATTTAAGCTATCGCTCAAAGCTATGGCACCATTGAGTCCCAAATCAAACACTGAAAAAACTTCAAACGGCCCTAACTTCTATACGGTACGTCCTACACCTATAAAAGTTTGCAACATTCAAATGCTTGTAACTTTTTACTGGAGCGTCATAAAACCTTGAAATTTTGTAACAATAAAGTACTCGAGCCTCTTGTCTATTTAAGTTATCGCTCAAAGCTATGCTGCCCTTGAGTCCCAAATCAAACACTGATGAAACTTCAAATGGCCCTCACTTCTATCGGTACGTCATACACCTATCAAAGTTTGCAACATACAAATGCTTGTAACTTTTTACTGGAGCGTCATAAAACCTTGAAATTTTGTAACAATAAAGTACTCGAGCCTCTTGTCAATTTTAGCTATCGCTCAAAGCTATGCTACCCTTGAGTCCCAAATCAAACATGAATAAAACTTCAAATGGCCCTAGCTTCTATACGGTACGTCCTACACCTATCAAAGTTTGCAACATACAAATGCTTGTAACTTTTTACTGGAGCGAAAGAAAACCTTGGAATTTTATAACAATAAAGTACTCGAGCCTCTTGTCAATTTAAGCTATCTCTAAAAACTATGCTACCCTTGAGTCCCAATTCAAACACTGATAAGACTTCAAATGGCCCTAACTTCTATACGGTACGTCCTACACCTATCAAAGTTTGCAACATACAAATGCTTGTAACTTTTTACTGGAACGTCATAAAATCTTGAAATTTTGTGACAATAAAGTACTCGAGCCTCTTGTCAATTTAAGCTATCGCTCAAAGCTATGCTACCCTTGAGTCCCAAATCAAACACTGATAAAACTTCAAATGGCCCTAACTTCTATATGGTACGTCCTACACCTATCAAAGTTTGCAACATACAAATGCTTGTAACTTTTTACTGGAGTGTCATAAAACCTTAAAATTTTGTAACAATAAAGTACTGGAGCCTCTTTTCAATTTAAGCTATCGCTCAAAGCTATGCTACCCTTGAGCCCCAAATCAAACACTGATAAGACTTCAAATGGCCCTAACTTTTATACGGTACGTCCTACACCTATCAAAGTTTGCAACATACAAATGCTTGTAACTTTTTACTGGAGCGTCATAAAACCTTGAAATTTTGTAACAATAAAGTACTCGAGCCTCTTGTCAATTTTAGCTATCGCTCAAAGCTATGCTACTCTTTAGTCCCAAATCAAACACTGATAAAACTTCAAATGGCCCTAACTTCTATACGGTACGTCCTACACCTATCAAAGTTTGCAAAATACAAATTCTTGTAACTTTTTACTGGAGCGTCAGAAAACCTTGAAATTTTGTGACAATAAAGTACTCGAGCCTCTTGTCAATTTAAGCTATCGCTCAAAGCTATGCTACCCTTGAGTCCCAAATCAAACACTGATAAAACTTCAAATGGCCCTAACTTCTATACGGTACGTCCTACACCTATCAAAGTTTGCAACATACAAATGCTTGTAACTTTTTACTGGAGTGTCATAAAACCTTAAAATATTGTAACAATAAAGTACTCGAGCCTCTTGTCAATTTAAGCTATCGCTCAAAGCTATGTTACCCTTGAGTTCCAAATCAAACACTGATTAGATTTCAAATGGCCCTAACTTCTATACGGTACGTCCTACACCTATCAAAGTTTGCAACATACGAATGCTTGTAACTTTTTACTGGAGCGTCATAAAATCTTGAAATTTTGTAACAATAAAGTACTCGAACCTCTTGTGAATTTAAGCTATCGCTCAAAGATATGCTACCCTTGAGTCCCAAATCAAACACTGATAAGACTTCAAATGGCCCTAACTTCTATACGGTACGTCCTACACCTATCAAAGTTTCCAACATACAAATGCTTGTAACTTTTTACTGGAGCGTCATAAAACCTTGAAATTTTGTAACAATAAAGTACTCGAGCCTCTTGTCAATTTTAGCTATCGCTCAAAGCTATGCTACCCTTTAGTCCCAAATCAAACACTAATAAAACTTCAAATGGCCCTAACTTCTATACGGTACGTCCTACACCTATCAAAGTTTGCAACATACAAATGCTTGTAACTTTTTACTGGAGCGTCAGAAAACCTTGAAATTTTGTAACAATAAAGTACTCGAGCCTCTTGTCAATTTAAGCTATCGCTCAAAGCTATGCTACCCTTGAGTTCCAAATCAAACACTGATAAGATTTCAAATGGCCCTATCTTCTATACGGTACGTCCTACACCTATCAAAGTTTGCAACATACAAATGCTTGTAACTCTTTACTGGAGCGTCATAAAACCATGAAATTTTGTAACAATAAAGTACTCGAGAATCTTGTCAATTTAAGCTATCGCTCAAAGCTATCCTACCCTTGAGTCCCAAATCAAACTCTGATAAAACTTCAAATGCCCCTAACTTCTATACGGTACGTCCTATACCTATCAAAGTTTGCAACATACAAATGCTTGTAACTTTTTACTGGAGCGCCATAAAACCTTGAAATTTTGTAACAATAAAGTACCCGAGACTCTTGTCAATTTAAGCTATCGCTCAAAGCTATGCTACCCTTGAATCACAAATCAAACATTGATAAAACTTCAAATGGCCCTAACTTCTATACGGTACGTCCTACACCTATCAAAGTTTGCAACATACAAATGCTTGTAACTTTTTACTGGAGCGTCATAAAACCTTGAAATTTTGTAACAACAAAGTACTCGAGCCTCTTGTCAATTTAAGCTATCGCTCAAAGCTATGCTACCCTAGAGTCCCAAATCAAACACTGATAAAACTTCAAATGGCCCTAACTTCTATACGGTACGTCCTACACCTATCAAAGTTTGCAACATACAAATGCTTGTAACTTTTTACTGGTGCGTCATAAAACCTAGAAATTTTGTAACAATTAAGTACTCGAGCCTCTTGTCAATTTAAGCTATCACTCAAAGCTATGCTACCCTTGAGTCCCAAATCAAACACTGATAAAACTTCAAATGGACCTAACTTCTATACGGTACGTCCTACACCTATCAAAGTTTGCAACATACAAATGCTTGTATCTTTTTACTGGAGCGTCATAAAACCTTGAAATTTTGTAACAATAAAGTACTCGAACCTCTTGTGAATTTAAGCTATCGCTCAAAGCTATGCTACCCTTGAGCCCCAAATCAAACACTGATAAGACTTCAAATGGCCCTAACTTTTATACGGTACGTCCTACACCTATCAAAGTTTGCAACATACAAATGCTTGTAACTTTTTACTGGAGCGTCATAAAACCTTGAAATTTTGTAACAATAAAGTACTCGAGCCTCTTGTCAATTTTAGCTATCGCTCAAAGCTATGCTACTCTTTAGTCCCAAATCAAACACTGAAAAAACTTCAAATGGCCCTAACTTCTATACGGTACGTCCTACAGCTATCAAAGTTTGCAACATACAAATGCTTGTAACTTTTTACTGGAGCGTCAGAAAACCTTGAAATTTTGTGACAATAAAGTACTCGAGCCTCTTGTCAATTTAAGCTATCGCTCAAAGCTATGCTACCCTTGAGTCTCAAACCAAACACTGATAAAACTTCAAATGGCCCTAACTTCTATACAGTACGTCCTACACCTATCAAAGTTTGCAACATACAAATGCTTGTAACTTTTTACTGGAGTGTCATAAAACCTTAAAATTTTGTAACAATAAAGTACTCGAGCCTCTTGTCAATTTAAGCTATCGCTCAAAGCTATGTTACCCTTGAGTTCCAAATCAAACACTGATAAGATTTCAAATGGCCCTAACTTCTATACGGTACGTCCTACACCTATCAAAGTTTGCAACATACAAATGCTTGTAACTTTTTACTGGAGCGTCATAAAACCTTGAAATTTTGTAACAATAAAGTACTCGAGCCTCTTGTCAATTTTAGCTATCGCTCAAAGCTATGCTACCCTTTAGTCCCAAATCAAACACTGATAAAACTTCAAATGGCCCTAACTTCTATACGGTACGTCCTACACCTCAAAGTTTGCAACATACAAATGCTTGTAACTTTTTACTGGAGCGTCAGAAAACCTTGAAATTTTGTAACAATAAAGTACTCGAGCCTCTTGTCAATTTAAGCTATCGCTCAAAGCTATGCTACCCTTGAGTTCCGAATCAAACACTGATAAGATTTCAAATGGCCCTATCTTCTATACGGTACGTCCTACACCTATCAAGGTTTGCAACATACAAATGCTTGTAACTTTTTACTGGAGCGTCATAAAACCTTGAAATTTTGTAACAATAAAGTACTCGAGAATCTTGTCAATTTAAGCTATCGCTCAAAGCTATCCTACCCTTGAGTCCCAAATCAAACACTGATAAAACTTCAAATGCCCCTAACTTCTATACGGTACGTCCTACACCTATAAAAGTTTGCAACATACAAATGCTTGTAACTTTTTACTGGAGCGCCTTGAAATTTTGTAACAATAAAGTACTCGAGCCTCTTGTCAATTTAAGTTATCGCTCATAGCTATGCTACCCTTGAGTCCCAAATCAAACACTGATAAAACTTCAAATGGCCCTAACTTCTATACGGTACGTCCTATACCTATCAAAGTTTGCAACATACAAATGCTTGTAACTTTTTACTGGAGCGTCATAAAACCTTGAAATTTTGTAACAATAAAGTACTCGAGCCTCTTGTCAATTTTAGCTATCGCTCAAAGCTATGCTACCCTTGAATCCCAAATCAAACATGAATAAAACTTCATGGCCCTAGCTTCTATACGGTACGTCCTACACCTATCAAAGTTTGCAACATACAAATGCTTGTAACTTTTTACTGGAGTGTCATAAAACCTTAAAATTTTGTAACAATAAAGTACTGGAGCCTCTTTTCAATTTAAGCTATCGCTCAAAGCTATGTTACCCTTGAGTTCCAAATCAAACACTGATAAGATTTCAAATGGCCCTAACTTCTATACGGTACGTCCTACACCTATCAAAGTTTGCAACATACAAATGCTTGTAACTTTTTACTGGAGCGAAAGAAAACCTTGGAATTTTATAACAATAAAGTACTCGAGCCTCTTGTCAATTTAAGCTATCTCTAAAAACTATGCTACCCTTGAGTCCCAATTCAAACACTGATAAGACTTCAAATGGCCCTAACTTCTATATGGTACGTCCTACACCTATCAAAGTTTGCAACATACAAATGCTTGTAACTTTTTACTGGAACGTCATAAAATCTTGAAATTTTGTGACAATAAAGTACTCGAGCCTCTTGTCAATTTAAGCTATCGCTCAAAGCTATGCTACCCTTGAGTCCCAAATCAAACACTGATAAAACTTCAAATGGCCCTAACTTCTATATGGTACGTCCTACACCTATCAAAGTTTGCAACATACAAATGCTTGTAACTTTTTACTGGAGTGTCATAAAACCTTAAAATTTTGTAACAATAAAGTACTGGAGCCTCTTTTCAATTTAAGCTATCGCTCAAAGCTATGTTACCCTTGAGTTCCAAATCAAACACTGATAAGATTTCAAATGGCCCTATCTTCTATACGGTACGTCCTACACCTATCAAAGTTTGCAACATACAAATGCTTGTAACTCTTTACTGGAGCGTCATAAAACCATGAAATTTTGTAACAATAAAGTACTCGAGAATCTTGTCAATTTAAGCTATCGCTCAAAGCTATCCTACCCTTGAGTCCCAAATCAAACTCTGATAAAACTTCAAATGCCCCTAACTTCTATACGGTACGTCCTATACCTATCAAAGTTTGCAACATACAAATGCTTGTAACTTTTTACTGGAGCGCCATAAAACCTTGAAATTTTGTAACAATAAAGTACCCGAGACTCTTGTCAATTTAAGCTATCGCTCAAAGCTATGCTACCCTTGAATCACAAATCAAACATTGATAAAACTTCAAATGGCCCTAACTTCTATACGGTACGTCCTACACCTATCAAAGTTTGCAACATACAAATGCTTGTAACTTTTTACTGGAGCGTCATAAAACCTTGAAATTTTGTAACAACAAAGTACTCGAGCCTCTTGTCAATTTAAGCTATCGCTCAAAGCTATGCTACCCTAGAGTCCCAAATCAAACACTGATAAAACTTCAAATGGCCCTAACTTCTATACGGTACGTCCTACACCTATCAAAGTTTGCAACATACAAATGCTTGTAACTTTTTACTGGTGCGTCATAAAACCTAGAAATTTTGTAACAATTAAGTACTCGAGCCTCTTGTCAATTTAAGCTATCACTCAAAGCTATGCTACCCTTGAGTCCCAAATCAAACACTGATAAAACTTCAAATGGACCTAACTTCTATACGGTACGTCCTACACCTATCAAAGTTTGCAACATACAAATGCTTGTATCTTTTTACTGGAGCGTCATAAAACCTTGAAATTTTGTAACAATAAAGTACTCGAACCTCTTGTGAATTTAAGCTATCGCTCAAAGCTATGCTACCCTTGAGCCCCAAATCAAACACTGATAAGACTTCAAATGGCCCTAACTTTTATACGGTACGTCCTACACCTATCAAAGTTTGCAACATACAAATGCTTGTAACTTTTTACTGGAGCGTCATAAAACCTTGAAATTTTGTAACAATAAAGTACTCGAGCCTCTTGTCAATTTTAGCTATCGCTCAAAGCTATGCTACTCTTTAGTCCCAAATCAAACACTGAAAAAACTTCAAATGGCCCTAACTTCTATACGGTACGTCCTACAGCTATCAAAGTTTGCAACATACAAATGCTTGTAACTTTTTACTGGAGCGTCAGAAAACCTTGAAATTTTGTGACAATAAAGTACTCGAGCCTCTTGTCAATTTAAGCTATCGCTCAAAGCTATGCTACCCTTGAGTCTCAAACCAAACACTGATAAAACTTCAAATGGCCCTAACTTCTATACAGTACGTCCTACACCTATCAAAGTTTGCAACATACAAATGCTTGTAACTTTTTACTGGAGTGTCATAAAACCTTAAAATTTTGTAACAATAAAGTACTCGAGCCTCTTGTCAATTTAAGCTATCGCTCAAAGCTATGTTACCCTTGAGTTCCAAATCAAACACTGATAAGATTTCAAATGGCCCTAACTTCTATACGGTACGTCCTACACCTATCAAAGTTTGCAACATACAAATGCTTGTAACTTTTTACTGGAGCGTCATAAAACCTTGAAATTTTGTAACAATAAAGTACTCGAGCCTCTTGTCAATTTTAGCTATCGCTCAAAGCTATGCTACCCTTTAGTCCCAAATCAAACACTGATAAAACTTCAAATGGCCCTAACTTCTATACGGTACGTCCTACACCTCAAAGTTTGCAACATACAAATGCTTGTAACTTTTTACTGGAGCGTCAGAAAACCTTGAAATTTTGTAACAATAAAGTACTCGAGCCTCTTGTCAATTTAAGCTATCGCTCAAAGCTATGCTACCCTTGAGTTCCAAATCAAACACTGATAAGATTTCAAATGGCCCTATCTTCTATACGGTACGTCCTACACCTATCAAGGTTTGCAACATACAAATGCTTGTAACTTTTTACTGGAGCGTCATAAAACCTTGAAATTTTGTAACAATAAAGTACTCGAGAATCTTGTCAATTTAAGCTATCGCTCAAAGCTATCCTACCCTTGAGTCCCAAATCAAACACTGATAAAACTTCAAATGCCCCTAACTTCTATACGGTACGTCCTACACCTATAAAAGTTTGCAACATACAAATGCTTGTAACTTTTTACTGGAGCGCCTTGAAATTTTGTAACAATAAAGTACTCGAGCCTCTTGTCAATTTAAGTTATCGCTCATAGCTATGCTACCCTTGAGTCCCAAATCAAACACTGATAAAACTTCAAATGGCCCTAACTTCTATACGGTACGTCCTATACCTATCAAAGTTTGCAACATACAAATGCTTGTAACTTTTTACTGGAGCGTCATAAAACCTTGAAATTTTGTAACAATAAAGTACTCGAGCCTCTTGTCAATTTTAGCTATCGCTCAAAGCTATGCTACCCTTGAATCCCAAATCAAACATGAATAAAACTTCATGGCCCTAGCTTCTATACGGTACGTCCTACACCTATCAAAGTTTGCAACATACAAATGCTTGTAACTTTTTACTGGAGTGTCATAAAACCTTAAAATTTTGTAACAATAAAGTACTGGAGCCTCTTTTCAATTTAAGCTATCGCTCAAAGCTATGTTACCCTTGAGTTCCAAATCAAACACTGATAAGATTTCAAATGGCCCTAACTTCTATACGGTACGTCCTACACCTATCAAAGTTTGCAACATACAAATGCTTGTAACTTTTTACTGGAGCGAAAGAAAACCTTGGAATTTTATAACAATAAAGTACTCGAGCCTCTTGTCAATTTAAGCTATCTCTAAAAACTATGCTACCCTTGAGTCCCAATTCAAACACTGATAAGACTTCAAATGGCCCTAACTTCTATATGGTACGTCCTACACCTATCAAAGTTTGCAACATACAAATGCTTGTAACTTTTTACTGGAACGTCATAAAATCTTGAAATTTTGTGACAATAAAGTACTCGAGCCTCTTGTCAATTTAAGCTATCGCTCAAAGCTATGCTACCCTTGAGTCCCAAATCAAACACTGATAAAACTTCAAATGGCCCTAACTTCTATATGGTACGTCCTACACCTATCAAAGTTTGCAACATACAAATGCTTGTAACTTTTTACTGGAGTGTCATAAAACCTTAAAATTTTGTAACAATAAAGTACTGGAGCCTCTTTTCAATTTAAGCTATCGCTCAAAGCTATGTTACCCTTGAGTTCCAAATCAAACACTGATAAGATTTCAAATGGCCCTAACTTCTATACGGTACGTCCTACACCTATCAAAGTTTGCAACATACAAATGCTTGTAACTTTTTACTGGAGCGTCATAAAACCTTGAAATTTTGTAACAATAAAGTACTCGAACCTCTTGTGAATTTAAGCTATCGCTCAAAGCTATGCTACCCTTGAGCCCCAAATCAAACACTGATAAGACTTCAAATGGCCCTAACTTTTATACGGTACGTCCTACACCTATCAAAGTTTGCAACATACAAATGCTTGTAACTTTTTACTGGAGCGTCATAAAACCTTGAAATTTTGTAACAATAAAGTACTCGAGCCTCTTGTCAATTTTAGCTATCGCTCAAAGCTATGCTACTCTTTAGTCCCAAATCAAACACTGATAAAACTTCAAATGGCCCTAACTTCTATACGGTACGTCCTACACCTATCAAAGTTTGCAACATACAAATTCTTGTAACTTTTTACTGGAGCGTCAGAAAACCTTGAAATTTTGTGACAATAAAGTACTCGAGCCTCTTGTCAATTTAAGCTATCGCTCAAAGCTATGCTACCCTTGAGTCCCAAATCAAACACTGATAAAACTTCAAATGGCCCTAACTTCTATACGGTACGTCCTACACCTATCAAAGTTTGCAACATACAAATGCTTGTAACTTTTTACTGGAGTGTCATAAAACCTTAAAATATTGTAACAATAAAGTACTCGAGCCTCTTGTCAATTTAAGCTATCGCTCAAAGCTATGTTACCCTTGAGTTCCAAATCAAACACTGATTAGATTTCAAATGGCCCTAACTTCTATACGGTACGTCCTACACCTATCAAAGTTTGCAACATACGAATGCTTGTAACTTTTTACTGGAGCGTCATAAAAACTTGAAATTTTGTAACAATAAAGAACTCGAACCTCTTGTGAATTTAAGCTATCGCTCAAAGATATGCTACCCTTGAGTCCCAAATCAAACACTGATAAGACTTCAAATGGCCCTAACTTCTATACGGTACGTCCTACACCTATCAAAGTTTCCAACATACAAATGCTTGTAACTTTTTACTGGAGCGTCATAAAACCTTGAAATTTTGTAACAATAAAGTACTCGAGCCTCTTGTCAATTTTAGCTATCGCTCAAAGCTATGCTACCCTTTAGTCCCAAATCAAACACTGATAAAACTTCAAATGGCCCTAACTTCTATACGCTACGTCCTACACCTATCAAAGTTTGCAACATACAAATGCTTGTAACTTTTTACTGGAGCGTCAGAAAACCTTGAAATTTTGTGACAATAAAGTACTCGAGCCTCTTGTCAATTTAAGCTATCGCTCAAAGCTATGCTACCCTTGAGTCCGAAATCAAACACTGATAAAACTTCAAATGGCCCTAACTTCTATACGGTACGTCCTACACCTATCAAAGTTTGCAACATACAAATGCTTGTAACTTTTTACTGGAGTGTCATAAAACCTTAAAATATTGTAACAATAAAGTACTCGAGCCTCTTGTCAATTTAAGCTATCGCTCAAAGCTATGTTACCCTTGAGTTCCAAATCAAACACTGATTAGATTTCAAATGGCCCTAACTTCTTTACGGTACGTCCTACACCTATCAAAGTTTGCAACATACGAATGCTTGTAACTTTTTACTGGAGCGTCATAAAACCTTGAAATTTTGTAACAATAAAGTACTCGAACCTCTTGTGAATTTAAGCTATCGCTCAAAGATATGCTACCCTTGAGTCCCAAATCAAACACTGATAAGACTTCAAATGGCCCTAACTTCTATACGGTACGTCCTACACCTATCAAAGTTTCCAACATACAAATGCTTGTAACTTTTTACTGGAGCGTCATAAAACCTTGAAATTTTGTAACAATAAAGTACTCGAGCCTCTTGTCAATTTTAGCTATCGCTCAAAGCTATGCTACCCTTTAGTCCCAAATCAAACACTGATAAAACTTCAAATGGCCCTAACTTCTATACGCTACGTCCTACACCTATCAAAGTTTGCAACATACAAATGCTTGTAACTTTTTACTGGAGCGTCAGAAAACCTTGAAATTTTGTAACAATAAAGTACTCGAGCCTCTTGTCAATTTAAGCTATCGCTCAAAGCTATGCTACCCTT
This sequence comes from Clusia tigrina, assembly GCA_920105625.2. Lineage (NCBI taxonomy): Eukaryota > Metazoa > Arthropoda > Insecta > Diptera > Clusiidae > Clusia > Clusia tigrina. The sequence goes on along the minus strand of CAKKTE020000546.1, from coordinate 24,464 downwards.
GAGTTCCAAATCAAACACTGATAAGATTTCAAATGGCCCTATCTTCTATACGGTACGTCCTACACCTATCAAAGTTTGCAACATACAAATGCTTGTAACTCTTTACTGGAGCGTCATAAAACCTTGAAATTTTGTAACAATAAAGTACTCGAGAATCTTGTCAATTTAAGCTATCGCTCAAAGCTATCCTACCCTTGAGTCCCAAATCAAACTCTGATAAAACTTCAAATGCCCCTAACTTCTATACGGTACGTCCTACACCTATAAAAGTTTGCAACATACAAATGCTTGTAACTTTTTACTGGAGCGCCTTGAAATTTTGTAACAATAAAGTACTCGAGCCTCTTGTCAATTTAAGTTATCGCTCAAAGCTATGCTACCCTTGAGTCCCAAATCAAACACTGATAAAACTTCAAATGGCCCTAACTTCTATACGGTACGTCCTATACCTATCAAAGTTTGCAACATACAAATGCTTGTAACTTTTTACTGGAGCGTCATAAAACCTTGAAATTTTGCAACAATAAAGTACCCGAGACTCTTGTCAATTTAAGCTATCGCTCAAAGCTATGCTACCCTTGAATCCCAAATCAAACATTGATAAAACTTCAAATGGCCCTAACTTCTATACGGTACGTCCTACACCTATCAAAGTTTGCAACATACAAATGCTTGTAACTTTTTACTGGAGCGTCATAAAACCTTGAAATTTTGTAACAACAAAGTACTCGAGCCTCTTGTCAATTTAAGCTATCGCTCAAAGCTATGCTACCCTAGAGTCCCAAATCTAACACTGATAAAACTTCAAATGGCCCTAACTTCTATACGGTACGTCCTACACCTATCAAAGTTTGCAACATACAAATGCTTGTAACTTTTTACTGGTGCGTCATAAAACCTAGAAATTTTGTAACAATTAAGTACTCGAGCCTCTTGTCAATTTAAGCTATCACTCAAAGCTATGCTACCCTTGAGTCCCAAATCAAACACTGATAAAACTTCAAATGGACCTAACTTCTATACGGTACGTCCTACACCTATCAAAGTTTGCAACATACAAATGCTTGTAACTTTTTACTGGAGCGTCATAAAACCTTGAAATTTTGTAACAATAAAGTACTCGAACCTCTTGTGAATTTAAGCTATCGCTCAAAGCTATGCTACCCTTGAGCCCCAAATCAAACACTGATAAGACTTCAAATGGCCCTAACTTTTATACGGTACGTCCTACACCTATCAAAGTTTGCAACATACAAATGCTTGTAACTTTTTACTGGAGCGTCATAAAACCTTGAAATTTTGTAACAATAAAGTACTCGAGCCTCTTGTCAATTTTAGCTATCGCTCAAAGCTATGCTACTCTTTAGTCCCAAATCAAACACTGAAAAAACTTCAAATGGCCCTAACTTCTATACGGTACGTCCTACACCTATCAAAGTTTGCAACATACAAATGCTTGTAACTTTTTACTGGAGCGTCAGAAAACCTTGAAATTTTGTGACAATAAAGTACTCGAGCCTCTTGTCAATTTAAGCTATCGCTCAAAGCTATGCTACCCTTGAGTCTCAAATCAAACACTGATAAAACTTCAAATGGCCCTAACTTCTATACAGTACGTCCTACACCTATCAAAGTTTGCAACATACAAATGCTTGTAACTTTTTACTGGAGTGTCATAAAACCTTAAAATTTTGTAACAATAAAGTACTCGAGCCTCTTGTCAATTTAAGCTATCGCTCAAAGCTATGCTACCCTTGAGTCCCAAATCAAACACTGATAAAACTTCAAATGGCCCTAACTTCTATACGGTACGTCCTACACCTATCAAAGTTTGCAACATACAAATGCTTGTAACTTTTTACTGGAGCGTCAGAACACCTTGAAATTTTGTAACAATAAAGTACTCGAGCCTCTTGTCAATTTAAGCTATCGCTAAAAGCTATGCTACCCTTGAGTTCCAAATCAAACACTGATAACATTTCAAATGGGCCTATCTTCTATACGGAACGTCCTACACCTATCAAAGTTTGCAACATACAAATGCTTGTAACTTTTTACTGGAGCGTCATAAAACCTTGAAATTTTGTAACAATAAAGTACTCGAGAATCTTGTCAATTTAAGCTATCGCTCAAAGCTATCCTACCCTTGAGTCCCAAATCAAACACTGATAAAACTTCAAATGCCCCTAACTTCTATACGGTACGTCCTACACCTATAAAAGTTTGCAACATACAAATGCTTGTAACTTTTTACTGGAGCGCCTTGAAATTTTGTAACAATAAAGTACTCGAGCCTCTTGTCAATTTAAGTTATCGCTCATAGCTATGCTACCCTTGAGTCCCAAATCAAACACTGATAAAACTTCAAATGGCCCTAACTTCTATACGGTACGTCCTATACCTATCAAAGTTTGCAACATACAAATGCTTGTAACTTTTTACTGGAGCGTCATAAAACCTTGAAATTTTGTAACAATAAAGTACCAGAGACTCTTGTCAATTTAAGCTATCGCTCAAAGCTATGCTACCCTTGAATCCCAAATCAAACATTGATAAAACTTCAAATGGCCCTAACTTCTATACGGTACGTCCTACACCTATCAAAGTTTGCAACATACAAATGCTTGTAACTTTTTACTGGAGCGTCATAAAACCTTGAAATTTTGTAACAACAAAGTACTCGAGCCTCTTGTCAATTTAAGCTATCGCTCAAAGCTATGCTACCCTAGAGTCCCAAATCAAACACTGATAAAACTTCAAATGGCCCTAACTTCTATACGGTACGTCCTACACCTATCAAAGTTTGCAACATACAAATGCTTGTAACTTTTTACTGGAGCGTCATAAAACCTTGAAATTTTGTAACAACAAAGTACTCGAGCCTCTTGTCAATTTAAGCTATCGCTCAAAGCTATGCTACCCTAGAGTCCCCAATCAAACACTGATAAAACTTCAAATGGCCCTAACTTCTATACGGTACGTCCTACACCTATCAAAGTTGGCAACATACAAATGCTTGTAACTTTTTACTGGAGCGTCATAAAAAATTCAAATTTTGTAACAATAAAGTACTCGAGACTCTTGTCAATTTAAGCTATCGCTCAAACCTATGCTACCCTTGTATCCCACACCAAACACTGATAAAACTTCAAATGGCCCTAGCTTCTATACGGTACGTCCTACATCTATCAAAGTTTGCAACATACAAATGCTTGTAACTTTTTACTGGAGCGTCATAAAACCTTGAAATTTTGTAACAATAAAGTAATCGAGCCTCTTGTCGATTTAAGCTATCGCTCAAAGCTATGCTACCCTTGAGTCCCAAATCAAACACTGATAAAACTTCAAATGGCCCTAACTTCTATACGGTACGTCCTACACCTGTCAAAGTTTGCAACATACAAATGCTTGTAACTTTTTACTGGAGCGTCATAAAACCTTGAAATTGTGTATCAATAAAGTACTCGAGTCTCTTGTCAATTTAAGCTATCGCTAAATGTTATGCTACCCTTGATTCCAAAATCAAACACTGCTAAAACTTCAAATGGCCCTAACTTCTGTACGGTACGTCCTACACCTATCAAAGTTTGCAACATACAAATGCTTGTAACTTTTTACTGGAGCGTCACAAAACCTTGAAATTTTGTAACAATAAAGTACTCGAGCCTCTTGTCAATTTAAGCTATCGCTCAAAGCTATGCTACCCTTGAGTCCCAAATCAAACACTGATAAAACTTCAAATGGCCCTAACTTCTATACGGTACGTCCTACACCTATCAAAGTTTGCAACATACAAATGCTTGTAACTTTTTACTGGAGCGTCACAAAACCTTGAAATTTTGTAACACTAAAGTACTCGAGACTCTTGTCAATTTAAGCTATCGCTCAAAGCTATGCTACCCTTGAGTCCCAAATCAAGCACTGATAAAACTTCAAATGGCCCTAACTTCTATATGGTACGTCCTACACCTATCAAAATTTGAAATATACAAATGCTTGAAACTTTTTACTGGAGCGACATAAAACCTTGAAATTTTGTAACAATAAAGTACTCGAGCTGCTGTCAATTTTAGTTATCGCTCAAAGCTATGCTACCTTTGAGTCCCAAATCAAACACCGATAAAACTTCAAATGGCCCTAACTTCTATACGGTACGTCCTACTCCTACCAAAGTTGGCAACGTACAAATGCTTGTAACTTTTTACTGGAGCGTCATAAAACCTTGAAATTTTGTAACAATAAAGTACTCGAGACTCTTGTCAATTTAAGCTATCGCTCAAAGCTATGCTACCCTTGAATCCCACATCAAACACTGATAAAACTTCAAATGGCCATGACTTCTATACGGTACGTCCTACACCTATCAAAGTTGGCAACATACAAATGCTTGTAACTTTTTACTGGAGCGTCATAAAACCTTCAAATTTTGTAACAATAAAGTACTCGAGCCTCTTGTCAATTTAGGCTATCGCTCAAAGCTATGCTACCCTTGAGTCCCAAATCAAACACTGATAAAACTTTAAATGGCCCTAACTTCTATACGGTACGTCCTACACCTATCAAAGTTTGCAACATACAAATACTTGTAACTTTTTACTGGAGCGTCATAAAACCTTGAAATTTTGTAACAATAAAGTACTCGAGTCTCTTGTCAATTTAAGCTATCGCTCAAAGCTATGCTACCCTTGAGTCCCAAATCAAACACTGATAAAACTTCAAATGGCCCTAACTTCTATACGGAACGTCCTACACCTATCAAAGTTTGTAGCATACAAATGCTTGTAACTTTTTACTGGAGCGACATAAAAGCTGGAAATTTTGTAACAATAAAGTACTCGAGCCTCTTGTCAATTTAAGATATCGCTCAAAGCTATGCTACAGTTGAATCCCAATTCAAACACTGATAAAACTTCAAATGGCCCTAACTTCTATACGGTACGTCCTACACCTATCAATGTTTGCAACATACAAATGATTGTAACTTTTTACTGGAGCGTCATAAAACCTTGAAATTTTGTAACAATAAAGTACTCGAGCTTCTTGTCAATTTAAGTTATCGCTCAAAGCTATGCTACCCTTGAGTCCCAAATCAAACACTGATAAAACTTCAAATGGCCCTAACTTCTATACGATACGTCCTACACCTATCAAAGTTTCCAACATACAAATGCTTGTAACTTTTTACTGAAGCGTCATAAATCCTTGAAATTTTGTGACAATAAAGTCAGCCTCTTGTCAATTTAAGCTATCGCTCAAAGCTATGCTACCCTTGAGTCCCAAATCAAACACTGATAAAACTTCAAATTGCCCTAACTTCTATACGGTACGTCCTACACCTCTCAAAGTTTGCAAAATACAAATGCTTGTAACTTTTTACTGGAGCGTCATAAAATCTTGAAATTTTGTAACAATAAAGTACTCGCGCCTCTTGTCAATTTAAGCTATCGCTCAAAGCTATGCTACCCTTGAGTCCCAAATGAAACACTGATAAAACTTCAAATGGCCCTAACTTCTATACGGTACGTCCTACACCTATCAAAGTGTGCAACATACAAATGCTTGTAACTTTTTACTGGTGCGTCATAAAACCTTGAAATTTTGTAACAATAAAGTACTCGAGCCTCTTGTCAATTTAAGCTATCGCTCAAAGCTATGCTACCCTTGAGTCCCAAATCAAACACTGATAAAACTTCAAATGGCCCTAACTTCTATACGGTACGTCGTACACCTATCAAAGTTTGCAACATACAAATGCTTGTAACTTTTTACTAGAGCGACATAAAACCTTGAAATTTTGTAACAATAAAGTACTCGAGCCTCTTGTCAATTTAAGTTATCGCTCAAAGCTATGCTACCCTTGAGTCCCAAATCAAACACTGATAAAACTTCAAATGGCCCTAACTTCTATACGGTACGTCGAACACCTATAAAAGTTTGCAACATACAAATGCTTGTAACTTCTTACTGGAGCGACATAAAACCTTGAAATTTTGTAACAATAAAGTACTCGAGCCTCGTGTCAATTTAAGTTATCGCTCAAAGCTATGCTACCCTTGAGTCCCAAATCAAACACTGATAAAACTTCAAATGGCCCTAACATCTATACGGTACGTCCTACACCTATCAAAGTTTGCAACATACAAATGCTTGTAACTTTTTACTGGAGCGTCATAAAACCTTGAAATTTTGTAACAATAAAGTACTCGAGACTCTTGTCAATTTAAGCTATCGCTCAATCCTATGCTACCCTTGTATCCCACACCAAACACTGATAAAACTTCAAATGGCCCTAGCTTCTATACGGTACGTCCTACACCTATCAAAGTTTGCAACATACAAATGCTTGTAACTTTTTACTGGAGCGTCATAAAACCTTGAAATTTTGTAACAATAAAGTACTCGAGCCTCGTGTCGATTTAAGCTATCGGTCAAAGCTATGCTACCCTTGAGTCCCAAATCAAACACTGATAAAACTTCAAATGGCCCTAACTTCTATACGGTACGTCCTACACCTGTCAAAGTTTGCAACATACAAATGCTTGTAACTTTTTACTGGAGCGTCATAAAACCTTGAAATTGTGTATCAATAAAGTACTCGAGTCTCTTGTCAATTTAAGCTATCGCTAAATGTTATGCTACCCTTGATTCCAAAATCAAACACTGCTAAAACTTCAAATGGCCCTAACTTCTATACGGTACGTCCTACACCTATCAAAGTTTGCAACATACAAATGCTTGTAACTTTTTACTGGAGCGTCACAAAACCTTGAAATTTTGTAACAATAAAGTACTCGAGCCTCTTGTCAATTTAAGCTATCGCTCAAAGCTATGCTACCCTTGAGTCCCAAATCAAACACTGATAAAACTTCAAATGGCCCTAACTTCTATACGGTACGTCCTAGACCTATCAAAGTTTGCAACATACAAATGCTTGTAACTTTTTACTAGAGCGTTATAAAACCTTGAAATTTTGTAACAATAAAGTACTCGAGCCTCTTGTCAATTTAAGCTATCGCTCAAAGCTATGCTACCCTTGAATCCCACATCAAACACTGATAAAACGTCAAATGGCCCTGACTTCTATCCGGTACGTCCTATACCTATCAAAGTTGGCAACATACAAATGCTTGTAACTTTTTACTGGAGCGTCATAAAACCTTCAAATTTTGTAACAATAAAGTACTCGAGCCTCTTGTCAATTTAAGCTATCGCTCAAAGCTATGCTACCCTTGAGTCCCAAATCAAACACTGATAAAACTTCAAATGGCCCTAACTTCTATACGGTACGTCCTACACCTATCAAAGTTTGCAACATACAAATGCTTGTAACTTTTTACTGGAGCGTCATAAAACCTTGAAATTTTGTAACAATAAAGTACTCGAGCCTCTTGTCAATTTTAGCTATCGCTCAAAGCTATTCTACCCTTGAGTCCCAAATCAAACATGAATAAAACTTCAAATGGCCCTAGCTTCTATACGGTACGTCCTACACCTATCAAAGTTTGCAACATACAAATGCTTGTAACTTTTTACTGGAGCGAAAGAAAACCTTGGAATTTTATAACAATAAAGTACTCGAGCCTCTTGTCAATTTAAGCTATCTCTCAAAACTATGCTACCCTTGAGTCCCAATTCAAACACTGATAAGACTTCAAATGGCCCTAACTTCTATACGGTACGTCCTACACCTATCAAAGTTTGCAACATACAAATGCTTGTAACTTTTTACTGGAACGTCATAAAATCTTGAAATTTTGTGACAATAAAGTACTCGAGCCTCTTGTCAATTTAAGCTATCGCTCAAAGCTATGCTACCCTTGAGTCCCAAATCAAACACTGATAAAACTTCAAATGCCCCTAACTTCTATATGGTACGTCCTACACCTATCAAAGTTTGCAACATACAAATGCTTGTAACTTTTTACTGGAGTGTCATAAAACCTTAAAATTTTGTAACAATAAAGTACTGGAGCCTCTTTTCAATTTAAGCTATAAATCAAACACTGATAAGATTTCAAATGGCCCTAACTTCTATACGGTACGTCCTACACCTATCAAAGTTTGCAACATACAAATGCTTGTAACTTTTTACTGGAGCGTCATAAAACCTTGAAATTTTGTAACAATAAAGTACTCGAACCTCTTGTGAATTTAAGCTATCGCTCAAAGCTATGCTACCCTTGAGCCCCAAATCAAACACTGATAAGACTTCAAATGGCCCTAACTTTTATACGGTACGTCCTACACCTATCAAAGTTTGCAACATACAAATGCTTGTAACTTTTTACTGGAGCGTCATAAAACCTTGAAATTTTGTAACAATAAAGTACTCGAGCCTCTTGTCAATTTTAGCTATCGCTCAAAGCTATGCTACTCTTTAGTCCCAAATCAAACACTGAAAAAACTTCAAATGGCCCTAACTTCTATACGGTACGTCCTACACCTATCAAAGTTTGCAACATACAAATGCTTGTAACTTTTTACTGGAGCGTCAGAAAACCTTGAAATTTTGTGACAATAAAGTACTCGAGAATCTTGTCAATTTAAGCTATCGCTCAAAGCTATGCTACCCTTGAGTTCCAAATCAAACACTGATAAGATTTCAAATGGCCCTATCTTCTATACGGTACGTCCTACACCTATCAAAGTTTGCAACATACAAATGCTTGTAACTTTTTACTGGAGCGTCATAAAACCTTGAAATTTTGTAACAATAAAGTACTCGAGAATCTTGTCAATTTAAGCTATCGCTCAAAGCTATCCTACCCTTGAGTCCCAAATCAAACACTGATAAAACTTCAAATGCCCCTAACTTCTATACGGTACGTCCTACACCTATAAAAGTTTGCAACATACAAATGCTTGTAACTTTTTACTGGAGCGCCTTGAAATTTTGTAACAATAAAGTACTCGAGCCTCTTGTCAATTTAAGTTATCGCTCATAGCTATGTTATCCTTGAGTCCCAAATCAAACACTGATAAAACTTCAAATGGCCCTAACTTTTATATGGTACGTCCTATACCTATCAAAGTTTGCAACATACAAATGCTTGTAACTTTTTACTGGAGCGTCATAAAACCTTGAAATTTTGTATCAATAAAGTACTCGAGTCTCTTATCAATTTAAGCTATCGCTAAATGTTATGCTACCCTTGATTCCAAAATCAAACACTGCTAAAACTTCAAATGGCCCTAACTTCTGTACGGTACGTCCTACACCTATCAAAGTTTGCAACATACAAATGCTTGTAACTTTTTACTGGAGCGTCACAAAACCTTGAAATTTTGTAACAATAAAGTACTCGAGCCTCTTGTCAATTTAAGCTATCGCTCAAAGCTATGCTACCCTTGAGTCCCAAATCAAACACTGATAAAACTTCAAATGGCCCTAACTTCTATACGGTACGTCCTACACCTATCAAAGTTTGCAATATACAAATGCTTGTAACTTTTTACTGGAGCGTCATAAAACCTTGAAATTTTGTAACAATAAAGTACTCGAGCCTCTTGTCAATTTAAGCTATCGCTCAAAGCTATGCTACCCTTGAGTCCCAAATCAAACACTGACAAAACTTCAAATGGCCCTAACTTCTATACGGTACGTCCTACACCTATCAAAGTTTGCAACATACAAATGCTTGTAACTTTTTACTGGAGCGTCATAAAACCTTGAAATTTTGTAACAATAAAGTACTCGAGTCTCTTGTCAATTTAAGCTATCGCTCAAAGTTATGCTACCCTTGATTCCAAAATCAAACACTGATAAAACTTCAAATGGCCCTAACTTCTATACGGTACGTTCTACACCTATCAAAGTTTGCAACATACAAATGCTTGTAACTTTTTACTGGAGCGTCACAAAACCTTGAAATTTTGTAACACTAAAGTACTCGAGACTCTTGTCAATTTAAGCTATCGCTCAAAGCTATGCTACCCTTGAGTCCCAAATCAAACACTGATAAAACTTCAAATGGCCCTAACTTCTATATGGTACGTCCTACACCTATCAAAATTTGAAATATACAAATGCTTGAAACTTTTTACTGGAGCGACATAAAACCTTGAAATTTTGTAACAATAAAGTACTCGAGCTGCTGTCAATTTTAGTTATCGCTCAAAGCTATGCTACCTTTGAGTCCCAAATCAAACACCGATAAAACTTCAAATGGCCCTAACTTCTATACGGTACGTCCTACTCCTACCAAAGTTGGCAACGTACAAATGCTTGTAACTTTTTACTGGAGCGTCATAAAACCTTGAAATTTTGTAACAATAAAGTACTCGAGACTCTTGTCAATTTAAGCTATCGCTCAAAGCTATGCTACCCTTGAATCCCACATCAAACACTGATAAAACTTCAAATGGCCATGACTTCTATACGGTACGTCCTACACCTATCAAAGTTGGCAACATACAAATGCTTGTAACTTTTTACTGGAGCGTCATAAAACCTTCAAATTTTGTAACAATAAAGTACTCGAGCCTCTTGTCAATTTAAGCTATCGCTCAAAGCTATGCTACCCTTGAGTCCCAAATCAAACACTGATAAAACTTTAAATGGCCCTAACTTCTATACGGTACGTCCTACACCTATCAAAGTTTGCAACATACAAATACTTGTAACTTTTTACTGGAGCGTCATAAAACCTTGAAATTTTGTAACAATAAAGTACTCGAGTCTCTTGTCAATTTAAGCTATCGCTCAAAGCTATGCTACCCTTGAGTCCCAAATCAAACACTGATAAAACTTCAAATGGCCCTAACTTCTATACGGAACGTCCTACACCTATCAAAGTTTGTAGCATACAAATGCTTGTAACTTTTTACTGGAGCGACATAAAATCTGGAAATTTTGTAACAATAAAGTACTCGAGCCTCTTTTCAATTTAAGATATCGCTCAAAGCTATGCTACAGTTGAATCCCAATTCAAACACTGATAAAACTTCAAATGGCCCTAACTTCTATACGGTACGTCCTACACCTATCAATGTTTGCAACATACAAATGATTGTAACTTTTTACTGGAGCGTCATAAAACCTTGAAATTTTGTAACAATAAAGTACTCGAGCTTCTTGTCAATTTAAGTTATCGCTCAAAGCTATGCTACCCTTGAGTCCCAAATCAAACACTGATAAAACTTCAAATGGCCATAACTTCTATACGATACGTCCTACACCTATCAAAGTTTCCAACATACAAATGCTTGTAACTTTTTACTGAAGCGTCATAAATCCTTGAAATTTTGTGACAATAAAATCAGCATCTTGTCAATTTAAGCTATCGCTCAAAGCTATGCTACCCTTGAGTCCCAAATCAAACACTGATAAAACTTCAAATGGCCCTAACTTCTATACGGTGCGTCCTACACCTATCAAAGTTTGCAAAATACAAATGCTTGTAACTTTTTACTGGAGCGTCATAAAATCTTGAAATTTTGTAACAATAAAGTACTCGCGCCTCTTGTCAATTTAAGCTATCGCTCAAAGCTATGCTACCCTTGAGTCCCAAATGAAACACTGATAAAACTTCAAATGGCCCTAACTTCTATACGGTACGTCCTACACCTATCAAAGTGTGCAACATACAAATGCTTGTAACTTTTTACTGGTGCGTCATAAAACCTTGAAATTTTGTAACAATAAAGTACTCGAGCCTCTTGTCAATTTAAGCTATCGCTCAAAGCTATGCTACCCTTGAGTCCCAAATCAAACACTGGTAAAACTTCAAATGGCCCTAACTTCTATACGGTACGTCGTAAACCTATCAAAGTTTGCAACATACAAATGCTTGTAACTTTTTACTAGAGCGACATAAAACCTTGAAATTTTGTAACAATAAAGTACTCGAGCCTCTTGTCAATTTAAGTTATCGCTCAAAGCTATGCTACCCTTGAGTCCCAAATCAAACACTGATAAAACTTCAAATGGCCCTAACTTCTATACGGTACGTCGAACACCTATAAAAGTTTGCAACATACAAATGCTTGTAACTTCTTACTGGAGCGACATAAAACCTTGAAATTTTGTAACAATAAAGTACTCGAGCCTCGTGTCAATTTAAGTTATCGCTCAAAGCTATGCTACCCTTGAGTCCCAAATCAAACACTGATAAAACTTCAAATGGCCCTAACATCTATACGGTACGTCCTACACCTATCAAAGTTTGCAACATACAAATGCTTGTAACTTTTTACTGGAGCGTCATAAAACCTTGAAATTTTGTAACAATAAAGTACTCGAGACTCTTGTCAATTTAAGCTATCGCTCAATCCTATGCTACCCTTGTATCCCACACCAAACACTGATAAAACTTCAAATGGCCCTAGCTTCTATACGGTACGTCCTACACCTATCAAAGTTTGCAACATACAAATGCTTGTAACTTTTTACTGGAGCGTCATAAAACCTTGAAATTTTGTAACAATAAAGTACTCGAGCCTCGTGTCGATTTAAGCTATCGCTCAAAGCTATGCTACCCTTGAGTCCCAAATCAAACACTGATAAAACTTCAAATGGCCCTAACTTCTATACGGTACGTCCTACACCTGTCAAAGTTTGCAACATACAAATGCTTGTAACTTTTTACTGGAGCGTCATAAAACCTTGAAATTGTGAATCAATAAAGTACTCGAGTCTCTTGTCAATTTAAGCTATCGCTAAATGTTATGCTACCCTTGATTCCAAAATCAAACACTGCTAAAACTTCAAATGGCCCTAACTTCTATACGGTACGTCCTACACCTATCAAAGTTTGCAACATACAAATGCTTGTAACTTTTTACTGGAGCGTCATAAAACCTTGAAATTTTGTAACAATAAAGTACTCGAGCCTCTTGTCAATTTAAGCTATCGCTCAAAGCTATGCTACCCTTGAGTCCCAAATCAAACACTGATAAAACTTCAAATGGCCCTAACTTCTATACGGTACGTCCTACACCTATCAAAGTTTGCAACATACAAATACTTGTAACTTTTTACTGGAGCGTCATAAAACCTTGAAATTTTGTAACAATAAAGTACTCGAGTCTCTTGTCAATTTAAGCTATCGCTCAAAGCTATGCTACCCTTGAGTCCCAAATCAAACACTGATAAAACTTCAAATGGCCCTAACTTCTATACGGAACGTCCTACACCTATCAAAGTTTGTAGCATACAAATGCTTGTAACTTTTTACTGAAGCGTCATAAATCCTTGAAATTTTGTGACAATAAAGTCAGCCTCTTGTCAATTTAAGCTATCGCTCAAAGCTATGCTACCCTTGAGTCCCAAATCAAACACTGATAAAACTTCAAATGGCCCTAACTTCTATACGGTACGTCCTACACCTATCAAAGTTTGCAAAATACAAATGCTTGTAAATTTTTACTGGAGCGTCATAAAACCTTGAAATTTTGTAACAATAAAGTACTCGCGCCTCTTGTCAATTTAATCTATCGCTCAAAGCTATGCTACCCTTGAGTCCCAAATTATACACTGATAAAACTTCAAATGGCCCTAACTTCTATACGGTACGTCCTACACCTATCAAAGTGTGCAACATACAAATGCTTGTAACTTTTTACTGGTGCGTCATAAAACCTTGAAATTTTGTAACAATAAAGTACTCGAGCCTCTTGTCAATTTAAGCTATCGCTCAAAGCTATGGTACCCTTGAGTCCCAAATCAAACACTGATAAAACTTCAAATGGGCCTAACTTCTATACGGTACGTCGTACACCTATCAAAGTTTGCAACATACAAATGCTTGTAACTTTTTACTGGAGCGACATAAAACCTTGAAATTTTGTAACAATAAAGTACTCGAGCCTCTTGTCAATTTAAGTTATCGCTCAAAGCTATGCTACCCTTGAGTCCTAAATCAAACACTGATAAAACTTCAAATGGCCCTAACATCTATACGGTACGTCCTACACCTATCAAAGTTTGCAACATACAAATGCTTGTACCTTTTTACTGGAGCGTCATAAAACCTTGAAATTTTGTAACAATAAAGTACTCGAGCCTCTTGTAAATTTAAGCTATTGCTCAAAGCTATGCTCCTTGATTCCCAAATCAAACACTGATAAAACTTCAAATGGCCCTAACTTCTATACGGTACCTCCTAAACCTATCAAAGTTTGCAACATACAAATGCTGGTAACTTTTTACTGGAGCGTCATAAAACCTTGAAATTTTGTAACAATAAAGTACTCGAGCCTCTTGTCAATTTAAGCTAGCGCTCAAAGCTATGCTACCCTTGAGTCCCAAATCAAACACTGATAAAACTTCTAATGGCCCTAACTTCTATACGGTACGTCGAACACCTAGCAAAGTTTGCAACATACAAATGCTTGTAACTTCTTACTGGAGCGACATAAAACCTTGAAATTTTGTAACAATAAAGTACTCGAGCCTCGTGTCAATTTAAGTTATCGCTCAAAGCTATGCTACCCTTGAGTCGCAAATCAAACACTGATAAAACTTCAAATGGCCCTAACATCTATACGGTACGTCCTACACCTATCAAAGTTTGCAGCATACAAATGCTTGTAACTTTTTACTGGAGCGTCATAAAACCTTGAAATTTTGTAACAATAAAGTACTCGAGCCTCTTGTCAATTTAAGTTATCGCTCAAAGCTATGCTACCTTTGAGTCCCAAATCAAACACTGATAAAACTTCAAATGGCCCTAACTTCTATACGGTACGTCCTACACCTATCAAAGTTGGCAACATACAAATGCTTGTAACTTTTTACTGGAGCGTCATAAAACCTTGAAATTTTGTAACAATAAAGTACTCGAGACTCTTGTCAATTTAAGCTATCGTTCAAAGCTATGCTACCCTAGAATCCCACATCAAACACTGATAAAACTTCAAATGGCCCTAACTTTTATACGGTACGTCCTACACCTATCAAAGTTTGCAACATACAAATGCTTGTAACTTTTTACTGGAGCGTCATAAAACCTTGAAATTTTGTAACAATAAAGTACTCGAGCCTCTTGTCAATTTAAGTTATCGCTCAAAGCTATGCTACCCTTGAGTCCCAAACCAAACACTGATAAAACTTCAAATGGCCCTAACTTCTATACGGTACGTCCTACACCTATCAAAGTTTGCAACATACAAATACTTGTAACTTTTTACTGGAACGTCATAAAACCTTGAAATTTTGTAACAATAAACTACTCGAATCTCTTGTCAATTTAAGCTTTCGCTCAAATCTATGCTACCCTTGAGTCCCAAATCAAACACTGATAAAACTTCAAATGGCCCTAACTTCTATACGGTAGGTCCTACACCTATCAAAGTTTGTAGCATACAAATGCTTGTAACTTTTTACTGGAGCGACATAAAACCTGGAAATTTTGTAACAATAGAGTACTCGAGCCTCTTGTCAATTTAAGATATCGCTCAAAGCTATACAGATGAGTCCCCATTCAAACACTGATAAAACTTCAAATGGCCCTAAGTTCTATACGGTACGTCCTACACCTATCAAAGTTTGCAACATACAAATGATTGTAACTTTTTACTGGAGCGTTATAAAACCTTGAAATTTTGTAACAATAAAGTGCTCGAGCTTCTTGTCAATTTAAGTTATCGCTCAAAGCTATGCTACCCTTGAGTCCCAAATCAAACACTGATAAAACTTTAAATGGCCCTAACTTCTATACGGTACGTCCTACACCTATCAAACTTTCCAACATAAAAATGCTTGTAATTTTTTACTGAAGCGTCATAAATCCTTGAAATTTTGTGACAATAAAGTACTCGAGCCTCTTGTCAATTTAAGCTATCGCTCAAAGCTATGCTACCCTTGAGTCCCAAATCAAACACTGATAAAACTTCAAATGGCCCTAACTTCTATACGGTACGTCCTACACCTATCAAAGTGTGCAACATACAAATGCTTGTAACTTTTTACTGGAGCGTCATAAAACCTTGAAATTTTGTAACAATAAAGTACTCGAGCCTCTTGTAAATTTAAGCTATCGCTCAAAGCTATGCTCCTTGAGTCCCAAATCAAACACTGATAAAACTTCAAATGGCCCTAACTTCTATACGGTACGTCCTACACGTATCAAAGTTTGCAACATACAAATGCTTGTAACTTTTTACTGGAGCGTCATAAAACCTTGAAATTGTGTATCAATAAAGTACTCGAGTCTCTTGTCAATTTAAGCTATCGCTAAATGTTATGCTACCCTTGATTCCAAAATCAAACACTGCTAAAACTTCAAATGGCCCTAACTTCCATACGGTACGTCCTACACCTATCAAAGTTTGCAACATACAAATGCTTGTAACTTTTTACTGGAGCGTCACAAAACCTTGAAATTTTGTAACAATAAAGTACTCGAGCCTCTTGTCAATTTAAGCTATCGCTCAAAGCTATGCTACCCTTGAGTCCCAAATCAAACACTGATAAAACTTCAAATGGCCCTAACTTCTATACGGTACGTCCTACACCTATCAAAGTTTGCAACATACAAATGCTTGTAACTTTTTACTGGAGCGTCATAAAACCTTGAAATTTTGTAACAATAAAGTACTCGAGCCTCTTGTCAATTTAAGCTATCGCTCAAAGCTATGCTACCCTTGAGTCCCAAATCAAACACTGATAAAACTTCAAATGGCCCTAACTTCTATACGGTACGTCCTACTCCTACCAAAGTTGGCAACGTACAAATGCTTGTAACTTTTTACTGGAGCGTCATAAAACCTTGAAATTTTGTAACAAACACTGATAAAACTTCAAATGGCCCTAACTTCTATACGGAACGTCCTACACCTATCAAAGTTTGTAGCATACAAATGCTTGTAACTTTTTACTGAAGCGTCATAAATCCTTGAAATTTTTTTACAATAAAGTCAGCCTCTTGTCAATTTAAGCTATCGCTCAAAGCTATGCTACCCTTGAGTCCCAAATCAAACACTGATAAAACTTCAAATGGCCCTAACTTCTATACGGTACGTCCTACACCTATCAAAGTTTGCAAAATACAAATGCTTGTAACTTTTTACTGGAGCGTCATAAAACCTTGAAATTTTGTAACAATAAAGTACTCGCGCCTCTTGTCAATTTAATCTATCGCTCAAAGCTATGCTACCCTTGAGTCCCAAATTAAACACTGATAAAACTTCAAATGGCCCTAACTTCTATACGGTACGTCCTACACCTATCAAAGTGTGCAACATACAAATGCTTGTAACTTTTTACTGGTGCGTCATAAAACCTTGAAATTTTGTAACAATAAAGTACTCGAGCCTCTTGTAAATTTAAGCTATCGCTCAAAGCTATGCTCCTTGAGTCCGAAATCAAACACTGATAAAACTTCAAATGGCCCTAACTTCTATACGGTAGGTCCTACACCTATCAAAGTTTGTAGCATACAAATGCTTGTAACTTTTTACTGGAGCGACATAAAACCTGGAAATTTTGTAACAATAAAGTACTCGAGCCTCTTGTCAATTTAAGATATCGCTCAAAGCTATACAGATGAGTCCCCATTCAAACACTGATAAAACTTCAAATGGCCCTAAGTTCTATACGGTACGTCCTACACCTATCAAAGTTTGCAACATACAAATGATTGTAACTTTTTACTGGAGCGTTATAAAACCTTGAAATTTTGTAACAATAAAGTGCTCGAGCTTCTTGTCAATTTAAGTTATCGCTCAAAGCTATGCTACCCTTGAGTCCCAAATCAAACACTGATAAAACTTTAAATGGCCCTAACTTCTATACGGTACGTCCTACACCTATCAAACTTTCCAACATAAAAATGCTTGTAATTTTTTACTGAAGCGTCATAAATCCTTGAAATTTTGTGACAATAAAGTACTCGAGCCTCTTGTGAATTTAAGCTATCGCTCAAAGCTATGCTACCCTTGAGTCCCAAATCAAACACTGATAAAACTTCAAATGGCCCTAACTTCTATACGGTACGTCCTACACCTATCAAAGTGTGCAACATACAAATGCTTGTAACTTTTTACTGGAGCGTCATAAAACCTTGAAATTTTGTAACAATAAAGTACTCGAGCCTCTTGTAAATTTAAGCTATCGCTCAAAGCTATGCTCCTTGAGTCCCAAATCAAACACTGATAAAACTTCAAATGGCCCTAACTTCTATACGGTACGTCCTACACGTATCAAAGTTTGCAACATACAAATGCTTGTAACTTTTTACTGGAGCGTCATAAAACCTTGAAATTGTGTATCAATAAAGTACTCGAGTCTCTTGTCAATTTAAGCTATCGCTAAATGTTATGCTACCCTTGATTCCAAAATCAAACACTGCTAAAACTTCAAATGGCCCTAACTTCCATACGGTACGTCCTACACCTATCAAAGTTTGCAACATACAAATGCTTGTAACTTTTTACTGGAGCGTCACAAAACCTTGAAATTTTGTAACAATAAAGTACTCGAGCCTCTTGTCAATTTAAGCTATCGCTCAAAGCTATGCTACCCTTGAGTCCCAAATCAAACACTGATAAAACTTCAAATGGCCCTAACTTCTATACGGTACGTCCTACACCTATCAAAGTTTGCAACATACAAATGCTTGTAACTTTTTACTGGAGCGTCATAAAACCTTGAAATTTTGTAACAATAAAGTTCTCGAGCCTCTTGTCAATTTAAGCTATCGCTCAAAGCTATGCTACCCTTGAGTCCCAAATCAAACACTGATAAAACTTCAAATGGCCCTAACTTCTATACGGTACGTCCTACTCCTACCAAAGTTGGCAACGTACAAATGCTTGTAACTTTTTACTGGAGCGTCATAAAACCTTGAAATTTTGTAACAAACACTGATAAAACTTCAAATGGCCCTAACTTCTATACGGAACGACCTACACCTATCAAAGTTTGTAGCATACAAATGCTTGTAACTTTTTACTGAAGCGTCATAAATCCTTGAAATTTTGTGACAATAAAGTCAGCCTCTTGTCAATTTAAGCTATCGCTCAAAGCTATGCTACCCTTGAGTCCCAAATCAAACACTGATAAAACTTCAAATGGCCCTAACTTCTATACGGTACGTCCTACACCTATCAAAGTTTGCAAAATACAAATGCTTGTAACTTTTTACTGGAGCGTCATAAAACCTTGAAATTTTGTAACAATAAAGTACTCGCGCCTCTTGTCAATTTAATCTATCGCTCAAAGCTATGCTACCCTTGAGTCCCAAATTAAACACTGATAAAACTTCAAATGGCCCTAACTTCTATACGGTACGTCCTACACCTATCAAAGTGTGCAACATACAAATGCTTGTAACTTTTTACTGGTGCGTCATAAAACCTTGAAATTTTGTAACAATAAAGTACTCGAGCCTCTTGTCAATTTAAGCTATCGCTCAAAGCTATGGTACCCTTGAGTCCCAAATCAAACACTGATAAAACTTCAAATGGGCCTAACTTCTATACGGTACGTCGTACACCTATCAAAGTTTGCAACATACAAATGCTTGTAACTTTTTACTGGAGCGACATAAAACCTTGAAATTTTGTAACAATAAAGTACTCGAGCCTCTTGTCAATTTAAGTTATCGCTCAAAGCTATGCTACCCTTGAGTCCTAAATCAAACACTGATAAAACTTCAAATGGCCCTAACATCTATACGGTACGTCCTGCACCTATCAAAGTTTGCAACATACAAATGCTTGTACCTTTTTACTGGAGCGTCATAAAACCTTGAAATTTTGTAACAATAAAGTACTCGAGCCTCTTGTAAATTTAAGCTATTGCTCAAAGCTATGCTCCTTGATTCCCAAATCAAACACTGATAAAACTTCAAATGGCCCTAACTTCTATACGGTACCTCCTAAACCTATCAAAGTTTGCAACATACAAATGCTGGTAACTTTTTACTGGAGCGTCATAAAACCTTGAAATTTTTTAACAATAAAGTACTCGAGCCTCTTGTCAATTTAAGCTAGCGCTCAAAGCTATGCTACCCTTGAGTCCCAAATCAAACACTGATAAAACTTCAAATGGCCCTAACTTCTATACGGTACGTCGAACACCTATCAAAGTTTGCAACATACAAATGCTTGTAACTTCTTACTGGAGCGACATAAAACCTTGAAATTTTGTAACAATAAAGTACTCGAGCCTCGTGTCAATTTAAGTTATCGCTCAAAGCTATGCTACCCTTGAGTCCCAAATCAAACACTGATAAAACTTCAAATGGCCCTAACATCTATACGGTACGTCCTACACCTATCAAAGTTTGCAACATACAAATGCTTGTAACTTTTTACTGGAGCGCCATAAAACCTTGAAATTTTGTAACAATAAAGCACTCGAGCCTCTTGTAAATTTAAGCTATCGCTCAAAGCTATGCTAACCTTGAGTCCCAAATCAAACACTGAAAAACTTCAAATGGCGCAAACTTTTAAACGGTACGTCCTACACCTATCAAAGTTTGCAGCATACAAATGCTTGTAACTTTTTACTGGAGCGTCATAAAACCTTGAAATTTTGTAACAATAAACTACTCGAGTCTCTTGTCAATTTAAGCTATCGCTCAAATCTATGCTACCCTTGAGTCCCAAATCAAACACTGATAAAACTTCAAATGGCCCTAACTTCTATACGGTAGGTCCTACACCTATCAAAGTTTGTAGCATACAAATGCTTGTAACTTTTTACTGGAGCGACATAAAACCTGGAAATTTTGTAACAATAAAGTACTCGAGCCTCTTGTCAATTTAAGATATCGCTCAAAGCTATACAGATGAGTCCCCATTCAAACACTGATAAAACTTCAAATGGCCCTAAGTTCTATACGGTACGTCCTACACCTATCAAAGTTTGCAACATACAAATGATTGTAACTTTTTACTGGAGCGTTATAAAACCTTGAAATTTTGTAACAATAAAGTGCTCGAGCTTCTTGTCAATTTAAGTTATCGCTCAAAGCTATGCTACCCTTGAGTCCCAAATCAAACACTGATAAAACTTTAAATGGCCCTAACTTCTATACGGTACGTCCTACACCTATCAAACTTTCCAACATACAAATGCGTGTAATTTATTACTGAAGTTCCATAAATACTTGAAATTTTGTGACAATAAAGTACTCGAGCCTCTTGTCAATTTAAGCTATCGCTCAAAGCTATGCTACCCTTGAGTCCCAAATCAAACACTGATAAAACTTCAAATGGCCCTAACTTCTATACGGTACGTCCTACACCTATCAAAGTGTGCAACATACAAATGCTTGTAACTTTTTACTGGAGCGTCATAAAACCTTGAAATTTTGTAACAATAAAGTACTCGAGCCTCTTGTAAATTTAAGCTATCGCTCAAAGCAATGCTCCTTGAGTCCCAAATCAAACACTGATAAAACTTCAAATGGCCCTAACTTCTATACGGTACGTCCTACACGTATCAAAGTTTGCAACATACAAATGCTTGTAACTTTTTACTGGAGCGTCATAAAACCTTGAAATTGTGTATCAATAAAGTACTCGAGTCTCTTGTCAATTTAAGCTATCGCTAAATGTTATGCTACCCTTGATTCCAAAATCAAACACTGCTAAAACTTCAAATTGCCCTAACTTCTATACGGTACGTCCTACACCTATCAAAGGTTGCAACATACAAATGCTTGTAACTTTTTACTGGAGCGTCACAAAACCTTGAAATTTTGTAACAATAAAGTACTCGAGCCTCTTGTCAATTTAAGCTATCGCTCAAAGCTATGCTACCCTTGAGTCCCAAATCAAACACTGATAAAACTTCAAATGGCCCTAACTTCTATTCGGTACGTCCAACACCTATCAAAGTTTGCAACATACAAATGCTTGTAACTTTTTACTGGAGCGTCATAAAACCTTGAAATTTTGTAACAATAAAGTACTCGAGCCTCTTGTCAATTTAACCTATCGCTCAAAGCTATGCTACCCTTGAGTCCCAAATCAAACACTGATAAAACTTCAAATGGCCCTAACTTCTATACGGTACGTCCTACTCCTACCAAAGTTGGCAACGTACAAATGCTTGTAACTTTTTACTGGAGCGTCATAAAACCTTGAAATGTTGTAACAATAAAGTACTCGAGACTCTTGTCAATTTAAGCTATCGCTCAAAGCTATGCTACCCTTGAATCCCACATCAAACACTGATAAAACGTCAAATGGCCCTGACTTCTATACGGTACGTCCTACACCTATCAAAGTTGGCAACATACAAATGCTTGTAACTTTTTACTGGAGCATCATAAAACCTTCAAATTTTGTAACAATAAAGTACTCGAGCCTCTTGTCAATTTAAGTTATCGCTCAAAGCTATGCTACCCTTGAGTCCTAAATCAAACACTGATAAAACTTCAAATGGCCCTAACATCTATACGGTACGTCCTACACCTATCAAAGTTTGCAACATACAAATGCTTGTACCTTTTTACTGGAGCGTCATAAAACCTTGAAATTTTGTAACAAACACTGATAAAACTTCAAATGGCCCTAACTTCTATACGGAACGTCCTACACCTATCAAAGTTTGTAGCATACAAATGCTTGTAACTTTTTACTGAAGCGTCATAAATCCTTGAAATTTTGTGACAATAAAGTGAGCCTCTTGTCAATTTAAGCTATCGCTCAAAGCTATGCTACCCTTGAGTCCCAAATCAAACACTGATAAAACTTCAAATGGCCCTAACTTCTATACGGTACGTCCTACACCTATCAAAGTTTGCAAAATACAAATGCTTGTAACTTTTTACTGGAGCGTCATAAAACCTTGAAATTTTGTAACAATAAAGTACTCGCGCCTCTTGTCAATTTAATCTATCGCTCAAAGCTATGCTACCCTTGAGTCCCAAATTAAACACTGATAAAACTTCAAATGGCCCTAACTTCTATACGGTACGTCCTACACCTATCAAAGTGTGCAACATACAAATGCTTGTAACTTTTTACTGGTGCGTCATAAAACCTTGAAATTTTGTAACAATAAAGTACTCGAGCCTCTTGTCAATTTAAGCTATCGCTCAAAGCTATGGTACCCTTGAGTCCCAAATCAAACACTGATAAAACTTCAAATGGGCCTAACTTCTATACGGTACGTCGTACACCTATCAAAGTTTGCAACATACAAATGCTTGTAACTTTTTACTGGAGCGACATAAAACCTTGAAATTTTGTAACAATAAAGTACTCGAGCCTCTTGTCAATTTAAGTTATCGCTCAAAGCTATGCTACCCTTGAGTCCTAAATCAAACACTGATAAAACTTCAAATGGCCCTAACATCTATACGGTACGTCCTACACCTATCAAAGTTTGCAACATACAAATGCTTGTACCTTTTTACTGGAGCGTCATAAAACCTTGAAATTTTGTAACAAACACTGATAAAACTTCAAATAGCCCTAACTTCTATACGGAACGTCCTACACCTATCAAAGTTTGTAGCATACAAATGCTTGTAACTTTTTACTGAAGCGTCATAAATCCTTGAAATTTTGTGACAATAAAGTCAGCCTCTTGTCAATTTAAGCTATCGCTCAAAGCTATGCTACCCTTGAGTCCCAAATCAAACACTGATAAAACTTCAAATGGCCCTAACTTCTATACGGTACGTCCTACACCTATCAAAGTTTGCAAAATACAAATGCTTGTAACTTTTTACTGGAGCGTCATAAAACCTTGAAATTTTGTAACAATAAAGTACTCGCGCCTCTTGTCAATTTAATCTATCGCTCAAAGCTATGCTACCCTTGAGTCCCAAATTAAACACTGATAAAACTTCAAATGGCCCTAACTTCTATACGGTACGTCCTACACCTATCAAAGTGGTGCAACATACAAATGCTTGTAACTTTGTACTGGTGCGTCATAAAACCTTGAAATTTTGTAACAAACACTGATAAAACTTCAAATAGCCCTAACTTCTATACGGAACGTCCTACACCTATCAAAGTTTGTAGCATACAAATGCTTGTAACTTTTTACTGAAGCGTCATAAATCCTTGAAATTTTGTGACAATAAAGTTAGCCTCTTCTCAATTTAAGCTATCGCTCAAAGCTATGCTACCCTTGAGTCCCAAATCAAACACTGATAAAACTTCAAATGGCCCTAACTTCTATACGGTACGTCCTACACCTATCAAAGTTTGCAAAATACAAATGCTTGTAACTTTTTACTGGAGCGTCATAAAACCTTGAAATTTTGTAACAATAAAGTACTCGCGCATCTTGTCAATTTAATCTATCGCTCAAAGCTATGGTACCCTTGAGTCCCAAATTAAACACTGATAAAACTTCAAATGGCCCTAACTTCTATACGGTACGTCCTACACCTATCAAAGTGTGCAACATACAAATGCTTGTAACTTTTTACTGGTGCGTCATAAAACCTTGAAATTTTGTAACAATAAAGTACTCGAGCCTCTTGTCAATTTAAGCTATCGCTCAAAGCTATGCTACCCTTGAGTCCCAAATGAAACACTGATAAAACTTC